>JAGPOW010003316.1:168755493-168774901 GCA_030014935.1 Caiman crocodilus
GAACAATCGCTCTACGTGGGCAGATGAGGGAATGCTCATGTTGTAATGGATGAATGATTTTTTCATAGCAGGTGACATCTCAGATAAGTTTCTCACAGGCGAGAAGTAACGCTCAGCTTCTTGGGCCTTGGACTGCTGGTTCTGATCTTCATTAAAATTAAACAAGCTATCATCTACTTCACCCTCACTACTTGCTCCCACTCTTACTGGGATCAATGTCTCTGCTTGCTTGTGCTTGTTCCCTCTCTTGCAGCCAACTGGCTGCCCTGGTGACTTCTGCAAATGCACAGAAAATGCCAGCATGAACTAAGGGACTCTGGGGCTTGTACTTCCTAAGAGACCATTTCTCATAAGAAGTGCACTACTCTCCATCTCTCAAACAAGAAGTCCTAGAGTTTCAATAAAGAAATATCATTCCATGTAAGTCCTAGAGAGTGGCTGTGTCAGGAAAAACTCTGGGAAAGTCAGATTTCAATTTTTTTTAACTTGTAACTTATGCTTTAAAAATAGTTAAAGTTAACCTTTGTTTTTTAAAAACTATTTAAAGTTAAAAGTTGACAACTGAAAAATTTAACTAGTTAAAGTTAAAATTTGGCCATTTCTTTAACCTTTTAACTAGCTAATTAACTAGTTAATTCCCATGACTGACTTTTATCTATGGGGATTTAGACTGTTCATGTTGTCACAGTTTGGATTACACAGTTTAGATAACAGCAACTAAGACACTGATTTTCAGACACTGCATTTAAAGCAGCTAAAGTAAAATTCTTAAGTGGATTCCTTGGTAAGCCCATCATTTGAAACATCTTTTTTTCCTTTAAATTATAAATTGAAAATACAAGCTTTTAAAACACACTGATATAATGTTATGGACAGTAGATACATGCCTAAAAAGTTTATGGTTCTCATTGACTAGTTGCCTTTGAGTATAGTTGTTGACAAAAATAAGTTGGTTGTTTTGCAGTGTTACAATAGCAGCAACCTAAGGTGTGGGAGTGGAGTTAATGTAACGGCAAATCCTGCATTAAGTGCAGAAGCACATGTAGCCATCAGCCTCCCTCTGCACTACTGCAGCACTTTTTCTGCACTTAGGGGAGATGCCACCTGCATACTTCCAGCTGTCATCTCCCTCCTGCTCTCCAGCACCCATTTCCAAAATTACAGATTACTAAAGATAAATATGCACAGCTTGAAAGACTGGTATGGAAGTAATTCACTCTGTGTGTAAGAATGGGGATTACTCTAGCTAACTTTTGTGTCCTGAAGTGTCTGTAACAATTTCTTTGCAAATTATACCTTCCCATGAGCTGATAGGAAGATCTGGTGCTTTTAGATCACTGGCTGAGTGCAACAACCATTATTGTTGTGTAAAAATGTGTTGCAGATGGAAACTTCCATATTGAAATATGGACTCTGGACTCTAGGGACTAAACAGGGAACTGCAGGATGTGGCTAAGAGCAGACTATGGAGTCCGTAATGCAATCTTGTGAGTAATAACTGACTACATGTTTCTTTGCTTTAGTGAATGTTGGCCAAAGCAAGGCATGCAATTAACCTTTAAAATTTCCCAGTGCTGAACATATTTATGAACAAAATTGACTGGGTGGAAAAAATTACATACAGGAATGTGGAATGACAATTGGGAGCTGCTCGAGAGGTAGAGGTCCAGAAAGCCACAACCTTGCTAACATGTTGGAAAGATCAGTAAGATCAGGTACCAAGTACCTTAAAAATATACTAGACAAATTAAAAGAATCCTAATAATAGTATGGGTCTGCTACTTGGGGGGATAGTAAATGTCACAAACCTGTCCACTGGGGACCTCTAGAGCCTTGAGTTTCTCCTTACTGTCCTAAGGAAGAGACTCAAGTTTGCCCTGGACAAATCCTTATCTCCCCAAGCCTTAGCTCCGCTGCTTTTATACTGGATCTCACAGAAGCATAAGGGGAATCTTTGCTAGCGCTAGGTGACCTCCCTTTTGGGTTGTAGAAGAGATGTTGGGTCCCCCTTCCCTTAGAATGGGGAAGCCTGGAAGATCATTAGCCCAGAGATCCCTTTTTTCACAAGCAATCAGAGGAGACAAAACAGCAAAATAATTTATTATGTAGGGGAAAAGAATTAACCTGGCCATAAATTTGAAGACAGAAATGAAAAGACAAGCAGTTTCTTACCTCCTACCCCCACTTATCAGCATTATTCCAGTTGGTCACGAGTCAACAGAATCCATCAGAAATCTGTGGTGCCCTGAGGTACCTGGAATTCCTCTGTCTGAAGGACCCTTTCTCTCAGATGCCTCTTCTCTAGAGGAGCAGATTTCCCCATTGCAGGCAGATGATGCTTTAGGTGTCCAACCCAATAATATTTCCCTTTGCCTGTTTCTGGGAGTGGCAAGTGTTCTTAAATATGTATTCCCAAGTTCCTTGGCTAAGCCCTGTCCAAAATCATAAAGAAATATACAGATGGCATAATATAATTTATTCAGTGATAACAGAAACATAAATGGATAGAGCATAACATTGACTTTCTAGTGAGACTACACATGCCATATCAGTACAATAAAACATAAGAAAACATCCGTGACACCCAAAAAACCATCACAAATTTAACAGGATTCATGACAATAAACATTTTCACTAATGATGTAGACAGGGCATGTGTTCAATAAATAGTTCTGTTCTCTTTGGAAAGATACTAGAGGATGTATTTGTATCATGAAAAAAAATCACCTCCCAATAACAACTGAGTGGAATCTTAACAGTGACTGCTAAAGTGTAAACATTTTAAAATTGTATATCTGTATAACATACACCCAAAAGCCTTCGAAGAGTTGACTGAGATGTTCTTAGAGAGTTGATGTTAGTTTTTACTACATCTTGGAGCACTGGGAAAATGCCAGAGAGCTAGCAGAAAGATAGTACTGTATCAGTACAAGAAACAGCACTCTTGAACAAAATAGCAGAAGATTTTTCTCCTTCCTTTGTAAACTCCAAACACATGATAAAGAGCATGGAAACAATTAGCTAAGGACAGCAAAACAAACCATTTATTTCCCATATCACTAACTGTGGCTATCTTTCTTTCAAACTTTGCCTATCTTTGTTGCCTTAGTGACTGGGAAAATATATTAATATAATAATAAAGATTATATAATTAATAAGGATGATTGTGCTATACAGATAGAATTTTGAATGTCACACTATCCCAAAGTATGTGGGTCTTTATTTTTTGACAGTAAGTTAAGTTACTCCTGCCTTTCTAAATTGTGTGGAGGAAACCAAGTTTCTCCATCTATTCAGACAAAGTGAGCACATTTAGAACAATTGCTTGAAAAAAATCCTTAAAACAGAGCTGTTCAGTTCTGGTGCATGGGCCATATGCTGCAGGGCAGGCTTCTCTTCCTCCCCTCCTTTCCCTCCCATCCAGAATCCCCGTCTGCCTGTCAGTTGTACCAGAGGCACGTTGCCACTTCAGTGCCAGTGGTGTGTGCCCCCCTCCCTCTGGGGGGCAGCACTGGCAGCCCATAGCCCCCTGCTCCCTGTTACATGGGCGGTGCTGGTGGTGTGTGCTTCATGTCCCCCTCCTGCCACACAGCAGTGGGAGGGGTGGGTTCAAAGGCTCACAGGCATATGTTAACTACGTGCTGACCACTCATGATCTATAGGTGGCCTTCACATCAGTTGGACAACCTTGGCTTAAAACTATGCAAGATTCAAGATATAAGTGTTTCATGAAGGAATGCAACACCAAAATATATAGCTATCATATCTTTGTGGTGGGAGAAACCTCCCTAAGTTTCGTTGTCTAGCAATTTGATGGACAATGCGGATAAAGAAAGACAGCTGTTTATTTGCTCGAGCAAAGACCATAAAGCCAGCAAAAGGCAAAATGGCCCCCCCTAAAGGGTGGGGTGATCTTTTATACTTTTTACAGCAAGGCAAGGCTACAGGGTTAACAAAAGCAATACTTGGGCGGTGCTTCACAAATCTTCAGAACAGCATATTTCTATTAAGCTGAATTAGCACTTTTAAAAGCTAGAAGTTAAGTAACAGTAATATTATGATATGTTAGCAAAACCTTGCACAGTGGTAGATACTTCTCAAGGACATGATCACTGGCTTAGAACAATGGCTCCTTAGTCTTATCTTGCTTCTTGCCGTAGCCGATTTTCCAGCACACAGACTCAGATTCACTTGCTGCATTTTACTCAGAAAAATGCTTAACACAGTTAAAATGATTACTTGACACAAGCAAAGGCTTAGCTATCATTCTGCCTTGTGGTAAGTGGCATTGCTGGGCCACAGGTCATGTCTTGTATTCAGCTGCAAAGCTAATACTTCTTAATAATCCAAATTATTGTTAACTTAACAGCACGCCACCAGAAAACCACTCTACCTCAGGGCAATAACAAACATGCCCACCACATCTTGCACTTCTAATCTTTTACTGACTGGCATAAAAAATAGCTAGTTTACATGGTTGGGAAGCAGGGGTATGGAATATCATGAAGATATTTAGGTAGAAAACCAAAATGAATGTAAATAGAAATCCTGTAAAATGAACCTTTATAAATCAAGCAAGGAACAACATTCACTTAGTTTTTTAACCAGAGTGACAGAAACCAACATGATCATAAGAAGGCAACACCTGAATTCATTTAGTAAATGTGTATTTAAATATTGTATCTATGATAGTATAATGAATCTCAACAGTTTTTTCTTAGAGATATAAAACCTATCCAAGTGAAGGCAGCCCTTGCCCTCTCTTTAATGTAATTTTAAACAAATGCCATTACAGAATATTGCCTTACATTAATCTTGACTTTACGTGTATTTTTTAGTATGTGCTGTATCATACTGCTACTACTGCATTAGATTAAATGGCAAGTTCACTTTTTTCTACCAGGGTCTTTATCAACATGATTATGAAGGGGCTTCTAAAAGCAAGTTAGACAAACATTTGTCTAGGATGGTTTAAACAGGGATGATTTTGCCATGAACAGGGAGTTGGACTCTGACTCCCTATTTTTCTATGATTTCAGTGATTTGCTGTTTGTTTCTAAACAAATAATCTCGTGCTATTTCGTGTTTATATATTTAGATTCCTTTGTGTGCTTGTGTCTATTTTTAGAAAGAAAATATACTGTTTAATCCAAACATTTCCAGATTCTTAACAAAGACATTTTTAATAGTGATTTGAACAATTTTCTCCAGAGAAAGAACAGTGCTAAGACTGTTTTATGTCAGAGATTTCAAACACTTTGTTTAACTTATTTAAGTGTCAGAAATTTATCCTTGAAATAAAGGAGAGCTACAAAACCCTAATGGGGACTAGACAGTACTTAAGCATGCTGTTTAAATTTCACCTGTTTCCATTACGCACATTGTAAGGAATTCACCAAGCTTTCCAATAGCTGTTTTATGTCTTGAGGTGCCATGTACTGCTATGAAACCAAAGTGAAGGCTCCAAGTTACAAAAGAATAACCATGATTTCCTCTGGAAGGGAGACCTAGGCATCTAAAAAAACACAAAGCTCACTTAAAATCCATCCCTGTGCATTCTAGATAACTTGGGGAGATGACCTGAGAACAGAATGCCAACAAGATAAAAAGAAGGCAAGCAAAGGGAAAATACATTTGCATCTGGTTCATCCTGGGGAAAATGCAAATGTGCTGTTTTAGTCCCCAAAGGCCTAGATAGGCAGCTGGATCTTCATTGCTTTCCATAGGGCTGGTTTAATTTTTCTCTCACTGGTAACATGGCCCAAAGTGTTGTTTCACTTGCCAGAGATAATAAGAACACAGCATACTCTGGCTACAACCTGTTCTGTGTATTTCTAACAGTTTCATGTTATCCCCTATCCATGGAATAGGGTCTTCCTATCCATTCATTAAACCACTGTACTCACTTCAGCCAAAATATCTGACTGAGGCACTACACAATACACATAATTGATAAACATACTACAAATGTGACTGTATGGTAAGCAGGCCTGGAGATGCTTGGATTAGAGAAAGGAAACTTGTACATATTAGTTGCCCTATCTGGTTTCTGAGCCTGGGTACTGTAATGGGGCTACAGAAGCTACTGCAGCACTATGGCTCCAATAGATGCAAGCTGGTTGGGGCCGGGCTGGTAATTAACCATGTAGCTGTATAGTGTCAGTAGCACACTGGAACCTGCTGGGGCCATTACAATATAAATGATAAATAATGATAAATAATAAGCCTAACAACAAGCTCTTGTGGAAGGTACAGAGAAAAGGGAGAGAGGGGCTTGCATATTAGCTAGGGAGAGAACATGCAGACTGAATATTCTTCTCTTATGGCAAGTGTCATGGAGGGAGGGAGGCCACAGCATGTATACACCTCCCCTCTTATAAAGCACAATTAAAGGCATGTAAAATAGACAAAATCTATATTTATTCTCCTTCTGTGGTGCTCTTGAGAACTCTACCAAAAAGCAGAGCCCTGCCTGTCTGCTCCTACTCCTTTCCAGAGAGAAGGAGCTTGGGAGCTGGGGGTGTCCACAAGACAGCTCCATCACCTCATTTCCAGGTTTGGAGCGTGCACAGCAGGTGGGCAGGACATGCTTTTCATCAGCACTCTCTGAAGTGCTATGTAAGCAGCATAGACCTACCCAAAATAGCTGGACAAAATTCCCGTTCCTAACAATAGTATTTACTGTCTAACAACTTCTGCATACCACATGCACCTTTCTCTCCCAAATCAGCCCTCCAAAACTGGAACAGATATCTTAAGTGGGGAAGCTGATTTTTCTTCACTAGAACAGAAATAAGCAGACACTGTGATTCATGGTCACCAAAATGGCTGCCAGTTTTGGCTTCAAAGAGCAGGGACAGAGTTCAGTGTTAACCTTCTCACACATGCTGGTGAGGTAGTAGCTTTTGACTGAAGAGCCACTGAGCTAGCTGAAGGTGAGTGAGCTGCTGCATGTAGGCTGTAGTATCTTGATGAGGCTTGTGGTATGGAAACAACACTTCATTATATACATTCATTTATATAAAAAACTATTTTCAGTATAGAAGTAACAGTCTTGATAATGCCCTTGAAGGGCTCAGTGAGCCCTATCTTGGAAGTGATCATGCAAGGTTTAGATATTAGTGTAACTGAGGTTACCTCAGTCAGAAGTACTCAATACTTTTACCCTGATCAACACCCAGGCATCCAGTCACAAAGGGACAAACTATACTACCCTGGATCAGATTAGTAATCCAAGGCTTGGTCCTTGGACCTGTGCTGTTCAATGTCTTCATCAGTGACTTGGATGAGGGCTTGGAGAACACTCTGTCCAAATTCACGGGTGATACCAAATTATGGAGCAAAGTCAACATACTAGGGGGTAGGGAACAGATCCAGGTGGATCTGGACAGGTTGGAAAAGTGGGCAGACCAGAATAGGATCCAGTTCAACAAAGACAAGTGCAAAGTGCTGCATCTGAGCAAAAAGAACCACCAACACACTTACAGGCTGGGGGAGGACCTTCTCAGCAGCACAGCAGCAGAAAGGGATCTTGGAGTCATAACTGACTCTAAGATGAATATGAGTTGTCAATGTGACGAAGTGATCAGTAAAGCTAACCACACTTTATCATCCATTAGCAGGTGCATGATGAACAGGTCCAGGGAGGTGATACTTCCCCTCCATGTAGCATTGGTCAGGCTGCAGTTAGAGTACTGCATCTAGTTTTGGGCACTGCACTTCAAGAGGGATGTGGGCAACCTTGGGAGGGTTCAGAAGAGGGGCACTCATATGGTTAGAGGCCTGCAGGCAAAGCCCTATGAGGAGAGATTGAGAGCCCTGGATCTCTTCAGCCTCCGCAAGTGAAGGCTGAGAGGTGATCTTGTGGCCACCTGCAAATTCATTGTAGGGGACAGCAAGGAATAGAAGATGCTCTGTTTACCAGGGCACCCCTTGGAGTAACTAGGAACAACAGCCACAAACTGACCAAGACCAGATTTAGGTTAAACACATCAGGAAGAGCTTTTTTACAGTAAGGATGGCCAAAATCTGGAATGTGCTTCCAAGGGAGGTGGTGCTCTCCCCTACCTTGTGGGTCTTTGAGAGGAGGCTAGACTTGCACCTGCCTGGGGTCATCTAACCCCGGTGCTCTTTCCTGCCCAGAGCAGGGGGTTGAACTCGATGATCTACTGAGGTCCCTTCCAACCCAAACATCTATGAATCCTTTTACTCCATGGGTTTACATGTAAAGGAAGACCACTTTTAATGAGAATAAAGGTATGTGAACCTAGACCCAAATTAACATGCCACAGGAATGACCTGGCAGGCACCAGGGCTTCTGACAGAGTTGCAGCTCTGTTCTGTGTTGTTCCAATTTGAAAGTCCATTGATCCTACATCAGGGACAGGCAATTATTTCAAGTGGAGGGCTACTTACTGAATTTTGGAAAGCCATCAAGGGCCACATCACAGGCAACCAGAGGCAGCTAAGTATTAATTGTCTAAATTTTTTAGGGGTCCACGGGCCAGATAGAAGGGCCTGGTGGGCCACATCTGGCCTGCAGGCCACTTTTTGCCCACCCTGTCCTATATCAAAGATCACTAGAAACTCACAGCTAGCCAAACAGCTTACTGGTTCTGAGTCTCAGCTAAAGTACAGCTGAGGAATATTACTTTCCTGATGTGGAAAACAATATGGCTTTCTTGTCAAAATATACCTTCCCTGTGATGGCAAAAGGGGCAATTCCATCCATTTAGAAGAATAAAGACAATTTGAATCAAATTCATCCCCAATGTGACTGTACTGAATTCAGCCTTGCTGAAGTCACCCTGCATTTGTAGATGTGCTCACCATTTTCTAAATTGTGTTATCTGATTTGCATCACATAGTTCAAATTAAATTTCAACTTGAATTAGGGGTTTATAGATGGTCAAGAGGGTTTACTCCCTTCACAGACGAACAGCCCATAAGCTTGGGCAGGGCTGGGGGCTTAGTCAAGATACTGATACTTAGTCGCAGCGAGTTGTTGTTGGCACATATGACTGTAAGGGTGTTACTCTGTGCCTGTAGTCTTCTATGTTGCAAAAACTCAGTTGAGTTTCTCTTGAGGAGTCTGCAGGTTGTTGGTTGTAGCCATGTTGGTCTAAGGACATAGGCAGGCAAGGTTCTTTGGGCAGATGTGATATTTCATATTAGACCAACAAAATAGTTGGAAAAAAGTTCTTTGCAAGCTTTCAGGCACAAACAGCCTTCTTCAGGCATTAGGAGACTCTGCTGCTGTTATGAATTCTCCAAGGTAGAAAAGAAGCTAAAATAAACAAGAAGTCTGTGAAAATGCAAATGAGTGGAATTTGGAAGACTGTGGGTAGAGATTGGGTGGGGGAAAGGGAGAGAAATGCGTGAAGGAATGCAAGAGGCCAATTTGAGGCAGGTTACCTGGTGAGTCAGATGTCAGGCAGGTTGTAATGTGTCAGAAATCCAACGTCTATATCAAGTCCATGTTCTTTTGTATCCTGTGGATTTATGAAGTGAAGTTCATAGGCTCCTCTATGAAAGGTGTTTTGTAAAATCCCTTTGAGGATTAGAACTGAGAGACTGTGGAGAGGGTGTGATTGTCTTATGGAAAGTGTGCAACCATAGGTAAGTGGATATGTTTTTCTTTGATTGATTTTTGGTGAGCATTCATTCTGGTACACAGTTGTTGTTTGGTTTCTCCTATCCATTTTCCATCTGGGCATTTGGTGCCCTGGATGAGATATATTACATTTCTAGACATGCAGATGTAAGATCCAGGAATGGTGATGGTTCTCTTGTGGGGTGCAGTTATTGTGGGACCAATGGAGATGTGTTGGCAGGTTTTATGTTTCTTGTCCTGGCAGGGTCTGGATCCATTTGGTATAGTTTGTGTCATACAAAGTTTGCTTGTGGTGATGAGGTTAGCAAGGTTAGTTGCTTGTTTAAAGGCTAGGATGGGTGGTTCTGGAAAGATCTTTTTAAGAACCGGGTCTTCTTGTAGCATGGGTTGCAATTGTTTGAGTATTTTTCATACAGGTTTCAGGGAAGGATAGTATGTCATAACTAATGGTGTGTGATTCTTGGGAAATTTCTTTTTGTACTGCAGCAATTCTTTGGGCGACTCTTTCAAAAGTGCAATCTATCTTTCTGGAGGAGTGCCCCTGTTGGGTGAAAGCCCTATTGAGATTTGTGAGGTGATGATCGTGGGTATTCTCCTTAGCGTTAATTTGATAGTATTGGAGAACTTGGTTGTAAATTACAGCTTTTTTGGTGTGCTTAGTGTGACTGATAGTTCTGTGTAGAGATCCATGTTGGTCCATGGGTTTCTTGTATATGGTGATTTATATTTTACTATTTTGGATATTGATCATGGGGAATCTGATATTTGTAATGCTTATTTACATTCCTAAGGGATACTTATCTGAGTTCTAAGGGCTGTTTTTCCTAAAGGCAACATCATATATACACGTTAATTAATACAACAGTTTAAATTGCCTGATTTGGACTGCCATAGTCTGCAATAATTTTAATCCTCATTCAATGAGGGTTAGTTAATTCAGACAGCAGTCAATTTTAATTCAGACTATAGATGAACATGTGTATATAGTGATGGCTGTAGTCTAAATTCTGTCCCTGTGTACACATAAATATTCCAACTGTGAATTCTGGCAAGGAGAATTATTCTGGGTTTTCTCTCTTCTTTGCATTCATGAGGATGAAGGTAGTAGAGAATTCAGGTCCCTGCACAATAGCTGATGGAGTATGAAAAACCCTTTTATGTTTTCTAAGCCTACAGGTATCATCTATAAGGACTTTGTTCAACCAGGGGAAATCTCTGTGGGGTTTTATTTTACTTTACCTACCCTGGCTTTGGAAAAAATGATCCCAAACCTAATTCTTACTGCTTACTGTACTGACTCAGTTGAGACCAGCAGAAGCACCCAGGCTGGAATACCACTGGTACTGATGAAAGGGGATTGCTAGTAGGGTTTGTCTTTCTGAGTGCAAAATAGCCCAAATATGAAGTCATTGGTAAGCTCCAACTCATTTTTTTCTTCAGGGAAAATGGAAGGAATGGAAAGATGCAGTGTTTCTAAAAGTTTCTCCCTTCTATAACAGCAAGGCAACCCTAAACTTCTGTCTTATGACTTTGCAATAAGACTTTGTTCATTCCTCCTGATCTTTGGCTGCTGGTAGCTGTGGATTTATGTATTGTATACAATAGCTGCTGTGGTTTTACTTCCTTTAAACAGCTCTAGGATACTTATTGTGCCAGTGCTGGAATAACCCTCATGTGGAAGATAGAGGTTGGGTTAGTCTGGCAATAACTGTAATGTGAATTCCTTAGAGTCCCTACTAATCCTGTCCTCCTCACTAGGACAAAGAGATACCTCAATTTCACTTCAAGCTGTAATTTCCATGAGTTGCACCTGAGGGATCCAGACATCCTTTGGGTCCATTCTTTTATCACATTCCCAGATGGTGGGAATACTCTTTTTGGGTTTAAATGAGTTATTCCTATTGGGAAGAGCTGGGGATTAAATGGGTAAATCAGGATTTTCAGGGTTTCTCTATGTGTAGTGGCAGTGGGTCTCAGATAGGCCATTTGCAACCACCAGGCTGAAGAATCATGCATCCTGCATTAATGAAAATGTAAGCATCTTATACAGAATAGGACAGCTCAAGAGCTGAGTCTGAATGCCCTGCCTCACAGCCCCTCCATCCTATCCCCATCTCCAGGTAGCTCTGACACCTGAGGGGTAGAAGACTTTGTTTCAAACCCCTTCTCTGAACGCAGCAAAGAATAGATTTGGGCTTCTACCTCCTAATCAGCACACTGAAGGCATTTTGAAACAGGGTGCTTTCAGTCCTTTGTTAGAGATGCTTCACTTCTGATGACTTGAAAATGGTATTTAAAGGCTTGCTTTTTGGAAATTGGCTTATAGGTATATGTATATTCATTAGAATGGTTCAAGATGGGGAGCAAGGGTTAATTGATTTCTAAAAGCCCAGGTCTCTCTCACACATTTTTCTCACCCTTCAGAAACAGACAGGCTGGCTAACAAACAAGGACAGTCTGAGAAACTGGGGGCATGAACCACAGTGTTCCATAACATAAGGTAGGTTGGTACCAGCTTACAAGGCCAAAGAACCTGAAATTCCTGTTTTGGGAAAGCTATGCATGCGATAGGCTTGGAATGTACTGATGAAGTAGAAAATGGACAATATGACGACCACAGAGAAACCAATTGGTGATACCCACAAATCATCAGGAGTCATGGGGGGGAAGGAGAATACTTCTGCTAAAAAGCAGAAACTTGAGGGTAACAAAGGGTCCTTCCCTTCCCCATCCTCTTCCCTTGAGGGTCCCCGAGAGGGGTCCCTGTCCCCCAGAAGGGGTTCCCAAGGCCACCATGGACAGACTGCACACTACTAGCCTGTCTCCCCCTCCCCACTGGGGAGGGTGGCCTCAGCATCCCACCTCCAGGCTGCTGACATGCTGACCTCTGACAGGTAAGAGAGAGCCTTCAGAGTGAAGCCTGCATCCTGGCCAGACATTTGTTGACTTGAATGACATGCCTAGGATTGTTAGGTATGTAGAATTGCTTGATTGTTTGTATTGCTTCTTTTCTGTTTCACTGTGTATCAATAAATTTGCCTATTATCAAATGGAAAGGTCATGGTCAGTCTGAGCGTTGGGCCCCTCCCCGGAACAAGGCATCTGGGTCCTAAATCCAGAGTGAACAACTCTGTACAAAAAACATAAGCATCCACTGAAGCCAAGAGCAAGCACAGATCCCCAGCTGGGTGAGGAGGCTTCTCATCTGGCATCCTTCCTTCCAATGAATGATTAGTGATATAGGAAAAGTATAACAGGATCAACAAAAGGGACTGAGAGCAATCCACTAGGGAAAACCTGTGTCCTAGATGCTTTCCCAAGAGGCAGGATACATGGCCTCAAATCCTCAGAGACAGAGGAAGCAGCTGAACCTGGTTCTTCCCCACCACTGACTGAGGGCTGTGGAGGTGGGGATATTACCTCTCCTGGCAACCCTATGATCTAACCCAGGGGCGGGCAATTATTTCAAGTGGAGGGCCACTTACTGAGTTTTGGCAAGCTGTCAAGGGCTGCATGGGTAGCCCTGCCCCTTGACAGATGGCCTACACCCTGGTCACCATCTTGTGAATGGAAGTTCTACCCCCTAGCCCCTGACCTTTGCCACCAGAAGTCCCTCCCCTTTTCCCCAGAAGTACTGCTTTCAGCAAGGAGTTTTGCCATCTTGGAACCAGAAAAATACCAAATTATATTCTAAAAAGCAAACATCTACAACATTCATTAATTTGATTTAAAAAAAGTATTTTTGTCCTGATTTACATGCGTTTGTGTAGTGTACATAGAGGTGATTGCACAATAGCTTAAAATGAAGTTTTTCTCTTGTATATGGGGGGGAGCATGGGGGATGGGTATAGGTTTGTGAGGGGCTGTGGGTATGTGAGTATGCAGGGTGTGGGGGAGGGTGTGCGTAGGGGGGTGGTTGGGGTGGAGGTGTGGGTGTGGGATTAGGGAACACAAAGGTGTATGTGTGGGTATGTGGAATGTGGGTGGGTATGAGGTTTGTGGGGGGCTATGTGTTGGGGGAGGGTGGTTGGGTTGTGTGAAGGGGTATGGGGGTCTGTATGTATAGCAGTATGAGGGAGGTGTGGGTGCATGTGTATGGTGGGCTGTGTACATGGGACTTACCCTATGAACACACACACACACACACCCATCCTGCAACTGGCTCCAAGGTACCAGCATGGGCCCCGCATTCCCGTGGTCTGGCAATGCAGCCAGGAGCTAAGTGGTACTGGAGCAGCCAGTAGCAAGCAGGAAAATGACAGCTACAGGTGGGGGCCCCAGGACACTGGTGTGGGCCCTGCACTCCTGCCTAGCTGTCACTGCACTTCATGTGCCTGCTCACTGCCACTCCCCCACCTGTAGCTGCCATTTCCCTGCTTTCCTCCTCACCCACTGGCTGCTCTAGCACCACATGGCTTCTGGGTGCATCACTGTGAGTGCAGGACTCAGCAGGAGCAGGAGCTGGCCCGGACCCAATCTCTTGTGGTCCTCCCCACCTTGCCGCATTCTTATCTGAGTTTCCTTTTCCGAGTTTCATCTTTGACAGACAGCCAAGAACAGATAAATATTAATTTTCTAATATTATCTATATTTAGGGGCCCCATGGGTTGATAGAATGGCCTGGCAGGCCGAATTCGGCCTGCAGGCCATATTTTGCCCACCCCGATCTAACCTTTCATTTTGCCCACTTTTATTATATGTGCCCTAAAATGAATCAAGCTGTTCTGGGACAGTGCAGTGTTTCAGCTTCAGTGAAACAAAAATCTTTCATTTTTCATGTTATTTGCTGGACCAAAACAGCCATTCTTTGAATGGCCCTAGTTTCTGTGAGTGGTACTAATGCCCTTAGCACATACGTGGAAATTAAATATCACTGATGCAGAGGGCCATTTTTTTCCCTTTCTGTCAAAGGCAGAAGGCAAGGCAGGATGGCATTTTAGGGTGCCTGTACACAAGCACAGAGGCTGATCCAATGTGCTGGAATTCCAGTGCAATGGAGCAGACTTAATTAATGAATTCTGCCGGAGCATGGCAAGTACTGTGCTCCAGGAGCCGCCTCATGTATCAGTATCTCTGCACTTAAAGATGACAGTGAAGGCACTTTAAAGTTCATGGAATGACCTTCAGTTCAAGCACCTCTACTGCCATTTTTAAGCACAGGGACACTGATGCACGAGCCATAGTGGTGCTTTTAATTAGAGTGGCCACTCCGATTAAAGCATCTTTGTGTAAAAGTGCATGTAAAAGCACATTTAAAAGTGACATTGAAGACTAACTCATTCAAAGAAGCATGAGCTTTCCTAGGCTACAGCCTACTTCCTCAGAAGCTGTCAATGGATTTGCAGAAAGTAGGGGTACTAAATGGAAAGGAGTGAAGCAAAGCACTAAGCCCACTGAGGGACATAGGGGTATAAAAGCTCATCCAGGTAATGGGATGAGAATCCAGTCTCTGTTGAGACCTTACTTACCACAATCCAGTCTATGCATCAATCTGTCTTATCTAATCCCCATGTTCAAAGAAGTTTTGTTTTTTACAAATTGCCTGATCAGTCAAGTGTACTCAGAAGAGAAGGCATATTGTGCACAGGATGCACAAGTCATATGGAGGGGAGGTTGAAGGAGCTAGGCATGTTCATAAGTCTTCCTCAGAAGCATTGGGTGTTAGCTGCAGTCAAGGCTGGTGATTTTGACTGAAGTGTGTCATTGATTCTGCTGAGACACAAACCCAGAAGTTCCTGACTAGAGGGTCTTGCCTCTCTGCTCAGGGTCAGACAGATTGCCAGACCTGAGGTCAGGAAGGACTTCTACCCATGGTCAGATTGGTGCAGACTGTGCAGGCCTTTGCCTTCCTCTGTAATGGTAGCCCCTCTTCCTGGGACCTCAAGTATATTTTAACAACCTTTGCAGCAGCAGGATATTGGCTTCCATGGGCCCTCTGCTTTGCCTGTGGCAGATTAGGGTGCTATGTCTGGTGTTGTGTCTGGGTTGTAGTTTTGTTAAGAAGTTAGGCAATGGATTTGTATAAGATGGTTTGAATATGGATGATCCTGCCTGAGGGGGTTGGACTATATGACCTCTGAAGCTCCTTTCCAGCCCTGATTCTCTATGATTCTACGTGGAAGATGCAAGGCCTAATGCATGTCATGCCACAGTTAGCAGATTACCAAGGTTAACAGAGAACTACTGGATTTAGGAATTTTTTATCCCAGTGACTCCTGCTATAAAATGAATTTATTTAATTTTCACAGCATGAAAACCTCTTTAAAGCAGTTCTGAGAGATAAAAGCTGTTAAAATCTATCAATTATGGTGTGATGGGCAACCACACAGCCTCTCCACCCTTCCTTTCTCGTATCTACCTCAGATTTTTTTTCCCCCTCTTGGATTTCCCATTTTTGCTGCTCCCCCAGCTGCCATCTCACAAATGTGTCTCACTTTAGGCCTGGAGGCAGAAGCTTCCTGTCTTTGAGAGCAGTCTTCAGTACAGGAATATTAAACTAACCTAAGGCAGCCATGCTTTTTCTCTCCTTGTAGTGTAGCAGGCTTCTCATTCTTTGGGCACACAGCTAGGGAAAGTATTGGGGCCCTCTATTATGGCCTCATTGTTAAGCTATAAACAATGGTGGCAGAGCAATAACCTGCATTCAAAGTTTCTCCCTTCAGGCTAAAGAAGTGGTTCTGAAAATGCCAGCTCTTAGTTTTCCTTTGTTTTCTGATGGCAGAAAAATACAGCAATTCTCCTACAAAGAACTTGGAAAGACCAGAGTAGGGCAGCATGCTTTTGACACTGGATTTTGATTTGAAATCTCTGGTTATATCTTGTTGTAACAACTGCAAAGCTTGCCTGGCTGCAAGCCGAGTGGGCAAGCTGTCCTTAAGAGCTGTGCAAGAAAAGGGAGGCGAAAACTTTGCAGAGGGTGCATATGCTTTACCAGACAGAAGGGCATACAGTGCATGGTGCAGTCTTTTTATTGGAGTGTCTGAATTGTGACCAGAGCCCACATTGCAAACCGGGGGCTCCGATTGGTTGCAAATTATCAAAAACTGAGGGAGGGAAAAGAGAAGAAGCCAATTTCAAGTGGAGAAGCCAATTTCAGCCCTGGAGAGAAGGGGCAGAGACTCAGTCCCTAGACAAGGGAGACCAAGCTGAAACTTGCCCAGGTAGCAGGCATCAGGATGGGGGAGAACCTGTGTCATCCCATGAGAAGTTGATGCCTCACTAGGTTTGGAGTTGTGCAACCAGGGACACAGGTGCCAGGGAGAGAGTGGAGAGGGGTTGGCAAGCAAAGCTAGGAAGCTTGCTGGATTCAAGAAAAGCAGCAGAATCAGAGCCCTGCAGAGGGAAACCCCTGTCTGCAGGGGGATGTTCTGGGAGGGGGAGACAGGCCTGAGAGAAAACAACCCAGCATGGGTGTGTGTGAGGGTGTACCTGATCACTAGTGTATGCATGAAGTGTATTTCCAGAAGGAAACAAAAGAGAGCCTATTGCCTGCAACAGCTGTTCAGATCCTGTTTCACTGTGTTACCAGGAAGGAGACCATTTTCCCTGAAGCAGCAGAAGCCTCATTTGTGCCATCTAGTGGTGGATCATAGTTATAGCTGTGTTGCCATTTGTTGTTATGGGAAGTGGATTGTGACAAGAAGGAAATCAGTTGGGTTATAGGGGAGTCTGGGGGGGGGGGACCTCCAGCACCTAGCCCTAGCCAACCTCCAAGCCAGTCGGGACCCAAGGCCCCCAGCTCTTGGGCATCCCTCACAGTAGGCCCCTGGCCTTTTTGGCTCTCTTGGCCCTGGCCCCAGCTTGGGCCAGTCGAGGGTACTCTTATGTTCAGGCTGGGTCTCTAGCCCCTCACTCTCTCACTGCCTGGGTCCACCCTCTGGGCCCTTCACCAACACAGGGTTACCCACCCAGCAGTGGGGGCAAAGGGTTTATGGCACCCCAACTCACTTTTCACCAGGGTGGTAACTGGCCTAGTATTTCCTGGGGGCTCCCATGCCACCAAGCCCCACCAGGCCACCCACTCCCAGCAGGGTGCAGGACCAGGACCAGGACCAGGACCAGGACCAGGACCAGGACCAGGACCAGGACCAGGACCAGGACCCTCCTTGCCAACCCCTACAACTCCCCCTTACCTCCAGGTGATCTTCCCAGCAGCTCTCCAGCCAAACAGTATTGCTGCCTGACCTCCAGCAGCCAAACTGCCTTGCTTATATAGGCAGCCCTTACCACAAAATGGCTGCCCTCATCAGGTACCTGGAGGCTGCCAGCTCTCGGCCCTTAAAGGGGCAGGCACCCCCGATGCCTTGCTGCAATCTTTACTAGCGGCAGGCAGGCTCAGTGCCCTGCCGTGCTCTTTGCCAGTGGTAGGCAGGCTCAGTGCCCTGCCGCGATCTTCACCAGCGGCAGGCGGGCTCCATGCCCCGCCGCGATCTTCACCAGTGGCAGGCAGGCTCAGTACCCTGCCGTGATCCTTGCCAGTGGCAGACATGCTTGGTGCCCTGCCGTGATCTCCACGAGTGGTGGGCACGCCCAGTGTCCAGCCACACTGCCCCCTCGCTGGGGCTCTCATCACAGCCCCGCTCCCTCAGGCTTTCATCACCGCCTGCCTCTCTGGGGCACCCTAATGCTGCCCCTCACAGGCTCCTCTCCAATGCAGCCCCTCGTGGGCCTCAGACCAATGCAGCCCCTCGTGGGCCTCAGACCAATGTTGCCCCTTGTGGGCCTCTCAATGTAGCCCCTTGTGGGCCTCAGACCGATGTTGCCTGTTGTGGGCCTCGGAAAGTGGCGGGCACAGCCAGTGCCCCACCACACACCTTCCCCCCTCAGAAAGTGGGGCTTCTCATCATTGCCCCCTCTCTGGGACTCACAAGTGGCGGACACACCCAGTGCCGCGCCACAGTGAATTTAATTACTGAGGTTGTTTAACACAAGTGGGATCCCCCATTGTGCTGGAATTACCTACCTCATGTTGTAGTTGCAAATTTTATCTAAATTTAGTTAGTTTTATTATTAACTGTTGATATGATATATTTTTGTTTATTTATTTTTCCTGTATATAAAGTGGTTGTGTATAATAAAGAATAATGTGTTCATCAGTTCGGAGTGGATTCCTGGATGGTGATGGTCAGACACATAGCTCTCCATGGAACACCTCAGTCAGTAGTCTGCCTGAGGGACTCCCAGGGCTACCCTGAGGACCCAAAATCTGCCCCATCACCTGGCCTTAGCATGCCAGCACAGGTTACATTGTGAATCATGTGTAGGTGTTGGAACACCTAATAGTACTACTATATAACAGCACAGTTAAAAGGACCTCATTGCAGCCCACGGGGCTAGAGTGTGGGTAGTTGTCATCCTGAATATAGAACTTTTCTGTTCCTTCTCCCTGGCCCACTGGCACTGCTCTGGGCTTCTTCTACCCAAAGAGAGCAGCCCCTGAAACACAAGGAGGTTCATGTGGGAATGCCGTGCCACGAGCCAGCATTAGCTCTCATCTCTTATGTGCCAGCTGAGAGATATGATTCTGTGCTAGGACTACTTACAGATCTTGCTGTATTCCTGGTGTCCTAATCTTAGTCTGATTCCAAATCCAGAAAGAAGGGCATGAAAGCTGTTCTTCGGTGGTGTTAAGTGACTTGGATGAGGAGGTGGAAAGCACGCTGTCCAAGTTTGCTGATGACACTAAGATGTGAGACGAGGTGGACACACTTGAAGGGAGAGAGAGGCTGCAACTAGATTTAGACAGACTACAAAAGTGGGCAGATGAGAATAGGATGGGGTTCAATGTAGACAAAT
>JAGPOW010003316.1:168775001-168789736 GCA_030014935.1 Caiman crocodilus
ACACACTTGAAGGGAGAGAGAGGCTGCAACTAGATTTAGACAGACTACAAAAGTGGGCAGATGAGAATAGGATGGGGTTCAATGTAGACAAATGCAGGGCGCTGCACCTTGGGAGAAGGAATCCACAGCATACATACAGGCTGGGGAGTTCCCCTCTTGAAAGCACAGAGGCAGAAAGGGATCTTGGAGTCATTTTTGACTCCAAGATGAACATGAGCCGCCAATGCCAGACTGCAGCCAGCAAGGCCAACCATTCCTTGTCATACATCCAAAGGTACATCTCAAGTCGGTCCAGAGAGGTGATACCTCTATGTGACTTTGGTCAGGCTGCAGTTGGAGTACTGCATCCAGTACTGGGCACTGCACTTCAAAAGGGATGTGGCCAGCCTGGAGAGAGTTCAGAGGAGGCCCACCCGCTTCGTGAGAGGACAGCAGGACAGGCCCTACGAGGAGAGACTGAAGAACCAGAACCTGTTCAGCCTTAGCAAGAGGAAGCTGATAGGAGAACCTGGTGGCTGCCTACAAGCTCATCAGGGGGGATCAACAGCAAATAGACAGAGCTCTTTTCTCCCTAGGACCATCTGGGGTGATGAAGAACAATGAACAGCTGGGTGGACAAAATCTGGAACCAACTTCCCAGGGAAGTGGTCCTCGCCACTACTTCAGGCAAATTGAAGAGAAGGTTGGATGATCACCTGTCTGAGGTCTTGTGAACCCAGCATTCCTTCCTTCCTGTGGCAGGGGGTCAGGCTAGATGATGTGTTCAGGTCCCTCCTGACCCTAGCTACTACGATGCTCTGAAACTGTGAAACTTAGGAATGGAAAATTGTCCAAATCAACAAAGACAATATATAGTCTTTGTGTTTACAAACAGCTTACTGTATTTGCTCAAATCCAAGACAAGGTGTCCCCCCTGCCCAACATTCAGCATGAGGAAAAAAGTCCCTTTGTGTTAGATTTGAGTACAAGGCAGTGGGGCGGGGGGGTGGGGAGGTGGCTTCTGTGGCTCTGATTCCAGCCCTGAGCCCAAGTTGGGACCAGAGGCAGAACCACAGAAGTGCAGAAGCAGGTGCTGCACAGCCAGTGTGGGGTGTAGGATGGATCTGTGAGTGGCTTGTCTGGGGAGTGTGGGAGGGTGTGCAAGTCCCACTGTTATGCACACCCCGGGAGGGCATGGGGACGTGTGTTCCCAGATCTGCATGCGGGGTGAGGATGGGTGGCCACTGTGGGATGGGGTAGGGGTGGCACTGAGCTCTTTCCCACAAGGGGCTGGGACAGGCTGTGCTCTGGGAGGGCAGTGGCAGCACTGGGAGGGGGATTAGGAGGGGGCCTGCAGCCATCCCAAAATTTGCCATAGGCTTACTCCCAGTGCTGCTGCTGTCCTCCCTAAGTACAGCCCTGCCCCAAACCCCCTGCCTACAAACTGCAAGACATGCAACAGTACACCCCAGCTAAGTACCAATGATGGTTCTTTGACCATCAGAACAGGGGGCACCAAAGGCACCATTTGGAGGTCTCAAGTGCCTCTATACTAATGCTAGGAGCATGGGGAACAAGCAGGAAGAACTCACACTCCTGCTTGCAGACAGTAACTTAGATTTAGTGGGGCTAACGGAAACCTGGTGGGACCCTACCCATGACTGGGAGATACACATTAAGGGCTACAGGGTGTACAGAAGTAACAGAGTAGGGAGCAAAGGAGGCTTCCTATGTAAAGGAACATTTTACATCTGCCCTAATCAAAATGGGATCAGAGGAGGAGAAAATTGAGGCATTGTGAGTTAGGATACATGGAGGTAGAGGGGAAAGGGACTTGGTGGTGGGGGTCTGCTACAGACCACCACAACAGGAAAAAAAGCTAGACTTGGAATTTTTGAGGCAGCTCTCAGAGGCTGTACAGTCTAGGGATGTGAGTGTCATGGGGGACCTGAGCTACCCTGATATATGCTGGGAGGAGCAGTCAGTCAAATCCAGCTGTTTTTAACCTGCATGCAGGGCATTCACCTAACACAGGAGGTATACAGTACCACTAGGGGAATGCCTTACTGTACTTGGTGTTGGCTACAGGGGAGGACCTGGTAGGGGAGCTGCAGATTCACGGTACCTTGGGGACAGTGACCATCAATCAACTGAATTCACCATATGGCATAGGGGGAGTTAGATAATTAGTAGGGTGGAAGTGCTTGATTTTAGGAAGGCTGACTTCAGTGTGCTTAGAAGTCTAGTCAATGACTCACTGCAGGATAAAAGTTTTGGCAAGATGAGAGTCCAGGAAGGGTGGTCATTTCTAAAGGAAGCAATCCTTCGGGTGCGGAGGCAGACTATCCCTGTACAAGGGAAAAGGGGGAAAGGAGCCAAAAAAATTCCTTTGCTAAACAGGGAAATCCAGGGAAGCCTAAAGGCAAACAAGAAGGTATATAGGCGGTGGAAGCAGGGGGAAGCTACCAAGGAGGAGTATACATACTTGGCCTGCACTTTCAGGGAGGCAGTTAGAAAAGCCAAAACAACTACACAGCTGAGGCTGGTGTTGCAGGGCACTAAGGTGCCTGCTCCTAGAAGAGCAGAAACTGCCTGGGGAGAGCCCAAAGAGAGAGATAGAAGCCCAGGTGCTGGTTACCAGGGCAACAGGCTAGCGAGCAAATTAGCCTGCACCTGTGCCTGGTCTGAATCCTGCTACAAGGCAGGGCCCTGGGCCCATATAAACCCCAGGCTGGAACTAGGGGGGGCAGTTTGCTGTCAGTGGCCAAGGGGAAAGGAGCTCTTCTAGAGGAAGTGAAAGGAAGAGGCCTGACTGTAAGTTCTGGTCCTGGTAATGTTAAGGGGCATAGAGCAGCTTGAGGTATGGTATAGCCTAGGGGTTTGGATTTTTGTCTTTTGTTTATAACACTGGTGGTTTGGGCAGAGGCTATGGGGGATGGAGGAGGCCTCATTGGGGGCCCACTACAGTGTGGGGGCCCTGGTGCCAGAGAGGGCATGGTGTTCAGGGGTGAGCAGACCACAGTGCCAGAGAGGGTGCAGCGACAAGGGGGGCAGAGTAAACCCTAGCCCCAGTATGGGCGCAGAGACTGAGACAGAGCTGAGGAAAGCCCTTTGATGACCCGAGGGCTGAGTGAAACCGAGGCCTCAATGTGTCAATACTATCTGTGAGGCTTGGGGCATGGTAAAGGGGTAGTTTGGAGCCATGCATATAGCCCATAAGGCTGGGGGTGTCCCAATACATCCATTGTGAAATGGGACCCACAAGGGGTCCGGGAACCCACGAGGTTCAGTGGGGTCTGTCAGAACCAGGTCCAAATAGACTTGAAGGCAGCCTCCCTATTTATTATAATTACATCAGGACGTGGCAGGTGACACTAGAGGGTGCCCATCGGGCCGAACTGACACAGTTGAGAGGCCCTAGGAGTAACACCCCCATCCTTGGGGACCCTATCCCGTGACAGCTGGCAACACAAATTAAAGACAACAAAAAGTCTTTTTTTTTTTTTTTTTTTTTTTTTAGGTCTGTAGGGAGTAAAAGGAAGGCGGGGGGGCAGCATAGGACTTGTACTGGACAAGAAGGAGCAATTACTGACAAACCAGGGCAGGGGAGACAAGGCTGAGCTAGTCAATTAATTTTTTGCCTCTGTTCCTGAATAGGGGTCAAGATAAGTCTCCTAATGGGTTCTTAGATGGGCATCAGAGGGACACCAGCCTACCAACTGTTGATGCTGACCTGGTGCAGAGTCACTTGGATGGGCTGGATGTGTTCAAATCAGCAGGCCCGAATGAGCTGCATCCAAGGGTACTGAAGGAATTGGCCTGTGTCATAGCAGAACCACTGGCATGGCTGTTTGAGCACTTGTAGTGCTTGGGTCAGGTCCCAGAGGACTGGAAAAGGACCAATGTGGTCCCTATTTTCAAGAAGTGGAGGAAAGAGAATCTCAGTAATTATAGGCCAGTCAGTCTCACCTCCATCCTTGGAAAGGTCTTTGAGAAGATTATGAAGGATCATATTTGTGGGAGTCCAGTGGGAAAAATAATGCAGCAGGGAAACCAGCATAGAATCGTAGCAGGTAGATCATGCCTGACCAATCTGGTTTCATTTTATGACAGGGTCACAGAACGCTTAGATGCAGGAGTAGAGGTGGATGTCATTTTCTTGGATTTTAGCAAGGCCTTTGATACAGTATCTCATACCATTCTCATAAATAAATTAAGAGGCTGTGAAATAGATGTTTACATGGTCTGGTGGGTGGCAAATTGGCTTAGCGGTCACACCCAGAGAGTAGGAGTAGATGGGTCGGTATTGACCTGGAAAGATGTGGATAATGGGGTCCTGCAGGGTTTGGTCCTTGGGCCTGTACTCTTCAATATTTTCATCAGTGACTTCAATCTGTGTGTGAAGTGTACTTTGTCCAAATTTGCGGATGATACTAAATTGTGGGATGAACTGCACTCCCTGGAGGGTAGGGAATGATTGCAGGCAGATCTGGACAGGTTAGAAAAGTGGGCAGTACACAAAAGGATGCAGTACAACAAGGGCAAGTGCAGAGTGCTGCAACTAGGGAGCAAAAATATCCAGCACGTCTACTGGCTGGGAAGTGACCCTCTCAGCAGCATAGAAGCGGAAAGAGATATTGTAATCGTAGTGGACTCCAAGATTAACATGAGTCATCAGCATGACGAAATCATCAGCAACGCTAACTGCACTTTATTATGCATCAGCAGATGCATGACAAAAAGAACCAAGGAGGTGATATTTTTCCCCTCTGTGTGGCATTGGTTTGACCACAGTTGGAGTACTGCATCCAGTTTTGGGCGCTGTACTTCAAGAAGGATGTTGATAGACTCAAGAGGGTCCAGAGGAAGGCCACTCATGAGGCTTGTCCTCTAAGTCCCTAACCATATGAGGAGAGACTGAGGGACCAGGACTTCTTCAGCCTCAACAAGAGAAGGCAGAGGTGATCTTGTGGCCGCCTACAAATTCATTAGGGGGATGCAGCAAGGGATTGAAGATGTTCTGTTCAGCAGGACACTTCTTGGGGTAACAAGAAGCTATGGTCACAGACTGATAGAGAGCAGATTTAGGGTAGATATCAGGAAAAACTTCTTTATGGTAAGGGTAGCCAAAATTTGGAATGGGCTTCCAAGGGAGTTGGTGCTCTTCCTGACCTTGGGGGTGGTCTCTAAGAGAAGGCTGGATAGGGATCTGGCTGGGGTCATCTGACCCCAGCACTCTTTTCTGCTTAGTTAAGGGGTCAGACTCGATGATCTATTGAGGTCCCTTCTGACCCTAGTATCTATGAACCCCCCCTGCCAGAAAAGTCCAGTGCTGCTCCAGCCCACAGCAGCAACCTGCCTTGCCCCACATGCAGATCTGGGGGCACGTGCCCCCCATGCCCTTATGGGGTGTACACCATGGTGGGAGCCACCACCCCTTCCCTGCACCCCCTTGAGCCGCTTGCAGCTCCATCCCATACCCTGCCCTGGCTGTGCAGCACCTGCCCTTGCCCCAGTTCCAGCTCCACTCCCTCCCTCACCACTGGGGCCTTGATCTGCTCCCCACTTCCCTTGCAACAGACTTACCAGCCAGATCCAGCTGCTCTCCATGCTGCCAGGCTGCACTCCTGGCCACATGAGAGCTGTGCTGCTGTTGTGTGCATGCAGGGGGCATTTATCAGGGACATTATCAGCCAAAAAAGCTGATGGCTGATGGTGTCAATTTTTCTTATGTAGGTGCCAATCCAATATGGGATCGATGTGTGAGTGCACCTCTAGTCATTAATTGTACCGTTCAATCCCGTTCACAATATAAATCTTCTGGCTTGCTTTCAATAGTCACTGGTAGATAGATGCTGAAGTTAGGGCTGCCAACACTCCTGGATAGGCCAGGAGTCTACTTGAATCAGCAGAGTAATTGAGTCTTATCTAATGTGCTGTGTAGCAGCACACCTTTGGAGCAGGCAGCTGCCAGGTGGGTGATTGCGGCAGTCATTGTCAAACACAGACCAGATATATAAAGAGGGTAGGTGGCTGCTAGCAAGGGAGGCAGCAACATCAGCTGACTGGGCTCCTGCTCGGGGACCTGGAGGTAAGGGAAGAGAAGGGGCTCTGGGAAGGTGGAGGCTTCTTCTGTTGTCTGAGGTAAGATGTGAAACTGCACCCTGCCAGGGAAGGGGGCCTGGCGGGGCTCCTCGTGGTGTGGGAGCCTTCAGGAAATGCCAGACCAGTTACCTCACTGCTGAGAGGTGGGAAGGGGCACCTGACAACCCCAGCCCCACATCCCTGGTCGTGTTCCAGCAGAGCAGGGGGCCCAGGCTTGTTAGGAGCCCTGAGCCAGAGTGCAGGTTGGAGGAGCGACCTGGAGCTGTGCCCAGGCAGCAGGGTAAAGCCTGGGGGCGTGAGTAGAGACTAGGAGAGAGAGAGGTGATAGAGAGGGAGACCCAGGGAGAGAGGGACGATGGAGAGAGAGGCCCTGTGAATGGGAAAATGAGTAGAGGCCCTGAGAGAGGGGCAGAGGCCCAGTGGGGGCCCAGAGGCCCGGCAATTGGCCAGGAGCGAAGTAAGCTAACAGTTGTAGAGTCGCTCAGCAAACCTTCAGGTGAGGGCAGCAGGAGATGCCCAACAGACTGCGCTGGGGCTGCCTGAGGTATGGAGAGACAAGCCTGAAGCTGGGTGAGGCTGGGTGGTATGAATGTGGCCCAGGAGAGAGGGCATCATGAAAGAAGCCAGGTGAGAGCCGGTGGAGTGAATGGGACCCCGGTGAGAGCATGATGGCATGAGAGCGACCCTCTGGGGTAGTATGGTAGAGCTACAACTGTGTGCCCAGTTTGCTCTGGACCTAGGCTGGAGAGGTAACACACAGTGGAACATCTGTGAGGTGTGGGGCATGTACAGGGGTGGTCAGAGCATGCACTTATGGCCCTAGTCATCAGGGCATACAAAAGGTAGTCAGTCTACTGCTCATGTAACAGCTAAACTTCATTTTCATCAAGGTGTGGCAGATGAGTAGAGTGTGCGGATTGCCCAGAGACAGGGGAAGAGTGGAAACAGAGACCTGGCCAGGAATGTAACCATGTTACTTGATGTAATTACTGTGTGTTAGAACAGCATCCCTTACTTCCTGCTTAACCCATTATTTAGAATTGATCTGTGCTTTTTAAGCAACTGGCATCTTTCTCTCTCAACGTGAATATAATAATGGGTGGATTATGTCTTGCATGTCATTTTAATTTAAGTACTTTTGGGTGCTAAATGTAAATTGTATTAATACAAATGGAAAGAACCAGAGACATCTGTTTTGCAAAACCAAATGTTACAAATAGAGGAGGAAGAAAAGGAGGGGGGCATCCTTTGTTAACAATAGCAAAAATCTTTGTATATATGTGTTTTGTACTACATTTAGAAACAAAGTAAATATAAAGCAGCCTAAGGTTTCAAAGAACATATTACATAGAGGAAGCAGCATCTGAAAGCGCATGTATTTTTCATCCCACTCACATAGCACATAGTGCTGTAATTCTGGGTGCAGTTCTGCTGTCATTTACAGCTTCTGCTTTGGCCTAATTTCCCTATAATCAGTTTCTTTCAATAAAATAGGCATGAATTAATTAAGTAGGATCATACTTTTCATGTCTGCAATTAATATACAAATGAGTGTACTCTGTCAGCATGGTCTACCAAAATACAGGTCACATCCTTTCTGATTGGCTAATCGAATCTCTACCTAAGAATGCCAAAATCTCCTCTCTTGCACTACCACTCGGATGCTTCATTGTTCCTATTAAAATCAAATGCCCTGAGGAAGGAAAGTTAGTCACCTGTACAAAGAAGCTAAAGGCTAAATAGATGTGAAGACCAAACAACTTGATCATCTTTGAAGTGGTCAACATTCATGTCCAGCCATCTCACTTCTGCAGTCTGTCCAAACATTCTTGGAAAAATAATAACAAAAGTAAAGTACTACAATAAAAAAAATCTCTTCCAAGCAGTTTTTTACCTGGGATAGGGAGATTGGCACTCTATTATTGATCTTTATTGTACATGGAAGGCACTGGGGTTTTATAATGGTAGGTGTGACGGCAGTGTGCTGCCATCATGGGCGCCGGGAAAGCAGGAGGAGGGTCACAGGGGACCGGCAGACCCTCTAGGGGACCCCGAGGCGACCCACTTACCTCCCGGAGGGTTGACAGCACCGGAGCTGGGAACGCGGTGGCAGCAGCGGCTGGCGCCATTACAGCCGCGTGAGCTGCTGCTGTGCCAGGTATTTAAACAGCTGTTCCCAGCAAGGGGAACGGCGGAGCCAATCCTGGCAGCCAGTGCAGCTGCTGCGGGAAAGTTTAAAAGCCCCGGCAAGCCTTGCAGCAGGGGAGAGAGGGAAGGAAAGGGAGCAGGCAGGCAGCGTGGTCAGGGTGCTGCAGCTCCACTGGAGGCTGCCTCACAGGCAGGCAGCACTCTCTCTGCCCAGCGACTGAGTCGGGCACCTGGAGCCTGGGAGGTCACAGAGGGTTTGGTCTCCGGGGACTGCCTGGATCAATACTCTGCCCCAGGAAGCCTCTCAGGGGCCAAAGAGTATTACTTTTTTTTTTTTTTTTTTACTTTAGAAGTCCCACGATAGTAGGGAAGACAGTCGGGTTTGAGGGCACTGGCTGGGAGCCAGTATCCACCTAAGTCCAGGAAGCGGCAAGCACTGAC
Source organism: Caiman crocodilus (assembly GCA_030014935.1). Lineage (NCBI taxonomy): Eukaryota > Metazoa > Chordata > Crocodylia > Alligatoridae > Caiman > Caiman crocodilus. The sequence goes on from JAGPOW010003316.1 coordinate 168,783,675, forward strand.
AAGCTTATAGACTTGCCGCTATCATCGAGGTCCTGGCAAACCCTCAAAGTGAATGGTTGGCGAGTGGACGGGGTGTAGGGGTGGCGGAGCCCCGTGGAACGTCGGACATAGCAACCATGAATACCCCTTGGTGGGAAGACCCCTCCAGTAGCAAGATCTCCACTGAACCCCTCCGTTAAGTAACTCATTTCCATCAAAGTTGTGGCAGGTGAGATGAGGGGGAGGGGCTACCCACGAGGGGCATCATCCAGTGTGGTCCATGAACATCACAGTAGGCAACAGTAAAAAATCCTAGGATAAGTAGACAGTGATGTATTCTTGAAGCCTTACAAGAAGTTATATAGCCCAGTACACAACTGGGAAGCAGAACCTCCCCACAACTTCCAGTCCCAGGTCTGAAATATTCTTTTTCTTGTCTTGTGCAAGTCACTTAAGCTCTTTTGTGTAAGTGAAAATATTGAGAGTTTTAGTGAGTTAACTTTAGTGAGTAAAGAACTGAATATGAGGTGCTTTGAAGATGAAATACTAAGATAAAATGTGCTGTGTAAGTTCTCAGTATTGTTATGTAAAGGAATTCATCTATAAATATAGCAGCAGATTTTCCCATTTGGGATGTGATTCTGCCTAGACAGATTTTGATGGATAACTTTTTTTTTTTTAAACAAATTTTGTTTCTTTGACATGTAAGATTACATTCATTTTAACATCAAATTTATGGCATGTTGTCACAGCAACATGGTGATGAATCTGCAGCATGCAAACCACTACCAGCTATTCATGATAGGCACCTATACATGTGATGGACCTCTGCTCTATTGCATGCTAATTAACATGCATTGGAGCAATCTCAATTAATTGCGTCTGTTGCAAGGCTGCTGATATGTGCTAATTAGTGTGCTCCAGCAGCCTCTGTGTCACATGTATTCAGTGCCCCACATTTGAAAATGGTGGTGGGGGTACTTTAACTAAAGCTCATCTGACATTTTGAAGTGCAGAATGCTGAATACACATGATGCTGCAGGTGCTTTAATTAAAGTGGCTCTCAGAGCTGCCCTAATTGAAGTGCCCCCCTCCACTGCAGAGAGTACGGTCACCCATGCCAGGCTTTTGCTGAAGGTATATAATCTTGGAACCTAGATTTTGAATTAGAAGCATTGTTAGTTTATCTAAAAACTAAACTGTAAAAAAAAAAAAAAATAATAATAATTAGGATGGTTTTACTAATGGGTTTTGCTAGTTTGCAATGGAAAATTAACCCCTTTTTGGGGGGGTTGTGCATGGGGATAGCTAAAACTGTTTGTTGAATTTAACTTTTAATTGTATTCAGGTAATCCTGTGTGTTTTAGGGATAAACCTGAAGGCAGAACTGGTGTGCTCCAGCAGAGAACAGACAGACACACACAAGCAAAAGCCTCTTCCCTGATTTAAGGGCATTTAGGTACTTTTTAAAAGCTTCAGTTTTGATTGGAGCCATAAATTAAAGAAAAAATATATTGAAATTAAAAATATGCCTAAGTTTAGATGTCTTGTGCTGCTGCAGTTGCTCAAAAAGCCTATAAAACTGTCCTGCATGGGAATGAAATGATTCCATTGGTTTGGGAATCTCCTGGTTTATGATTCTCTAATTACACAGTTCTGTATCCCAGAGTTAGGAAGGACCTGTAAGTCCAAACCCTGCATGAATGCAGAATGTACTGTTCACAAATCATTCCAGAAAAATGCTTGAAAGCCTCTACTAAAGGGGAGTCTGAAGGAGATTCTATAGCTAATGGAGCAGAAGAAGGGAGTTACTTTTGCGGAGCATTAATCTGTAGTAGTGCTGCTTTTAGGTCCAGTATCTAGTTGGGACTTGGTGGGAAAGGATAGTGACACAGACCCAAGATGCAATGATGAAAGAACTTCAAGATGACAAAGGCCACTTCTCTAGAAGACTTTGTAGAGCTCACCCCAGAGCTACATTGGGAAGCACATCAGCAAAAGCTCATCCCTCAGGTTGGAGAAATGGTTCCCCTCATGATCTGGAAGCTTTCACCCCAACTGTTAGAAGCTGGTCACTGATCAACTGCTGGGAGTGTTGTCAGGGAGGTTTGCAGTGCTATGCAGAGACTGCTGATGTGCTGTTTCATAAAGCCTGGCAATACCCAGAGGTGATGGATGACTTTTTATAAAAAATGGTTTTCAAACTATCTGGTGACTACTAATGGAACAAAGGCACTTGCTTATCCTTGCCCCTGCCTACTCCCAACCCCCCATACAAAGCCAAAAACTTCATCAACCAGGAGAGAGATTTGCCCATGGTGCAAGAAGGCCTGATTGATGATCACCCTGGAAGAGTCATCAATAATAATGTGGGGTGGTCTGGAAAGCCCTGTAATGCTGGTGTGTGCCAGTCCCCTGGAACAAGCAAGGGGATGTTTGCTTTCCATAGCTCTATGGAGTTTGGATTTCTCCTGTCATCCTCTGTGGCTCAGCTTATCCTCTGCTTCCTTGGCTTTTGAACTGTTTCACTGTATGCCTGGGCAAGAGAGGAGTGTTTTAACATTACCCTGAGTAGCTGCAGAATGTCCTTGGAATGCACTTTTGGGAGATTAAAGGGTAGGTGGCAATGTGTCATAGCACAGTTAGGTGCTTCTCATCATTAAATGGCTTGCATATTAAGTTCCTTCTATATTTTACATATCTGTGAGAGCCAGGACAAGATCATGGACGATGAACAGGAGCTGGAGGCCGAGACTTTTGGAATGGCATAGCTAGCCAGAGATGGTGCCTCTGCAAAATGCCTGTGAGATCAAGAAAATAAGGTCACTAATACATTCTGCTCCTTCTTGGAGTTGAGGGGGTAGTTGTGGGTAATTCCACGAGTAAATTGGATTTATTTGGTTTCATTAGGAATAACATAGCATAGCATAATGTTGTGTCACTTATGGGGTGAACTCTACTTCAGTGAAATTCTTCAGCTGAGTTGTACCAAAAGGAATGTATTGATAAAAAGAAAAGGAATATTGCTTGTTGAACCTACACAGAACAATTAGAGAAAAACACAGTACAAACTTAATACCAATGTAACTGAAGGATGGCCAAATAAAAAGTGCTCATATGACCACCGTCCTGCAGGTCATGTGCTCATATGGGGCCTACTCTGTGACCTCAACTGTAGCTGGATTGAAATAGGTTATAAACAGGGGCTCCTAACCCCTGTTACTTGAGCAGAGAGAGTACATTGCTGTAGCAAGCAGGCTAAAGTACAAGCTGCAGAGAGGCTAGAGGCAGAACTGAAAGTTGCAGATACTAACGTAAACCGTCCGTGCCCCATTGTGCAAAGGAGGGTGGGGAAGGCCATCTGTGACTGGAATTGGGAGGAGCATAGGACTATATAAGACTGGTTTCTGGACTGGAGCCTCAGACTTGTCTATACTAGCCATAGGGAAGGAGTTCTTCAGGGCTACAGAGAGACCAGCAAGATGCTTGCTTATGTTTTGTTTTTTGGAGTTTGTGTTAGCTGTGAGGCATGGGATGGCTTTAGGGAAGATGGGAGGCCAATGGAAATGCCCAGCAGGTGGGTATGGTCTGCATTATTTGAATTTGACATCTTGCAGCTCTCGGTATGGGAGGAATGGATCCTGAGAGTTCCCTTGGACTTCATGAGTGTGGGCTACCAGAGGCCTTGGGCCTGTTAACAGGAGCCTAGAGAAAGGGCCAATTGTAGAGAGATGCCAGGGCTAGAGCTAAAAGACAGCCAGACAAAAGTGACCTGATTAATGAACAAGGTGGTAGGAAGCACTTTAAAACTTCCTCTGGCTTTTGAGGGAGGCCTCCTAAATTAGTACAATTTGCCATCAAAGGCATGGTAGGTGGAAGTGGTGTGGTTCCCTGGATAGACAGAGTGAGAAACAGGAGTAGTGTGGCTGCAAGGGGGTGCCACAGCCACCTGTAGAGGAACATCCTCTACAGGTGTCCCAGTGTGATATGGTCTCTATTTTGAAGATCATTAGAAAGTTGAGGTGTACTGTTTGTGTGTAGCAGAAGCAGCTCCATTAAAGATGCCTGCTTTTGCATTGTCAGCATCCTGTTTCTTTCTAGAACCATCTACCCCATTTTGGCCTTTTTTGGGGATGAATTCAGTATTTTGACCCTTATTCTTTTTTGTTGTTTTCTTTGAAGATTTGACAGTCTCACAATATGCCTTTTTTTAGTATAGTATATGCTCAGGAAAATCAGAAAAAGCAGACCTTCTTACTGCCCTGTGCCTAGTCTCTAGACCAACCATGATAAAACAATTCTTTTCTCACAACATAGAATGCTATTCCCACGTCTTCCTACTTTGAGGCTCCATGAAAGATATCTGACACTTCAAATTTACTAACGTCTAAGTCCCTTATTGCAATAACAAAAATAAAGTGTCGGGTAGTTTTGCTGGCTTTAGGTGGGTGGCTGTTGGAGTAGACACTGGTGGGCAGGGGATGGGGGAACAGCAGTCATCAGGCTAGGTATTGCACACCCTTTTTCCTCCCTCTCCAGGGGCTGTCTCTCAACTGGAGACACATCTTTCAGAGATGCAGAAAAGGGTCTTGTTCAAAGCAGCAAAGGGGAATCAGAGAGATGTGCAGCCCTGCTGTTTGCCTGGAAGGGTTCCCTCCTGCTTGTGCCAGAGTGGAAGGGAAACATTTATGACATGGGCAATCCTATAAGAGAGCCACTTTACCTTGCAATCTGCCTGCTGTTGTAACACATTTATCTCAGTTTACATTTTCTATATCAAGGTGATATACCCATGAGAATGCTGCCTGGCCCAGCAGGCATCCTGTCCTTGGGTCTCTCACACCTCTCCCCAAATCCCACCTTGTAGCCTCTAACACAATTTTGAGTCTTCACAAAATAAGGAGCTGGTCAGCTTTTCAGTCCTAAGCCTTTCCCTTAGGTATGTTCTGTTGTTCAAGCAGGCTTCCTCAGCCTACCAATCCCTGCACTTTTCCTTAGTTCAGGAGTCTCCAGGCTTGCTTTTGCAGGCCCATGCTGTGATCCAGGCAGGCTCTCCCTAGCCCATGAAGGGAGTACTTGTCTTTCTTCTGCGGCTACCTAAGAGCTATGCTTTTGCCTTGTTCAGGAGGCAGTTATGTGGAAACAATTGATCCAACCAAACTTGTTTTCTGCTTCTTCATGCATCTATTCCTTGGAGGGGACCACCTTATGTGAGTGATTATTGGCTAGCCCTAAGCTTACTGCTTCTTAAAGGGGACAGGTCACACTCTTAGGTTAAGGACATAAGTTACACATAAACCAGTATAAGCGATCAGAAATTGGTTCAGATCTGTAACGCAACAGACGTTCAGTACACATGAATCAAAAGGAATGAGAGGAGGAAATCTCTGGAGAGGAGACCAGTCCATACACAAAACAGGCTGAAGGAGGCAAGTTGACTAGGAAGAAGAGATGCTGGGTGCTCATCATAGGCGACGCCATCCTGAGAGATACAGAGGGTCCCATCTGTTGCCAGGATCCCATGTCACATGAGGTCTACTGTCTGCCCAGAGCGAGGATTCAGAATGTGATGGAGATAAACCCAGCCATTATCTGGCCCACCTATTACTACCCCATGGTCCTAATCCATGCGGGCACTAATGATGCAGCCAGGAGCAGCCCTGATTGCCTGATGAAGGACTACCAGACTCTGGGGAGCAGGCTGAAGGAGATGGGGGCACAGGTGGTTTTCTCATCTGTCCTTCCAGTGAGCAGTCATGGACAATGCCATGAGACCTGCATCAGGGAGGTCAACTTGCGACTTCAGAAATGGTGTCTCAAGGCAGGCTTCAGTTATTTGGACCATGACCCATACTTCAGGACAAGAGACATGCTCGGGTGGGATGGGCTTCATCTCTCCCCCAAAGGTAAGTGTGTGTTCTCTTTTAGGTTGGCCGATCTCCTCCAGTGGGCTTTAAACTAGGCTCATTGGGGGAAGGGGAAGATGAGGATAGAGGGATCCATGGAACACATAGTCTTTCTGGACTTCAGGAAGGCCTTCAACACTGTCTCTCACCCCATTCTCATTAAGAAATTAGGTGACT
>JAGPOW010003316.1:168800056-168811939 GCA_030014935.1 Caiman crocodilus
CTTGCTTTCCACCCCCTCGTCCAAGTCAGCAACGAAGATGTTGAACAGTGCGGGCCCAAGGACCGAGCCCTGGGGGACCCCGCTGCTCACATCTCTCCATGTTGAGTATGACCCATCCACCACCACTCTCTGGGAGCGCCCCGTCACCCAGTTTCTGACCCACTCAACCGTGTAGGGGTCAATACCACAGCTCCCCATCTTTTTAATGAGGATGGGGTGGGAGACCATGTCAAACGCCTTCCTGAAGTCTAAAAAGACTACGTCAACAGGGATGCCCGCATCCATGGATTTGGTCACCTGGTCATAGAAAGTGACCAGGTTGGTTTGACAGGACCTGTGCTTAACAAACCCGTGCTGGTTGCCCTTCAGCATATAGTCCCCTGCCGGTCCATCACAGATATGGGACCTGAGAATTTTCTCAAAGATCTTTCCCAGAACCTATTCTTTGCAAACGGTTTGCAACCGATGCTTTGCAAACAATGCTTTGCAAGTAATGTGTTGTGGGTAACATCCTACTTCATTTCCACTGTCAGCATCAGTTTGAACTCTTTGATTTGATGTATATCATGGTCAACATATAATCTGCAAGCTTTGGGGTGGGGATGGTCACCCTGGCTGCACTAGCAGACATGACTGTAAGTATGTGTAAAAATATGAGGCCTTCCTATTCCTTGTGGAGGGTAAATGGGAGGTTTCACTTGCCTTTTGCACAAGGGTGTGTATTCACTTGTTATGAATACTGCACTGATTGTTGTTTTTTTTCTGTACTATTATTACTGTAAGCGTAAGTGGTTCCTGGCATTGCTTCCTTTGGGTTCACATTTTTTTTTCAGCATTTTAGGGCAGGATTTCATTTATTTATTTTATTTCTCTGATCTGGTTTATCTCCTTAAAGCATCTGTTTTCCAAATATACACCCCTCATTCTGTGCTGGGAATGGGAACCAAACTAGATCTGAACATAAATAGATATGTTTTATCTGAATGCCCCAAATCTAGGAACATTTGCACAGATGATTAAGATTTTGGCTGCTCTCTAATCATAACAGCATCTTAGAAAAGGAGAAGCCAAAGATTCACAGTATGCCTGGATATATGTAGACAGAAAGATGCCTTTGTGGCTTTCACAAAGACTAGGGAATAAGAAGAATAGGGCGTAATTCCCAGCTTGTCTTTGTGAAAACTTTGACAGAGTTTTGTGCCTCAGTTTTCCCATCTTCTTCATTAGCAACCAAAGCTGTTGGGAGCTTGCATTCATTAGTGTTGGCAAAGTGCTTTGGATAGAAGGTGTTAAGGAAGTGCACAGCATGATTTTATTCTCTGTGCATGTTTTTGACATGGAGTATAAACTGTAATCTTGCTTGTAAGTTACCTCTCCTTTTTCTTCCCCACCCACCCTTCCATTTTTGCACATTGCTGAAGGTTGGAATGCCAAGATTCAATGCAATTCTTCATAAGCTGCCAGAGGAACAAATTATTATGCACTACAAAATGAAACTGGCATTTTACATTTAAAACACATGACATCAGCATTACATCTGGAACCAGATACCATCAATTCACGTGCCACCTCATAAATATTTGGGCTGATGGGGCAAAAGAAACGAGAGGTGGATTTGCTGGCCAAGAATGTTCCCCAGGGCTATTGCCTTTTTAAAAGGCTTTTAAGCAAAAGCAAAATACATATCTTTTTGAGAAAGGATTTGACTCAACATTGTTTGCAGATTTCCTTAGGAGTATTGCGATGTCTATTTGTACCAGAGTTCTGGAGTAGCGTGACCATCAGAAACAAGACCAGAGGGTTGCAGAGACAACCCAAGGCCATCCAGGTCTGACTTCCTTCATTTACTGAATACAAATGACTCTGTCTGCATACTATATATTCCCAACATGAGGGAATAATGTCACAGTAGTGGACAAAACTCAACATAGAACACTTGGTGCTTTATCTCCCATTGAAAATTCATAAAGCATTTATAGACCTGAGCGGATTTCTCTCCACAAAGCTTCTGTGAAAGAAATAGAGACCCATAAAAAACTGTGGAAGAAAGGGAGACCCTTGTCAAATTAAGAACCAGCAATGACAGATACTATGATGAGCAGTAGCTTGTGTCTAAAGATTCTTTTGGGAACATCACTGGTCAAAGTAGCATTACAGATTTTGCAAGTACAGCTAGTTGCATCTACATTGACATAAACCTTTTGCTAGTCCTCCAGTAGCAGACCTTTCATTTCAGAATGTTAAGGATCTTTCATGTTTGCTCATTAAAAGCACTGTCTGTATTAATGCCAGGAAAACAATCTGATTGCATATACAGGTTGCCTACATCCCACAACACTCCAAATGATTAGCAACTGGAATCCACAGTTTGGTTGTAGCATTGCCAGCATGAAAGCCACAAGAATAACCTCTGAATATTTGAAAACTAAATGTTTCCACACTGTTTCTAGCACCAGCAGTGATTAGCTAGGGCAGCTCCTGTGTAAACTGTTGCAAAAAAATAAAGACAATCCATATGTGTTTGTTGTATATATGCCCTTCCTTTTTGGACATCTTGGTAGAATTTGTGGTCTCCAGAGCCTGAATTAATCCAGACCCTAGAATAGATTTGTTAACTGAAAAATAAGAGACAGATGCATTTTGGATTCCAATATTGCCTTTATACACACCTTTTTTTTTGAGGAAAGAAAATGTATTGAAATCCCATAATTCTAAGACTAGAATGCACTGCCCCTTGTTATTATTCATCTTGAATTTATTACAGGTTCACAGATTCACAAAAGTTTAGGGTTGGAAAGGACCTCATGAGATCATCAGGTCCAGCCCCCCTGCTTTGAGCAGGAAAGACTGCTGGGGTCAAATAACCCCAGCAAGTTGTCCATCCAGTCTCCTTTTGAAGATCTCCAGAGTAGATGCCTGTACCACTCACATTGGGAGTCTATTCCAGAGTCTGGTCATGCCGTGAAGTTTTTCCTTATATCTATCCTGAAACCATTTTTCTAGGAGTTTATGACCATTGCTCCTGGTTTTCCCCTGGAGCACTTTGGTGAATAGTTGTTCACCTAGCCTCTGATGCTCACCCCTGATATATTTGTAAGCTGCCACCAAATCCTCCCAAAGTCTTCTCTTTTCTAGGCTGAACAGTCCCATATCTGTCAGCCTTTCCTCACATGGCTTGCTCTTCAGGCCTCTAATCATATAAATGGCTCTTTTTGGACTCTCTCAAGCTCTTCCACATCCTTCTTGAAGTTTGGCACCCAGAAATGGATGCATTAGTTCAGCTGTGGCCTCACCAATGCAGAGTAGAGTGGGAGAATAACTTTCTTGGTTTTGCTTGAGATGTACTGATTGATGCATGACAGTGTATTGTTTGCTCTGCTAACTGTAGCACCACACAGGTGGATTATATTAGTTTTATGGTCAGTTATGACCCCCTAGGTCTCTTTTGGACATGGTGCTAGCTAGTGTAGCACCACTGAGCCTGTAATTTTGTTGCAGATTTTTCCTTCCCAGAAGGAGCACTTTATACTTTGCAGTGTTGACCAGCATCTGGTGCTGGTCCATGCATCTAACTAATCTGTCTAGGTCTTCCTGGATTGTCAGCCTACCCTGATTTGTGGCTGCACTTCCCCCACAGCTTAGTGCCATTGGTAAACTTTGCTAGTACTCTTTTCAGTCCCACATCCAGATCACTGAGAAGATGTTGAAAAGCACTAGTCCAAGAACTGAACCCTGGGGGACCCCACTGGCTACCTTCTGCCAGGTTGACACAGATCTGCCTATTAGTACTCTCTGGGTCCGACCCCACAGCCAGTTTCCCACCCACTAGACCATTAAGTTATTGAGCACATAGATTCTGAGTTTTTCCTTGAGAGCCTCATGAGACAGCAAGTCAAAGGCCTTCCTAAAATCCAACTAAATGACATCAACCTCATCTCCCTTATCTAGGTGGTGAGTAACCTGGTCATAGCATGAGATAAGCTTAGTCAGACATGACCTACCTGTGAGTTCAGCAAGTATTTGTCCTTAATTTCTGGAGGCAATAAGGATATGAATTTAGAAAAGTCTTACCACAGCATAATTTGCCACTACGCTGATGAAAGACTTGGAAGATGCACTTACTGTATGATAGAATGTGAAACATCAGAACCAGCAGAGAATGCTACTTTGCCTGCGTGGGAAGTGCCAAGTGTCTCCTAGCAATTTTGTAAATCGTTCCAGGCTGAAGACAGAATGCTGTATTGATGATTTTCTTGATTTGTGTGGGTTTTTCTCATTTTTGTTTGTTTGAAGGGTATCAAATCTTGAATGGCAGACAGTTTCAGCTAAACCTGAAGAAGGAAAGACAGCTGAAAATAGCTGAGTATTCCTGCAGTAAACAAAAGGTGTAATGAAGATTTCCTTGCAGGATCTCTGCAAATCCTTTCTTTCTTGTCCTCCAAGAGGATAATCTTTTTCTAGTATCCCCACTTCTGCACATAGTTAGGATGTAACTTGTAGGTGTCTTCTTTATTACAGATTACTATGATACTTGAAACTGTCAGAATAGCTAGTGATGCTCTAATAAAGTCTTTGAGCATAAAGGGGAAGCTGGAGCCTCTTAAGGAAGCTATGCAATGAAAGATTGATGAGGCTGTTTTAACACTCTGAAGACTGCTTTGGGGTGGGTAGAGGAAGGATTTCCGAGGCACTGCACTGCTAAGAATTAGTGGACATGAAGAAGTAGGGGAAAATGCCACTTCAGATAACATTCCATGAAAAGAAAAATGTTCTGTGTCACCTCCCAGCTACATTTTAAGTATATGGGTAATTCTCATGTTATATTTGTATAAAGTGCCCCACTGCTCAGTGGATAGCTATACAGATAGATGAGCAGCGCTTTGTGTATAGTTTAGTAATCAAAACTGTAAAATTTTATCATGATCCTGATAGCCTGTTCTGCAGTTTGCTCTGCTTTTGCATGGCTGGATGGTGGCTTGGAGCATGTTCCCATTCTGTTATTTAAGGCTAATTAGAATCCCATTGGTTCTCACTGATATGTGGGCTCCCTCAGACCTTGTGACCAGGTATATATGACTAAACAGATGTTGTAAGCCCACTTCTCCTCCTTGCTGGGCTCAACTAAGGAAAACCAAGGATACAAGGTTTTTCCAGCCTCTGCCCACAAGACCAGTTCTGTGCTTCTCAGATAAATGAGATGTCACTACCAGTAGATCAGGTATACACTCAACATGGTTTATGCTCTTAGAACTCCATCAACCTCTTCAAACTTGTTCAAAGTTAAGTGTTATATCTCAAATGCTATCTACCTGTAGCATCCAAAGGAGACGCTACTTGCATTAAATTGTGCAGATCTGTGATGCTTCCTGAACAAGAAAGGAATAGCCAACAAACCTGACACTGGGTATCCACATGACTATATTACCATGTTATCAATTCCCATGAATACTTCATGACTTCATCAATACTTGTTGCTTTTCTTAAGGCCCTAGAAACTTGATTGCAAGAGAATGTCAGCTTTTCTTTTTAAAGAAAGTTTCTAGCTGTCATGATAGCAGAGAATATCTTGAAAAATATGACCTGTGAAGGATCAGGGATCAAGGCCCAGTAAGAAAATAATGATAACTCAGTATTTCATAATATTTAGAATTTCATCATTTTAATGCAGTTTTGTGATTCTGAAGGGCCTGGCTCATGATTTTGAACAGTTGGGCTTGGCAGCGCTTCTCACCGCTGATAGCTATTGTGCACTACTGCACAGGTTATATCTGCCTCTTCCCAGCCACAGCAGCTGCCTCTTCTTTTTTGGATGGAAGTTGAGATCCTGGAGAACAAGTTAGTGGCTGAGGGAGGTACAGTGAACTGTTATGTAACAGCCCCATCCAAACCTTGCCCACTTCTCCTTCAATCACATGGGTCATGAGTGTAGATGAAGTGAGCCAGAGGGGTCATAAATGGCTGCTGATAGGAGCAAACATAAACAGGAACTTACTTTGCAATTTTGCGGATTTTGTGGAAACTTAAAAATCTGGAATTGTCTGCAAAATCATGAACATCAACAACAAAAACTTAGTAAAACGAAAATGCTGGAGGGAAAGACGCCAGCTGGCAGGGTGGCACAAAGGGCAGCAGACAAGATGGTGGCTGTCCCTCCTCCTTCCACAGGGGCTTCTCTGCCAATCAGTGCTGAGGGGTGGGGCCTCTCCTCCAGTCAGCACCAAGAGACAGGGCTGCCACAAAATGTCCATTAAGTCAATTGTGAGCGGCAGGAAAGGGCTGCAAAAAGTCCCATGTCTTACCACTATTTAAGTAGGTCCCTAATCATAAGCTACTATCCTGCTGAAACAAGATGGAGGCAGGAAGGGAATAGCCCATCAGTGCAATGTTAGTGAAGCACAGTGTTTTTCAGCACAGTTTTTGTGAGCCTAAAAATCTAGACTAGCTTCCAGTTAAAAAAAATAGCTAATTTCAGTGCATATGAGCATACAAGAGAGACAGAGAGAGAAGCAATGATCTCCCAACTACTCAAAGTCATAGCAACCAAAAGAGAATGAAATTAAAGTTAGTTTCTAATTGGAGCTAAAAATAACTTTGGTTCTCTCCCTGGTCTAGTCCCTACCTTGCCGTCTCATTTTTGTATTCAAAATGTTTTCTTTCTGCAGATGCGTAAAGAAGGGGGAAAAAAAGGCCTGATCAAATAACAGAAAATTGCTCGTGAAGAGAATAAGGGAAACTCCTGGTATAAGAAGTGTTGTGAAATGTACAAAGTCCACAAACCGAGAAGAAATATAGTGAGTGTTTTTCCCCTAATCTTTCGTCTATCCCAATTTACCATTTGATTGTAATGATAAGCAGTAAGTAACTTTCTGGCAGAAATGTGACTTTTTTGTTTTTAAGTTGTGTGCATCACTCTTAAGGCACTTTGGAAGTTTTTGTTTGGTAGAAAAACATAATGGAGGAATTTCTTATGTAAAAATATCACTCTGCCTTCCCAGAGACCTTGGGCTTTTTTCCTCAGTACAGCATGAAAGGACAGAGCATTAGTCTCATTGATAAATGTTCTACCTATTGGTATAAAAGGCTTATTTACAATTAAAGCTCCTTTGATTGTTAAAGCTTTATAAAGAATTCTTAATGGAAAGGAATAACATATAGCTGAACTGTCATTGGGTCTAGCAGGCACTCAGATGATGTATTCTAACAATGCTTTCCTATGCAAACTCCAGTTGCATGCAGTCACTGGGAATGTAGATCAATAGAATATGGCCCATAGCATGAAGAAGAATCAAAGTTGCTCCAAGTGTCCGCTCTAAGATGATTCTTGCCTGACATAAAGCTAGACCAGTAGGCCTATTTGAGGTGTGCTGGATGGGAGTGCAAAAAGTTGGAGCCTGCAGTGCTTAAGCAGTCCCTTCTGGTGTAACAGTCTTTGTAGCCATTACAAGATAGCTCAAGTCATAATTGCCTTGAGGCTTTTTTAACTTGTGCTGTGGCTGAGTTTGCCCTAGGTTGCTTTATGGATGCCAAGGGAGGGATGGAAAGGCATAGTAGCTATATTCCCTTTCTCACTTAGAGCAGCATGGCCTAAAATTCATGAAGGAAATAACTGCTTGCACTATTGATGTTGCTAAGTAAATGCATGCTGAAGTCATTGGTGCTTGCAAACTATCACTAGAGAGGTTAGTAATTCATTATCTCTGAATATAAACATAATTATGATGCAAACGAACACCATTAATCTCTCTCTTTTCCTTGCGCTCCCCCATTGTATGTACAGGCTTGACTCAGCAAGGCTGTTTATAACTAACTACATCTGAAACAATGGGCCCTGCCATTAAAACATGCATTGCCCATACTAAATTAACACCAGAGGTCAAAATTTCAAAAGGCCTCTGATTTGTTCACGAACAAAATGTACTCTGGCCACTCCCCCTCCCCCCGCATTTGTGCAACCAGGCTGGGAGACTGTGTTCCTGTTTACCTCAGTGCTCCTGGCTGTGTGGGATTCGATGCACACTCTCATATTGCAAATACACAAACACACACCTAGATTTGGCTGTAGCAGGAAGGGGAAGAATGGAGGCTGAGATTGCCTGCCATATCATACAGATGATGAGTTTATTTTTACAACAGACAAAAATGTTCTGGGCACTTCATAGAAACAAGAAAAGTGGTGATAATTTCCACCAGCGCCTCAGTGTCTCAACCTTAAGTGCTGTTGTCAGGAATACCTTTAGGCTCCCAGGAGTCAAATAACATGTCCAAACAACTTTTCTATCAAGTTGAACACTTTTGAAATTATTACCCAAGGTTTCTGCTCTAAAGACTTGGACCTACTGCAACACACAGAGAAGGAGGACTGGATAAGGAGCAATGGTTAGCATAGCAGGGTTGTACAGTTATTTCAAGGGTCATAGGCACATCTTGATAGCACCAGCTGGATGGTGTTATTAAAAACTCAGTGTTTGGCACCTCTGGTGCTTCAGTTCATTTAAGGGTTTGTGATACTTTCTATTCTGCTTGCCACAAGAGCAGCCAACACAGTTTCTGATAAAATGGAAATTTCATCTCAAAATTCCTTAATTTTTTGGCTGCTACTGGATCCTTAATATAAAAAAGCCAAGGAAGTCTCTGACCTCAGTCAAACAATGATCTCAAGAAATTGATATATTTCTAAAGGGAAACAGTGGGGGTTTGAAAATCTTCTTTAACATCCTTGTGTTAAGTCACCCCTTCTTACTGAAAAGCACACATGGCAGCATGGGACATGGAAGAAGAGCCCCTATTGTATTTTTAGAAGTAGGAACATATTTTCTAGTGACTGGCCTATGCTGGGGAAAACAGCTTCAATTACTCTCTGCAGCATGTTGTCAATGTCAGTCCTTCAGCCCCTGGGCTCTCATTGGAAATGATCATATCCTGCCTCAGGAGAGTTAAACACCTATGCCATGAGTTGGAGGGCCTAATTACCAGCACTCTCTGTCTTCTATTTGAGATAAATCATGGTTGTGTAATCAAATTAATGTTTTCACATACTGCCAAGACCTCGTACTGCATTTCTCCAGCCACCTAGATTTCACAGATGCTTCAGCCTTCACCCTACACCAGAGGTGGGCAAAATGGTGGATCTGGTCAGTGGTCAGACTCCATTTCCCAGCAGTTCCTGCCCATGTGGCTGGGGCCAGCTTCCATGGAGACTCCAGAGCAGCTGCACTGTGATGGCATGGGCCAGGGTTTCCATGGAGACCAGCCCCAGCAGCACTGGCAGGGTGTGGAGCTGCTCCAAAGCCTGGCTGGGATCTTGTGGCAGTTACAGGATAGTCCAGAGCTAGGGCAGAGCTGTGATTTGCAGCCTGCACTCCCTGGGCAGGGATATGCAAGTGGCAGATCATGGCTCAGCCCTGACATCTTGCAGTGGTGACAGCCTGGTCTGGAGCCGGGACAGAGCTGAGATCCACTGCTTGCACATCCCTGCCTGGGGCATGCAGACTGCCCTGATGGACCATGATGTCACTACTGCAAGATCCCAGCTGGGCTCCAAAGCAGCTCCACACTGTGCTGTGTTCCCTGCTAGCAGGGGTGGTGCAAGGGGGAGCTGGGTGGGGGCTATAACCACCCAAAAATTCCCCATAGCTCCCCATAGCCACCGCTCCCAGTGGCACTGCTGCCACTGCACTGCCTACCTTGCACAGGCAGCTGCGGCTGAGCCTGCCCTGTTACCCACCCACAGCACAGCCCTGCCTCAGCCTCACCTAAGTCCCCCACTAGAAAGAGGCTGGCGCTGCTGCTGCCTGCCAGCATTGCTGAGGCCAGTCTCTACAGAAACCCTGGCCCCGCATTATTACAGTATGGCTGCTCCTGGGGTCTCCATGGAAACTGGCCCAGCCATGTCAGCAGGGACTGCTGGGAAATGGAGTCCACTATTGTCTGGATCTGCCTTGCGGGCTACAGTTTGCCTGCCCCTGCCCTAGACCAAGAAGGGTCCTCTCAACTACTTCTTTATGGTCGCGTGGAATGGAGATAGCAACATACATACAGCATTTCCTCCTGTATCTCCTCACTAATCCATTGACTGTCTGCATACAAGTGATGAAAGGGATGGGAACTGTTAGAAGAGTGCCCTGAGCGCTAAAAAAGTCGTTCCAAAATTTCCCTGAGAATTTTTCCAAGGAAAAAGAATAATTTCCTTATATAATGGCACCTGTTTACACAAAACTAGGTTTTCAGGTGAGTCAACAACACATACTGGTCAACAGTCATCATAGACATCATAGGGGTGAAGCTGAAAATGTCTCCTGAGGAAGCTCTTGGTCCTGCTAGACATGTATACAGCAACGTAGTGTTCACGGGTGTCTCCATGTGATCAGTAGCTACTTCACTGAAGTGGCACGCTCCCCCCATTATAGCACGCCACTACAGCAAAGTAGATGCTAAAAATAACTGTACGCTGGGCCTAAGGTATAGTACAGGTGGTTACTGCCCATGCTTTAGTACTTCCAAGAGGTGGTCATGAAGGAAATGTCATGAAGGAAATAACTGCTTGTACTATTGATGTTGCTAAGTAAATGCATGCTGAAGTCATTGGTGCCTGCAAAATATCACTGGAGAGGGTAGTAATTCATTATTTCTGAATATAAACATAATTATGATGTAAAAGAACACCATTAATCTCTCTCTTTCCCTTTCACTCCCACATTGTATATACAGGCTTGCACTCCCCCACTGTATGTATTTCCAGGAGGAAGTACTAAAGCACAGTGCAGTAACAACATTGCCATAGGGCAACATGTAGGTGTGCCCCTGCTCTGTCAAAGGGGCAGCAGGGGTTGCATTTTTATATAGCCAGCTAGAGATGTCGTCTTGTGGCAGTTCCTAGGTGGTGCAGCTACCTTTGTGTTGTTCTTCTACTGCCACCCCTATATAGGAGAAGTATCAGGAGCCTGATGGGAACATAGTTGTACTCTGGCAGTCCCCATTTGGCATGTTCCTCTGTGTTTTGATTTCATCCCCAAAAATGATTTTCACTAATACAGTCTGGAAGTGATGGAAGGATGATTGTGGCTAGATCTTTATCCAAAAGGAAGTGCGGTCTTGTCATAAGGTCACGATGAATACCCATATACAATATACCAGTATAATTTGTAAATTAATTTAAGTTTGTTCATTGCTTTTGGGTTCCTGTGAAGAAAATAAATGAATATGGAAGATGTTGGTACCATTGACTCCAGTGAAAGAATGACAAGTCTGTAGGCTTTGTGTCAGATAAAAACAAACTTATTTTCTGAATAGATTTTTGAACTGTGTAAGTGTACTTTGTTTGTTCAGTCATCAGCAAATAAGATGTAGTGGATATAGGTAAAGTTAGAACTGTAGGATTTGGTGTATTTATCTGCTTTGTGGCTGTGATAAGTTTATGAATGAATTTAGGACTCCAAATCTGAGGATCACTAGTATTAAAATGATGGTTGTCATAAATTGAACGCTATGGAAAGCATGGGAAGATTGTTACACAAAACAGCTGAAATTGTGTGATATTTCAATCAAATAAAAATATTTTTACTCAAGTAAAACTTTGTTTAGGGACAAAATTAAAGACAGAGAGAAAAATACCAAAATTATTATTTGGTTTAAAAAAACTTGTGATGTTAGGTTTAATGTACACAGCATGGAGACAGACCATGATTCATATCCTCAGCTATATAACTGTGAGCAACTGATATCATTGTAATTATGGTCATATATAATAGTATCATGGTATCATAGTGCCTAGGGTCAGAAGGGGCGTAGAGCAGGCCATCTAGTCTGACCCCCCCGCCAATGGCAGGAATGAGTGCCAGGGTCACAGGACCCCAGCCAAGTACCTATCCAATCTACTCTTAAAGA
>JAGPOW010003316.1:168812039-168823277 GCA_030014935.1 Caiman crocodilus
GTAGTTCTCCGGGTCCTCTTTCCTCCCCTTCTTAAAGATGGGAACCACATTGGTCACCTTCCAGTCCTCTGGCACTTGTCCGGAGCTCCAAGAGAGCTCATATAACCGAGCCAAGGGCTCAGCAATCACCCCTGCCAGCTCCTTCAACACCCTTGAGTGTAGGTCATCCGGGCCCGCTGACTTAAAGACATCCAGCCCTTCCAGAAGCCCTTCCACCAGGTCAACCCTCACCCCCAGCCTAGCAGTGATTCCTGAAGTTGAATACAGGCCTCCAATGGGAGGGATGTCCCGGTCCCCCCTCAGGAAGACTGAGGCAAAGAACCCATTGAAGATCTCCGCCTTCCCATCGGCCGCGAGCACCAGGTTACCCGACGAGTCCCTCAGGGGCCTGATGTTTCCTGGGGATCTCTTTTTGTTCCCCACACACTTGAAAAAAGCCTTCCTGTTGTCCTTGATCCTAGTCGCCAGGCGAAGCTCTACTCCCACCTTGACCTTCCTAACAGCCTTCTTACACGCCCAAGCACAAGAAAAGTACTCTTCTTTGGAGGCTGCTCCCTTCTTCCAAAGATAGTATGTCTCCTGCTTTGCCCTCAGGGTCCCCTGAATATCCCTATTAAGCCACGGGGGCTTCTGGGCACCTTTGCCTATCTTGCATCGGGCAGGAACGGTCGCCCCTTGGGCTCGGAGGATCGTCTCCTTAAGGAGCGCCCACCCTTCGTGATCGCCCATGTCCTCAACCCTACAGTCCCTCAGTGCCTCGTCAACTAGCCTCCTGAGCTCTCTGAAATTGGCCCTTTTGAAGTCTGGGACCTAGTCCTACTGTGAGCCCTATCTACACTGCACTGGACAGCAAATTCTATCAGGCAAATTCTGTCAGGCGATGGTCGCTGTCTCCCAGGGAGTCCTGTATATATACGCCAGGAGAAAATTTATTCCTGTATGATTTATTAAATAATGGGCTACAATATGTTAAGTTGTCTTGGCTGTATATTTCATATAGTCATAACCACAAGTATTTTTGAGAATGGAAGAGTTTTGGCTTGAAGTCTGGGGTGCTAAGGAGCATTCAGTTGTACTTCCAATGTTCTTTGATCTTTAAAGTAGTTGTCCTTGGTATGTTAGTCAGAGGGGTCTCCTATACACGTAGGGGCAGCCTTCTCCAATGTGCTGTAATTCTAGTGCATTGGAGCAGACTCTATTTATCGTTCAACAAGCTTTAGTTCAAAGCACCCTGCTGCCATTTTTCAGCACAGGGATGCTGATACATGTGATGCACCAAGCGTTTTTAATTAAAGTGGCTCTTGGAGCCGCACTAACTAAAGTGTCCTCCTGTCCCCATGCCTCCCACAGCCTATGTATAAATGCCCAGGAAGCCTAAGATGTAATGTCAATACTTGAAATTCCAGTCAAAATAGAGCCTTGCATGGTTCTTCATTAAGGGCCCCTCATTGATTATGTGACGCACTGGACATGTTCTTCAAATACCATTGCTTTGCTTTCTGTCTGCATGCTGCTCCTCACAGAAGAACCTCCTGTGCTCTGCACTGGCTATTTTTGCACCAGTTTTCAAATAGTAATGATAACTCGGTGCCACGCTAGCAAAGCTTTAGGATACCTCATGGGCGACTAGTGCTTCCTGAGTCCAGGGGGCACTTACCTCCCCAGCAGCCAGTCAGTGACTTGGGCGGGGGACCTGGCTGATTGCACCAATGAGGAGGGTCCCCCAGTGGCCGATCACATCAATGTGTGAGCTACAGGGGGGACTGTGGAGATCGCTTCTCCTGGTGCCCCCACTACCCAGCCAGTGCTCTCAGGGGGGGCACCAACACTCTTGCCTGTGCCCCCTGCCCATCATCTAAGAGGGAAACACTGCTGTCAGGGGGTGCACCAGCACTCTCAGGGGGTGCATGTGCACCCCCATGCACCCCAACGTGTTGCCACTGGGATACCCTTTTGAACTGTAGGGTCCTACATTTAGCCACCCATATCTAGTCAGCTAAATCAAAATGGTTTTGTTTTTTCAAAGGTATCAAACACCTATAACTTTCTAATGGCCTTCAGCTTGAGTTGTGAATGTTTAACATCTTTTAAATGAGGCCAGTTTTAATTAAGATAAGAGGTTTAATTTGTGGCTCTGTCAGATTTCCTGAGTGATCTTGGAAAAAGAGTATGGACAGATGAGCTAGTTACTGTGGGATAACAGCTGGTGGAGCTTTACCAAATTAACTGCTCCACATTCTCTTATGCCACAGTAATGGGAAACTAAACCACATTAACTTATCTCTTTCCCTGAGGGCTAATCTTATAGGGTCTTCTATTTGTTGTGGAGGTAATAGGAGCATGTGTATGGGTAGTTACTGTATAGCAGTCAGTATGGTTAATTTCTGCAGCCTTTTGTCCCATGAGAATTTTTTCCTGTGTCTATACCCTAAATCTGCCTCTCTCTGGGCATGTCTACACAAGATGCTTAACTGCACAACATCACAGTTTACTGCACACCAAGCATGCACGTCTACAGGTGTGCATGCTTACTGCACAGTAAAAATGCTTAATCACAAGCAAATTTGCTACTTGCAAATACAAGTAGCAAATTTATGTGTAATTACTTATGGCACAGTAATGAATGTGTAGATATGACCTGGGAGCAAGTTTGCTCCTGGGGCAGCCCCGCCAGGAGGGGACCAGTCTGAAGCTAGCTCCAGGGATCAAGGCTGGGAGCCTTTCTTGCCTCAGGGCTGGGCTGCTTCTATGGCAGCCCCTGTCTCAGGCTTTAAAAGCCTGCAGGCACTCAGAGCCCTGGGCACACAAGCAGGGAGTCTGAGACTACTCCAGGCCCCTGAATTCTCCTGGGGAGGCTGCAGGCCAACTGTCCTAGCCTACCTGCACCCCAGCACTGCTGTACACAGCTGTGCACCACACTGCCATGCAGCTGCCAGGCTTGCACTGTTCAGGCCTGCAGGCTCCTGTAGGATCCAGCCAGGCCTGTCAGCTCCCAGGCCCCGCTGCAGGTGGCTTCTGGCTGCTGGGGCCAGGTCCACTCGCCTGTAGCCCACCCCCAAGCAGCCTGGGCATAGTGGGTTGGGCACCCCTTGGTCCACGCAAGCAGCTCCTCCCGCACAGCCTGGAGCATATACAGTGGGGGCATGGTTGGGGCATAGTGATGGCATAGGGGAGGGGGCTGGTCCCAGGGTACCTTCCCACAGAGGCTCCCTGTGGGGAGGGTAAGGGTGCATGCAACTCCTCATCCCAGACATCTGGGAGCCCTGCACCCCGCAAGCCTGGGTGCTGTGTGCTGAGTGACAACACAGCAGAGCAGGTGACCTGCAGGAGGAGGCGGGGGAGTGGGATCTGGAGCTGCGGTAGCAGGTGCTGCCAGAATCTTGGCCTGTCCCAGCCTGGGAATGGGTCAGGGGAAGCAGGCTGCCTGTGGTCAGCACCCAGCAGCCCACTGGCCTCAGGGGAGACAGCAGGGACAGGGGGTTTGGCCAGCACCCACCTGGGCTTGCCTGCCTGATTTACTTACTGTAGTCCCTTGCCACCTGGGCATGTCCAACCCCTGATCTGAGGCCAGGCAGTACACAACCCCAGTTTACAGCATCTTATCTCTGAAGTGTTGCAAATGCGCACAAACAGCTTCTGTCTCATGGGTTACAGGGCCTGCAGCTGCACACATAGGAGAGGCCACCCCTGGCAGATGAGATGTGGGCTTCAGGTCGCTGCCACCCACAGCCAGGACCCTGTGTATGCGCTGTCTCCACCAGGATCCTTCTCCTGGACACCTTGGTCATGGCATCAGAGGACTGGCTGGAGGACACTCAAGCCTGGTAGTACGAGGATGTGGCCCACCAGGACAGGTGGCAAGTAGAGGACATCACCCGCAAACGTTGCCAAGACTGGGCAGACTGGGAGCTCTGAGTGCAGCTCCTGACCCTGCAGTGTGGGTGAGTGAAGGTGCTGTGGGAGAAGAACATCATCCTGACCTGGGCAGTGCAGGCCATGGACAATGACCATCAGGTACTGGACACCATTCTAGCCCTGGTAGTCACTTTCATGCTGCCTGCTACCCAGCTCCTGATCCTAGCCCTACCTGCCCTCTGAGAGCCACCCACCAGGGTGGGTCTGAAGCTGCTCCAGAAGGTCCTAGAAGATTGGCTGGGTGATACAGAATGCCTCCAGCCATTGCTCATCATTCCAGGTGTGCTGAACAATGTACCACCACCACTCCTGGCTTGCCCAGTGGGCCCAGATGTGGTGAGGCTGGAGGCCTAGGAGGGCAATGCTGACCCCAGAAGTGACATCCTGGAGCCCATGGTTGGCATCCCTGGTGGGGTCTGGCCAGATGGACAGGGTCGAGATGGCAGGTGCATGGTGGTGGTCCTGGGACAGCATGCAGAAGATGGGCAGGTGGTCATTGTGCATGGGGAAGTCAGGAGGAGCAAGACTGCTGTAGGTCAGGCAGCGGTTGGTATGGTGGGCTAGCAGGGCCAATGCAGTGGCCAGCAGGAGTGCAGGGCACTGGCTGTTGCTGCCAGGGGCAGGTGCTGGAGCAGCCATAGGTGGGGAGGCACAGGCAGGGAGGACAGTGCTGCTGCATGCTGTCCCTGTGTTAGGGATGCTGCTTCTGGCCAGGGACATGCCTGGCCAGAGAGCAGTGAATGGGGCTGCCTTTTGAAGAGAGCTGCCAACTGCTGGCAGCTGCAGCTGAAGTTCCCCCCAGTGGTGGCAGTGGCTTATTGCAGGGCCCTGGGAAGCAGGAGCTGATTGGCGGCAAATCTGCACCAGCTTCTCTGCATGTGTAGTCACCTGTCTAACACCATTTACTCACAAGTTACATAGGGCACGTGTAGAAGAAATGATATTTCCCATTTACGCCGACACAACTACATTTGTGTTTGCACAACCTGGGATTTCCAGTCACTTTGAAGTCCATTTAGCGCCTTAAACTAACACTACTTGGAGATGTGTTAATTTGTGGTGGTCTCCAGTACACAGTTCCAACATTGGATTTGTTCATGCAAACAGTTAGACACTCCAAAGACTTCTATTTAATCCCCTATGCCATGAGGGGGTGCTGTGTTCCAGCCTTTATCCAGTAGGTGCTGCTGTGCATTGTATTTTTACTCTCCTTCACTCCTCACTCCTCCCTCACATCATGCAGTTCAGGTCAGGACAGTTCTGCTCAGACAAATTATTATTTTAAAATGGAGGAGACAAGTAATCCCTTAATTTTCTACCCCCTCTTAATTCTTCTGCCCCCCCCGCCATCTACAGTGTATGTCTTCTCCCTCTGCCCATGTACCTCCTGTCCTCCCACCCCTGCCATGTACCCTCCACCTGCGACCCCCGCACCTCCTGTTGTGCATTGCCACTGCAGTGGACATAGCTCCTGATGACAGCTGCAGCAACACCAAAATGATAAGTTGTTTACAAGTAATTTGAAACTTTGGAGTGAGTGGTTACATGACGTCCTTCAATATTGCAAACCTTCTGAACTTCAGCACATTCCATTTCAGAATCACAACCAAAAGTCCATGGGCAGGATAATCCTCGCCAGACCCAATGCCCAGGATAGGCAGCATCCCGGGTGATATTTAGGTAATATGTCCCACCAAACTTGTCGGGAGGAGGAGGCAAATGTCTGTTTTTTCAACTGTGCACCAAACCCTGATCCTCTTCCTCTTCTTCCTTTTTCTCCCTCCTCACAGAAACATTTTGTGGGTGGTACTCGCCATGTGGCATCAACCAGCCCACAGGCCAGTGACGAGGAGAGTAGTGAAGATAGTGAAGAAGAGTAGAGTTAAAGAAACTTCAGTTTTTAATTTTTTTTTTACATTTGGTATAGTTTTATATTGTTAAGTTGTATATAGCGTGACGTTGGTGGGCCTCACCTGATGACACCCCTCGTCAGGTAGCCCCGCCCCTTTATCTCTCCTGCCACGACTTTGATGGAATGAATGATTCTAAGGAGGGGTTCAGTGGAGATCTTCTACCTGAGGGGTTTTCCGACGAGGGGTTACTCACAGTTGAGGGCTCTGATGTTCCACGGGGCTCCGCCACCCCTACACCCCGTCCACTCGCCAACTGGTCACTTGCTGGTAGGATGGAATCTTGCTGTTAGATGTAGATTCGCCAGCTGGGCATTGTTCCTGACCATCGAGTCGAGGCCGATGACTGCTTTAAGTCAGCCTGCCTTAAGACTCAACTGCTTTGCTCACTATTGTGAGCCCTCTTCCTCTCTATGACTCAGAGATAACACTCTTCCAGGGTAGAGAGACTTCCCAGAGCAATGGGTTGGCCCCAGTAATTACAGGGGACCCGACCTTCTGCCCCTTCCTGGGCTCCTTTCACCCGTCTCAGCTGCTGAACTGAGACAGGGCTGCCTTTTTGGGAAACATCCTCCAGGGGAGCTGCAGCAACACTGGCGTGCTGCCTGCCTGCTCCCTCCTCTCCTGGCTCTTCGCCACCGCGGGGCCTGCCGGGGCTTTTAAACTTTCCCGCAGCAGCCATTATGGCTGCTGCGATTGGCTCAGCTGTTCCCCTTGCTGGGAACAGCTGTTTAAACAGCCGGCATAACACTGGCTCGCATGGCTGTAATAGCGGTCGCTGCTGCTGCCGCAGTCCCAGCTCTGGCATTGCCGACCCTCTGACAGGTAAGCGTGCCAGCTCGGGGTCTTCTTGGGAGACTGCTGCTCTCCTGTGACCCTCCTCCTGCCCTACCTGTGCCCACGATGGCACGCCGCCGTCACATATAGTTATTGCTAAAGCTGCAGCATTTTCAGTGAAGTGTGTTATTTTTGCTCTATATATGTATCATGTTTTCTTTGGGGTGCTTGGGTGGTTGGGTTGGTTTTCAGAGTCTGTGCCTGCCTCAGCCTGGTGGGGATGCTGTGCTTGGGTGAGGAGGGGGTTTTGGAGTCATGGCATTACTGGAAAGAGTTGGAAAGAGTTGCAGGGTGGACTGTTATCAGAGGGAGGGAGGTCAAATGCTTGTTAAGTGCTAGCTAGGGTGCGGTGCAGCCAACATGTCTTGTAAGAAAAAAGACTAAACAACCCTATCCACCACCAGTGGCAAGCAGACAATCTGCAAAACTTCTTCATGCATGGACCTCCCAGGGCCTTTAGCTCTTAGCAAGTCTTTAAAGACTTTAGTAAGTTTTTAATGCATTATAATGCATTTCATATGCATGGTCGCCAAGGGGGGTGCGAGATTGGGGTTAACACTTGCTGCCACAGCTCCAAAACAGATTCTTTTTTTTCTGAGTTTTTTCTTCGCAGGCTGTCCTGTTATGGGAGGTGGTGCAATGAAAAATAATTGTTTTTTAATGCTTTCTGTGTAATAGAATGTTTTCTTTGCAAAATCCTGCATGCAACACCTTTCAGAGCTGGGTTTGCAGACCACATCCTCCCCTCAGTTGGCTGCAACCCACTGCCCCCCTGGGGAGAGCTCATCAGATTTTGTTCAGGATTGCTTTATCCTCCCTTGCCATATCTCTCCTCTCAGCCTTCTCAAAGGACAGGGAGAAGGTGAGAGGGAAACAAGGAGCATCACTCCCAAGGCAGCCCAGGGTAATTTGTGAATCCAGGGTTCAGGTACCTCTAGGCCTCTGAAGAATCAAGTGTATACAAAGAAAGCATCATTATGGGAGAACTTACTTTATCCAAATTCAAGAATTTTGTAATACCGCCT
This sequence comes from Caiman crocodilus, assembly GCA_030014935.1. Classification (NCBI taxonomy): domain Eukaryota; kingdom Metazoa; phylum Chordata; order Crocodylia; family Alligatoridae; genus Caiman; species Caiman crocodilus. The sequence continues at coordinate 168,819,727 of JAGPOW010003316.1, forward strand.
TCTCCTATACTAGGTATTGGCATGTCCTCATCATATGGGTTTCAGCTAAGCAGGGAACTGCTAATTGGTTTTCAAAAAGCACTCTGCTCCCTAGAGAGAGGCCAGAAGTATTATGCAGCAGATGACTATCCCCAGACATACTACTGAGGGACCTGGAGAGGAGGCCAACCAATCTGAAATATGGGTCCTGACCTGAGAAGCTACTGCACCCACTCCTACCCCTGGCTGGTTGCAAACCACTCCCTTGCTGTCAGGTCATGCCCTGAATCAAGGAGGAGCAAGTACAAATCAGAGTTTTTTGTTCCTCATCAAACTGTGAAGCTACAGTGAACATTCACCCCAACCTCTGCTACCCCAATTTATAGTGCTTGTGTGGGGCAACCCGACACCGCCTCTTCCCTGCCCCTCCCCCCCAAGAAGCTTTGTTTTGGTGTGGGAAAAACCCCAGACACTCTGGTACTGGGCTGGAAAAAAGTGCAAAAAGAAGGTGGAAAGGTTTGTAAAGTCTCTGGGTTTAAGCAGGTCTTAAACCCCACACCACACCCCCACCCATGACCTTGCTTTTACAGTTCAAAACAAAGGAGACAGTGCGTGGCATCTGGCTGGAAAACAGCATGAAAAGAATCTTGAAAAAACACATTTTCAAAGTTTCCGTCTATGGAAAATGCAAGAAAGTATTGTGAAGGGTGAGCCAAATAGCCTGGGAAGGCATGAGTCCCTGTGGGTGACTGAAAAGTGGCTGGTGACTTGTAAAAATGAAAGCCAGGCTGCTGGGGGGTGACACACAAGCCTTTGCAAAATGCTGGTGTGCAGGCCAGCACTTGTGTGTTGCAACCCACCCAGGCAGCCCCCCTGTTTACCTCTGGAGCCCCCTGTGTATCTGTGCAAGAGAGATTACCAACCCCTCCCCTCTGGCACCATGCAACAAAAGTCAGGAAAAATGAACAGAGAGAAATGAAGCCAAACAATGAATGAAATCCGCCTTCACAACCAAGCAGTGCAAGGGTGGATATGGGGGTAGACACAGGAAGCCAGGTAACCATGAAGTTTTATTGTTTGCAGCACACTATTATAGTTATTTGGGCTACTTTGCCTTCATCCCACCGTGACTCTGAACTGTCCCCATCTCCCTGAAACACAATGGTGCCCTTCTGGCCCAGCAGTCATACAGCCCTCCTGTGACCCCACTAAGTTGGGGTGAATAGGCTCAGCTGCAATTGCACAGAGGCACAAATCTACAAATCTGAATCAAATCAGAGGACCAATTAAAAGGTCTGAATTGATTTGAAGCTCGCTGAATTGATTCACTAAAGATTTGGAAAGCTTTGGTGATTCGGGCAGTCCCCACTGGCTGCAGTAGGGTCCTAGACCTGGACTCCATGCTGGTAAGTAGGGGCAGGGGAGAGGAGGGGAATGGGGGAACCCCTGTCAGGCCCCATCCCCTGCCTGCTCCCCCAGTTCCCCCGAGCACCCCCTGACCCCCGCCTGCTCTCCCAGCACCACCCCCCATGGTTGCCCCGAATGGCCCAGCTCCTAGTTGTTTTTAAAAAAGCCCCCACTGTCTGGGTGCTACCAGACGGGGGGTTGATCCCCACTACCCCCCACTGCCCATGCCATGTGGGGGGCTCTGCCACAAGCCCCTGACCCCTGTCTGCTCTCCCAGCCCTGTCCCATGGCTGCCCCACCCGCCCCAGCTCCTGGCCCTTTAAAAAAAAAAAACAACAAAAAAACCCTGACTCACCGGCCACTGCAGCAGCCTCTGGGCTTCTGGGGGCTCATGACAGAGTTCCCCATACAGTGTGGGGCAGTGGGGGGCAGTGGAGATCAACCCCTGCTTGGCAGGAGCCAGTGAGCTGGGGCTTTTTTTTCAAAAAACGTTTACTGAGTTTCAAAAAACGGCTGTGGAAGAGGGGAGCGGGCAATCCCTGCTTGAAGCGGGGGTGGGGCAGGGGGGACCCAGGCAGTGGGCTGGGGCTAGTACTGTCCTGGAGCAGAGAACCCCACCCAGGGTTGCAAAGTATCTGGGATGCTGGGGAACTCTGGTTTGAAGTTAAACCAGGAGTGGCCTGAGACAGATATTGCATAAACTGGCTTAACCCAAATCAGTTATGTCTGATACTACATTTAACCAGGTTTATCTTAAACCAGTTTCAGCTATTTTCAAACTGGTTTATGTGCACTGAACATCTGTTCTGTTACAGGTTTAAACTAGTTTCTTATCACTTAAACTGGTTTATGTGTAATGTCTGTCCCTCACCTAGAAGCCTGATCTCCCCTCATGTTGTGCAGCTTTGTCAAAGCAATGGAACACTTGGTTCTCTGGAAATTTCCAGGAGATGAATAGGACTTTTCAGGGGTCTCCATGTAGTATTCTTGTTGAACTAATGAGAGAACAATAAGCAGTATGACCTTTCCATGGTTTTTATTTAGCTTAAGAAATTACAGTTTCTTTTCTGAAAAGAAGGTCTGAGAATATTTGTATGAAGCATCACTAATGGCTTCCGAACAGCAGGGTCTGTAAGAGCAGGGCATTAGCTGAGGACAATGACAGGGGAACTGTTCTTCAAGGTATTAAAAAATGAACAATGTAACCCCATAGAATGTGTTTCAGACAGCAAACCTGCCCTGGTGAGGGAATGGACTAGCTAACTTATCTATTCTCTTTCACTGATATCAGCCAAATGTTGGGCCTCTTTGATTTTTGTGAAGTTCAAATGTTATGACCTTTATTTCATAACAATCAGGATTCATATCTGGTATAATCTAGTGATTCTACAGGAAAAGGTCCTCATGCATAGAGATTATTCTGTTTATCCTCTTTGACAACTGTCTTAAATTCCATGAGGACTGGGTCTGTATCTTCAGGCACTTATTTGCTTTCTATCACTATAGTGAAAATGGGAAATATTGCTATCTTTTTTTTTTAAGCAAAGGATATTGAGGGACAAAGATGCCCAAAGTCACACAAGAAACTTATGGCAGAGCAGAAAACTGAATGTAGATATTTCAAGTTCTTAGCCAAATCTCTGGATAAGCTTGCTCTTGTGGCATTGAGCCCCTAGTCAGTGCTCAGAAGCTTGAACACTTGTTAAAATCCTTCTAGGGAAAAGTCAATCAGAAGTTTGCCACTGACAGTGAAACTAGGATCTCATCCAGTGCCTAATTACTTTAAGAGTAATTACCATTAGGCTAAGATAGCCAGTTTCAGTTGCCTATAGGCAGTGCACATTTCTTTTTCTTTTTTTTTTTAATTCATGGTGAATTTTTAAGGCACAGCTAGGTTCACAATGAAAAGTCCTCTCCTTGCAGTTTAAATGAGGATAGTGGGTGGCATAAATTAACCTCTGAGTCACCATGCAATACGTATCACAAAATGTATCATTGTGCCACAGTATTGCCCTCTTACTTCTGCTCATTAACATCACCCTTCAAGACTCAGGGATGGGCAAAATGTGACTTGTGGGCCAGATCTAGCTCACCATGTGATTTCATCTAGGCCAGTAGTGGGCAGGGGAAGGGTGGTCGGTGGAGAAAGTGGTGATGGCAGTAGG
>JAGPOW010003316.1:168833182-168845235 GCA_030014935.1 Caiman crocodilus
TACTACCCAGACTCAGGTTTATCCAATAAGCAAATTATGACGCAGCACTTTTAGGTTTGAAATTGACATTGCTCTGCCTAAATCCCAACCCCTTTTAGGTTTCATTTGAATATCCTTTCTTGGGATACATCTTCCTGGAATGTGTTTGGGTGTGCCTAGCAGTTAGATCCAGGTTTTATCACTAAGACTTAGCAAAGCAGAACAGTTAAAGAGATGCCTCAGCACAGCTGTGTTAAGCACATTGCAAGCACAGGTGCAGGGATTTCCCTTGCAACGTGGGAAAAAAGTCTCGGTGCAAGATCAGAGCCCGCCAAAACCTTGTAGCTGCACCATCGAGTGCTTGCTTATGATTGGCTCACCGTAAATTATGCACACGTGTCGGTTGGCAATTGGCTCTCTGACCACATAAAAAGCTTGGGTGGTACCCGCCCAAATTGGAGGAGAGCTCGAGGAAAGATCCCTGCATGTGTGAGGAAAGATCCCTGCGTGCATTTCCAAGCCATGAAGGAGGCCTGATCAACCGATGACGACTCCCCGCCAGAATCTTCTGATGCCCCATACCCTGCATGAGTGTGAGCATCAGTGTGCCTGTTTCCTGTTTTGTTTGTAACTCCACGAAACATGCCTACAGTGTATACAGACTGTAAGTAAAGTTTTGTTGCAACCGCTGCGTCTCCACCACCTCAATTCTGCTCCATTGGCGGCCCCATTCCGCCGTTGTTTCTCGGCCCCCACAAGGCTGAACCCTGAGCAAAAAACCGTTAGGCCAGCTAATCTCACAGCTACAGCTTTGTCTCTGGGGCCCACTCAGTTAACCATGAACCGGTCCATGAACCGTTAATTTATCGGTTTGGTTAAACTTATGACAGACAAGTCATTTGCAAACTTACAAGCTTGTATTAACTAATATTACCTATTTAGGCAGAATACCAAATGCCTCCAAGAAGCACACATTATTGCTTATTAATCCCTCTGGTTCTGGCTGTCACATGCTCCACAGAAACAGTGGGAGTGACAGGGGGCACCCTTGTCTCACCCCTGTATTGAGGCTCTATCACCTACTTTCTCAGCCTGTTTATCTGTGAATAGTGTGGCCCTGCCCTCTGTGGGGTGGAACCAGACCAGGCAGTCCTGTGCCTTACCTGCATATATCTGCATATATATTTTTAAAGGGTCCTAGGACTTGTGGCAAGAACACCTGGCCCTCTGCTGGGGCCCAGTCCAATGAGCTAGGTGATAAGTCATGAGTGTTTTGACTCTGGACTAATAACATGCACTGGGGAGATGCCTTAATTGGTGGTTTTACGTACCTGGCAGGGAAGATTCCCGTCTTTCTGGCCTTGAATGGCATGGTGTGATTGAGGGTGAGACCTGTCTATTGCACTACAGGCAGGCACCCCTGAAAGTGCCTACTGTGGTCTTCCAATGGGAGGATCTTGGTTATATGGTTTATGGTGATGGGGGATTGCTCTTAGGCTCTCTGAACCCCATCTGAACCCCAAGGCTTCCAGGCTTCAGGCTTGCATGACAGGTGCCTGCCATGGATTTGGGCATGTCTGAAGCCCCAGGCTGAAGGGTCTGGAAGTAGGATACTTGCTGGTGTGGCTTGAACGATTGAGCTCTACCCAGTCGATAGAATTCAGAACTGATTTCTCTGATTTGGCCTGAGACATGAAATTTCAAAGAAAAAAATTTGTATTATGTACATATAGATACAAAAGTGGTGCTCAAAAGAGTCAGACCCACAGCAGTCTCCTGTCTTCCTCTATTTGCCATGCATGCAAATGACTATGGGCATGTTTATTTGAAAGTCATTGTTATTGGTCCCTTTCATTAACAAGTGGGAAGAGGGTGGGGCACATAAGTACTGCAGATAAGAACTAGAGTCAGAACCACAACAATCTTCTGCTTTCCTCTGCTTGCCTTCTGAAGCTTCTGTCTTTCCCTTTGTCCTTATTGTCATGTACAGATCACTTGCACATTGTGCTCTGGGAGGGAACAGAGCTTGAGCAGAGTCTGACAGTAAGCAGGGGTAGGAAGGCAGCAGGGGAAAGAAGTGGGGGGAGTGGCAGAGGGCAAAGGGGGCACCTGACCCACCCCCCAGCCATTAATTTCCCTGCTGTAGCAATGGGAGGGGATGAATTCAAGACAACCTTCCAATAATTAGATTCTACACCTGGAATATCATAATAAATTATACATTTGCCATACATAGAATGTAATTACTGGTGGGTCATCCTATATTCAGGGTCATCTCCTATTTGAGTAAATACAGTAATAGGATTCACATTGGATATAATAGAGGCATAGGTCATATATCTTCTGTTCCCAGAGGGTGAGCTTTACCTGTGTAGAAGGTAGGTTTCCCACTCTATGGCCTTCACTACAGTACTGCTTGAAAAAAATTACATTTAAAATAGAGAAAGGAAATGACTACTCAGTAATGAATATACTTGAGCCACCCTGCCCTGTCCTCAGCCAACCTATTTCATTGCATATCATACCCACCGCATAATAACTAGGGCCATCACACAAGCAAAAGAGTGTCCATTTCAGCATGGTATAAGTTGATCTTAGTTTATGTGTCATTTGAGAAATTGCATTGAATCTTGTCCTTCTGATCAGTACATTAAAAATTACTTTATAAAGGGCACTGGACAGGAGATGCTGTGTTTCAAACATGGTGACTGAAATTCCTTTAGTTGGCTCTGAATGTATGCTTATTACAAGAGCGACTTGCATCCTGATCCTATAAAGAATTATGTCCATGTGAAATTTTACACCTATGAACAGCTCCACTGCAGTCAACAGGATTATTCCCAGTGTGTCAAGTAAAACACAAGGATTGGTGTTTGTTGTATCAGGACCTTAACCCTTACTTTGTAGGGAGCTTTGTTTGCAAAATGTGCTACAAACATAAATAGCATTAACTATAGAATGGGCACATTCTAATCTATCTGTGGCTTTCCAGAAATTTCACAGCTGACACTGTGCACACATAGCTCCAGAACTCAGTTCTGCCTGCTCAAATGTCCTAACGTTAGTTCTAAAACAGATTTTCTACTGTAGCAGGGGCCGACATTTTTGGCATGTGTAATACAAATTAGTTTCACACCTTCCCTAAGGGTGACTCCAACCCCCTTCCTCTGCCCAACTTCCTGCTCCACCTTCTGCTGCCTGACCTCTCTGTTGCTGTGTTGCCTGTTCCCTCCCTGATCTTCTGGGTGTCAGAAACAGAGGCTGTTGAATGCTACGTAAGTTGGAGACCCCTGCTTTAGAGGACCTTTTGCACAGGTTTGCAGGTCTAATTCCATTCAGGAGAGGGCAGGGTATTCAGGAACCTTGATCCAAAGCCTACTAAGGTCAAAGAAAGATGTTTTAATTGTTTTCATTGAGCCTTGGATGAGGGCCAATCACACTAGTCAATTTATTACAACTTTATCATTGGTGCATGGATTACACTCATGCTGTGGCATTTCTGAAATGAAATTGTATATAGCAACAGTATGCGTTGGGAAAATTTGCAAAGAGATTTTGTTTTCTGCAACAGGGAGAAGGAAAGAAGAGAAAGAAGAGAGTCAGAAGGTTCCTGTTACTTCAAAAGAAAAGAGTAGCACATGAAGCTGGCTACAAAGAAAAGAGCCAGCCAGGGGAGGTGGCAGAGCCCAGGAGTGTCTGTCATAGAGCTGGTTACCTGGCAATAATCCAGCAGGACAGAACCCTACTTTGGAAGCACAGGCCCTGCTGATGCAGCGAGACCAGCAGCAGTAAGCTGCACTGGAGGCTAGTCAGCAAGCCTATCCAGGAAATACATGTGGCAGCTCAGTGAGCCACATGACCAAATGGGGTGTGGTTTCCACATATATGAACCCAGGGCCTGTGCCAGAGTGGGGAGTCTAGCCCTGGAGGCCTCCAGAGCAGCAGGGGCCAGAAAAGCCACTAGTTAGCACTGGCACTACCTTGGGGAAAGCAAACACACTGCTGCTGCTTTGCAGAGGAATGTGACCCGGGTTAAGGGGAAGCCTGGTGGTAGAGACAGGCAGCCACTGTTTATGTTTGGACCCAGAGTGGGTTACTTGGTGTTATAGCCAGAGGGCTTATTCTTTTGTTATAGTTTAACAATTTTGTTATAGTTTAAGAATTCTTTTGACAGTTTGGGTTTGGAACTAGCAGGGGCGGTTTGGAGGTCCCATTAGTGCCCAGGGGCACATGACTGCCTTCAGCCTTGCCAGGTATCAGGCCCAAGGTGCAGCCTGAGGCCAGAGGGCCCAGAGTCCCGAGAAGAGCCGAGCAGAGCCAGAGCAAGCCCAGCACCTGAGAAGGGGGGAGACAGGGGCCATGGGTCCAGCACCCAGAAAGGGCAGAGACAGGGTTCAGGGGCCCAGCAAGAGCCAAAGCAGACTCGGTACCCAAGAGGGCCTGAAACAAGGCCAGGGGCCTGACACTTGAAAAGGCAAAAGCAGTACCTGAGAAGGGTGAGAACAGGGGGTCAGGCACTCAGCAGAGAGAGCCTAGGGAGGTACCAGAACCACAGGGCTCAGGATCCGAGAAAGAGAGACAGGGACCCAGAAGCTCAGTTCAGCAGAGTGGACTGGAGCTAGAGGGCCCATCAAAAGAAAAAGGGGCAGAGACCACAAAGGCTGAGGCCCTGACAAGGGAATGATTGAACAGTATGATCTGCGAGGCATGGGTATAGTGTAAAAGGGAAGTTGGAGCCATGTAATTAGCCCTTAAATCATAACTGATGCCCTGGAAGAACTAGCCAGCATCTAGAGAATTTGGGGCTTGCCTCTAGGACCCCTTAGGCAGTCTCTCTTTCACTCCAATAAGTATATCAAGGTATGGTAGGCAAGAACAAAGGGGAGGGCACCCTAGAACAGGAGCAGGGTATGGGCTGTGTGGCCTCCCAGGGATATTCCAGCCACTCCTGAAGCTTGAATGGGGTTACAACAGGTGGCAGCTCTTCCTATATGTTAAAATTGACCTTGTAAGAGAAAAATGGGTTTATCCTCGTTTACTTCTTCAGCATACAAGAGCCTTTTAGAGAAAATGTTACCTGGTGCATGCAGTACTAAGCTAGCAACCTCCCCATTTTGTACTGTTATATTTAACAATGTTAAATAAATGCTACTACTTATTATCCACATTAGAGTAATAAACCTGCTTCTTGGTGGTTAAACAGGAATTATCTCATGAGCATTTTTGATACTAGAAAACCAAGTAAAGAAGCCATTTAGTCAGATTAAATTTCTAATGGGGGACCCAGTTTATCAAAGCTGGTTAAACACCTGCTTAATTTTAGGATTATATAATGCCATAACTATTCTTCAAAGTACTTCATTGAGGCTTTAACAGGTCCTTAAATCAATGTTGGGTTGGAGCCTGGGTGACCTTTACATGCTAAATTAGAAATTATTTATTAGCACTAGTCCACAATACAGACTCTGTTTTATTCTTTTTTAGATTCAAATACACTGCACTTAAGTTTTAAACTCAGTCACTATGCTGTATTTCAACAGGCAGCCTATTTGAAAAGAATTCAAAGGCAATATGCAATTTGACTGTAATTGCAATATACAGGATGTATTGCTGATATGAACTGACAGCCCCCACACTGCAGTGGTTTCCAAGGAGATGGTGGAATATGTCATGTCAGTGTCTTGTAGCAGTATGGAGCAGGTACCATAAGACAGCATTTAAGATTTCTTTGTGTAACTACCAATTTATGGCCAGGCTTCTTTCTGATCTTGATTGCAGATGGCAACTGAACAAGCCAGAACCCTACATATAGTTCTGGTGTTTACGGTTTTTTAAAGGATCTTGAAAAAGCAGAGTGGAAAATTAGTACATGCAAAAAGGACTCACAGAAATGATTCTGAACTAGAGGTACAACCTTGTTGTGGGACACTTGAAGAGCTCACTCTGTCCCTTTATTAGCGGGGAAGCAGAGAGACGGATAGTCAGAAATTTTTTTGATGAATGATTTTACCATTGGAAAAGCAGTTCAACTGTCATTGAAGTATGCTGTTAAATTGGCATGATTTCATCAAAGGTTGGTTTGGAGAAAGAAGCGGAAAATTTTGATGGTTTCTAAAAGAAATTTTTTCCTTGTTAAAGGAAATTTTGCATACATTACAACAGGGGTGCTTGGCCTCTAGCACCTTGTCATCTGCCTGTGGGACTCCCTATGGGTCCATGGTCCTGCATGTTAGATCCGTGGCATGGAGCCCAATCCTAGTGTGTGTGGCAACAAGGGGCCCTGGGGCCCAATTGTAGTATAGTCTTTCTGAGAAAAAAATGGGTACTGAAAGGACCTGGTAAGAACTGAGAGCCAGAAGCTGAAGCCAGAAAGGTTCAGAATGAAAATTAGGCAGACGCTTTTTAAGGACATTCAGTGGAGGTGGGAGATTCTCTGTCTGTTGACATCTGATCAAGACTGAATGCATCTTTGGAAGGCACCCAGTCCAGAGGCTAGCAAGCATTTCAAGCCATGGTTCGGAACAACTGGGTTCTAGTCCAGCGCAGATTTGGTGGCTTCTGTAGCACATCAGCACCAAGAGAGACTGTCCGGCTCATGCCTAGCCGAAGCAGCTGGGAGCACCAGCATCACTTTTTGCAATCCCCTGCTCCCTTGGGTGGGTAATGATCACAGTTTCCAGCTGGAAGGGGGGCTATACTGAGGCCAGGCTTCTGGGATTGTGCCCATGCTGCTGCTGCCACTTCTTCCTGGCCTCCTGTTCCTTGGCTGCAGGTGCAGCTTCCAGCTGATGGGGAGCTGTGCTGGAGCCTGGCACCACACTGATGCTACTTTACTGGATGCAGCGCAACTGGATGCAGCGCAGACACAACTGGAAGCTGTGTAGCCTGGGCTCAGTTCCCCACCAGCTGGAAGCTATACCTTTCCTGCAGCCAAGGAGCAAGGACAAGCAGCAGCAATGTGGGCACAGCTTCTAGCTGCCTAGCCCTAGTGCAGCACTTCACTGCCTAGCCCTACCACAGGCAGACACAAGGCCCTCTGGCTCTAGGGACCAGATCTAGGAGCTTCACAGGTTGGATCTAGCCCATGGACCATAGATTGCCAACGACTGTTCTAGGCAAACACATGTATTTGGACTCAATGCAAGGATAGCTGGCTACAATTGAATGACCTGTATTGTGCAGAGTGTTGAGGTAGGTGATGGTCACTTATGGCCTTAAGTTCCTTACATCTATGAATTCTGCATTTGTCTTGACTGGGGAGCTTCTCTCACTGGCATCAGTGGCTTTTTTGCACACAAGGAATGTGGAGACATCCATGGTGTGGATTAGAAAGGAAAACCTTTTCCCTTTATGTGAAGGATAAAAGGCAGTGAAGATTTACACTAATTATCACTTTTGCTGTGAGATTTGCTTATCTTTTCCTATCACTGATCAGGTCTCCCATCTTGCTGAGTATGGATATGTCAGAGCTATTTTCTCTGGCTAAAATGGGAAGAAGGGGTACATTGTGATCTACATCATATATATGCCCAAAATGGCAACAAGCATCTTCTGCTATTGCCTGCCTAGAGCTTGAGCATTAATGTACAGGAGTAAGTAGATGCACCATGACTTCCTTCTGGTGCAGATGGCCAAGAGAGAAGGAATAGGTTTGAACTACAGCAAGGGAGATTTAAGTTAGATGTTAGGAAAAACTTTCCAATGACAGGAATAGTTAAGCATTAGGACAGGATACTTCTGGTGCCTGGGGGATCTCTATCATTGGAGGCTTTTAAGATGTTAGACCAGGGCCGATTCCCTACAGCCAGGGGCCTTATGCCAAGCTGGCCATGTGCTGTGGGAACAAGCCTCTCAGAGTCTTCCCCCGCCACCATAAAAAGTCCACAGACAAAGCACAACTGCTCCCTCACTGCTGTGTGAGCAGCACTGGCATTGTGCAAACCACCTTCAGATGTTCCCTCACCACATGGCTGTGGTAGAGGTGATTACAGGAGCCTGAGGGCCACAGGCTGACCCCTTGCAAGCTATATGTGGCCCCTGGACTACCAGTTGGACAGCCCAGTGTTAGACAAGCATCTCAATGCCAGCTCAGTGTGGGGGTTGGCTGGAGGATCTTTTGAGGATCATCAGCCCTACATTTCTATGATTCATTAGTATGGATACTGTTTTGTTGTCAAAGCAGCAGGCTCTTGCTCCAGTCATCCGTTAAGAAGTCTGTATTCAAGAGCATTGGAAAGGAACCTACCCCGCCATCAAGTCCAGTCCCCTTGTGTTTGAATGAGACATTCACACACTCCCACCAGATTTGGACAGGTTCATCCCCATGGATTTAAATAAAATTACTCCTGATTTATGCCAATGTAAGAAGCAGAATCAGAACTACAAAATTTGACCTCTGAATTCTGCTGCCTTAACAAACCTCTTGAGCTATGTTTTTGTTGTTCATCATTAACAGTCCCTCTTACGTGACCTGCAGCTTTACAGTCACTATTTAACTATTGATGTAGGTCACATCTGATAAATTTGCTTGCTGGATTAGTGGACAAGGGGGGAGCAGCAGACATGATTTATCCAGCTGTCGGGGATGCGTTTAATGCTGCAGTGCACAACAGATTGATTTGCAAGGTCAGAAAGCGTGGTATAGAGTAGGCAGAGATATGCTGAGAGGGATTAAAAGGGCTTAAGGAAAGAAAACAGACATTGTCATTAAGGGGAAAAAGTACAAAGTGATCTATCCTGCTTTTGGACCATGTTGTTTACCTGGTACATAAATGACCCTGAGGAAGGCACTGGTATAACTGCCAAAGAGACTGAAAGGCAAACTTGTGAGGAGTGGCACAGGAGCTAGGACCAGCCCCATAGCTAGTGTGTCAGTGCAGTTCTCTTGTCCTCAGGGAAGGCAATTGACACCAGCTGCTTACGTGGCCCCTAAACCAGAACAGATTAAACAAATGCCAAAGGCTCAGAAGCTGACAGTGGATCAGGGAACATTTCCAGGTGAATTTCCATAGATTTGAGGCTTGTGCTGACCTATGAGGGGGAAACGGAAATGCCTGAAAGATTCCTCTCAGCCTTCGTATCACCCCACTGGGTTTCTCTGCTGGTTGAAAAAGGCTCTGTTTTAATCAGGACAACAAAATACCCCCTGACTTTGGCTCATGATGAGGCTTACAGACTTTTCACTGCCACAGCTTGGTCAGGATAAGCAAGAGACGTTCTGAGAAAACCTAGGACTAACAGAGTACCCTTACCCCACCCCCTTCTTCCTGTATTCTCCCCAAGACCCCTTTTCACACTTGGGTAAAGCATGAGCTAGAAGGCCTGAAAGCCTTCTAATGCACATACGTTCCCCAAGATCTTGAGTCTTGTGCTAGAAGCTGCAGGTAAGGAAGAGCTTGCTATCGCTGCATGGTACTACACAGTCAGGTACCTTCTGGAAGGGTTAATGTCCTCTTTGAAGAATTTCCCATTGCCCACGTGTCAGACACAGGTGTTAGATGAGAGAGATCATGATCTCTGATATGGAGAGTCCTGCATTCCTGTCTTTTTCATTTTAAGGACACTCTCATTCTCATGTTCATGACAATTAAGGTAGTCCCTCTGAATCAAACTAGGAACATACCTTAAAGAATAATATTTTGTCTGCTGATCTCTGTGATAGAGAAGAGCTGAAGATGAGCAGACTCATGCTCTGTCAGCTAGACCAAGTTGCCATCTAGCTCCAACCATAGCAAGAACTATGGACAAATACACTAAGGTCCTTCAGGTGCGAACTCAAGGTAGTCATAGTCAGCTTGATTAGATATTAGTTTGAGGTTTATGCTTTATGTTGCTGTTAAAGATAAGGATAAACCACATGTAGGGTTTCTGTTTGGATCTTACCCCACATCTATGTATCGTGGTACCTGACCTCATCTTCTTGAAAGGAAATCAGGATATTTGCATTGTTTACAAATAATCAATTTTACAAACGTTACACTTCAGAAACTGGGAAAACTCTGCCACATGTCCCTGCTTACCTGTCATCTGTCATCTGTCATCTGTGGTGTGCTCAGTGGCTCTTTACAAGAAGAACAGCCAAAGCACTAACCCAGGTTGGGGACTAGATAAATACATGCTAATGTAAAAAGGAAAAGCACATCATTTACAACCACATCAGTCTCTTTTTGTTTGCTTCTCCTTTTCTCCCTATTTCTGTCCTCTCCTCCTCCCAACCCCTCCTCTAATTCCTGTTAGTTGTAGAGTGCCATGAGCACACCCTCGGTTCCCAGACATACAGTTTACACCTGCAAAGGAATTGGTGAAGTAAAGCAACTTTGACATTTGGTCTCACAGCTTGATCTATCTCAGGTGCTTGTTTTCTCTTGAAGCTGGAATTGCTCACTTGCCAAAACTCTCCTCCCTGGAGACTCTGCAGCAGTTGTGTCTAGAGCCTCCCTGACGAAGAGCTGCACTGGCAGCCAGCCAAACCTTGGCTGCTCCTAATTTGCTCAGGCAGGGCAGTATTGAGTGAATATGAAGATAGTTGTGGATTATGATGAACTACTCCATGGGCCACACATTGGCCCTCTATATATGCAAAAGATGCTTTCACACCTGCTCCATTCTAGTATCTGCTTTCCAGCTGTAAGTAGCCTTCTCCCTTCCTAAGCACCTGGTGACAGTTCAGCTTGGGTGGGATGTTTCTACAATCAGTTTCTAGGACTGAAGGATAACTCCAGCAGTGGTGATGAGGCTTCCTTATTAGGTAGCAGCTCATGTCTTTGATCTTTCTTCCCCTTGACATTCTGCCAGAGTTCACCTTCGGCAGATTTCAGGGTGCACAGTAAGGGACACTTGTTTGGGTCAGCTTTTAAATGCTCTATTTATTTGCTAATAATAATTAACAATTTTTCATTAGTCTCCCTCAGAGGGCTTTGCTACAGTAGGTAAGCAGGATAATATGCACTTGTGCAGGTGTTGTCACCAAGGCACAGAGATTCATTGATTTACTCAAAGTCACAGAGCTGGAAACAGGTGTGACACACACCTGAGTTCCCATTCCTATGCCCTATGCATATTCCCAGTAATTTTCTTATTCCTTGGTGTACTTTCTTGCAGCAGCTGTAATCTAATTTATCAGAAACCACTATGGAGCACCTTTTAGTAACTTCTGCTGCTTGCTTTCTGTAGATAGTGCCAAATGGCATGGCAAAATGACTCCACATCCTAGTTTTGCAAAACAATAAGGGTGTTGATCCAAATCATAGCCCCTCTGGTACCCCAGCACTGGATTTTCACACGACACTGCATGGTATGCAAGAGAGTAGGAGGAAGGAAGCCTGATGACCCCACATGAATATTCCTTAATAAACGTTGTACCAGGTCTCTTAGCCAAAAAACCCAGCAGCTTTAGATGTCTAAGGTCCCTCTTAAAATTCATAATTACCACCAGCTTCAGGCCTCACCCTGAAAATATGAGCACTTGAAATGGGAAATATTCCTATCTCAAGTGTATAAACAAAGAACACTTTATTCAGGAGAAAAGGAACACAGATTTTTGGCAAGTTGGAACAATAATCACATACTTTTTGTTTGCAAAATAGTAAGTCAAGCATCCCCCATAGTTCTTGGGCAATAGCTCTTTTTCTCAGTATCTTATTTTTTCCTCACTTCCCCACCTTTTTGTCTGCTACAGCCTCTGCAGTTTGTTATCAGTGCTTGGTGATATTCAAAAGTTAATTAAATGCCCTCAGGCAGTCCCCAGAGGGAAGGGCTGTATGACTCTGTCAAGAGCCATACTGGCTGGGAAGCTCCCCTCTTGCTAGCACGGTGGAGGAACATGATCTTGGCGTCATTGTTGACGCCAAGATGAACATGAGCTGCCAATGTCAGACGGTGGTTGGGAAGGCCAACTGAACACTAGCGTGCATCCAACGATGCATTTCAAGCCGGTCCAAGGAGGTGATTCTTCCCCTTTATGTGGCGTTGGTCAGGCCGCAGATGGAGTACTGTGTCCAGTTCTGGGCGCCGCACTTCAAGAGGGATGTAGACAGCCTCGAGAGGGTCCAGAGGAGGGCCACTAGATTGATATG
>JAGPOW010003316.1:168845335-168857732 GCA_030014935.1 Caiman crocodilus
GTCCTGTGACCCTGGCACTTGTTCCTGCCATTGGCGGGGGGTCAGACTAGATGGCCTGCTCTAGGCCCCTTCTGACCCTAGATACTATGATACTATGAAGAGATATTTTGTTGCAGCCTTTAGCTGCTGTGTCATCTTGCCCCATCACATAAAGTGTCCCTGCAATGTCATCTCTACTTGGGATGCTGGATCTGGATTTTCAGCCCCTGCTCCAGCTGTCACAGTAATAGTCCTGATGTGTTAGATCCAAGTCCTGAGCACAATTCATCCAGCTCTGTCACTACATTTTGGAAGGGAGTCAATAACACATGGTAACCCTGGAGCAGAGAGCTCTTGACATCAAAGATACAATTCCCCACACCTGGCAAAGAACCCTTTCCCATCCCTTCCATAGCCTGGGTCATGGCCATTCTTCCCCAACCCATGGGTAAATGATGAAGGTTTTGGTTGTGGCAGCCTTTGCTCCAGGGCAGATTAAGAACAATTCTTTTGTTCTGTAGTCACCTTTAGGATAACCACATTTCATTACTTCCACATCAAAGACTTAAATTATTTTTTTTAACCAGAACAACCTAGATGTTTGGACTGACGTGACCTTCAGATAACAGGGCTACAACAGGGCACCTTATTAGAACAGGACCTGGCAGCATAGTTTATTCTGTGGTCTGTTCCTTTTGGAATGTAAAAGCTTAGATGAAGAGAAGGTATGGAGAGTTTCTTGCCCATAATAAGTAGTATATTCGGCTCTGATAGTGGCTGCATTCCTTATGCTGAGTAATACCTTACTGGAGAAGTAACCATCTACATCTCAGTGGGACTACTCTTGCAAGAAGCTGCCTTACAGTTTCCATTGTAAACTACCACTGTCAGCAGCGCAAAGCTTCCTGAAATGCCCATTGCTGGGCCTGGCTTCCTTTGTTTAGGGCGTCTGTTCTTTTACATGTATTTACTGGTTGTTTTAACAAGAAAGAAGATTGTGTTTCCACTGTGAAATGGAAAAGGGAGTCCTGTGTTTAAAATGCCACACTTAGCCTGGGTTCAATTCTGGTACTGGCACAGACTTCGAACTTTGATCAAATGACTTCAAGCAAGTTACTTAATTGTTCCATGCTCTTCTATAAAATGGGCTTTTTAATATTTCACTTCTCTGCCCCTTTGTCTGTTTCTCAGGTATGGATAGGAGTATGCCTACCCACTCCTGGGGACAACCACAAGCATGTCCAGCTGACCTGCTCCCACTTGCATGAGCCAAACCTGGCCTATAGCCATACTCAAGCACACTGGAGAAAGGTCTCAGGACTGGCTGGGGAGCGGGGAGGATGCCCTTGCAGTAGCTTCAGTGTTGCATTTCTAGCTGTGGTGTGTGTGAGCAGAACCATGTGGGTGGGGATACCCTCAAAGAGCCCTCCTTGAGACCAACAGGAACAGGGTGTTAACGTATGGATTATGCAGCACTGAATGCACAGCTACATAAAACCAACAGCACCTAGCATGGGATACTTGGTATCCGATTTTCCTCAGTGAATAGTAATGAATAATAACAATTTCAAATGTATCTTACAACAGCAATTACAATAACAAATAAATAACAACCCATAAATAAAAACCTTATGAAAAGAAGCATTAAAAATCATGTGTGTGTATGTGTGCGTACACATTATATTTCTCCTTGGTAGTGAATAAGCTGCTAACCAGCTTTACCATCCCTGATACTCCTAGTATTCTGAGTCAAGTTAGCACAGACTGAATCCAACTTCTCTGGAACCTCTGGATGGATCCAATGCACTTGTGTTATTTCTCTGAGCAGACACTCAGAGCAGGCTGCATGTCCCTGCAACCTCCTTCAGTTCCTGGGACACTGGACTGATTTGTTACCCCTCTGCCAGCAGAAGCCAGATCAGCAGCCCTGATCAGAGTGTTTTCAGTATGACAGTCCAGTTCAGTCAAGCAGACCCTGCCCCAGTTCACAGAGAACACTCCACTCTGGGCTTCCACTGCCCCCACACACCAAAATGGCTGCTAGGATAGAGATATTTGTTTCCTCCCCTTGACTACTGAGGTATATTCCATGTGGCTTCCAGCCACTACCATATTCCACGTAGCATGCTCAAGAGGGTCTCACTGGGTACATTTACATAAGACATGTTAATGCACATTAGCGTAATTTTATCCACAATATGGGCATGCATCTACATGTGTGCACCCTTAATGTGCATTAAAATGGTGAAATTAGGATAATTGAACCTAAATTTGATATCTGCAAATGCAGATATCAAATTTAGGCACGATTATTTAAAGCACATTGACACATATATAGACATGACTCGGCACTAACTTTAGTGCTAGGTCTTCCCAGCCACTAGGGGCACATGGCAGAGCTGTAGGGACTTGGCACTAACTTTAGTGCCAAGTCTCTGCGTGTGTAGACACCTGGCAAAAACCCCTTAATGCACATGTAGACGTGCCCACTGACTTTTCCCAGATGGATGCATGTTGAAAAGTACCATTTTACAGTACAAGGGGGGTACGTAAAGACACCTTGTTTGGATAGTGCCTTGCCCAACAGGGTATTAGCTTCCTCTGGGCTTCTAAGGCCAATATACTACAACTAACAAAAATAAAAAATGCTTCTTGTTACACACTTTTCTTTGAAGAGTTACAAAATGGCTGATATTTTCCCCTTCAGCATGGACGTAGTCCTCACTGGGAAATGGTTGCTTTTTTGGAAACTTAACTTTTTCATTTTCCTGTGTCTTGATGGTTTTTAGACATACTATATTTTCCCCCATTTAATTGTATGCTAAATAGCATCAAACTGCAGCTAAGTGAGAGCATTTAAAAAAACAATCTAAATCAATCAACAGTGATAAAAAAATGACAAATCCTATGGATAGGACAGGAAAGTCTTCCTACCAGGATGCCTGATGATTAGAAAACTCATTTAACTTCCTGTATTGAAATCTAGTGTTGCCAGACTAAAGAGCTAAAAAATTGTCAGTAAAGTCTCCCACATCATGAAATTTTAAAACTAAAAATTGTTGCCATCTTTTTATTAATCTTTGTCCACCTTGAGCCTGCACCTAGGGCATGCTTGCATCACATTTTCAGTCTTTTCTATGCTAAAGGCTAGAAACCTAACTTTTTGCATTTAATAAAACCCTAAATTGGTATATAATCACTACATTTCAGGAACTGGGACTTTAAGAAAAATGCAAAGTATCATGACCCTAGATACTATGATACTATGAAACTGGAGGTAAATTAACAACAGTTTGTAACACTTGAAAGTGACTAGGAAGGATAAAGGGGCATTTTATTATTATTACTTTAATTTCAGTTTCAAAGCCTCTCATTTTCCAAGTTAACATATTTCAGCAAGTATTTGGGTTCTGCACCTTTTGAGTGTTATTTTGAGTGCCTAACAACTGCAAAGCTTATTGGGCCTGATGGGGGCACTGGTGGGTGGAAATAAGTGACACAGCTTCATTTTCATCAATAACCCGGACATGCAGGTGCACAGTGAAATCTCCAAGTTTGCAGATGGTACCATGTTATTCTGGGTAGCTGAGTCCCAACCTGATAGAGAGGAGCTACAGAAATATTTCACTGAGTGGGCAAAAAATGGCGGGTGAACTTTAATGTCAAGAAACACAAGGTAATGCACCTGGGGAAAAATAACTTCACCTATACGTACACAGTACTGGGTTCTGAACTAGCTGTTATGACTCATGAAAAATCCCATGGAGTCATTGTAGACAGTTCTGTAAAAAGATCAGCTCACTGTGTAGTGGCAACCAAAAAAACCAGTAAAATGTTGGGCATCATTAAGAAAGGAATTGAGACGATGGGTAACATCATCATGCCACTATATAAATCCATGGTGAGCCTACATCTTGAATGCAGTGTATGGTTTTTGTTTTCACATTTCAAAAAAGATGCGTTAGAAAAGGTACAGAGAGGAGCAATCAAAATGATTAGGGGCCTAGAGCAGTTCCCTACAAGGACAGGCTAAAATGGCTTTCCTTTCCTTATGACATGGTACTTAGCACAATGTGCAGCTTTGTTGGGATCTGATAGGGCCATGCTGTGAATAACTGTCATACAACCTCAAACTTGCTACCTCTGGGCTATCAACCATATACCTTACAACTCACACTACCCAAGCCCCTACTGAAAAGTTAAAGACTTTTTAGTTTGAAAAGGATAAGGCTGAGGGGGCGGGGGATATGAAAGATGTCCATAAAATCATGAAGGGTGTGGCCCAAATGAACAGGGAATTGTTGTTTATCAAATCCCAGAATATTAGAAGTAGGGGGCACCGATTGAGATTAGTTTGTGACTGGTTTAAAATTAACAAGAGAAAATATTTGTAATGTGATGTGTAGATAACTTATGAAATTCATTGCCACAGAAGGTGGTGGAGGCAGAGAGCATAGCCAGGTTCAAAAACAGACTGGATAAATTCTTGGATGATGGATCTATTAAAAGCTATTGAACAGAATGATTGGAGATGTTTCCTTTGGCATCTCTAAACCAATAATGCTGGATGTCAGGGAGGATATTGAATAGGGGATATGGACATCTGCTTCAATGCTCTCCCTCTCTAGCATCCATTTCTTCCACTTTCCGAAACCTAGTCTGACCCAGTCTAGCACTTCTCATGTTACTGTGTTCTTAATGGTTTCTATTCTCAGGCCCAAGCCCTCTATGGTTTAAACTAGATGCAAGAAGTTTTCATTTCCCTGTAGCCAGTGGCACCATTGGTGTTTGCTGTTTCTAGTCGTAAGTTGTAAAGGAGCATAACCAGTGTAGCAGTAACTGCAAGGGCCTTCCTATATTATGTCCAGTTTGCACGCTCTGTGCTATAGTGCGTGTCATCCTCAGTAGGATTGGAGTCTTAAAGTTTTACTTCTCTGGTCAGGGTATAGTTGTTTAGCAGTGATTCTCAAACTTTTTTGTACCAGGACCCATTTGTAAAGATCGATGGGCAGTCCCAACCCAGTAAATAGTTTAAGTAGAAAACATTCCCCTGGCCCTGCTGGTGCCCCTCACTCCCAACCCCCCAGCCTCCCACCCCCACGCCCCAGCCCTGCAGCATATGAGAAAGAGGGTGGGTGTGTAGGGAAGGGGGGAGATATGGAGAATGGGGGGCATGTGCCCCCCCAGTTTTTTGCACCCATAGAGAGCAGGAGGCTGCAGCCTGGCTTGACTAGCATAGGCAGGAGATGCCTCTGCAACCTAGCAAGTGGGACTTAGCACAGGATAGCTGGGTGGGGTGGCAAGACTCATTGCTGCCACTGCTGCCAGAACCCCTGTGCCAGCCTCACCACCAACAGTGTGAGGAGTAACAGATGGGGGGTGGGGGATGCAGGGAATGGGGCACACTTCTGCCGCCAGCTGCTTGTGTGCCAGGTCATGGCTTTACCCCTCTACCATGGCCTGGTCACCACCTCCACTCCCCTCAGGCCACAGCTCTACCCCAGAGAGGAGGTGAGGTGGCAGGCACTGTCACCTGTGCCCCAACATCCCCCTGACACATCATCTATATGTCTCCCCACCCACCACATAGACTTATCTGTGAGGAGCTGTAGGAACTGCTCTCCATGGTGGCCTGGCTGCCACATGCATGTATTTGCATGCATGTGCATGTGGTGCCCCCTGCCTGATCGTCCCCCTCCTACTCCCCATAGCTCGGAGCAGCCCCTTGCAGGCTTGACCTCTTCCAGCCTGCAAGGGGAAACTCATGGTTTCCCACATTTTTCTCCTTTAAAGGAGAATCTATTTTTAAAGTTTGTTGATCCATTTTTTGAAATTTGTTTGCGACCCTTTCACATATTCTTGAAATTTGCTAATATGATTTAAGGATGTATCTTTTCTCCTGTGGTAGCTATCAAAGTCTGAGGGCTTCTTTGTTACCCCAGGGACACTTTTGAATGGGTAACCTTGCAATTGTATTGTTGTTGTAGTTGCTTTTGCAAGTAGCTGGGTTGCTTTTGTGTCAGGGGCACAGGGCCTCCCTCTAGTTCATCCAACTAATTATTATTAAGTTTTATATCCTGCCCTTTCCAGAAAGGACAGGGTATATTGGGATTTTTTAAGATGCTGCTTCTGATCTAGGATGCAGGGCTCATTCTAGAAAGTAGCACTTAGAATTTCAGGGGGTTAAATATTCAGTTTGTTTGCCTGAAATTCTTTTGAATTATTTTGTCTCTCACATAAGTTTGCAGTGTCTGTCGTGCTTGATTTTTTTTCTCTTCCTGTTCATCAAAAACAATGCATTTTTTCCTTTTTCTATGCAAATTATTTTCAACTCCTTCTCATTATCAGGCTTTGTTACTATGATTTTTACAACTTCTAAGGCTTCTAATCCAATTTCTAATTGCATTAGCATTGGTTTGGGATTTATTTGTATTAAATGCAAAAGATGGCATCAATCAAAGGTTAAATTTGCCCAGTTGACAACATGAATGTCAAGATTAAACAGCAGCAGTATGGTCTGGTGGGTTCATGATTCCTAGGGATCCTCTTCCTACTTCTACCACTGACCTACTGTGCAATTTTGGGGGAGCCACTTCACCATTTTGTGCTTCTCTTTTGCCTTACAGCCATTCAGGGTCACATGACAGGCAGTCGAGGCAGATAAATATTCATTTTCTAAATATTAATTTTCTAAATAGTAGTTTTCTAAATTTTTTAGGGGCCCTGTGGGCTGGATATAACAGCCTGGCAGGCCACATCTGGCCCACAGGCCACATTTTGCCCACCGCTGCTTTAAAAGCAGTATTTTTGTGGCCCAGAGGGGTGGAAAAAAGGCAGCTGCAGGGGCCACTAGGGGGAAACCCCAAGTGGCAAGAAGTGAAAGGGGAAGACGTAAGGTTTCTGCAACCAGTAGTAGCCCTGCCCAGTGGAGTGGCGAAACTCAGAAGGAATAGGAGCCAAAGGGCAGGCAGCTGGCAGGGCTGCAGAGACTAATGAGCAACCATTGTACCAAATGACATGCCTGGCTGACCCCAAGGGGAGAGCTTGCAGAAATAAAAGCCTTGCTTCGGACTTGAGAGGGCACCCTAGCCCCGGCCAGGAAGGAGACAGAACTCCCAGATGCCCATGGTGGTATCTGGAGGAACAGTAAGGGAAGTCCTGATGGATAAAGGTGAAGAGGTTTTATTTTCCTTTCCCCCTGAATAGACTAGGAAGGAATAAGGATTTAAGTTCATGGGGAGGTTTGGAGACCACAGTGCAGGTACCTTAAAGTTTTGCAGGTTTAGCTCTCAGGGGAGAGGGTCATAGAGAAAGTGAATTTAACCCCTCTGAGACCAGGGAGCCAGAGCTGACACTGGGGTTTAAAGCCTCAATCATGCAGCTGTTGCTGAGAAGCCAAGGCCAGAATAAGTGAGCCTAGAGGCTGAAGGTGGCAGTCAGAGTTACTGGCCAAGACCAAGACACCTGGAGTCTAGTCAAGTGTAAGGGATAGAGCCAGGTAGCACAAAGGAAAATACCACCCCAAGGCTCAGGAAGCCTCCTGTAAAGTGAATATTCCATCAAGGCATGGCAGGTGAGACACAGGGCAGTGGTATGAAACAGCAGGAGTGGGAGCAGAGTGGCCGGCTGCTGGGTGTTGCTACCACCTGGCGGGGCTAGTCCTTTCACACAGCCCTTGTGACCTTGATCTGCCTTGTGCTTGAAAGTGGCTGCCGGGGATCACCTAGACCAGGGTTTTTAAACTGGCGGGACCCTAACCCTAGCCCTAACCCGCACCTCCCCTACTTGCTCTTCGACTGGCTGCCGCACTTGCACTTTTGTATTTGATGGAATTAATTTAAACTGTGAAATGCAGGACTGTGCACTATAAGTGAGCTCTAACGTTCCTGAATTTCTACTGCGCTAACATGTTTTGCTTTACAGCTCCCTGGTGCTGGTGGCACTTTCATTGTCTCCTACTCTCTTCCTGTGACATGATGTTATATGGTTTGGGAGGGTGGTTCTTGTGTGTGGTTTTGGTGTTGCAGGCCCTTTTTGGTTTGTGATATGGGGAAGCGGCTGGAACAGTTACTCTAGTGGGCCTTTCATTGGGAGGGCTGGACTCAGTGACCTGGATGGTCCCTTTGGATCTTGCCTTCTTATACAGTGTTCTTATTTTTTATTTCTATAGTTTTTAAAATATATATATAACAAATTATTTGCTTTGCTGGTTGTTCTAGAGCTATTGAGCTGTTGTCTCTCACATCCTTCTCTAGCTCCTTTACCTGAGACAGATGATAATGGTTCTTGGGCAAAGATCTTACAAGGAAAGTTACAGGGGGAGGAAAACTAACTGACCATTTCCTCCAGACAGCTGCCACCTCTGTGAAGGTGGAGGATATTGTTTTGGACATTGGTGACATGTCAGAAGGTATGGGGGGGCACCTGCCCCTCCCCCCCATTTCTGTGCCAACAGCAGGGTTCAGGGCATGGGGCTGTAGCCTGGCCAGAGCCAGGGCCTGGCAGGAGTTGGGGGTGGCAGCAATCGTGTGATTTCACCAACAGCAGGGCATGGGGCTGCAGCCCAGCCAGACCCCATGCTTAGCAGTAGTGGCGGCAGCAGCAGCGGTGCAGAGTTGTGCTCCCGCACTGCAGCAGCCACACAAAGTTTTGCCTCCTCACTGGCAGCACCTACCTATGGTTGCCTGTGGTTTTGTCTATGGTTGCCTATGATTTTATCTCTTGCCTATGGTTTTGGCTCTAATTTCTGTGCTTCCTTTCCTAGCCCTATTGGTGCAGTAATCCCTATAACCTGATAAGAGTTGTTGGTCACTTGAGGGTAAAGAGCTCATTTACTTGAGCTTTGTGCTTTTCCTTCCCTGAGTAGCTCCACAGCATTCTGGTGTGGAACAGGGCAGGAAGGCATTAGAGTCATTCAGCATTTTATAAGATAAGGCCTATTATTGCTTAATATTTATTGCTTGCTCTGTACAGCAACTCACTATAGATGCAGACTCACAGGCCTAGTGCACATGGCTCAGAACAATCTCCATGCACTGTTTTAATATTATCAAAAGTTGTTTCATCCCAACCAGAATAAGTCCTGAAACTGGACAGGGCTCAGGCCACTATTCTGGTTTCAGCTTCAAGCTTTTAGAAACTAGGGACTGTTTTTCTCCTAAAGCAAGATCAGGGGCAGATCCAGTAGGGTGTGATGGCATGGTTGCACCCCCTTTTCACAGAGTAGCTTGGTGGCCTTGATTCTCTTCAGCCCCAGAAGTCTGGGTCCTCCACAGAGAAGCAGTCTGGAGCTTTTTTTAAAGTCCCCAAATCAAGTAACAGTTGTCATAAATGAGTTCTTGAAATAGTTAATGCTCCTGTCACAATAGATTGAGCGAGCAACTTGCCCCACCCCCGAGAAACTGATGCTGCCACCTAATATGGATGTACCCTATGTAACTGTCAATCACCTTAGTTGGTGGTTCCCTTTGAATCTGGCCGCTGTGGAAAATTCCATTGGCTTGATACATAAGGCACCACAAAAATAGGTCACTGCAAGAAACTAGGTCACAAGTGGAAAACTCCGCTATACCAGAGCCCTACAACTGTATGCCACAGTAATGGAGAGTTACAGTTTTAGAAAAAGTTCCCGCCAACTTTATGTGGATAAGTACACCACCATTGGCTGGTTGTAAATTATTCCTGTTTAGCGGTTAGCTATTGGCTCGCTAGCCATATAAAAGGTTGAAGCAGTTTCCGCCCAAACCGGAGAACTCTGAGGGCAGCTCTGAGGAGAACTCCGGGTACACGTGTCGGAGGACTCTGAGGAGGCTTCTGAGGAGAGATCCGTGCACCTGTGTCAGAGATCTCTAAGAGTACCTCAGAGACGGTTGGTGGCCTGATCACCCTCCAACATCTCCCTGTCATTGACTTTAAAGACGTACCCCCAAGCTTTGCCGGCTCGGGGCTTAATGAACTCGCTGGCTCATTTACTCTGTTACCGGTTCAGTTGCCTGTTACATCATCAGTTGTGTTACCTTCTGAGTTACCTGTAACCAAGCAAGCATGTCTCACCTATGCCAGTGTTATCAGAGGTATAAGTAAAATCTCGTTTTGCAACCCTGTCTCAACCTCTCCATCCACTCGCCTACCTGACGATCTGTTCTAAGTAATAACACCGCTTTCTGGACCGGCTGGACCGGCTCCCAGAACAACAGTCACCCCCTCTTTTCTCCTCCATGCTCAGGGCACAAGCAGTCCCAGGTCTCCTCCAGCCCCCACATCAGCCAGGGACTGTGGTATTGGTGGGTAGGTCTCCCCTTCTGGCTCCCTGAGGCATAATTAGGAGTAGGGTTTGCACCTGGGGTGAACCCTGCTGGGGTGGGGGGAAGGGAATGTGAGGAAGGTGCCACTAAGCACCAGGGGTTAGGATGTAAAGGAGGTGGGGAAGGAGTATTACTTGCTTCAGGGACTCAGGAAAGGACCCTGCAGCAGCTGCAGTGTGTGTGCCTGTGTAGGGAGGGCACTGGGAACTGGGAGGTTGGTAGCCATCTCTGAAGTACCACTGGCATCTGCTGTACCCCTTTTTTCAAATTCCTTGTTCCACCTATGCCTGCTATACATGAGACAGGTAGGAAGATCAGCCTCTGCAGACATGCTGTTCCTCTTCTCAAGCCTGGGACTGGGGATTGGGTGGGGAGGGGACAGAGCCCTGAGTGGTGTGCCAGGAGGCCAGGTGCATTGGGTATGTGGCACAGGCTCCTTTCTCTAAAGCAGAGATTGGCAATGTGTGGCTCAAGGGCTGGCTGCAGGCTGTGGAATCAGAGGGTTTGCTTGTTCCCATGCCCACAAAATGGCTAAGCAGCAATGAGCTACTCTGGGGCCAGGCAACTGGAAGCTACACTTGTCCCACTGCTTTGCCCTGCCCCCTTCTTGCCCCGGCTGCATCACAGGTGCAGCTCACACCCAGTGGGGAGCTGTACTGGGACAGCCAGGAACTGAGGGGGAAGGGTGAAGTGATGGCAGCATGGGCAAAACTCCCAGCTGTTTGGCCCCAGTGTGGGCACAAGTGAAGCCCCCCTGCCCACATGGGACCAAGGGTGGATGGTTCTGACCCACAGCTTGTAAAGGTTGCTAGTCTCTGTCTTAAGGGATGGAGAAGCTAGAAGCCAGACTGCACCACAGTCTAGGTCCTAGGCTTTTCCAGGAGCACTCCAACTACAGGCTGCCAGTAGCACACAACTAAAAGTGCTAGTATTGTACAACCCCATTGTACCCTTAAAAGCAGGGGTGGTAAACTCCCAGCCCATGGACCAAATCTGGCCTGTGGAGCCAAGGCATCCAGCCTATGGCACTCCCTATAGTTCAGGAAATTTGACAGCCAGGGAACAGTGGCAACTAATACTGCCACCCCTCCCCACTATCAAGTTCCCAAGCCCCATGTGGCTGGACTGGGGCTAGGTCATGCCCCTCCCTCACATGTCTGGATTGGGGTCGAGCAGTGCCCCTTCCCCTAACACAGCCAGGTCAGGCTCCTGCTAACAGGCCCACTGGCTGGATCTGTCCTGTGGACAGACTCAACCAAACTGCTGTTGCACTCTGGTTGAGAATCACTACCGTAAGCACTCTGTCACCTGGCTCTTGTTGTTACTCTGGACTAACACCATCCCTTATTGGAGGGCAGAAAATAAAATTAGTTCCCAAGAGGATGGGCTAAATGTTAGTAGGCCTATGCGAAGTGGCTAGTGTTCGCTTTGGATTCGGCCAATTCGGGGGACAGTGATTCGATTCGGTGATTCGAATCTATGTCCCAATTTGATTTGGGTGAATCTCTGAATCAGCCAGGCCAGGCCCATCCCCTGCCCCTCTCCCAGCCTGGCAATGGCTGCCCCTCAATGGCTGCCCCGCTGTCCCAGGTCCCGGCACTTGTGAAAAAAAAGCCCAGACTCACTGGGTGCTACAGGGCAGGGGGCAATTCCTGCTGCCCCCCACTACCCCACACTATGTGGGGTGCTCTGCATGAGCCCCCTGACCCTCCCTCTTGCTCCCTCAGACCTCCTATGAGTGGTCTGCCTGGGCCAGCGCAAGCCCTTTAAAAAAAACAAACAAAGGAAAAAGCCCCTGGGACCCATCACTTCTGCCGGCAGGGGGCAATCTCCACTTCCCCCCATTGCCCCACACCACGTGGCCACTGCAGGAGCAGTGAGTCCCGGGGCTTTTCTTGATTTTTTTTTTCTTAAAGGACTGGAGCTGGCCCAGGCAGGGCACCCATGGGGTGGCTGGAGGAGTGGGGGGGAGTTTGGGGGTTCATGGCAGAGCCCCCCATGCAGCATGGGGAGGCAAGTGGGAGGCAGTGGGAGGCAGCAGGGATCTCCCCTCCACCTGGCAGCACCCAGTGAGCACTGGGGCTTTTCTTTAAGGTACCGAGCTGGGGTGGGGG
>JAGPOW010003316.1:168857832-168881909 GCA_030014935.1 Caiman crocodilus
GACTCCCGCGCGGCGGGCCGGCGCGGGGGCCCGCCGGCGCCGCGGGAGCCCGGGGCCCCTCCTGCCAGCCCCCCAACCCCCTCCCGCCCCCAGCCCTCGCAACCCCAATCTGCTCCCCCACCGTTATTACTTACCATCTCAGAGTCAGCTGCAGCTCCCTGCTGCAGCCACTGGGGACTGCCCAAATCATCAAAACTCTCCAAATCTTTGCCGAAGATTCAGAGAGCTTTTAATCAATTTGGTTCTTTAAATTGGTCCCCTGATTAGGAGATTCAGATTCAGAGATTCAGCCACCAATTCAGGTTGAATCTCCTCCGAATTGAATTACCACCTGAAGCTTCACACAGCCCTACATATTAGTTACTTGGTGCTGTAGGCTGGGCTATTTTCACCCAGCAGTGACACAGTGTAGGTCTGGTGGGTTCTGTAGTAAACAATCTTCAGGTCTTGTCTGTACCTGACATTTACGGAAGAACATGCGGATAATGATTCACATGGTCTCCCTGCTGGCTTTTGTTTCACACGCTGTTCTGCCCAGGCCTCTTGCCAGAACACACCAGCGCAGAGGCGTATGATCTGTGCTGAAAGCTGTGCAGTATCTTCCTCTAGCACCTGCTGTGCTTCATTTTGGAATCCAGCATTCCCCATGAACAGAATATACTGTTTGTGCTTCCATTTCTGCATGGCAGCAATCCAATTGTGTGTTTAGTTTTTAAAAATACTTGACATCGTGCTTATAGGGCTTAAGTAAGCTAAAGTTAGGCGCTGCCAAGCTGTGTGGACTCTTTTGCCAGGTGAGGATTCCAGAGTCCACAGAATCTGAGTTCACCAGAGAGAGAAGCTTTTTCCATGGTAACATCCAATATTCAGGATTTAAAATAATACGACGCAGCTGAGATGTGAAGAGAGTTGGCTATTTGACTGGTAGCATTAGCAATGCATAGGGTGTGCATAAGGGTGCATATGCACCCCCTGAGATTGGCCGTGCACCCCCTGGATATGCCAGCCGTGAAACCGGAAGTGCCAGTGGAAGTGCACTTCCCGTTTTGCCACTGATGAGTTTGGGCTCAGTGATTGGCTGCTGGGGGACCCCCTCCCCTGGTCAGTGATCGGCCGCTAGGGGACCCCTGCCTCTGGTCGGCGATCAGCTGCTGCCCTCCCCACCACTGGTTGGTGATCTGGTCTCCCCCAGACTCGGGAGGCACCAGTTGCCCATGACTAGTAGGGTATGATTGGAGGGAAGAGTGGCAAATGAACATCTGAGTCTCTGTCCTTGAGGGGAGGGAGGGCTGGAAGGGAATTGTGAAGTCCTGCTACTAATGGGCAAAGGAAAGTTAGGTCCACAACACAAGGCAGGCCTATGGTTTTGTTAAATGTGGCCTGTGTGTCAGATACTACTCCAGTAGCTTGCAAGCTCGAGGAGAACTAGCCAAAGGGCATAGACTTAATTGCCAGCAATATGATGACACACAGCTCCACTTATCCTGCGTTTCATATGACTATAGTGCTGCTGCCAAGACAGAGCAATGTTGGGAAGATGTTAGATTGTGGACTGAAGGTTGAAGCAAGAGAGAAGTTATGCTGGTGGGCAGAAGAAAGCTCCATGGGGAGCTTGTACCCACAACGTGTAGCTCCTTTGATTGAAGCTACACTACTACAGTTGGTCAGCTTAGTCTGTGAATCTTCATTGACGCTGAGTGCTGGACTGCATCAGTGTCAGGCACCTGCGCATCAAGCCATCAACTCTAGGGAAATTCTAAGTCATACAGAGCACTTCTCATTGGGAAGGACTGCCAAAAATCAAACCTTCTTCAGCTTTCTAATCTGACTTCTCTTGGAGGACTGAATCAAGTTTATAGTTCCAGGCATTATATTCAAAGCCTGGGCATACAATATCTAAAAAACCCTCAAGATACAGGAGGAAGATGGTAGCTGACTTCCTCCGCCCTGAAGGCATGTTGGAAGTGCCTAGCAAAAAACATAAGATAAAGCTTGTCTGTGCTTTTGACAGCTGTTTTTCGGGGGTGCGCACCTCGGTTCTACAGATGTCCTCATCTTGGCCATCACAAACCTCACCACCTTCTGTTCCAAGGGCCAGACAAAATTCTCCCATCTGCCTTCTCTAATGGAGAACATGAACTGAAAGAGAAGACAGTACAGACAACTGGGACAGCACAATACTGCACACAGTTTCCCAATGAATGTGCAGACGAGAAAGAATAGTACATGACAGATATTGGTCACATCTCATAATGCATTACCAGAAAGTGTTTAGGGCCTCAATGAGGATGCAGTGTAAGAACCCTAAAGGGAACAGAAGGGAAAAGAAAGCTTTTTGGCTACTGGCACTTGCTCTAGGATTTGAGCAAAACCATGTCAGGAAAGGGACATAATTAATGGGTAAATCAAGCTGAGAGAGTAAGAATGCAGGAAACTTGGGGGGATGGAGAAATAAGAGAAGCAATGAAAGTAAGAAGAATAAATAGATTTAACCAGGAGACAAAAGCTGAGACAGTATGTTTAATCAATTTTCGTTGAAAAAAAACAAAGTGAGTCTTCTATTTGGTTGTAATAAACCCTTTGTTCATCTTTCATATTATTTCTTTTTCTTTTTCCAGCTTGTCTTTTTCTGTTATGCCTTTTTGCCTCCTTCGGACCGGGTTTCCTCATAGTTGCTGGCTGTGCTGATCTTCTCTTCTGGCTGACCAGACTGCTCAGCAAGGGAGGCGCTAACCTCTGTTGTTTATATAATAAAGTGAAGCATCTACTCAGACATTTTCCAGGGGTCCAGACCCTTGGAATCCCCTGGATACAATTAGGAGTAGGACAGACTTGCCTTTGATAAGTCTGGAATTGCCTGATTCACAGCTCCTGGTACTTGGCAAAAACCAAACAAGCAATAAACTCAAAGTGGAAGCAAGCAAACAAACAAACAAAAAGAATAAAATCACACCATAATTGGAAACACTATCAAAATAAAAGCATTTACATTGTTAGGAATTAAGTTTCCAGCACTATAATTTGACAGCTCCTTTCTCTGGACATCAGCAGAAAGTGAGTCCAGAGGTAATTTTTGTCCGTGGGTGGCTCTGAGAAACCGTATGTGAGAACATGGAATTATGATACTTGCTGGGTCTTTGAAAACTTTATTCATGTAAGGTCCTAGAGTGACAGCTGTGGAAAATGAAGTCCATTATTTATGCAGAGAATGTAGACTGGAAGGCTATCAATGCACATCTCTTTTGGCTACCAATGTACTTCATCTATCACCTGGAGAGAGCCTCTCTATGACTTTTTTTATGCTGATTGATTCTTTGGTCTCTCTCTCTATGTTACCAATAAGTATACCTAAGAATTAAGGAAAAAATTGCAATGCATTTATCCTCTTTTGAAATCAGCAGGAACACCAGTGCATATATATCTAAGGGGCAGAAATTAGAACTCTGCTTTTTTCTTTATCTGAAAGCATATACCTTTACACATAATAAAGAGAAACATCAGATATAGTCTCAGAGGTCATGTATAGATGAAATGAAGGCCCTAAGTTGAAGTGGTGGGTTTTTAAAAACACTGCTTCAATTTAGGGTGAAGTAAACCCCCGTGTTGTGTACACCCGTGTCTTACCTGTCTCTCTGGCAACAGGGAGGGGAAGGCAAACTGCTGGTGGGCAGAGCAGTTCTTGGGATGCGGGGTAGGGGCTGATGCTTCCCTCTGCGGCAGTGGCATCCCCCCGCCAGCAGCACTTGCCTGCAGGCACCCAGCTTGGGTGGTCCCAGGGGGCACCACAGCCACAAAGGGAAGGACCAGGTCCCCATGCAGCTCATGCAGGCAAGCACGCTCAAGGCAAAGAAAAAAAGATCAGGCTTACCGCCATTTTTTTTTTCCTTCAGTGGAGCTTGCCTTCCCAGGCTGCTGCCAGGCTTCCTGCACAGCTCCCAAGCTGCATGGGGCCCTGTGCTTAGCTCTGCAGCTGTAAGGCAGCAAACTAAAACTCCTTGGAGGTGTTTTAGTTTGCTGAGCCCCAAAGTCATTTAAGGTATGTTACACCAATGAGTGTGCTATAGTGGCTGGAATTAATCCACAATACGCCACTGACATGTGCAAACACCAACACCATTATAGTGGTGCAAAATCATTTAACCCGCTTTAAAGTGTCATGCACACGTGCCTCTCATTTAATCTACACACGTCCAGAAACAATAAAATTACCCATTGTTAAAACTTTCTTGGGACAGGAGAGAGATTTAATAGAGGTCTCATCTTAAACATGTTAGTTACATTGAAGATGAACTTGGCTTGACTGGCCAAAGGGTTAGTGCTACAAAGTTATGTAAGAATTATGTAACTTTGATGTGTGTTAGTTGTTTTACCAAATACAGATTGTGATGAACATACAGATGTATCTAAGATTTGTATATATTGCCATATTTAAAAATTGTACTTAGTTTTGATTTTCCTTGGTTAAGAACAACCAGATGGATGCTATAAATCAGTTCAAATTATGGGCCAGCTCCATGCACAACTCTTGTTAACTTCAGTGGGAGTTCTCCACATGTATCCCAGATCAATTTGGCCTTTTACACTTATTTAGAGTAAGAAATTTTGGCTTGTAAAATCACTCGTACACTCTGGCTAGTCGACTGGGTATTATTGTACACAGAATGTTGGAAGAACCAGACAGATGGTTAAGTGAAGTGTTTCAACCCAAATCTGATTGTACTGGTGTTTTCTATATGATGAGTCTGTGGGCTTTTGTGCCATAAACTGGTATTTGGATAAAGTAATCTCAGGATACGCAATAATCAGGATGCAAGAGTTCAGTAATAGAAAAAGTAGTAGTAGTAATAGATGACAGGGCTGTAGAGGGGTGTGTATGTTGTGGGGAGCCCTCAGGATTCATGACAGGTACTGGGTCTTTAGAGCAATGGCAGTGTTTTTCTGTGCCATATGGAAGACAAGGATCGGAAATCAGGGAAAGCACTTCTATTCCTTAGACAGCTAGATAGTAAATATAAATGGTAAATCTTTAGATTCATAGATTCATAGATGTTAGATTTGGAAAGGACCTCAGAAGGTCATTGTGTCCAACCCTCCACCTTGGGCAGGAAAGAGCGCTGGACTCAGACGACACCAGTGAGGTGCTTGTCCAGTCTTCTTTTGAAGACCCCCAAAATAGGGGAGAGCACCACCTCCTTTGGAAGCCCATTCCAGATTCTGGCAACCCTTCTGTGAAAAAGTTCTTTCTAATGTCCAAACTAAACCTGCTCTCCGTCAATTTGTGCCATTGTTCCTACAGGGGGTGCCTAGTAAATCAAGCATCTCCTATTCCTTGCTGCTCTCCCTTGATGAATTTATAGGGAACCACAAGTTTACCTCTCAGCCTTCTCTTGCAAAGGTTGAAGAGATCTAGGTCCCTCAGTCTCTCCTCATAGGGCCTTTCCTGCAGGCCTCTGACCATATGAGTAGCCCTCCTCTGAACCCTCTTGAGATTCTCCGAATCCCTCTTAGGGATTAGGTTAGACAATGGATTTGCATAGGATAGTTTGGATAGAAATAATCCTGCTTCTGGGAGGAAGGGGTTGGACTAGGTGTCCTTGAAGGTGCCTTCAGCTTTTACTTTTCTATGGTTCTATAGTTTTATGAAAAAGAGCTCCAGAGGAGTCTGTAGGGAGCAAAGAACACCCCAAGCTATTGAAATACACTGTAGCTGTTCCATATTGAAAATACAAGCAAGAAATGTTGATATTTTTTAACTAAAGGAGGAGCATTGACTAAAGTATAACAGAAAATAATATAGCTAAGTCTATATTAAAAAATAATACAGGTCAATATATTCAAGTCATTTGCTTATAGCTAGACACCCAAAACTATTTAGATAGCCAAATAAATGGCCCGATTTTCAGTTCAGCTGTAAAACCACAGCTCCCATGAACATTTGTTAAGCCACCCATATTATACAATTGTATAAGATCAAAATAGGGTCAATAATTACTTTTCTCTGTAGCTATAGGACTTTCCCTACTAAGAATTACAAATGGAGATACAGACAAACAATGGGGATTTTTGTCATCTCTGATATTTTGGAGGAATCACACTCTGATATTTTGTTCAGAGGCTAAGAAAATATAATTTATGATGATGATTGAGTCATTATCCTTTCTACACGCTATACTGGAAAGATTATAAATATTTCCACATAGTTATTTAGACATAAAATTACCAAATTTAATAAGAGGTACAATAGCTTCTAAATGGTAAAGGTATCCATAAACTATGGCTACTGTATGCAGTAGATAATGGCTTTTGAGTTAAAAGAGAGATCTGTCAAAATATATGGGGCACATCTGCATAGATGTAAAACTGCCACAGCTTGACTAACCTCTTACTACATGTAAGTAATAAGGAAGCCCCAAGGGAGAGCCAGTACTATGGAGCAATCTCATTATCCCTTCATGTTCCTGAGGTGCGGCTGCATGTCACACTAAATTGCATCAAAGGTAAGAATGATTAACCATGGCTGTCAAAAAAGCAGGATTTGTGGTGAGAAGAGGAAATTGATATCAAATGTAATGTCTGAGGGATTTCACGGAAAGACTGGCAATTTATTATCCAAATCAACATATGACTCCACTCTCAGCAAAGAAATAGTCATCTCTGTTAGATGTGCCAATAAGAGTAACAGATCTCTGAGCACAAGAAACCTTAAAAGATCAGTTTGACTCATCAGACCTGCTGTTCCTTCATTTTCTTCAGTTTCACTAGCTTCTTTTGTTAAAGATGTTTAGCTGTCTTCAGAATTCACCAAGGTACAGTGGACAACATCAACTTCCCTCAGGCCTGCAGTTACTCAGGCCTCTCCTTCAACTGGATCTTCTTCTTCTAGATTAGTGGTTCCTAACATTTTTTGGACTCAAGTCACCCATCGTTAAATTCAAAACACCCCTTGGAAAATGCCAGATCTTAGCCTGAATTTGTTTCTTAAATACTGGAAAAGAATAAAGTAATTTTTCTGTTGCAAAGAACTTAGAAAGATGACAAGTCAGAATGTAGTTGATACGATTTGTAATCTGTGGGATTATCTTGTGAATCACATGTAGGTGTTTACAAACCTAATAGTGCTATTATTCTGCAACATCCTTAAAAGGTCGCACAGCACCCTGGTTAAGAATTGCTGCTTTAAATCCTCACATAATCTAGGCTGTGTCTAAATCTTGATGATTTTTTCTGCATAACACTTCAAAGCGCAGCCTCTCCTCTCCATGCCTATAGTTAAGACTTCATCTCACATCTGAGGCTATAAACAGACATTGCCAAATGAAGAAGATGTGCTGTGCCAGGATGTGTCCTGATCTGCTTGACTGAGCAAAACAGACATTGCCCATTGCTGGGCCCTTGCTTCTCCTAGAAGTGCCTGAGGCCCGCTCCTGTGGGACAACTCTTGGCACGTGCATCTGCAAACATGGCACCCTGTATGTCCT
Source organism: Caiman crocodilus (assembly GCA_030014935.1). Classification (NCBI taxonomy): domain Eukaryota; kingdom Metazoa; phylum Chordata; order Crocodylia; family Alligatoridae; genus Caiman; species Caiman crocodilus. Next base: position 168,865,311 of record JAGPOW010003316.1, read on the forward strand.
CACTGGCAGTGACATGCCTCAAGTCAAGTTCCATGAGCGGGCATCTCTGCAAGTGGGAATGCTTTGGGTTTCCCAGCTTGCAAAAGCATGCTGGCCAGGGCCCAGGCAGGTGCCTGGGCTCTTTCCCGTGACTGGAAGGATCAAAGAGAACACCACCTGAGCCTCTGTCTTCTACACCTTTACCCAGTACCCTGTAGTCACTTTTGATCTGCTCAGGGTCTTCTCTGGCAGTATCATTGGTGCCCACATGGGTGAGCAGCATGGGGTAGTAGTTAGAGGGCTGGACGAGTCTCGGTAATCCCTCCATGGCGTCTTGGATCCGGGCTCCGGGCAAGCAGTAGACTTCCCAAGATAACAGTCCAGGCTGCCAGATGGATCCCTCCATCTCCTGCAGGAGCAGGTACTTCCTGCAGATGAATGCTTGGCTGCACAGGTGTTGTCACCAGCAGAGATTTGGCATCCTCAACCACGGTCTGTTCTTCCAAGAAGAAGGATTGCTGGGAAGAGATGGAATCCACCTGACGAAGAGAAGGAAGAGCATCTTTGCAGACAGGGTTGCTAACCTAGTGAAGAGGGATTTAAAACTGGTTCACCAGGAGAAGAAGACCAAAGCACTGAGGTAAGTGAGGAAGTGGGTGACCTGGAGGAAGAGCAAGCAGGAGGGGGCAACAGAGGAGGTGCTCTCAAAGTTTCTGAGAAACCAGGGCAATCAATTACTTACTTCAGATGCCTGTACACAAAAGCATGGAGCCTGGGACATGAGCAGGAAGAATTGGAAGTCCTTGCACAATCAAGGTACTATCACATGACTGGAACAACAAAGACTTGGTGGGAGCTCACATGACTGGAGCACTGTCATGGATGGGTATAAAATGTTCAGGAAGGACAAGTAGGGGAGAAGGGAAGGAAGTTTCTTACTTCTGGTCAGAGGAGAGAGCAGCAAGGTGATGTCATGGTGGGTGTCTGCCATAAATCACCAAAGCAGGAGGAAGTGGTGGATGAGGCTTTCTTCAAACAGCTAGTGGAAGTTTTCTGATCACAGACCCTCGTCCTTATGGGGGACTTCAATCATTCTAATATCTGCTGGGAGGGCAATACAGCAATGAGCAGGCAATCCAGGAAGTTTTTGGCCATCATCTTTGAAAACTCATGGCGATTGGGAGACATCTCGAGTGATTTGGAAAAGGGCAAACATGGTGCCCATATTTAAGAACCAGAAAAAGGAGGATCCAGGAAACAACAGACTGGTCAGCTTCACCTCAGTCCCTGGAAAAATCAGGAGACAGATCTTCCAGGAATCTATTTCTAAGCACTTGGAGGAGAAGAAGGTAGTTAGGAACAGTCAGCATGAATTCACCAGGGGCAAATCATACTCAGCCAACCTGATTGCCTTCTATGATGAGATAACTAGCTCTGTGGATGCAGGGAGACTGGTGGATGTGGTGTACCTTGATTTTAGCAAGGCTTTTGATAAAGTCTCCCACAAAGTTCTTGCAGGCAAGCTAAGGAAGTACAGGCTGGATGAATGGGCTGTAAGGTGGATAGAAAACTGGCTGAAGCATCAGGCTCAGAAGGTAGCAATCAGTGGCTTGATGTCTAGTTGGCAGCCAGTATCAAGTGGAGTGCCCCAGCAGACGGTCCTGGAGCCAGTTTTTTTCAATATCTTCATCAATGACCTGGAAGATGGCCTAAAGTGCACTCTTATCAAGTTTGCACATGACGTGAAGTAGTAAATATGATGGAGGGTAGGGCTACAATTTACAGTGACCTAGACAAATTGGAGGATGGGTCAAAAGGAATCTGGGCAGCATCCTGGGCTGTATTGGTGGGAGTGTTGCCACCAGATCAAGGGAAGTGATTCTTTTGCTCTATTCAGCACTGGCAAGGCCACGTGTAGAGTACTAGTTCAGTTTTGGGCCTCCCACTAGAGAAAGGATGTGGACAAATTGGAGAGAGTCCAGCAGAGGGCAACAAAATGATTTGTGGTTGGGGCACTTTTGTGGTTGGGATTTCTGAGGAGAGGCTGAGGAAACTGGGCTTATTTAGTGTTCAGAAGAGAAGACTGAGAGGGGATTTAATAGCAGCCTTCAACTACCAGAAGGCGGGGGGAGTGTTCAAAAGAGGATGGAGCTAGACTGTTCTCAGTGGTGACAGATGACAGAACAAGGAACAATGGTCTCAAGTTGCAGTAGGGGAAGTTTAGCTTAGATATTAAGAAGAATTTTTTTGTAGCAAAACACTAGAACAGGCTACTGAGAGAGGTTGTGGACACTCCATCCTTGGAGGTTTTTAAGACCTAGCTAGACAAAGCCTTGGCTGGGATGATCTAATTGGGATTGGTTCCACTTGGAGCAAGGGGTTGGACTAGATGACCTCCTGAGGTCCCTTCCAATACTAATTTTCTGATTCTATGATTTCTTTGAAAACAAGAGAAGAGGGCAGGGAAGATCATGCTCAGGGGCAAACAGCATGGGTTCATCAAAGGCAGGTCCTGCCAGACCAACCTGATTGCCTTTTATGATCAAGTAACTAAATCCATGGATGATGGTGTCACTGTGGACATAGTCTTTCTAAACTTTAAAAAGGCGTTTGACACTGTCTCACCCCATCCTCATCAATAAATTAAGCGACGGCAACATTGATGCCTACACAGATGGATGGGTAAAAAATTGGCTGATGAGGCGCACCCAGAGAGTAGTGGTGGACGGGTTGTACTCAACCTGGCGAGATGTGAGTAGTGGGGTACCCCAGGGCTTGGTCCTCGGGCCTGCACTGTTTAACATCTTCATCAGCGACTTGGATGAGGGGGTAGAAAGCATGCTGTCCAAGTTTGCTGATGACACTAAGATGTGGGGTGAGGTGGACACATTTGAAGGGAGAGAGAAGCTGCAACTAGATTTAGAGAGACAACAAAAGTGGGCAGATAAGAATAGGATGGGGTTCAATGTAGACAAATGCAGGGTGCTGTACCTTGGGAGAAGGAATCCACAGCATACGTACAGACTGGGGAGTTCCCTTCTTGAAAGCACAGAGGCGGAAAGAGATCTTGGAGTCATTATTGACTCCAGGACGAACATGAGCTGCCAATGCCAGACTGCAGCCAGCAAGGCCAGCCATACCTTGTCATGCATCCAAAGGTGCATCTCAAGCTGGTCCAAAGAAGTGATACTCCCCCTCTATGTGACTTTGGTCAGACTGCAGTTGGAGTACTGTGTTCAGTAATGGGCGCCGCACTTCAAAAGGGATGTGGCCAGCCTGGAGAGGGTTCAGAGGAGGGCCACCCGCTTGGTGAGAGGACAGCAGGACAGGTCCTACGAGGAGAGGCTGAGGGAGCTGAACCTGTTCAGCCTCAGCAAGAGGAGGCTGAGGGGGTACCTGACGGCTGCCTATAAACTCTTCAGGGGCGATCAACAGCAAATAGGCAGAGCCCTTTTCTCCCCAGCACCACTTGGGGTGATGAGGAACAATGGTAATAAGCTGATGGAAAATAAGTTTAGGTTAGAGATGAGAGGGCAATATTTTATAGTTAGGGTGGCCAAAATCTGGAACCAGCTTCCCAGGGAGTGGTCCTCACCCCTACCTTGGGCAAATTCAAGAGGAGGTTGGATGATCACCTGTCTGAGGTTTTGTGAACCCAGCATGCATTCCTGCCTGTGGCAAGGGGTCAGGCTAGATGATCTGTTCAGGTCCCTCCTGAACCTAGCTACTGTGAAACTATGAAACAATGAAACAAGGGAACCCATGCCAGTGCTCTCAGGGCTTCAGGGACCCAATCGTTTACTATAAAGCAAACAGTTGTCCACTGCTAAATTGCAGGACAGCTTGCTACTCCCTATGCCATGGTGACACATTTTGGGCATTTGTGGTGCAAAAAGGGGCATGGACATCTGTTTTTTGGCTTTTGGGCCTCCTTTAACATTTTTATGGTGGCACAAAGGTAATGTCTGTTTCCAGCCTGAGTTACTGCAACATATTGTCCTCTGGCCTTGACAAAAGCCATCGTGCCTTATTCACAGCCATTGAAAACAGTACACCAAACATAATCCTAGTAGCCCATCACTTTGACCATGTCATTCCTCTCTCTGAACCTCTCTACCAGCTCAACTTTTCTAATAGAATGAAACGTAAGGGGTTTTTTTCTCTCCCATTTCAAGTCTTAGTCTATTCCATACACCAGCAAAATGTAGCTCCCATCTCCTACCAGCCAATGATACCAGCCTCCTGTATCCACTTAGAATCATAGACTTGAAGGACCGGAAGCGACCTGCAAGATCATCAATTCCTGTCCCTAGCCATAGACAGGAAGTTATTGGGCTCAGACAGGCTCAATAAGGTGCTTGTCCAGCCTCATCTTGAACACCTCCAGGAATGGCAACCTCACCACCTCTGCTGAGACTGTATTACAGATTCTGGTGACCCTTAGAGAGAAAAAGTTTTTTCTTATGTCCAGCCCGAATTTACCCTCTATTACCTTGTGCCCATTGACCCTCATCCTCCCCTGAGGTGCCTTCCTGAAGAGTTGCTCCCTTGTATCTTGATGCTCACCCCTGATGTAGACGGCTATCAAGTCACCTCTCAGCCTTCATTTATTCAGATTAAACAGGCCCAGTTCACAGAGTCTTTCTTCACAGGGCCTATTGTCCATGTCTATACAGGTGACCTTTCTTTGTACCCTCGAGCTTATCCACATCCTTCTTGAAGTGTGGTGCCCAGAACTGGACACAGTACTCCAGCTGTGGCCTCACCAACACCAAATAGGGAGGAGCACCTCCTTGGATCTGTTGGCAACACATCAGCTGATGCACGTCACAGTTCTGTTTGCCCTTGTGGCAACCTCATCGCACTATTGACTCATGTTCAACTTCTGGTCGATTATGATCCCCTAGGTCTCATTCAGATTCTGTGCCAGCCAGTGGACCGCCACTCGTGTATTTATGGTGAAAGTTCTTCCTACCCAAATGAAGAACCCTACACTTATCCCTGTTAAAATAAACCTCATCTGATTCCTCATCTGATTCAAGTTCTGCCCATAAAACCAGTCAGTCAAGGTCATTCTGGATCTTTACTCTATCCTTTAATGTGCCGATGTTTCTCCACAACTTAATATCATCTGCAAATTTAATCATTGAGCTTTCCACCTCCCCATCCAAGTCATTAATAAATTAAAGAGCACAGGTCTAAGCATAGATTCCTGGGGGACACCACTGGAGATGGCCCTCCAAGATGATGCCATTTCATTGATTACAGCTCTCTGGGATAGGCCTCTAAGTCAGTTATCCACCCACCTCACTGTAGACTGGTCCAGCCCAGTACCCTCAGTTTGGTTGAGAGAATCTCATGAAAATCAAAGGCTTTACTGAAGTCTAAGTAAATTACATCAATCTCATGTCCCTTGTCCACATGGTTAATTACCTGGTCAAAGAAAGACACCAGACTTGTCAGGCATGATCTACCCTTGACAAAGCCATGCTGGTTGTTTCTTAATATCCCATCAGTTACCAGCTTGTAATTGATGGCCTTCTTAACAATTTTTTCAAAATTTTTTCCCAGGGCCAAAATCAGACTCAACAGTCTATAGTTTGCAGTGTCATCCCTCTTCCCTTTCTTAAAGATAGGCACTACATTGGCCCTATTCCGGTCATCTGGGACCACTCCTGAGTTCCATGACTCTTTGAACAACTTTGCCAGTGGCGCTGCTATACACTCAGCCAGTTTTTTCAGGGCTCTCGGATGCAGGTCATCTGGCTTAACAGACTTGAAAACATCCAAGTATTCTAGGAGAGCCCTCATCTGTTCAGGACTGATTTCATGTAGTCTGTTGCCTTCCTCATATTCCCTGGGCCTCTGGACAGGTGAACAGCCCTGCTTGATTTCAGGAATACCAATGTGAGGTATGTATTTAGGAGTTCTGCCTTTTCATGAAGATCAACTGTGGGCTGCCCCCTCTTGGTTCCAAGACATTGGGATATTGGTTCCATGTCCTAAGGCCAGCACCGGTGGGGCCCAAAGCAGGGCACAGGCTCATAGGGGTCTGTGGAGCTGGGTTGAACTGCACCAGCAGGGAGAAGGGGGAGCTGGCCCAGCCCCATAGAGCCCCTGCTAGCTAGAACCTCGCGATCCTGGCATTCTGTTCTGGGTGCCACCATCACTGGCCCTGGGACACCTGTGCAGGCCCTGTGCTCCTGCTGACTCCCCGCCCACTCACTCCCAGTGTCCCCCAGCCCTGTGGTACAGGTAGGGGGCAGCACACAGCCATGACTCTCTGCTTGCCAGTAGGGAAGAAGCTGGTGCTGAGCATGGGGAAAATCGGCCCCTTGCATGCCTCATGGATGGCACTCCCTGCTGCAGGTGCTTGCAGCCCATGCAGAGCTGTCCTGAGCAGGCACAAGTGGCTGCAGCATGGGGCACTGGCCACAGGGTGAGTGAAGGGCTGCTTTTCCCTGTGCTCAGCACCAGCTTGTAACCTGGCCCTGCTGCCAGCCTGGACTCTGTGCCAATTCTGGGCTTGCCCATTGTACAATATGCAACTGCAGCAGCTGTGGCCTCCACATGTGCTGTGTCAGGCAGTGTTGGCTGCTGCTGCCTGCCTGGAGCTCATGCACTGGGTGGCAAGTGGAGGGGCCATAGCTGCTGTTGCCACATGCAGCCCCAACGGCCAAGCCCAGAGCTGCACGAGGACCAGGCTGGTAGTGGGGCTGGGTTACAAGGTGGTGCTGAGTGTGGGGGGTGGGGAGGAAAGAGGCCCCTCCCCTGCCCTGTGGCCAGCGCTCCTTGCTGCAGCTGCTCACAGCCCACGGGGCTGTCTGGAGCAGGCACAGGCAGCCCCAGGCGGGCTGCAAGTGGCTGCAGCACAGGGCACCGGGCATGGGCCACTTCCCCCACCCAGCGTTCAACTTTTCCCCGGGCCACTTTTCCATGGGCTCTTTCCCTGCCCGGGGTACTTCCCTGCCCTTCCCCCCCTCTTCCACCTTACCTGAGGTTCCAGTGTGGGGTAGCCGCATGGTCCTGTACATTTTGACAGGAACAAAGGGCAGAGAAATATTAATTTTCTAAATTTTTTAGAGGCCCTGCGGGCCAGATAGAATGGCTTCACTCATTGGATCCAGTCCATGGGCTGTATTTCACCCACCTATGGTCTACAAGGTCCCTTCCAGTAGAGCTGTGAAAACCTTCAGTTGCTGATTTGATTCAGTAGAGATTCGGTCCGATTCAGTGGCCAAATCTTTGAATCTGAATCAAATCAAGAAACCCTTTAATTTTTCTGAATCGAATTGGAAACCTCTGAATTGATTTGGAGAGATTCAGAAAGATTCGATGATTCAGACATAGACACTGCTTTAAATGTTTATTCTTCATACCTCAAGGTACCAGGCAGCTTGTGAATGCTGAGATGGTGAGGGGGATGGAGCATCCCACAGGAGTGTTGGTAGGGTTGTTGGTGGGGTCCCAATGCACTCTGTAGCAGACCCAGAAGTGAACCAGAAGCACTTTTGGTCCACTTCCAGCTCTTTTGGGGAGTGCAGAGGGGGGCCACCCATATCCCCCTGGCTCAGCAACTGGTGCCTCCTGGGTGTGGGGGTGCACCTGGGATCCCTCCACAGCTGATCACGAAGCTGGGAGGGGCATGGGGGCTGCCCCACCACCACAGCATTCATGAGCTATGCCTGGTAACTCAAGGTATGTAGAAAAACATTTAAAGTTGTGTCCATGGCCAAATCACTGATTCTCCGAATCAGCATTGACTCTTCAGATTCGGATTCAGTCAAATCGAATCGGGACAGTGATTTAAATCAAGTAATCGAATCATAGGCCCCGATTTGGGCCAAATCTGAATTGAATATGGCTCGTTTCTACCTTCCAGCCCTTAACAATCTACGCATCTATGAATCTACAAATCTGGATTTTTGAAATTTTTGAAAAGAAGAGTTAAATATGCCACCTGAGCCAGACAGTGATGTCAGGCAGGACTGGCTATAGGATGATGGAGACCCTAAAGAGTTATTCTAAAAGTTCCCATTCTCTCAGGCTCTCCTTTCCCCTTCCATCTCTTTAATCATTTTCTCCCTCATGGACGGTCACCAAAATCCTCATGGATTCCCTTTTTGTTCCCAGTTAATAGGACTTTGGGTCCCTTGGCTTGAGAGCCTAAATACACCTGTGCAAACAGTTCAGAGCAACAAAGACCAGTATTTTTCATAGATATATAAGCTGATGCAGAGCTGCACAGAGTTGAGAGAACAAACAGTTTTCTCTTTGAAGTGCCAGCATTGGATTCTATTGTTAATCACCGTAGGTAGGGGACATCCTGCAGTGATTCAAAGGCTAGTTCATGCCAATGTACTGTGTAGCACAGTGTTTAAAGTCCTTAGGAGAGTGACAGGGTCTTTCTCTCTCTCTGTTCTGTCCACACACGTGCCCAAAAGGATTGAACATGGAAAATGTCAAGGGCGAAACCAAACATTTGTTGGACTGTGCTATTGTCTGGTGTGCAGAGAGCTGTGGAGATAATAGTGCAAGACTGATGTAAGTGAGGGCATGTGCTTGACTGGGTGACTAAAGAAGTAATTTGGAGCTGGAAACAAAGCAAGTTCATTGGAAAGTGTAAAATATCAGAATCTCAGCATGTGTGTTTTGGCGGTCACCCTTCTTTGTAAGTGTGATTGATGGCTGGATTTTTCTAAAGGAAGTGCTTTTATTACTGTACTTCGTGTTAGCTGAAGTGGCCATTATGTGGGTTGCTATGAAAACATGTAATCATTGGTTTGACTCTCAGAAACATGGATTTGTGTTACCTAGAGATGTCCCAAGTCCTCAGATTTGGAGCTGGCTGTGAATGTCTGTCTGTAGAGGAGAGCAACTGCCTGACCTCTGCTTGCTGTAAAGAAATCCCAGTTTTTGGTCTGAGATTTTGGTCCAAGCCCGTCTTTTGATTAAACGCTAGAATTTTAAGCAGTGGCTAAGAGTATCTTCAAAGTTGTATAAGTTCCAGAAACATTTGCTTTTTTCTTTCCACTAATTCCACTGCCCACGACGGGCAGAAATGTGTGAGACTGGAAAATTAGCTTCATCTGCAAAACATCAGCCTGCCAAACCAGATATGTTCTTCATTTGTGATAAACTGCTCACTTTCTTCTCTTCTGCTCCCCCCAGTGACCTGGATAGTTACTGATCTGGAAAAAAATTGTTTGGAGTACTGCTAATTACACTGATATTTTCACTCTTACTACAGTCACAGGCACATATTCACTAAGAAGCTGGAAGGGTATTGTAAAAGATGGTGATATCAGAGCTTTTCTGTGGACCTCAAGAAGGAGGAGGTCAGCTGTCATTTAAAATAAAGTTAAATTTCTAGCCCTTTAACTTAGGCATGGGGTGTTAAAAACATCAAGTCATTTATACCAGGGATGCTTAAGCCCTGGCCCATGGGCCAAATTGAGCTCATGAAGCCACATCATCTAGTCCGTAGGGCTTCCCAAGGGTCTGGAAATTTGGTAGTGGGGCAGTAGTTGTAGAGTTAATTGCTGCTCCCCTGCTGCCAAATTTCCTGATCTGTGGAGGGACACACAACATTTGCTGGAAAGAGGGTGAGGTACCACAAGATATTCACAATGCAAACATCATCACTCTGTATAAAAATAAAAGAGATAAGGGTGACTGCACCAGTTACAGAGGTATCTCGCTTCTAAACATAGTAGGAAAAACTTTCACAAAGGTGATCTTGCTGCACCTATAACAGCTGGTGAGTCGCATCTATGTCGAAACCCAATGCAGATTCAAGGCTGGAAGATCAACCGTAGACATATATTCTCCCTGCATCAATTTCAAGAAAAGTGCAGAGAGCAAAATCAACCACTGTACATTGCTTTTGTGTATCTAACCAAAGCATCTGACACTTAGTAGACCAGGCCTAGTCACAGTCTTGAAAAAGATCAGGTGCCCACCAATCCTGTTAAGTCTTATGCGGTAAAAGTTATGTTAACTGGCACCTTACAAGCCTGCATTCTCTCTTAACTGGCATGACAGCTTGTAAGGTAAAGTAAAACTGGAAGTGCCCACCGTGGCACTTTCAGTTTCTCTGAGTCTTTGTGGCCCGGTGCAAAGCAGCCTGCACTGTTGAGCCCCCACAGTCTGGGGGCATAACAGGCTGCACAGGGCCTGCCTCCCCATCTTGTGGGGCCCACAGGGACCCGCGAGAGGCTTGGTGATGCTGCAGGAGGGACGGCGATGCCCCAAACATGGCAGGAGAAATGGCGGCCCAAACAGGCAAGGATGTTAAGTTAACTGGCATATTTTGTTATCGAGCATCCCCCAGTCCCAGGGGATGCCGGATAACAGAGCTTTTACTGTACATTCCTTCCACAACAACATGAAAACAACTGTTCATTTTGATGGATCCACTTCAGACAGCTTCAAGGTAAAAAGTGGATTGAAGCATAGATGTGTTTCTTGTCCTGGTTGGTGAACTCAGACTGACGGGGTGGTGGAGCGTCTCATGGGAGAGGAGGTAGGGAGGTGGTTTGCAGCTGGCTAGGTACTCAGGCCAGTAGCGGGGAGACTGCAAACCCCCTGCTCCTGGCTAGCTGCAAACCCCACTCCCCCCAGTTGCCCGCCAGCTGCAAACCCCCTCCTGCTCTACTGCCCCACCAGTCTAAGTTCACCAGCTCTGCCTGCCTCATGCTCCTTGGAATCTTCTTCCTGGCACTCCTGAATATGGTACTCCTGTTTAAAGATATGGAAGGTGGCGTGTACCTTCACACAGGATTGGACAAGAGACTCTTCAACTTGTCACAACTTAAGGCAAAGATGAAAGTTAGAAAGATGCTAATCAGGGAGCTTCTATTTGCTGATGATGCTTCCCTTATATCCCCTGATGAAGACCTACTACAAGAACTTATGGATTGCCTCTCAAGAGCTTGCCAGGCATTTGCTCTCACCATCAGCCTAAAGAAAACAGTTATAGTAGGACACAGAGTTCCACAAGATCCATCAATTATCCTTAATGAGAACCAACTAACAGTAGTCCAAAAGTTCAGCTACCTAGGTTCCACAGTGACCACTAACCTCTCACTGGATGAAGAACTTAATGTTCACATTGGAAAGTTTGTCACCACCTTCACCAGTCTAACTAAAAGAGCATGGAACAACTCAAAACTTGCCATCAAGGCCAAAATGTTAGCCTATAAGGCTTGTGTACTCAGCACTGTCATGTATAGTGGGGAAACATGGATAGCTTATGCACATCAAAACAAAAGTTTAAACAGCTTCCACCTGAGCTCTTTATTCTGCATACTCAATATCAAATGGCAAGATACAGTTACCAATGCAAAGGTTCTTCAAAGGGCAAATTTACCAAGTGTGACAGCCCTACTCAAACACACATGGTTGCACTGGCTAGGCCACCTGAACAGATTGGAAGATGGATACATCCCCCAGACATACTATATGGGGAACTACTGGAGGGAACAAGAACACAGGACATCTCAAGCTTTGCTATATTCAAGAGAGATATGAAGGTATTTGGAATCAATCCTGAACAATGGGAAACCTTGGCAAGTGATCATAACAAGTGGCATTGTCATCTCCACCAGAGCATCAAAGTCCATGACAAAAATTAGCTCCAACAGCTTGAAGAGAAAAGAGCCTGTAGGAAGCACAGCAAGAGCCCATAGGAAGCTACCCTAGAGAGAGACATCCTAGTCAGGCTGACCTGTGCTGTAATGAAATTAATTTAGACAGTCAAAATATATTATTTCTACTAGTTCTCTGCTGCCTCATATTTTGACGTATTGGGAACATATGCACTTTAATGTGCAGTAGACTATTTTACTCCACCTTAAAGTGTCACATAAAAAATCATGCCATTACATTAATGTGCAGTAAAATAGTCTACTGTGCATTGTCACTAAAAAGTGTGCAAATACACTACTGTGCATTAGTGCAGACTAATGCACATTAATTTAGTACCTCACATTGGAGGTACTAAATTTAAAGCACATTAGAAAAGATGGATTAATGCACATACAGATGCACCCATTTACTCGTAAACTGACTATGGCACATGCAAAAGACACAATGCCAGTTGGCTATAGGGAGTTGGTCCTGGAGTGAGGATGAAAAGACAAAAGTAAAAAAAAAAAAAAAAGGAAGTGATGTTTTCTTTCCTTTTGTACTATAAATGGCTACTTAAAAGTTTTTCAGTGGCAGGAAAAATTCCTACATTTGAATGAACAAATCATAGGCAGGGGTCTGGACAAAGAGGCAGGCCAGGCCAGACATAGCTGAAATAGTAACCACCTGAAACCTCTCTGGGACCAATCTCAGTTCAGCTTCAAATGGACAGGTGTCCACTCAGTAAACATGATCATAACAACAAATGTTTGAATCCGTTCAAGAACAGAATGATCAGCAATGAGCTGGGATTTCATGGTAATCATTTGACCTTTAAAAGTTCTCTCCCTATGTATACAGATTCCCTCTAGAATCTGTATAGAATAGAATAGCAGAATGGTGCAAGGAAACCTGAACACTTGCAGCCTGTGGACTCTTTCTGTACACAAATGGAAGATTTGGTGTTGGGCCTGTGAACCTCACACTTTTCACATGCACTAACTTAATTTTAAAATTATTTTGTATACTTCACATAACTCAGCACTGCTGTTTAGGAAACTGCAAGATTATTGTTTGCCAGATCAGGACAACAGGTGCGTGAAAGCCTGGAGGTGGCTGGATTATAGAGAATGAAAGTTGCATGGTGGACAGCAACACATCCTACCAGCTAATCTGTAGAGTCATCTGGAACTCCAGACTGCTCTGAGACAAGGGCAGTGTAGCAGGTTCAAGGTTATTGCTAGCTCAAATCCTTTTAAAGTTCCATACAGTTCTTTATTTCTTGGTCATGCATGCCTCTCAGGAGGCACTAAAATATAAATCAGTCCTCAATAACACAAATGTAACATAGTTTATACATAGTTAACTCAGTCCTAGGGCCCCTTCCCAGGTCCTGAGAAAGTGACTCCAGCTCCCTGCTGCTCTCTTAGCATCATCATCTTCTTTCTTTCCCTCTGTTGTGAGTCCCTGGTGTTGTGCTACTGCTTCCAGCCTCACAGCCAGACCCCATGATATAGCCTGGCTCAGTTCTGCCACCACTAGGCTGACTCCTCTCACAAACTTCTCTCTCTCTCGCTAGCTGCCTCTCCCTAGAGGCTTCTAGCTTCCTTTGACCAGCTAATCATCCTCTGCAGCTGGTCCAGTTCTCCTAGGCAGCCTGCAATCACGCCTGACTGCCTGTAGCTTGCTGTATGACATGGATTAATGGCTGGAAGTTGTAGCAAAGTAGGTTTAGATTGCATATCAGGAAAAACTTCTCTGTTAAAACAACGAGGCAGTGAAATAGATTGCCTAGGGAAGCTGTGGACTCTCCGTCCCTGGAGGTGTTCAAGAAGAGGTTGGACAGCCACTGGTTAGGGATAATATAGATGTAGCTATGCCTATGTTCTGCTATGGGTATTTTCCATGCTTATAGGCTTTGCTGGTTGCTGCATGTGGCTGGGAGGGAATCCCCTCCTCTCCCCCAGCTATATGTCAGGATATTTTTAAGCCCTCCTTAGAGGAATTGGGCGTTGACTGCAGCCAAGGGTGGGGATTTCCCTGCTTGGACTTAAAGCCAGAGGTTCCTGGCTAGAGGGTTTCACCTCTCCTCAGGGTCAGACTGATTGCCACATTTGGGACCAGGAAGTAATTTTACCTCATGGTCAGATTGGTATGGACTGTGGGGAAATTCGATTTCTTCTGAAGTGCAGGGGGAGGCACAGCCTGGCCCTCTTCCTTTGATCACTTGACCGTATATTAACAACCTTTTACAGCAGCAGTATGTTACGTGCTGTGGCCCCCTCATCTTACCTGGGGCAAGTTAGGGTGTGATGTCTTGTGATATCTTAGTGTTAACAAAAGTTTTACGAAGAGGATAAATGTGCATAGGATGGCTTGGTTAGGGATGATCCTGCCTTAGATAGGGGGCTGGACTAGATGACATATGGAAGTCCCTTCCACCCCTACTGCTCTGTGACTGCTAACTAAGTTTTTGCACCTGTTTTCAGGTTAGGAAGAAGAGTCCAGGAGGAGATCAATACATTCTTGACTGTTATGTCCATTATGAAAAATAATTAAATGAAGTGACAATGGATGATTCAGGTCTCCATTCAAAAATAATGAAATTGTTTATTGCAACCCATTTGGACTTCCTGCTCGCATTTTGTTGCTATGGTTGTAACACAATAATCTACTGTAGGCTCTGCAGGAAAGGCAAACACCAACTTTTAAATTAAAAAAACAGGTCACTTTCATTGCTATTACTGATCCTCTTGGCCTATTGATTGAATAATAAATAAAAATACATGTCACACTACATCAAAGTGCTGCAGAGGAGTTCGTTCTTTTTGGAGTCTGACATTTTGTCAGAACAAAGAATTTTCTGTTATTTTTATTGTTGTTTATTTTGTTTCATAGTAAAATAGCTACAGCTCTATCAAAAGTTACTAGCACACTCAGAAGTGGCAAGTGTATATTCACAGCTGGAAATGAAGCAAATTCTTTTGCCCTGTACTGTAGCTTTCCAAGGTACAACAGAGCAGAAAGAAACTATGTGCAGTGCTATGCAAGTCTTGGGTCACGAGCCTGGTGTAACAGTGCCATGATGTTCTTTCAGGCAGCCAGAGCCAGCAGTGAAATCCTGATTGAGGAAACAGTAGCAGATGGTTTAAGGGGAAATTAATAAAGCTGTCTAGACAGGTGTGTGTGTCTGTATGCATTGGTGGAGTTTAATATGGTCAGAAATACATACAGTGAACACCCCAGAATACAAAGACAGGGATATAATATCTTTCCTTTTATCTGGCAGGTTAAAAGAGACAGGTTGCAATTTTTGTGTGAGATTAATGTGAAAGTCTGTCAACCTGCTACTATAATAATGAAAAATCCTGAGATAAGAGAACTTGATTTAGAGTTTTGTAGCAATCACGGGACAAGGAGAGAACAGAATAAATACTGAAAACACAGCAGTTAAATAATGATTACTCCAAAAGGAATGACTGAAGTGGCTCTTTTGCTTTTTTCACTGTGGGTAACTCGCCTCAAAGAAAGCTTTCTTTCTTTTTTTATGGCTTTGTCACAAGATATTTAGCAGAATTCCTCAAATTTGTTGGAATCTGCCACAGCCATGCCATAGTGCTTCTGCTATGACCTCACACTTGTGACCTCTGGGCTGCTAACCATGCACCTTAGTGTCCATGCTACCCCAGCCCTTTCAGAGAAAGCTGTGATGCAATGATCTGTTATGTCAGTTTTGTTACAGATAACTGCAGCTGAATGCAATACTGAAAAATTCGATTTTAGTCATTTTCTTGGGGTGGGGAGAGGGTTATTTTTGGGGGGAGAGCGGGGGGGCGGGAGAAGTTACTGTTTTGGTTTTGGGGTTTTTTTTGAACTGCCACATACACCAAATTTCACTTTATTCAGTTTCAGCAATATGGCATTTTCCTTTAAAATAAGTCTTCATACCACAATTAATTTTTGTATGTATTAGTTCAGCCAGCTTGATTCCAAGCTTACTTAAACAAAAATAACAGAAGATTTTTAATTGGACCCAAAATATGTAATAAGAAACCCAATGATTCAATAAAAATTAGTTTAAATTAAGGTACCAGAGCAAACATTTCTTATGAATCTAGTAATACTCCACATCTTTTCAACTATGTAAAAAAAAATCTTTAAATAGTTTACATCATTATATTACATAACCTGTCTTTTGCACTTCTATGTTAACTACATAATAATAACCTGTGTGTTATTATTCTGTGTTCATAAGATCATGAGAAAGTATGGGTGGAATAGACCAGACAAGTCCAGCCCCACGTCTAAAGCAAGATTGCTCCCAATTACATCATCGCAGCCAAGCATCTGTCTAACCTGCTAACCTGACAATTTCCAAGGAGGGAAATCCCACAACTTCTCTAGGTAACCTGTTCCAATCTGGGGCCACTCTCATAGTCAGAAAGTTCATCCTAATCTTCAACCTAAATTTCCTCTGCTGCAGTTTGAGATCATTGCTTATAGCCCCACTCCTTACAACCACGGAAGAAAAAGCCCATCTTTATCCTTCCCATAATCACCTTTCAGGGATTTGAAGACTGTTAAGAAATCCCCACTCATCTTCTCTTCTCCACATTAAATACCCTAGTTCTTTTAGCCTTTCCCCATAAATCTTGCTTCCCAGGTCCATAATAATTTTTATTGCTCTCTGCTAGTCTCTATCTAGACTGTCCACATCCTGGTCCGCTACCTCCTCAGCTGAGCGTCTAGGTGAGACACAGGTGGTCAAAGCCTTCCATAAGCGCCTAACTGCCCACCTACTCTACTACTGGAGTGGCTGGCCAGAGTCAGCTGGCCCTTCATCCCTTCCTATAAAAGCCCCTGACCTGGAAGAAGAGTGTCTAGGCAATAGGGTGGTATCATAGTATCATAGTACCTAGGGTCAGAAGGGGCCTAGAGCAGGCCATCTAGTCTGACCCCCCGCCAATTGGCAGGAAACGAGTGCCAGGGTCA
>JAGPOW010003316.1:168882009-168896998 GCA_030014935.1 Caiman crocodilus
TCTGGGAGCGCCCTGCCAGCCAGTTCCTGACCCACTCAACCGTGTAGGGGTCAATGCCACAGCTCCCCATCTTTTTGACGAGGATGGGGTGAGAGACTGACCCTGACGTGAGTATGTACTGACCCTCTGATTGATTCCTCAGTTACTGATCTGACTCACTTTCTGACTCTATATTCTTCTTGACCTTTTAGCTTCCTAATCCAACTCTGGGCTTGATATCCCAGACATCCAGCTGGGCTTGCATTCTGATCTTGTACTTTGAGTGACCCTCTGCATTCCTGACTTGGGTTCTCAGACTGACTGACCTGGCTGCTGGGTCTGGCCTGTACCTGGGTTCCATTCACTCCTGACCCAGGCTGACACCTTGTTTCCTTGAGGGGCCCCTGACCTGGCTGCCCCAACCTGGTGTAACACAGAAATAATGCAGGCAATCTCTAAATGTGTGTAACTGAGCCTGGGACCCTCTGTTACTTTAAGGAAGAAAACGCTCAGGAAGACCCCCAGGGGTGGGGGAAGACTGCGAGGGAGAAGCTACAGGAGAGCTGGTCCAGGGAAACAGGAGTTGTGGGTGTTTACTGCAGAGCTAGTCAGACAATGCCTGTGGAGCACTAGGATAGTAAATTGGAGCCCTGCAGAGGAGAGCAGGCACTACTGCAGCTGGGCTACCATGGAGACCAGTTAATGAGCCTAATTCGAAGGCACCTGTGGCCAACCCACTGGAGTCACCTGACTGGATAGGAGCGGGGCTGGGGAGAGAGATGAGCCAGGGCCAGAGCCAGGGCAGGGAGTTCCTAGCTGGCATGGGTGCTACATTGGGGAAAGGCAAACAGAATGTTTTTGCCTTGCAGAGGAATTTAACCCAGGGTAGGGGAAAGCTTTATTGTACAGACAGGTAGCCAGAGAGGCATATTACTTTGTTATAGTTTAAACTGGCAGTTTGTAAAAGGGACTGAGCTCTCATTAGTGCCTGAGGGGCATATGACTGCCTCGGGCCCTGCCAGCAGTCAGGCCCAAGGCACAGACCAGGGCCAATGGACCCAGAGTAGAGTAGAGCAGAGCTTGGGCCTAGTGGGCCCAGTACTAAAGTAATCCAGATCTAGAAGTGAGGTCTAGAACAGTGGTCCCAGGCTAGAAGGCCCAGTCAGAGGGAAGGAGTGCAGACTGAGATGGCCGAGGCTCCAACAAGGCAGTGATTGGAGAGTACGTCTGCAAGCATAGGTGGGGTGTAAAAGGGAGGTTGTAGCCATGTAATTAGCCCTCAAGATAATGACCATGGACTTTCATAGATTCATAGACAGTAGGCCTGGAAGAAACTTTGGAAGATCATCGAGTCAAGCCCCCAATGTGGTCATAAGAGTAAGATCAGGCTTGGGAAGCCCTAGGGTAGTCTACCTTTCCTTAAAAGTTAGTAACATCAAAGCATGGCAGATGAGTGAAGGGGAAAGTGCCCAAGGGAGCCAGGTTGGCAAGGAGTGAGTGGCCATCATGACCATCCCTAGGACAAGCACTTGTTATAAGGTGGCACTCAACAGATCAGGAAGGGGACACATAGCCCAGCAGCAGGTAGGATAGGAAGAAGAGCAGGAGATCAGGCAGGAAGCACAAAAAGGGAAGCAGAAAACAGAGCGGTAAAATAGGGACAGGAAGGGGAATGAAGTGGCGCTTAATAGTGCAAGGCTAAGCTGTAGTATGCTCACCAAAAAGGTGGGCCTCTACTGTTGTATGGCATGGTACAAAATAAAAATGAAGGCTGTTCTAGATTATAGTATTTGTATGGTACTAGTTAACCAAATCTTCAAACATTATGGATATGTCTCATGATGGACCAGACCAAACCACTACATTGAAGCATGCTTGACTTTTGGGATCTTTTGCATTTTTAACTGAAGATTACAACTAGGAATCTTGCGAGTAATGAGGATCTGGGACAAATTAATTCTTCAAATCAAAATGCCTCTAAACTTTGAGGTGTTCATCTCCACTTATAGACCTAAAACATTATAGTTTAATCCCATATCTAGTTGCTTTGAAGAAGGCAGGGCAGGGTAGGGTGGCACATTATAGATTAACTTGTTCAGAGAGGCTTGAGCTTTCTCAAGGAAAGGGGAAAGGAAGAAAGGGCTTCTTCTGAGAGACTCAGAAGTGGTTTGATGAAATTAGAAGTGATAAACAAAGTAGTTAACCCACTAAGAGACACAAAGAATATAAAAACTAAGCCAGGCAATAGGAAAAGAATCCAGAGTGTCTGCTGAGACCAACTGGAATCCAAAATTGTGGAACATGAAATCATTCACAGACTGGATTGTTTTCAGTATTGTTTCAACAGAGATTCTGAATTCTTATCTCATTACCTGGATAGCTTGATGAATTAACTGATTGGTTTATCCTTTGATCTTTCAACCCACCTTTCCTTTCCTCAGTAGTGCCTCCTTCTTTCCTCCTCTTTTCTGCATCTGTTGTATTGAAATTACTTTATTCCTCTCTAGTTAGTACCCCTGCTCCCTCTAGGTCCAGTCATACCATTTGACAAAGTTGGCTGTAGCTTATGAAAGTTCATACCTCTCTGAATGATTTAGTCTATAAGACACCACCCTGCCCTGCCTTCTGCCTAATTTCATACTAACATGGTTAGCCACTTCCCTCTTTGCTACTGTGTCCCATGTCCTACTTCTTTCTAGTTATTTTGAAACTAGTTACTTGAAATATTTGATTTCTTTGTAGGGAGGGAGGGAGGGGATAATGGACTTCCCTGTTTCACCACATTGAATCTAAATCTCCTCATTTATATTGGTTTTATATTGGCACAAGATGATTGTGATTATGGTGCTACTGATTTACATCATGCTTCTTCTGATCTACACTGGTATGACAGAAAAATCAAGCCCATTCATTTAAGGCATTATACTTCATCCATTGTGAGATGGGAGTAGAACACCTTTATTCAAACTAATTACTGATTTGCCAGTCTTGCATAGGAGATTTAGTTTGTGGGTGGGATCAGAAATCCTGGAAAGCTTGTTGCATTTCATGGATAACTCACTCAGTGTACTTCTCATCTTTAGCTCAAAGTCTGCGTAATTAATCAGAAATGAAAATTGCAAGTCAAGTGAAGTTTTGTGTGTGTGTGCACATAATTTTCAGCTGATGATAAAATACTGTATTTTCTCTCATTCAACATATGCTTCTTCCCAAAAATTCAACCCCCAAAATTGGGACGCAAGGATTAAGGGGGAAGCTGATTTTTATGACTGAGATAGAAGCATGCAACCTACTTCATCTATGCGAGAGAAGGGGCATTACTATTCAGGCAGCTTAGAGGATCAGTTAATGGCTCGTTGTTCTTTACTCCATAGTTAAAAACTGTCTCTCCTTTTTAATTATCTTGATGTTCCATCAATCTGGCTAAGCTTTTTTAGGAAATTTTTGCTGCTCAACCGATCTCTCTATTTCATAGGCTTGGAGACTCTATAACTCTCTTCAGCATCATAGATCCATGCATGAAGACCTGTCTTCAGCAGCAGCTAGAGTTTCAGCTTTAGTTAATTAGGAATGGGACAGTAAGACAGCTAAAGATTAGGTTCTGTCTCTGCTCTATGTAGCATAATTCTGGAAAAATCTTTTTGTATGTTCATTCTGCCTTTCAAAGCAAGGTGTGTATCATATTCCAGGATGTGCTGTATGTGACAGAATATGGTACGTCTTGATATAAAGTTACACATCTACTTTGCCACTACTAAAGCAAAACTACACTTTATGTGGTATGTTTCTGCTTGTCACATACTCCAGATTTACTATTACAATATATATATATATACTTATTAATATATTATTTATTTACATTTCCAACTAAGTGCTGTACAATATACAAACAGTAATTTTTCAAACCCAGTCTGTTTCCAGTTGGCTGTAAACTATATTGGAAGGGCTGGTGAAGTCACAGAAGCAGGCATCTGTACCTAAAAGGTGTGCAAATATCTAATAACATAACATTTCTGAGTGCAGTGGTCCATTCCATGAATTGATAATTCCAAATACCAAGTACAGTTAGTCAGAATAATTTTGACACAGTTTTTTTCTTCAGAATGTGCTAATTTGTCAAAATCAAACTGTTTCATAGAAACCATTTGGTTTTGACAAAGCTCAGTAGAAACCAAGCTGGTTGCCAGACTCTCTGGCTGAATCCTACCATGTGGCTTGATCAGGAAGCTTGTCCTGGCTCCCTAACTCCAAGGTGTGCAGCTCATCAATAGCCAGGACTCTAAGAGCTTCTGTGGCTCTGAAGGAATCTAGCCACAGGGCTGCCACAGAGCCAAGGACCCCAATGCTTTCAGGGTCTGGGGCAGCTCTCCAGATCTACAACTTTCTAGTTCAGCATACCAAGGCTTCCAAGTTCCCAGACAGCCTGCCAGAGAGATGCCCCCAGCTGGGACTCGATTCCATTTCGCAGAACATTTCAACTTATTTTCCACTTTTGCTCTGAATCAGAACAAGTCTAAATGTTGATATATTGAAAACCTTTGTGAAAGAAAATGACCTTTCTCTTCTCAGCTACAACCCTAGGTTACAGCAATACACTTCTGGTACCACATATTGGTCAGTACCCTGTAAGAGGACAGCAGCCAGCTTGCATGGGTGTCCACTGTTTCAGGTGAAAAAGTACTTTTAATTTGTGTGTGTCCATTATCATGTAGGACTATTGGACTACACCGCATCTTGACAACAGCTGGTCAGAAACTGTGTGTTGAGTGTGATGCAATAAGAGTTATTTCTCCTGCATATTTTTCCCTTGACAAACTATAATACCTGGTTTTAGCTCCAGCCAATTGCTTTTCAGCTGTTCTAGGCATGAAACTGGTTCATGCTGCTTCTGGCATCATGGCTAGGGTGGCCATCATAGAGGACATTCTGGTTTTCTGCTACTCTGTCCTCTACGTATATGAAACGCAACGCCTTTTCAAGAGAAAAATAGAGGACATAAAGGCACCCAGTTTCATATCAATAGAAAACAGAGGATAATCGGCAATCTATGATGGCCACCCTAATCATGACATTCAAGCAAACTTATAAAATACTTTTTAATTATCACTTGGCAAGATGCTGAAACCGCTGGCAAATGTTTACGTATTCCGGCACTAGAGAAGAAAGTATTTGTTCACACAGAATGGCAACCAGCCCTGTTACACAGGAGCACTGATATAGTGTACAAGGTATCCCTGCTGAGGCTTGAAGTCAGAGAGCTATGCTAATGAGAATGGGATTACAACGTTCTTGTCTGCAGACAGGTGTGCTGTTTCTGTGTGCTGTCCTTTATTGATAAAAGCAGCAAATGGTGAATTAAATTAGATCCTGAGGTTTTTTTGGCCTTATTAGTATTTAAGATGAGAACCCTAGGGCAGTGATTTCTAAGCTTTTTGGATCAACTGACCATTACCTGCCCCCAACATTTCTAGCAGATGACCGAGCCCCCTTATTAATTGAAACCACTTGAAGATGTGTGGGGCCCTGTGCAATCTGTGGATCAGCTGAAGACCAGTTACTGAGGCCTGAGAGACCACATGTAGGCCACCAGTTCTTATCACAGGCCAGAGTTGAGGCACCACTGCTGTGAGGCTAGTTTTTGCTGCCATTGATGTTAAAAGGAAAAGCTCACAGGTTAGATGCTCGTCCATGAATACCAACTCTCAGAATTAATACATTCTTACTGACAGAAACCTATCTTCTGCAGTACTTGCCCTGCCTTCCTTTTAAATTACTAAATTTAAATTATTTAGTACTTACTGGTTTGATCCTTGGACATCAGGATTGGACCTGTATATTTCTTTGAGGTAGCAGATATGTGTAAATAGCATGTGTGTGTAAACAGCAATGTTGCTACAAGATAGCAATGCTCCCCATTGATATTTTTTTCTCAGCATACTTTGGTCCTATCTTTTAACCCCCTGTGACTCCATCCGTTCATGTGGTACTGCCTCATCTGGATTAAAATCTGCTCTGTACCTCTTTCGATGCAGTGTAGAAATCCCTGCTGATGGAGGAATATTTTTTTTTTTGTCTGAGATGCAGTCTGCCTCAGTTCAAAGGTGGAAGGGAAATTCTTTCCTGGTGAAGTTCAGTAGGAACCTAGGGCATACTTCATGGGAAAGCTGTGGTTTACCAGCTCGTTATGGAGGCTGAGGCCCTATGTTTCTGAGTTCTTAATGGAAAGTGTGGCTACTCAGGCAGTTTGAGGCTGTTCAATTATGATACAAGGAGAAAGGGAGAGCTTATTGGCACATGTTCAATGCTGCACTAAAGGTATACTACTTTTGGTTCAAAGGTAGTGTGTATGAAGAGGGCATCCTCAGCATGGTGCTGTTGGCACCATGACTGAGCAGTAGGAACAGTTAAGTGAAAGAAATTCAATCAGTGTTCCCTGAAAATACATACTGAAGAAATGTATGGTTCATTGTCAGGTTCTCAACCCACAGATTTTGTAAAAGGATAAAATTTATTGGAGAGGATGCTGACAAGAACTTCTTTATCTAAAGTTAATGTTAAATGAATATCATACCTGTAACTATCAGTCATGTCATTTGTGCTTTTGGTCTTCATGCTCTAATGCACAGAACTGGAAGTCAGAAGACCTATGTTCTGTTACTAACTGTAATTCATTCCCGGTACGCTTGACTGAGAGCCTATTATAGGCAACGTTTTCTTCAAGAGGGTTTGGATCAGTTTCTCTGTCTAAAATGGAGAGAGTACTTACTATCCTTTGGAAAGCTCTTTGAGAGTTTTCAGATGAAAGCTGTGAATTTGAATCACTTCCTGGCCTGAACCAAGAGTTGGGTACAACTGGGCTTTGATCACTAGCTGGTTTTAATTTCTTTTTGACCTGTTTGTTTGGTAACTGTGTTTATCCAACATTTCTGTTTGTAACAAAGCCATGGCTCAAAAAACAAGTTAGTTTGAAATCCTAACTGATGGGAGGATCTGGTTCCTTAAGCTGTTTACACCAACAAAGCATGCGCCTGTCATCAGTGTACAACGAGTCTACAAATGTTTCCACGGATGCCCGAGGTGCTCAGGCTAACCACTCGCTTCCATAGGTTGTAACAAATGACTACATGATTGTTTTTTTAACCTTAGTAAGCTAAACAACCACTTCATATCCTAAGTAAGAAGTAACAGTGATTTGAGGTAAAACATCTCCTATAGGTACTTGTGATAACTCTCTTGGATGTGGGATGTACAGGAGGCCCGTGTGAGATAGCAGCAATCCAATCCGGCTTCAGATCCAGCCACTTCGGATGGCAGTGATCCTATTCAGAGCTCCGGACCGGGTTTCCATCTCGATCCGGCCAAAGTTTGGGGGGAACTGTATCCCAAATTCTTGAAAGCAAAACTCCTGTCATGTTTATGTGTTGCACCATAGAGGGGTCAAAACTGCAGGGGTGGTAGGTTTTACTGAGGCCACAAAGCCTGTCAGGTTTCAAGGAGATAAGTGCAGGGGTTTGGGGGGAATTGCACCTCAAGCTCTGGATAAGCAAAACTCATGCTATGGGTGACACTGTGTTAAGGTGCAGCGCGGTGATCGCTGCAGGGGTGGTGGCCCCTGCTGAGGCCACAACACATGCCAGCTGCAGAGGAGATCAGTGCAGGGAGGTTCTGGGGCCCTGCATCCCTAGCTGCTGACAGACAAAACCCGTGCCATGGGTGCTTGGGGGACCCACTGTCTCTGTCTTGGGGAGTTGATTGTCTGTATTGATTCTTTGGTCTCCTTAGCCTGTTTTTATAGCTGTTAATTGATGGCAATTAACTGGCTACATTAGCTAGGTACTGTGTAGTGAGCTGCTCCTGAGTGAATTATGATTGATTGGTAACTGGTAACACAGTAGCTTAGCAGCCAGGCCTGCAGTAGTGTCTCTCCTCCCAGCCCCAAGACAGAGACAGTCAGTCCCACAAGCACCCATGGCACGAGTTTTGCCTGTCAACAGCTAGAGGTGCTGGGCCCCAGAAGCCCACTGCACCGATCTCCTCAACAGCTGGCAGGTGTTGTGGCCACAGCAGGGGCCACCATCCCTGCAGCCGTCACCTTGGTGCGCCTTAACACAACAGTGTCACTCATGGCACGAGTTTTGCTTGTCCACAGCTTGAAGGGGAGTTTCCCTCAAACCCCTATACTGATCTTCTTGAACCTTGGCAGGCTTTGTGGCCTCAGCAAGAGCTACCACCCCTGCAGTTTTGACCCCCCTGTGTTGTAACACATAGATGTGACAGGAGTTTTGCTTTCAACAATTTGAGGTGCAGTTCCCCCCAAGCCCCTTCACCAATTTTCTTGAAACTTGGCAGGCTTTCTTATCTCTGTTGATTCTACCACCCCTGCAAAGTTCATCCAAATCAGACAAAAAACAACACAGTTATAGATATTTTATATTTTCCCCATTATACCCTATGGCTGGACATCTGAGGCGGCTCTGAACTGCTTCGGGAAGCCAAACGAGGCAGCTCTTTGACCTGGATGTGCTGCTTTGCACTCCAAAGTGTCTGAAGCTTCTCCGGATCCGAAGCTCTGTCCAAAGCCTCGCACAGCCCTAATGTACAGACTTTTTTTGGAAATTAATCTATCCATTTTCCACATGGACATTCACAATATTAAATGCTAACTGTCCTTAGAGTTTTGATTTAACATTTTGATGGTGAGCTGGGATTGGTTTTCATTAATTGTGTATAGCAATAATAATGTTTTTAAAGAAGGGAGAATGGAGGAACAAACAATTTAAACATGGTTTAAACAACAAAAAATGTAACATGGTTTAAAAACTTATTTTATTACATTGATGCAAAAAATTACCTTGCTTTGTTATGGTTATTTGAGGTGTGCTTGTGCTTATTATTAGGAAGATCTTGGAAAATACATTTTCAGTTCAGAGGTAGGAACTTTCTAGCGTTTAATCATGTATTGCTTGTATCTGTTGTCAAGGCTAATTAGCATTTGTATTCCAAACCGTGGAGAAGCAAAACACAATTCAGGCTGGCTCAGTAGTTTTAAACTAATAGTCATGACCCCAAGAAGGGTGGCAAAACTCCTAAATGGAGGGTAAGAGCTGAAGAGAAATTCAGCTATGTAAGTAGGGTTTGCAACTGAAAGTGGAATTATCAGAAGAAAAGTTTGGGAACTGCTGGTATAGGGGTTTCTTATTCTTCTTGTTGTTATTTAAATAATTGCACTTTCACATGATAATCCTAAGTGAGTCATGAACAGCTAAATACTGGAAAACAAAATAGGGCAGGAGGACTGACAAGATGCTAGTGAGAAAGCTGGCATTTTTTAGGATCCTCTGGTTGTGGGGGGAACTTGGAATCTAAAGACTTGCAGTAGATACCATTCCATTCCCGTCATCATCAGGTGATTCAGAGTCTGAAAGACATGGAATAGAGTAAACTAATATTATGTGCACAATAGAGAACTGAGAAAGAGATTTAAAGCCCTGACATTTATAAACAGGTTTGTATGTGTTAACAGCTTAGAGAGTTTGGTGGAATGGGGTATAAACCATTCCAGGAGGGTTGGTGTGGGGGGAATAATTCAGAGCCCCAAAAAGGACAGTTATGTATGGTGCATGTGTGCATGCATATCCTAGTGTGCGTGTATGCAGGGTTCAGTGGCTGATAGAATACACTGTGAACAGTGTTTTGTATAATTTTGTTTCTGATTCAGACTTTGAAAATGTGTAGAATGGGCAACTCCATGTGGATTTTGGAGTTGGGAAGCAAGGAGAGGGAAGCACAGAGATGTAATAATGCCCTGTTCTATATAATTGGAACTATGTGCATTCCACATAACTTGGACCATAAGGGATGATAAGGGAGACAAAACAGTCCAATACTCATACTTCTTATTGCTGCTGATTTGAAGAAGAGAAAAAACACCCTAAAAGCTGAAAATCTTTGCTCCAAGTGATCTCCCCTAGCTTCTTTTTTCCCTTAAGTAGTGCATTTCTAACTTATTAAGAATCTTAATTTACCATTTAAAATACATGCCACCATGCTGAACATGTGGCAAACAATATTCCTGTGGTAAACCACAGTTTAGAAAATAAAGTCCTCAAAAAAATCATTTCATTGACGTTTCCAATACATTTTACACGCATTGGATCTGTGGTTGAGGTTATGCAAGAACACTTTATGTTTGCTAAACTAAGAAACATTTCAGGAAAAGATGACCTTCCTGCTGAGAATTAATAATAAAATAAATTTAACAGGAGCTCACAATATCACTTCACAAAAATGTAAGCCGGATGGAAAAATAATATGACTTTTGCATCTGTGGAGTCTATATTTCAGGAAATGTACCACACAAAAAATGATCAGGTCTGATATAAAATAAATGCAGCCTCTTTCCCTCCACCATTAATGCAACATTAAGATGGGAAATACAATTACAATGCATGTAGGGGGCAGTGGGATTATGTTCAATAAACAGCATGTGTTTCTAAATAAAAGATCTTGCCAGACAATCTTGATTGCTTTTTATGACAGAATTATCACATTACTAGAGAAAGAGAATGAAGCAAATGAAATAATTCTGAGATTTTAATAAAGCAATTGACACAGTATCTCACTCTCAGAAAATTGGCAAAATTACCTTGGAAATGAACAGTGTCACATGAATTGAAAACTGGCTGAAGAATTATAAACAAAGTGTAGCAAGGGATAGTGAACTATCAGTGGCAGTGCCTCAGTGTCAGCTTACTTAGTTATTTTACCAGTGTCAAGCCATAGCCTTGAACGTGGGGCCTTGGCCCACCCAGTCTGCCACCTCCCCAGTAGGATACTGGGATAGACACAGATGACTGTAACAGGGAACCCCAGCCCTGTCACCAGAAGACAGGTCTGCCCCTTTAAGGTCAGAACTTTCTGGGCACAGAATACTGGTAAGGAAGGAGTGAAATGCTGAACCTGACCAGCTAGTCAGCTGACCAAAAGAGGCAGGCCAGGACTATAAAAACCCTGGGCAGAGAGGCAGTAGGGGAGCCAGCAGCCAAAGGGGAAGGAGTGCATCCCAGAGCTTACTGGAGAGGCTTGATGGGCAGTGCAAAGGCGAAGAGGGGAACTACGGAAACCCTGGAGAGACAGCAGCCATGCCACAGTAAGGACTGTAGCTGACGGTGGGGAGCTGAAGCACGACCCCTGCAAAATGTAAGCTGACATGCTGCTTTACTCACTCACATTTTTTTTTGGTGGCAGTTATTGCCCATGGACGGGACTGTTCATTTTTTTCTTTTGGTTATTGAATAACACCAGTGGTTTGAGTGAGGCTATTAGAGGAAGGAGGAGGCCTCATTATGGGGCCCACTACAAGAGTGGTGACCCCAGAGAGGGCACAGCTTTTGGGGGCACAGATCCCGGTGCCTGAAGGCACGATCTTAAAAGGCCAGGGAGGTCTGGTGCACCTGTGGTGCAGTTTTATTTGGGTTTTTTTGTGGACTGGGAGAGTGCGGGTTGTCCCCTGGCCTTGAACATGCGACCGTGCCTCTGGGCCAGAGGGGCTGGACTCCAGACTGGGGCAGGAAAGGGGTCCACAAGCCTCAAGACACCGGAAAAGGCTAGAGCCTTGGAGTCAAACCCTGTTTGGTGGGTTTAGATGGGGAGGCCTAGCTAGAGAAAGATGGGGTCAGGCCTGTGTAGGCGCAAGGCTCCAACAGAGAAAATACAGAGAAATAGGCAGTCTCTCGCTTGCAAGAACATCAACATAATAATTTCTATCAAGACATGGCAGATGAGTAGAGGGCAGGACATAAGAACATCAAAGAAGACTCCAAGGGCACCCCACATAAGGTGCGGTTTACCAGGGAAGATGGTGCTGGGGAGGGTGACCTGTTACAATGACCAGAACACTTCATTGAGGCTTAGGTACATGCCCACTCCCTGCCATTAGAATGGCTAGTCCAGGTCAGCTGAGCTTTACCCCTTCCCATATAAGCCCCTGACCTGGAAGGGGAAGTGTCTGGGCAACAAGGTACAATTTTGTATTTAGGTTGCTCTATCTTTGGATTGTGCTGCCATTGACTCTAATGGATTTTCTGGATACCCTACCTGGCTGCCCTCCTGACTTTGTGTTCTACCTGCCCTTGGCATCTCTAACTCAGTTCCCCACACAAATCTCCAGTTTCTGACTTCCTGGCTCCCTGGGGCACATATGCAGGGTGACCCTCAGAACTGGATGCCCATGGCCTAGCATGACAACTAGTATTGCCGAAGAAAGGATAAGCGCAAATTGATAAAATGTGTAGATGATACTAAGTAGTGAAAAATTATAAATGCTAGTGAGAATAAAGAAATAATCCAAATAGGCCTACACAAAGTAGAAATTCGAGGAGAAAGTAAAACAAGAATTATCTCAGAAAAAGTTTGTTGTTATATCTATGGAAAATATTCCAAACAATTAATATATCCTGGAGTCATTTGACTTTACTCTGGCAAAGATGTAACGGATGCCTGACATATAGCTTTGATATTGGCATAAGTTGCTTCATTCTGGGGTAAGTTACCTCTTGGAAAGGGAGGGCTATCTATACACCTTCATAAATCGTGTGATGTACTGGGCATGTTTCTTCTTCTCTAGCCAAGTTCTTCCCAAATGTAGCCATTTGATCCATGTAAACCAGCTCCCTTGACATCTAGTGGCCATATATTGTAATAGAGCTTACTGTACGCAGTTATCTTGGGAGAACTGGTTGTGTGTGTACGTCTTGCCCCAGAGTAAATTTAGTGTAAAGTAACATCAGGGTAAATTACTCCCTAAAACATACGGTGTATTCACACCCCCAGTGAGCACATCTGGGAAGCTGTCATGCTGAAAGAGGCCGAAGCTGGTAGCGGAATCTTTGTATGAAAGCACAATCGAAGCTCTCAAATTCTTAAACAGCAACATCCCACTTGTTCCTTATGAAAGAAGTTAACAGCATATACAGACATTCACTCTCCTATGAGATACTCTCCTGGGAATGACTTAACACTGGTTGTTCCCAGTTTTAGTTTTCTCTTGGAGTGGCCCTTTTTACTGTGGGAGAAAAAGCCTGTACATCTGCACACTCTTCATTTCTCCTGGGAGTGCAGTGACACTTCCAGGAGAAATTGAATGTCTGTATAAGTCCTAAGATCAGCCAGAGCATATTTAACTCCCAATAGTTCTCATCACAACTATTCTACTTCGCTATATCTTTAAATTGTTTTGTTTTCAAAAGCATGTGAATATTGACTTAACTAACTGTCTGTGACCACTTTAAAAATAAATGGCAACATTTTATTAGTCCACATAATAAAACACTCCAAGTAATGGTATTGTGCTTGTAGCAGGGCATGAAGGTGCCTGCTCCCCTTAGAGCAGAGATAAGAACCCAGGTGCAGGTTGCCATGACAACCAGCTAATGAGGGAATTGGCCGTGCTTGTACCTGGGCAGCTGGCCGGAGGAGGCAGGGCCCTAGGCCCATATATATACCCAAGGGCTGGGACTGGGGAGTTAGTTTCCTACCAGCAGCTGAAGGGGAAGGAGCCTCCAGGAAGGAAGGGCCCAGAGATGTGGTAGCTGGCAGATATGCTACCCTGAGAACAGAGGGGACACCAGGAGCTCATAAGGCATCCTTGCCTACTAGGCACCAAGCCTCAGAGAGGGAGTTTTACTCTTTTAAAGGGACAGAGCATGACGTGAGTTCTGCGTTAAGTTACAGCCCAGGGACTCATGGTGCTTGGCGGTTGAGTGTGCTATCTGATAACAACCGGTAGTTTGGGTGAAGCTAGTTGAGGAAGAAGGAGGCCTTATTGGGGCCCACTACAGCATAGGGACCCTGGCACCAGAGAGGGTGCAGTACTTGGCGGGGAACAGACCCCAGCGCTAGAAGGTGCAGCATTTGAGACAGGGCTGTGGAAAGCCCAGCGAGGACAAGGGGCTGAATTGTAATGAGGCCTAGGCAAGACAATGCCAATACCATCTGCGAGACCATCTGTGCTCCCAGATCGCTTATAGCTGAGCCGGCAGGGAGCTGCGCTCCCGAGCCGCGTGCGAACAGAGCGTGCAAACAAGGAGCCGGCAAGAGGACAGGAGGGGGCTAGGAGCATCCCCGGAAGAAGCTCCGGGGAGAGATACCAGCCCGCCGAGGCGGGTTGCTGGGCTAGAGACCCGCACCCCCCCAACCCAGGAGCTTCAGAGACCGAGGCTGCCAGCAGGCACTTCCGAGGAACCGGGACTCCTGATTGGCAGCCGAAAAACTGCGAGAATACCGTGGGAATTTCAAATCTAAACTGAAACTTACAAGCTGGGTCTGACTCACTGCTCGGCAGTTGGGAGCAGAGCAGGGAGCCAAGAAGACCTCCTATAGGGTTCAGGTGTGGTCTCAGCCACACGTGAGCCCTTGCAGCGCAGGAGGAGCAGCAGCAGCAGCGGCGGAGAAGCGGTGAGTAGGGTAGTGCCAGCAGCTGAAGCTGATCCAGAGGGGAGCCTCCCGGATCACTTATAGCTGAGCCGGCAGGGAGCCGCACTCCCAAGCCGCGCGCGAACAGGCGCCTGCGTTTGCGCCTGTGTTTGCGCAGGAGGAGCGCAAGGAGGAAGAGAAGAGGGACTTGACAGCAGGAATACCATTTTTTCTAGGAACATGGTGAGTACACGTAGTGCCACTGCCAGGGTCCTGGCCCCTCCCCCTCCCCCTCCCCCTCCCTCTCCCTGGTGCTGTCCCCCCAATGCACCTCTGAGGCCGCCACCCAGACCGAGCCCCTGGGGGGCCTCCTGTCCGCCTCCCCCCACCCTGGCTGGGGGTGGTGGCTGGGCGGGCCCCCCGGAGGTGAGGGAAATGCGTGGGGCATCCCCTGGCTGCCCCTTTTGTAGCCGTCTTCAGGCTCTGGAAGAGCGGCTGCGGGAGCTCCAGGCAGAGGTGAGCAGGCTACAGGGGATCTGGGAGGCAGAGGATGAAATTGACATGTACTTCTGTTCTCTGCAGGGCCAGAAACCTACTG
>JAGPOW010003316.1:168905654-168916325 GCA_030014935.1 Caiman crocodilus
AGCTAAACTACTGAATAGATGGTAAACTGTTTAATTTCAGACAACTCTGAGCCAAAACCAAGACAACCTTAACTTCAGTCATCAAGCGCCGGTATGCTGATGATGCTGTAGTGTGTGCTTACTTGGAAGCAGACCTTCAGGCAATTGTCAACATCCTTACCAAGGCATACAGGAAAATGGGACCAATGCTTAATATTCCAAAGACTAAGGTCCTCCATCACCAGGCTTTTAATGAGCAGTCCCCAGCTCTGATAATTCAGAATCACGGTGAGACACTGAAGAATGTTAAGTATTTCCCATAGCTTGGAAGCCATCTCTTGCAGAAGGCTAATATTGATGAAAAAATTCAGTATTGCCACAAATGTGCAAGTGCAGCTTTCAGATGCCTGAGGAAATGGGTGTTCAAAGATCATGACTTCAGATCCTAAACCAAGCTCATGGTTTATCAAGCAGTCATAGCCCTCACCTTACTGTATGGAGCTGAAACATAGACAACATACAGGAAACATTTCAAATCTCTGGAGAAGTACCATCAGTGCTGCCTGCAGAAGATCCTTTAAATCCAGTGGGAAGACAGACATACAACATTAGTATTTTCTTGCAAGCAAACACCATGAGCACTGAGGTGATGATCATCTGACATCAATTTCACTGCGCTGCCTACATCTTCTGGATGTCTGACTTCAGACTCCCAAAGCAAATCGTATTCTCCCAGGTTAATCAAGCCATACACTCAAGAGGAGGGCAGAGAAAGCACATTAAGGATGTCCTCAAGGTCAGCTTGAAAAAGTATAACATCAACATCAACTCACGGGAGAATATCACCCAGGACCACCCCAAATGGAGGAAGAGTCTACTGCAAGGATTTCTGTACTTTGAAACCTTACGATGGCAACATGAGATAGAAAAGCGGAAGCCACAGAACAGCAGGTCACAGATTGAATCAAGAATCCAAAGCCACCTACCCTACCCCATATGGAACAACATACCTGAGTTGCAACAGAATCTGTTGATTCTGGCCTGATTCTGTTGGCCTCATCTGCTAATTTTGGACCCACAAATAAAGCAATCATGGAATACAATCATCCTCCACTGCAAAGTATTGCCAACAGTGGTTCTGGAACCACTATATCTAAGTCAGACAATGCATTGTATCAGACATTCTTCAACTTATGAGCAAGACAAAGGCAATTATTGTTGAGACTGTAAGTGTAGCTCTGTTTACAAGTTAGAAATAAATTAAAGTGAAGGACTCTATACATAGATAAGAAGAATTTTGCTGCCTACCAGTAGATTCTGCTGCAAACACTTTAGATGAGTGTTTCTTTTTTAGTCTTGAAGCACCCCTCCATAACTTTTGTGAATTGAGCAGCACCCTATTTCAAAAAACTAATTTATTAGAGTGCTTACCTCCTGACAGAGAGGCTGGGCAGTTATAGCAGGGTGGGGGCCAGGCAGGGACAAGCCAGAGTCTATGCTTATTTCCTCACACCTGCTTACCTCTTCATACTTTGTGGTATCCTCCAAAAAATCTTATGGCACCCCAGGGTGCTCCAGCATTATGGCATCCAGGTTTGAGAATCACCAACTCAGAACTGTTGATGAGGATAGCATTGTCACAACATATGACAAAATTATTAAATAAGCAACACATTTAAGAATAGATGTTGGGAAAGTACATTCAAATCTTCAGGTGTTTGATCCAGGATTGAAATTTGGAAAACTGTGAAGCGCCTTTCTTGTAAAACATGGTAACATAACATGGTACTGTACAAATTCTGACTACTCTTGTTTCTAGTCTACTTCAGGTGTCTCCTTCACCAACGTATAAGACAAACTTGTCAGTGTTTGGAATTGTACACACACAATTTAAAGCAGGCTAACATGTAAAAGAATTGAGAAGTTTGTTTCAATTTGTGGAAATCTTCAGGCTAATGAAGGTGATGAAGATAGTGAAAATTCAAAATCACAAGTAGATCTTTCATAAGCATCTTTTGAGTAGATATATCTAAGAAAAGCTTAAGCTGCTAGCATTTCCAAATGCTATTAGTAACTACATTGTTTAAGGTGTGTTATTTGTTTATAGATTAGCTAGTTTTGCATACAATTATGACATTCTCTATATACAGTGCTAATGCACTATCCCTAGTATTTATATAAAGATAGATATACACCAGATTTACTGTTGGTCCTCGATGTTGTACAGTGTTACTAATATTATAATAAATATATATTTCTGAGCTTATTTTTCTGGAAACATAAGTTTACTCTATATCAGGTGTTTATTTACATACCATTTTTGAGCCATATGAACAGAACCATAATTTTGTTCCACTGTCAACAATATTGATGCTTTTTATTTTAAACATTTTATTTTCAACTTTTTAAAAATGTTTATTTCAGTAATGAGGCAACAGATGAAATCAATAACTTACTATGAAGCTCTCTCTCTAATACTAAGTGCATTTATCATTATACAAAAGTAAAGATTTTATACTTATATATTTTATAAATATACCTAGTAGTATTTTGTTTTTGCTAACTAAATTATACACCATATATTTCTCATATGCTTTTCTTAAAGAAGTAAACATATTTTTCTTTGATAAGCACCTGGTGCAGCTATTTCAATTTTTCTAAGATTTCAATATTTTTCTAGAAGCAAACAAACAAAAATAGTTTTTCCCCCCATGCCTTCAAAGTTTCCAGGAATTAATTACAATGAAAGATATTCATATTTTACATGTTCTGATTTAGCAATCAATTCATCAAGGAACAGCTTAAACTTTGCTACGATACCGAAACATCCTTAGATCCCATGGTGATTCAGAAAGGTTATTTCTGTGTTATGTCTAGTTTTTTAACTCTAGCTTTGTTCATATTTGCTTGCATGCTTGAAATATTGCTTGTTGAAGCCTCTTTTATTTTGCTTATGGATTGATATAATATGGTCCACCTTTAGCTTCTATTCCTCATCTATCAAGACATTCAGTTTAGATTGATGTGTTGTTAAAGGGTCTTTAAGAAGGGACAGCAGTCATAATTGGATTGAGCAGCCCTTTTCTTTGATTCTCCAGACATTGGTTGACTTGATGTTGCCATGAACCAACTTCCCATATGGGTGCAAAAAGGAAAGAATTTCAAGTCTATTTCACCTACCTTTTTCTTGGCTCATTACCCCTATACTGCTATTTAGGTCTGGCTTTTAGACCCACTGCTTAGTCTCAGGTAGCAGAATTGGGGCTGTTCAGGGAGTCACAGGTGCGACTGGTGACATAGCAGCAAACAAATACACAGAGTAACTGCATGATTTTCATTTTGTAAAGTTGTATGGATAACTGCTTCATAAGAAGGCAGTGTTGCATAATGCTAAAATACCACAGTATAAGACTTCTTCATACAGAATCAGAGAGGTTGTTAGCTGTGTTGGCCAGAAGTCATGCAGATTATAGAGCAGAATGGCATTTTAGAGTCTTACTGGTTCAGAGAGGCATAAACATTCACAGGCAACAACTTACTTTTTCATATACTACTTCTTCATGCAGAAACAGATCTACTATGCAGCACAGAACATTGGACCACTTGCTTGTACTCCAAGCCTAGAACCAATATGGGTTCCCTCTACATCATTCTCATACCTAGGGGAGAGAGATCTTGAGAGTGATATTAGAGCAGGAGCTCAGGGTGGCACCTTTAAGGCACCTTTACTGCCTCATTTCCAGGTTTGGCATATGTAGAATGGGAATGGGAGTAGGAGGCACAGCACACATTTTGAGGGGTTCTTAAGCACTTAAGTGTTGGGAATGTAAATTTGTGTTTTTAAATTGTTCTGTAAAAATATTATTTTATATATTCACCAATGAGATACATGGGTTTGCATGTTGTGATACAGCTTCTCAAAATCTGGCATTGTGGTTGATATTGCACATCCAGGGTTGATTGACACTGAGACTCGATGCAGACAAACGCGCTAAATCCAGCTTCACGCAAATATATGCCTGCAAAGGGAACTATCACTTTCAATTCATGAATTGAGATTTCAGGATATTCATTCTTGACACTGAACCAGAATTCTGAAAGAGACACTCAAGAGTGTGTTCCTTCTAAAAGTCAGTCACATGAAATTTCAATGAGCTGTTCACTTTCAGATGCTGGCAGATCCGTGGTGTCAGGCTCGCATAGAAAGAGGTTTTGAACCTAATCAAACTTAGTCCCATCTAAATTGGGGAAAAAGGATGCAACGTGCATGTCCAAGAAGCTGAGATAGTCCATCATCACCTGAGTGGAACACTGTTCAATCTCATTGTCAGACAGAAATTTGGAAAGTTGCAGGGAGGAGTCACAGTTCAGCTTCAACATTTCTTCCAGAAAGTAATTTTATTCAAGAATACTATGATATGATCACTCAGTTGAATAATGTTAGTGTTCTTTTGTTGCATACTAGCATTCAGTTAATTGAGTTTCCCAAATATGTGTGTGATATAAGCAAGAAGACACACCTTCTTTTGATCACAGAGAAAAATCAACAAATTCCTTTTTTTTTTTGCAGTCCATTGCAAATGTGAGCCGCTGATCCCTCAGTTCAAAAATCTTTGTAGCACCCTTTCTCTCAACACCCAGCAAACCTTGGTGTGAAACAACAGTACCTCATGATCAGACCTCATGTCTTCACACAGTTTTGCAAACAGATGCATGCGAAGTGGGTGAGGCTTAATGTAGTTTACAATGGATGTGACCTACTGCAGTAATTCACCTAGCTCTGCACTCCCTATGAATCATGCAGTGAGTGTAAACAGCAGATGGAGCAACTCTCTTCATCAAGGCTTGCAGGCCTGCTTTGTGGCCTGCCATAGATGGAGCACCATCTGTACAAAAACCAACCATATGATCCCACGGAATGTTTTTGTCATCCGTGTAGCCATGCACCACACTGAATATTCCTTGTGCTGTTCAGAGATGGTCAGGGCCCTCTTCAACTGCACTTGTTGCCATGAAAGCTCCTCTTTTTGGTGCTGAAAAAATGACCATGGTTTCCCAACTTATTCTTTGTAAACAGTTTCCAAGTGTTGTTTAAGCTTATTTGGCTTCATGCTTACTCTAGACAGCATGTTGAGATATAGAAGGCTTTTCTTTGGTCTTGTCAAAAACACTTGTGCAGTCATACTCAAGGAAAGCCTTGTCGTATTTGCAAACACGTTGATTACTTTCTTGTTTCTCTTTCACAACTGAGTCAGTAGGCTCACTGCTGGAGGAGGATGCTCTGCATAAAAAAACTTGTCCATGGTGTTATCAGTAACAATTCACCGTTATCACTCTGACTCTCACTTTCACAAGTTGTGTAGGAGTAGGGTTCTATTAAAAGATGCTTCTCACTTGAAGGCAGACATAACTGTAACAAAACTGCAGTCCCCAGAAGGCAATGCTCAGAACACGTGAGTGGGTCATATTGGTAACAGAGATCACACAACAATGTGACTGGTGGAGATCTGTTAAGCTCACTTCCAACTGTAAACATGATTTGCCTGTGCATGCCTTGTCATGTCTTGTCCTTGCTTTGCATAATCATAATTTGAAGTCAGAAAGCATAATGTTATTTTATTTATCATGACCCCATCTGCTGATGTGGTGACCCCATTTGGGGTCATGTCCCATAGTTTGGGAACCACTTCTCTAAGAGCTTTTCTTCCTGTTAGTTTCACTCTGCTATGCTTCCAAAGACCTTAGAATGCAAGCAAAGATTTAGCTGCCAGAATACCACATTTTTTTAGAAAAGCTAAAGAAATTAGAAAAATAAATAGCCAGCACAAATGACAGGAATTCTCCATAATGCAATACATTTGGATTTCTTTAATATATTTCCCTTGATATCCCTTTAAATATGTTTCTCAAGTGTTAAATTAAAGGTCTGGTAAAGTACTTAGGCTTGCTTCTGTTGACAGTAATGCTATAGAAATTAATTCATAAGAAAAGTGCTGAACTGTCAATTTAACATAAAACTGTGGATGAACATGTTTTTGCATTTTGGAGCTGTTCAATGCCTGTCACTAACACGTACATATTTTGGTTTTAGTCTTCCCGAGGCATTTTGTCCAGTATATTTAGAAATTATTAGTGAAAAACCATACTTACTATGGATCAGAATTAGGGCTGTTGAAAAGTATGCTTTTTGTATTTGATCATGTCGAATGAGATCGGTGAGTTCTGAGTTTGATGCGTTGCTCAAGCACAACCTTTATAATTCTGACAGACCTGTTGCACCATGTTCAAAGCTGTTTTGTGTTTCCAAAGTAATGTAAAGCAGATAGAAGTAAAAGGTCTCTTCTGATGCTCTGCTGACATTTTTGGAACCTCTACTGACATGTTTGAAAATGTTTTTTAGGATTTTTACTGGCTTTGTTCTGGAAAGGTCCAGCTGGGGGGCATGGGAAGAGAAAAAGTGTAATGGATGTCTGTATCTGTTCCTGTGCACATGCAAAAACCATTTAGCATGTGATTGTGTAGGGGTATAAAACCAGAGACACCTTGAGGAATGCTCATCATGCATAACACACAGCAGGCTCAGACTCATAGTTGCTTTCCCTGCTGTTCCCGGATGAAGGTAAGTTTGACCTTTGACTGTCACTGACTACTTGTGTTTAACAATTTGATAAATGTATCTTTTGCTTGTTTAAGGAGCTTAAGTGTCTGGTCTCCCTGGCTCAGAAACGTTTTAGTAGGGCTGTGCGAAATGGCACTGTTCCGTTTCAATTTGTGTTTCAAGATTTCAGTGGAACAGCATTTCATTTTGAATTTCATTTAGATATGAAACAGCTGCTCCATTTCACTTTGTTGAGCTGTTTCAACGCTGTTTGGACATTTCACCCATTCACTATAATGGGGATGCTTGAAACAGCCTCTCTCATCTGGCAGGCAGATGGAGACCCGCAGTCCCATGAGGCCTACCAGATGAGGCAGGGAAGCTGGGTGTTCCCACCTGGGACTGGGGAGTTGGGGAAGGGAACTGAGCCCAATGCTCAGTTCCCCTCCACAAGCACTAGATGGGGCTGGGGATGGGAACTCAGCCTAGCTGGGCTGAGTTCCCATCTCCAGTGCTGCTATCAGGCTGGGAAAGGGAAGATAGACCTGTCAAAACTGAAGATAGACCTGTTGAAAGTGTCTGGATTAGAGTGCTAAGGGAGAGCAGCAAGGGTGATGTCATGGTGGGGGTCTACTACAGACCACCAACGCAGGAGGAAGTGGTGGATGAGGGTTTGTTCAAACAGCTAGTGGAAATTTCCTGATCACAGGCCCTGCTTCTCATGGGGGACTCCAATCGCCCTGACATCTGCTGGGAGGGCAATACAGCAGTAAGTAGGCAATCCAGTAAGTTTTTGGAGTGTGTTAGGGACAACTTCCTGGTGCAAGTGCTGGAGAGGTCAACTAGGGGCTGTGCTCTTCTTGACCTGCTGCTCACTAACAGGGAAAAAATTGGTGTAGAATGTACTCGTGGATAGCAATGTGGGCAGCAGCAACCACAAGATGATTGAGTTCAGGATCCTGAGGAAAGGAAGAATGGGATGAAGTTAGGCTTCCTGAGAAGCCAGTCTGAGGGGGAGAGGAGTCCAGAAGAGCTGGCTCTACTTTAAAGAAGCTTTACTGAGCATGCATGAACAAACCATCCCTATGCACAGGAAGACTAGCAAATATGGCTGAAAACCAGCTTGGCTTAGCAGGGAACTCTCAGTAAACTACATCACAAAAAGGAAACTTATAAGAAGTGGAAACGTGGACAGACTACTGGGGAGGAGTATATGAGCATTGTTTGGGCATACAAGGATGAAGTTAGGAAGGCTAAAGCACAATTGGAGTTGTACCTAACAAGGAATGGGAAGAAGAACAAAAAGGGTTTCTACAAGTATGTCAGTAACAAGAGGAAGATTAGGGAAAGTGTGGATCCCTCACTGACTGGGGGAAGCAACCTAGTGACAGAGGATGCAGGAAAGCTAAAGTACTCAATGCCTTTTTCACCTTATTCTTCACAGGCAAGGTCACATCCCAGACTACTGCATCTGGCAAATAGTTTGGGTAAGAGGTGAGCAGCCACCAGTGGCAAAAGAACAGGTTAGGGACCATTTAGAAAATCTGGACATATACAAGTCCATGGGCCTGGATGGGATACACCTGAGGGTGCTGAGAAGGGTGGCTGATGTGATTGCAAAGTTGCTGGCGATCATCTTTGAAATGCATGTTAATTAGGAGAAGTCATGAATGATTGGAGAAGGGCAAAACCCATATTTAAGAAAGGGAAAAAGGATCCAGGGAACAACAGACTAATCAGCCTCCCCTTAGTTCCTGGAAACATCATGGAGCAGATCCTCAAAGAATCCATTTCTAAGCACTTGAAGGAGAAGAAGGTGATTAGGAACAGTCAAACTGAATTCACCAAGGGCAAGACATACCTGACCAACCTGATTGCCTTCTTTGATGAGATGACTGGCTGTAGATGTGTGGAGACTAGTAGATGCGGTATACCTTGATTTTAGCAAGACTTTTGTTACAGTCTCCCACAACAGTCTCGCAGGCAAGCTAAGGAAGTATGGGCTAAATGAATGGACTGTAAGGCGAGTAGAAAACTGGCTGGAGTGAGAGGGTAGTAATCAATGGCTAAATGTCTAGTTGGCAGCCGGTATCAAATGGAATGCCCCAGCAGATGGTCCTGGTGCCGGTTTTGTTCAGTGTCTTCATCAGTGACCTAGAAGATGGCATAGAGCATACCCTTAACAAGTTTACAAATGATACCAAGCTGTAGGGAGCAGTAGATACACTGGAGGGTAGGACTAGGATTCAGAGTGACCTAAGCAAATTGGAGGATTGAGGCAAAAGGAATCCCATGAGGTTCAGCAAGGACAAGTGCCAAGCCCTGCACTTAGGATGGGACTGACTGGCTGGGCTGCAGCTCAGTGAAAAGGACTTAGTCGTTACAGTGGGCAATAGGCTGAATATAAGCCAGCAGCATGCTCTTGTTGCCAAGAAAGCTAACGGCATACTGGACTGCATCAGGAGGAGTGGTGCCATCAAGTCAAGGGAAGTGATTGTTTCCCTCTATTCAGCACTGGTGAATCTACATCTGGAGTAATGTGTTCAGTTTTGGGCCCTCAGTACAGGAAGGATGTGAACAAATTGGAGCTAGTCCAGAAGTGGGCAATGAAAATGGTAAAGGGCCTGGGACACATATGAGGAGAAGCTGAATGAACTGGGCTTAAATAGTTTGGAGACGAAAAGACTGAAAGGGGATTTAAAGTAGCCTTTCAACTACCTGAAGTGTGGTTTGAAAGAGGATGGCTGTTCTTAGTGGTGATAGATGACAGAACAAGGAGCAATGGTCTCAAGTTGCAGCAAGGGAAGTTAAGTTTAGATATTAGGAAGAATTTTCTCACTAGGAGGGTGATAAAACACTGGAACAGGTTACCCAGAGAGGTTGTAGACTCTCCATGCTTGCAGGTTTTTAAGACCTGGCTAGACAGGCTGGGGATGATCTAATTGGTCATAGTCTTGCTTTGAGCAGGGGGTTGGACTAGATAACCTCCTGAGGTCCCTCTCAACCCTAATTTTCTATGATTCTATAAAGTTGCCATCCTTCAAGATGTTAATGTTGCTCCAGGGGCAGGGCAGAGTTCCCCTAATAATAGTCAGAACGTTTCTGAGTGATATCTTTTTATTGGACCAATTGCATGGTTGGGATGCACTTAGGTAAGCTATGGTACCCAGAACTTTGTTCAAATGTATGTCAACTTTAGTTGGTCCATTAAAATATCACTCACACACATCCTTGCCTCTTGCATATTTCTTGGAGAATCACATCTATAACATCACTTTAACACTACCTAACAATGGTCCACATTCTGTTGGGTCAGGAATAAAATAACTATGCCAAATGTATGAGAATGCCCCAAAGTTGCACATCTAGTACAGTTCCTAGTGCTGTGGATTGGTGGAAAGAATCAATTTTACAGTTAAAAAAAATTTAGCTAAAATGGTTAAAGAGTCAGGAAAGGCTGCTGTTAGGGTTTTTTGGCCTTAAGAACAGGAGATAGCTCATCAACAGGCCTTTGCCATTCGAATGACAGGTAGGATAATAATACAAATATCTAAACCTTGGCTTGCTCATTTATCTGAAGAATGACACAGTACTGTACAAGTGCAGGGTGATGCATCTGGGGAGCAGCAACCCCCAGCACACATACCAGCTGGGAAGCTCCCCTCTTGCTAGCACGGAGGTGGAACGGGATCTTAGCGTCATTGCTGACGCCAAGATGAACATGAGCCGCCAATGTCAGACGGTGGTTGGGAAGGCCAACCGAACTTTATCGTGCATCCAACGATGCATTTTGAGCCGGTCCAAGGCGGTGATCCTCCCCCTTTATGTGGCTTTGGTCAGGCCGCAGATGGAGTACTGTGTCCAGTTCTGGGCGTCTCACTTCAAGAGGGATGTGGATGGCCTCAAGAGGGTCCAGAGAAGGGCCACTAGATAGATATGCGGACAGCAAGATAGGCCTTACGAGGAGCATCTGAGGGATCTGAACCTGTTCAGCTTCAGTAAACGGAGGCTGAGGGGGGACCTGGTGGCAGCCTATAAACTGCTGAGGGGAGATCAGCAGGAAATGGGGCAGGCTCTTTTTTCCCGGGCACCAC
>JAGPOW010003316.1:168919181-168954929 GCA_030014935.1 Caiman crocodilus
AAAAAACAACCCCCCCCAACAAAAACCCAATTTTTTTTATTTAAAAAAGTAACCCAAAACCACATTTTTCCATGATTAAAAATGAAACACCACTATTTATAGGTATTGTCCCACATATTAAACCAAGGAGTGTTAAAATCACTCTTTAATTTTCTGATTAAGATCAAATTATTAGTGGCGTTTCATTTTGATCACAGAAAAAATGTGATTTTTGTGTAACTTTTTTAAATGTATCAATTGGGGATTTAATTTTTTTAAATCAGAGAAAACCAGGATCCCTGCTCATTAGCTATGTAGGGGAGTAGGTTCAGTGACAGTTCTGTTACAATTGAAATGGGTGAAGGCCTCCGACACAGCCAAAGAAGGGCTGTGACTGGAGAGCCCAGGGAGATTCCATTGTGGAGTCTCTCCCTTTAGGGTTTCTGACAGGTTAGTGGAGTCTTCCCTAGTATTAGAAAGCAGAGCTGTATCATTAGGGAGACCCGAGTTGATCTCCCAGGGGGTGCCCTCAACAGTGACCCCAGGCTACAGGTAATGAAGACCCCAGAAGTCCTTACCACTGCTGACACTAGCAGTAGCAGCTACCAGCAACAGTAGTAATGGTGGTGTTACCTGGAGCACAGTGGCAGCGGCAGAAAGTGGTACATCTTGAAGTGCCAGAGGTTGCCATCCCCAGCTTTAGTGACAGTGTGGTCAGGGAAGATCCCTTGGGAAGGCAAGCCAGGACATAAGGACACTTATCGGGGGGGATGGGTCATTTGAAACTGTGGTCCCACAGGGCAGACAGTTGGGATCTTGAGGAGTATTAGATTTGTCTGTTGAATATTGTTAAAGTTTTTAATATTTTAAATAGTTGATATTTGAGGTTGCTTAATATTCTAGGGAATTTTACATTTGGAGCAATTAATATCTGAGGGAGATTATGGGATTTGGGGTATTTGCTGTTATAGTAGCTGGGATACTTACTAGCTGGAGTAGGACGATGAGATGAGCTGAGTATTGTTTTTTTTATTATTTACCTATTAAAAAGTTGTTTTATGTATTTAAATTGCTTTTGAGTGGAAAAATTGTTCTTTAGGACCCCAGTAGAATAGGTTTTTCCATGTTTCTG
The DNA here is from genome assembly GCA_030014935.1 of Caiman crocodilus. Classification (NCBI taxonomy): domain Eukaryota; kingdom Metazoa; phylum Chordata; order Crocodylia; family Alligatoridae; genus Caiman; species Caiman crocodilus. The sequence continues at coordinate 168,920,293 of JAGPOW010003316.1, forward strand.
GGTAGGGGCTCAAAGAAAAAGAAACCCCCAAATTTGAACCCAGTCCTTTTTCAGCTACCGGAGCCCAGCAGCAGTTACATACATACTTACATAATCTATTTAAGGTTGGAGGGGACTGTTATAATCACTTGTGTTAGTCAGAAAGACAAAGCCTTAGAACTCTACCCAGTGATTCCTACATTCAGTGTATAACTTATGGTTTAATGATAATATACCTATGAAAAAGAAATCCAGCCTTGATCCCAAGATGCCATGCAATGGTGAATGTATCACATTTGTAGGATGGTAAAATGACAGTAGTCTTGTGTGACTGGCTGACACCTGGTGCCACTATACACATGCCACATGTGCACCCTGAACCTCTGGAACCCCATTGCATCCAACCCTCTCACCTGCCATGACTTTGTGTTAAGTAGGTGAACCTTTACTCTCCTGGAGGATGATACAGTAGTACTCTGCAGGTTCAGGTGCGACTGCTGTAGTGGATCATATATGGGATTTTTCCTCCCTTACACCTCACCCCTTTCCATGTGGATGTTGTTGCCACTTTAGTTGACATGTCCCATATGGTGCAGCCTGATCTTCTTCATGGGGTGATGGCCTGAATCCACACAGATCCACTTCAGCCTTTGATCATTTAAAGGATAACTAAATGGATAATACATTCAAATGGCTCATACCTGATGGCTACTCAGGGCACTGATACTTCTCTGCTCCAATCTTCTCCCCTCTTTGGGATGTGAGCAGGTCTGAGGCCTTGTGTATCCCTCTTGCCCTGACTACCAGTCTCCTCATGCCTCCTGGTCAGATGCCTTAAGTGGGCTCTCCTGGATCTGGCACTGGGCTAGATCTGGCTTCACTTTGTGGCAGTCCCTGCCATGCACCCACAACGCCAGACCTCCCACCAGTCACCTACTGACATGCTCCCTGTCTGTGCTATTGGGGTGCTTCTTCAGGGAGGCTTTTGTACTGTTTTTCCCTGCAGGTTTCCTTGGTTTACCTGTCCATGGCCCCATAGGGCTCAAGTCCCTCAGAGCAGCTCCTAGGTGACCACTTGGCTTCTGCCACATGGGAAGCAGGGCAGCCCCTGATTGTCACTGCTGGAAGAGGGTTCAGCAGCAACCCCAGCATGATAGCAGGGTGAAGAAGGTGGCTAGGTGGCCTGGCCATGACAAATGCAGCTCTTTTACCCCTTGCCACAGGGAGGACAGTAGGCTGCCCACCTGCTGCTCAGAGGTGTCTGGCACCTCTTTCTGGCCCCTTGCAGCAGGAAGAGCACCCAGCTCTCCCCTTTGCACTCTATCAGGAGCAAGTATGCCTAGGCCTGTTTCTGGTGTCACCAGCTTGCATTCCCCACGTGTCTACTTGTGGCATGCTTTTGGCCCTGGGCTACCAGGCCAATTGGCTGCATGCTTCTAGTCGGCACAGGGCCGGCCAGCTCAAGTGCAGCCTGGACCCCATGGCACTGTGAGCAGGTGAGCTGGGCATGCAACTGTTATAGCCTGTCAGAATGGAAAACTATCAAGAAACAACAGTGTAAATTCTTACTCCATGTCATGGGCCAGATCCAATTCTACCTAATAGGTGCCTAAGTGGACTGAGATAAGCAAATGAGATCCTAGTCCATCTTGCTCTTATCCCTGAAAAATGGTTAATGGAAAAAAAAAAAAAAAGGTGTAGTTTTCTTCTCCTTGATGTGTTTTTGTGACTTAGACTTCAGGCTGTGAGGATGACAGGTTATAGATGCAGGCACATTAACATTTTCTCAAATTATTAAGAGAGGTTGTGGAGTCCCATCACTGCAACTTTTTAGTAGCAGGTTAGACAAACAACATGTCCGATATGGTTTAGACAGGGATGATCCTGCTTTGAGGAAGGGACTGGACTAGATGACCTCCTGCAGTCCTTTCCAGACCTATTTTTTAAGTATTCTAACCACCTGGGACAGTGATGGCCAACTTCTTTGGCAGGTGTGCCACAAGCTAAGCCCCACCTCTCGTCTCTGAGTGATGCTCCGATTCCTCCCCCTCCCCAGGAGTGTGCCTGATAGAGTTTGGGCCCTGGTATACTGGAGTAGGGGCAGAGGACTCAAGCTTCTGGCCCTGGCTGCATGGGGCAGGATGCTCCTGTAAGAGGAGGTGTCAACATTAGGAACCAGGTTAACATTCCTGGTTAACATAACTGCTGCAATTTTATATGGCAAGTAGGGATGGGTCCAAAGCCTTGACATAGGAGGTTCCCTGTTTCTCCAGACATCTTCAATTGCAGTATTGTCCTTCAGGCTCCTTTCTACAGAGCGCTCTGTATCAGAAATCAAAGTTTCATTCTGTTTAACAATTGATAATCATTACATAAGAACATTAAATAGATAGAGTTATAAAGCTGATATTACTGATAAGGCTAAAGAGAAGAGGAAAAGGATACAAAAAGGACAGCTTCTGCCTAAAAGTAAAGATATTTTTATCTTTTATCACTCTATACAAATTTAAGACACGTGTTAATCTGAAATCAGACTGTGAATGTGTGCGCGCTCATGGATTGTTGAGAAGGCGAGCTAAGTATTTCTCCATGATATCAGGACCCCTAGAGGCACAAAACAAACAAACAACCCCCCCAAAACACAAGAGACAACCAACTGAAAAAACAAAACAAAAAACCCCCTCAGCCCCCCTGAACCGTATGTAGCCCTCCCATCTAGTGACATCATAAATTAGAACATACAATAATAACATCCAAGGCATGGCAGGGGGGGGAAGTTGGGGTACCTATAGTTCTTTGGGAGATTATAAGAAGGTATGAAGAGGCATCCTAAGCACCACCATCACAAGTACTAATGAGCATGTCTCAAACACTGCAAAGCAACAGCTACATTGCTTCTGGTTTGGGAGGCAGACTGCCCAGGGCAGGACTTGTATGCTTGAGGGCTCTGTTACTGGGGCTGGGAATTAACTTTCCAGATATAACCTAGCCACAGGCCAACTTGGACCTCAAATATGTATGCTGAGGGAATATTCAAGGCTTAGTGATATGTTAACTAAAAGGCGAGTGCCCTTTATTCAGGTGCACCCACATTGCAGTTCAGTTGTGGGCACTCCCATATAGTGATAAGCAACTTGTTTCATTAACCACCTAATTATGAGCACAGTTCAACCAGTTAGGTGTCATACCAGACTTACTTACAATTTTTTTTTTTTTTTTTTTTTTTTTTTACCTACGAAAGCGGGGATTAGGCTTTATTTTAGTGATACAGCCTTAAATATCTCATCTTTGGCCCTTCTGTCAGGTCACACATTTGAATTTGCAGGGTGAACACTAAGTACAAGTTTAATCTGTAAAGTGGCTAAAACCATTACCTTTTGTGTGCTTACTTAATGACTAAAATATTTTTAATTTACATTTACATGCCTGCAGTACAGCTAGTGCATCTCTGAGAGAAGATGGACTCCGTTCTTTTCTATAAGCAGACATGGATCACATTCAACATTGACGGCACATTACTTAAATAGTATGTAACAAATTAGTAAATAATTAATAGATGCCATCAGCATGGTACAGATATAAGTAGTATGGGTTATAAAAAGATATAGGAATATCAGGGGAAGGTGTCAGAAATAATATTCCAGGGTTGTAAACAGCCAATTAGACATCATTAAAATATCCATTAATATTTTATTAGGCAACATTTTAAGTTGGTTATAAAAGGCTTACTAAAAAGTGGAAAGAAAGTGATTCCACTGGAAATTTCAATTTTTTATTAAAAATAAAAAAATCTTAGATTAAAAAGTTTGACTGAAAACTTTTAAAGTCCTGTGAAAAGCAGACATTGTCAAAAGTTATTTTCTATGAAAAGCAATTGGACAAAAAAAAAAAAAAAAAAATTGGACCAACTAAAATCTGTCGATAAGGTGTGGCCCATAAAAATTTATGGCATACTAATGTATTTATGCAGGGCAAACTCATTAAAGCAATGGACTTGAACAGCTGAAAAATATAGCTTGGCTAGGGAGATGCATTACATTTACTTGAATCTAGGTGCCGGTCATGGCAGGGTCCTGCAAGAGGGCCATGATCTCCTCAAGGCCTCCTTCCCATGCTAAGTTGGGGCAAGGGCACACTCAGATTCTCACCCGCCATGTCATAGTATCTAGGGTCAGAAGGGGCCTAGAGCAGGCCATCTAGTCTGACCCCTGTCTTTGCTGTTCCAATATATTAAGGAGGCTGCCTTTTACAGCAGACTGTGTCCAAGAAGACATCTTCTGGCCCTGTGCACTCCCAGACCCCTCGTGGGTCTTGTCCTGCAAATGGGTGCTTCAGGGAACCCTAGCTTTATGGGCTATGCGTGGCTCCAGCCATCCCTTTTACCGTGCCCCAAGCCTTGCAGCTGGACTAGATGTTGTTTGGTCTGGGTCTACACCCTCTTTGGTGCTCAGGCTCTTTGTGGTCCTGTCTCTCTCTGCACCCGCTCTCTGGCACGTGGGCTCTCTGTAGCCCTGTCTCTCCCTCTCCATGCCCTCTCTCTGGCACTTCTCCACAATGCTGCCCCCTTTCCTGAGCTTCTCAAGCACAGCCCCTTCTCCTGGGGCTCTTCACTATCCCTCTCCTCTGGGGCTCACTGGAATGCTGCCCCCTTTCTCCAGGGCTCATCATGCCTGCACTAGGGCTTCTCAGGAATGCCCCTTACTCTGGGGCTTCTCAACTGCCCCTCTCTGGGGCTGGGGTCTATGTACCCCAAATACTGCACCCTCACTGGTGCTGGGTCCCCACACCACTGAGTCCTCTATGAGGCCTCCTCCATCCCCTAATAGCCTCACCCAAACCACCAGTGAAAAATAATAGCAAGTGCAAGCCCTTTGCCTATAACTTAAACTGAAATCACTTGGCCATAACCATATTCCAGCCTACCTGGAAAAGGTCCCTTCCACAGTTGTCAGCCACCGTGCCTTCAGTTAAGCTTCTCCTCTCTTCCATGGCAGAGAGCTCCTTCTTCCTGAGCTGCTGGTAGTGAACTGCCTCTGACCTCAGCCCCTAGGGTTTATAAGGGCCAGGCCCTGCCCCTTACAGTCAGCTGACTGCTAACAGGTATGGGTTGCTTGCTGACTCCAATTGCCCTGGCAACCAACAGCTGGGCTCCTTATTCACTGCTAGGGCTCTTTTCCCTAGCAGTTTTCCCCTCTTGAGGAGCAGGGCACCTCAGTGCTCTGCAACAGATACCAACCATGCCCCTTCCATACACCCCTTCCCTGAGCTTCTCTCACTCTGTGCTCCCCTTCCATTATGCCCTACATATCCCTTTCCCTGCACTTCCCTTGCTCCTTGCATCCTACGTGCCTCCTGCATGTGCCCCTTCCCTGAACTCCCTTCACTCCAACCAACATTTCCCCACATTCCTCCCATAAAGCACATCCCTTCCCTGCGCTCTCTTATGCTCTCCTGAGACATGAGCCATCCTGACCCCATCTGAAGATGCAGCAGTTGCTTACCTAGCCCCAACTCAGTTCTAAGATAAGAGTTGTATTCCCTCATGCTGAATGGGGAAAAAACAACATCTTCTATTCGCATAAATTCAGCACTTAGCTACGTTAGCCTGAAGTCAGGCAGAAATTATATCAAAGAAGCACCTAGCTAACTGGTTCAGAGATGCAAGCTTTCCTAAGCAACAGCTTGCTTTGTCAGATGTGGAACTGAGGATGAGGCAAGAAAGAACATGATTTGATTTTTGGATCTTAAGTGGAATTTAAGTCTCGCATTTGGGGGGAAACCTCTTGAACAGCTGTATGGATTATTTTATCTGGAAATCAATAAAGGGCAGATGGGATACCCCCCCAAAATCCACCCCCCCCCCCCACACACACACAGGCATTCATAATAAGTCACTTCACAGAGTGAAACTGTATTTTAAAGGGTCCCATCTGAAGAGGACCTATGAGCTTTGATGATCAGTTGTTCATCATGGTCATGTGGCTTCTCTTAAGGTCGTATTTTATCTGCAAAAACCAAGATAGATTTGAACTTTATGGACTACGTAAATCAAAGATGTATAGCATAAGTTTTCATAAGCTTACGTTCACTTCATCAGCTGCTGTGAAAGGACATGCACAAAGAAGTGTATTAAATGGAAAGAATGATTTTAATGAAAAAGAGAGGGGAGGGGGGAGCAGAAAACATAGGTATGATGGCATACAGGTCCACTGAAATGCCTGGTGCCTTCCTTGTCTCTTGAGAGATGCCAGATGATATTGGGGGACTGCCTGCAAGCCAGGGCAGATTTGTCCTTCAAATTCAAGACTTTGGGATTCTTGAATCCAAAAACCTTAGTACATAGACTTTGGGATTCTTGAATCCTTGAATCCAAAAACCCCAAATCCCCAAATCCCAAAGTCTTGAATCCTACCTTAAGACTGTCATCCTTTTCCAGGAGTGGTAGGAGGTCATTAATGAGGTGTTCAAGGTGTTCAAGCTGAAGGCTGTAAGTAACAAGCAGAGGCATTCTGTTGTCCTCGTTTTGGGGTTGGTATTGTACCAGTTCATAGTGAAGTCTAAGTCTGGCTTTGTTGATTTGAGTGGCTACAGTTTTGGGATTGCATTGTAATTGTAGGAATCCCTGCTCCAGATCCTTAAGGTTATGTATCCAGGTCAGAGCAGATATGGTTGTAACATAGAGTTTTTCTGTAAATGATCAATCTAGTGGTGTGCTTAAAATGAAAGTTGGTAGCATGAAGGTAGCTATGGCAGTCAGTGCAGTTCCAATATAACGTGATCGCCATGTGGCCATTGCAATTTGATATGCTGCTCTTTATATGTCCTTTCACATCCTCTGATAAAGTGAGCTCAGGTTTACAAAAGCTTAGGCTATACATTGATGATTTACTTAATCTATAAAATGCAAATCTATGTTGCCTTCTGCCTGACTTCAGATTAATGCAGCTGCCTCTCTTTTATCTATAGATACAGTGATATAAAGCTCATTAACTTCCTTCATACAGACAGGCAGAGTTTGGCCCCTTGAGTGAAATGCAGTAAATGTGAATAAGCAGCTCTTCTGCTATTATTTGTAAATGACCTAGCTGCCAAAATTGCTCTATTCTTAGGATAGCAATAATAAATATAAAACTGCAGGCAGTAGCCTCCACTACTCTGTATGTTAATTTGCCCGCCCTCCCCTGTAGTTCAAGGATACATTAAAAGGGATCTCCACATTGATTTCTGCAATTAACTGTACATTGAAGGCCATTTGATGTGAGGCAATCTATGAATTTTATTCTATTGTTTTTTACACTGAGTTTAGGTTTTCTTAGTTATAATCAATGTAGGCTGCTTTAGCATACAGAACAGAACTGAAAAAAAGAGAGTGCAAAGTTGTCAGTGACTACTAAAAATAAAAGTAAAAACAGGAAGTTTTTGGGAACTGGGCACTTTATTAGGACACAGGAAAGCACAGTAAGGGATAGAAGTGTATTTTTCCCATGGATGGATAAGGAAATAGTGTGTGTGTATGTGTGTGGAGGGGGAGGGGGTAAGAAGGAATTAAACATTATTTTTTATTTTCCAGTTAGTCTAATAGACGGAAACACCTAGCATGTTGTGTCTGAGACACTAGCTAGTATCCTCAAAGCATATCTGCTATTAATGGCCAAGCTAACAATTAGAAGTTATATTTATAATACTGTATAAGTCAGAACCTGTTACTATGGGGCCAAATCCCAGAGTCTTATTTTGCCACAAAAACTGCACTGGTTTAAATAGATCTAAAAATCATTTTGGTTAAATCAGTACTTTTGCATATAGACAGCAGTCCTTACATAGGCAAATTTCCTGTTGTGTGTGTTTCACTTAATTTCACTAAAAGTAATAAAGCTGGAATGAATTGTTGTATAAAAATTGGTCTGTTCATTACATAAATTGCTTTCATTAAAGGGACAGATTGTTCCAGCCTTTGTTTTGAGGGAGCAGATGCCTACATGAGAAGACAGCTATATCTGAACCACAGTCTTGAATCCTAAACCTGAAATCCTGAAATGCTGGCTTGATATTCTGCCAGCAGAGCCAGAGTTCTGCTGGCAAAACTTTGCAGTGTAGATTGGGCTTGACATTCAGCCTTTGCCATACAGTTATTAGTAGGGGTACCACAGATACTAAGATTATCTATGTTCATAGTGGGGAAGAAGCTCCCAAGTAAACAAATATTTTTATTTCCCGGTCCAAATGGACCATGCAGATGTGTTCCAACATACTTACTGCCCTTAGAAGTAGCTACATTAATGTATATATTTTATTCATTCATCAAGCATTAACTGAGTTGATGAAGGATTAAATTTGAAATGAACTGGACTCTCTAGCAAGAAGAATTCAAGAGTGTAACTATTAAGAAGTAACCAGTGAGAGGGCTGAAGGAGGTGCCCAGAGAACAGGAGGAGGAACAGAGATTCATCTGGCAAACATGTAAGTATAAGCTTAACATTATACTTATGAGTAGTTGTGTTGACTTAAATGGGACAACTCATGAATGCAGTTATTCATGGGCTTAAAGTGCTTGTGAGTTCAGAGCCAAAGATACATCCAGACATTCCTCCCATGAAGGAACAGAGTTTTCACAGAAGGCAACCAGAGAAGCTGATGTGGGGCTCCAGGTACATTGAGGAGGGTGTAGCTTATAGGAAAGGATCTGGGAAAGGTAGGCCTAGAGGGGAAGGAGGGATTGGAGCTGGCAGATAAAAGGCAACAGCTGGAAACAGAGAGAGAAGGTAAACCTGGCTTTGAAGGGTTTTTTTAAATACATAGGGCGCGTTCACACGAGCACGCACATGCCTCTTGCCCTGCCTCAAATCCCTTTGAGGCGGGGGAACAGGCACATGCAGGAACAAAAAAATGTTCCCCATACTGCAAACTTGCAGCACAGGGAGAAAATATTTTCACAGTTTTTTAATAATTTTTTTTATACTTCTAAAAAAAGTGAAGTATAAAAAAGCAGGGCAGGGCACAGTCAGGACTGTGCCAACCTGAGCCAACCAGAGGCTGGGTCCTCCACAGAGACTCTCTGGCTGCCCCTCACTCTGGTGCTGAAACACATGGGTGGCCAGGCCGTGTGTTTCAGCATCAGGGCTCCAGTGCCAATGAGTAAGGGGTTGGGGGGCTGGAGGAGGGAGGAAGGGACAGTGGGAGGGACCCCCCAATGGCCTCGCCCCTCCCCCCGCCAAACCCCCTAAATCCCCCCGACCCCTGCCTTGTCTCGTCCCATCCCTCTACCCCCCCATCCCTGCCCCCCACCCCATACTTTAAAAAAAAAAAAATGAAAAACCCAGCACTTACCAGCAGTTTGAGTTGCTGTCTGCTGACTGGGGCCCTACCCACACAGTGCGGGGCAGGGTGACAGCCACAGCGACCCCAGCCTGGGCCCTGCTGCCCCTGTGTTGTCCTGTGCTGCCTGGGTGGCTCTGCCAGGAGGCCCCTCCACCCCTTTCACTCCTGCTTCTAAGGTAAGCAGCGGCTTTTTTCCCACTTTTTTTCTGTTCTTTTTCTGTGTTTTTTTTTAAGTAATGGTGCCTGGGGTTGTGGAGGTAGCCTTGGAGGTCTGGGGGTACAAGACAGGGGGTGGGGCTGGGTAGGAAAGTCATTGGGCGGTGTTGGGGGGGTGGGGCTGCAGCAGCTGATGGGGGATTGGGCCAGGTGGGGCAGCAATCGGGGACCTAGGGTGGGGCATGTGGGCCTTGCAAGGGGGGTGGTAGCCCATGCAGGGGCCATTTGGCTTCTGTTGGGGGGCCGTACCTCTTGTGTGGGGGATGAACCCCCTGTTGGGGGGCCGAACCCCTTTTGGGGGGCTGAATTCCCTTTTGCAGGGCTGAACCCTTTGTGTTGGGGACAAACCCCCTGTTGGGAGGTATAGCCCTTGTGTGGGGGCTGAATCCTCTGTTGCAGGGCTGAACCCCTTGTGTATGGGCTGAATCCCCTGTTGGGGGCCTGTAGCCCTTGTGTGGGGGACCAACCCCTTGTGTGGGTCCATCACCCTGTGGGAGGGCAGCAAAATATGTATTCATGAATTCATGAAACCTCTATTTAGAGTTCAATTTATTATTATAAGATAAGATTATTACTTGCTTTAACACTGTAGATATATCAATAAAACATTGTCCAACTGATTGCTGTCTCTGTCTCACTCTCTCTCTCTTTATAGTGGTCTTTTGTTTTACTTGTGGAGGAACATGGATTTGGGGGTATTTTAGAGAGTGATTTGGGGATTTTTTTTTATCAGGGATTTTTCAGTTTTCTAATAGGGAACACCAGAATTCCTGATAGGGAGGCCAGTGGCAGGACCCTGCCTGCTCAGAGCTGGTTCCTTGGACCCATCTGGCTGTGGCTGACCTCCTGGCCAAATGGGGCCAGGAGGACATGCTTTGACAGTTCAAAGCAGGCCACCACACCTGGAATATCTTCCTGTTGATAGCTGCCCAGATGGCCGGGCAGTGGGCACAAATGGCAGTAGTGTCGCACAAAGGCCAACCCTGCAACCACAGTCCACTGGCAGCTGGCCCAGAGGGGCAGATGTCTCTACTGGCTGTGCAGTCCCCAGCCAAGTCTGGCAGGTGCACTGCAGTTCACAGCCAGGCAGCAGCCCCCACTGCCAGACTGCTGCAGTGAGTAGAGGGTGCAAGGAACTCTCAGGGCTGCTTCAGCAGTCCAACTGGCACAAGGGGTAGTGTCTACATGTACAAATTGGCTGGATCCCAGAAGCTGCTGAGAGATAGTAGCCCTGAGCTACTTGCCAGGGTGGCTTTTTATACTGCTGGGGCCAGGACAAGGTAGCTTTTTATACTGCTGGGGACAGTACAGGTGCTGGCCCTGGGTTCTGGCTCCCCCTGGCTGAAGATCTGGGAGGATCCAGGCAGGGTTATTTTGCCCCAAGTGGCACAATTTGCTCACTCCACAACTAAGTGCATGTCCAAGCACATGTGCTGAGGAAAAGAGCCCGGCTCAAATTTGCACTGCTCCTATTTGAGCTGCTGCAAGTGCATATGCTTGCATATGTGGACATGCACATAAGGGGTAAAAAGAAGATACCAGGTAACGTAGGGCCTCTGCAGGATATGATAGGAAATCTAGTGGCCACACCAGATGACAAAGCTAACCTCTTTAACAATTTATTTGCCTCCATCTTTTTGAGCAGGGACCGGGGCATCCCCCACACTGGGATCCCCGATGGACCAAGGGGAGGTGCTGCCAAACCCCAGGTCAGTGAGGACCTAGTCAGGAAACTTCTGGTGGGACTAGACATGTTCAAATCAGCAGGTTCTGATGATCTCCACACCAGAGTGCTGAGGGAATTAGCAGAAGTCATTGCAGGACCCCTGGCACAGCTTTACAAGCACTCATGGTGCTCTGGTGAGGTGCCTGATGGCTGGAAAATGGCCAGTCTGGTCCCCATTTTCAAAAAAGGGAGGAAGGAGGACCCAGGAAACTACAGGCCCATTAATCTTACCTCAGTCCTAGGGAAGCTCTTTGAGAAAATTATCCAGGAGCACATCTGCGAGGGACCAACAGGGGGGGATCATGTTTAGGGGCAATCAACATGGGTTCGAGGCAGGTTCTGTTAGACCAACCTGGTGGCCTTCTATGACCAGGTCACAAAATCCTTGGATGCAGGTGTCGCAGTGGACATAGTCTTCTGGACTTTAGGAAGGCCTTTGACACTGTCTCTCACCCCATTCTCATTAAGAAATTAGGTAAGTGTGGCGACGATGTCTACACAGTCAGATGGGTCACAAATTGGTTGGAGGGTTGCACCCAGAGTGCTGGTTGATGGGTCATTTTCAACCTGGAGGGATGTAGAGAGTGGGGTCCCCCAGGGCTCAGTCCTCGGTCCCACACTGTTCAACATCTTCATCAGCGACTTGGACGAGGGGGTGAAAAGCACCTTGTTCAAATTTGCGGATGACACTAAGATGTGGGGAGAAGTGGGCACACTGGAGGAGAGGGACAGGCTGCACCTAGATCTAGACAGGTTGCAGGGGTGGTGGATGAGAACAGGATGGGATTCAATACTGACAAGTGCAAGGTGCTGCACCTGGAAAGGAAGAAATAGCAGCATACCTACACGCTGGGGAACTCCCTTCTCGCCAGCACAGAGGGAGAAAAGGATCTTGGAGTCATTATTGATTTCAAAATGAACATGTGTGGGGATGCAGTCAGGAAGGCTAACCGCACCTTGTCATGCGTCCACAGATGCATCATGAGCAGGTCCAAGGAGGTGATCCTCCCCCTCTATGTGACATTGGACAGGCCGCAGTTGGAGCACTGCATCCAGTTCTGGGCACTACACTTCAGGAGGGATGTGGACAGCATCAAGAGGGTCCAGAGGAGGGCCACTCACATGATCAAGAAGTAGCAAGGCAGGTCCTATGAGCAAAGGCTACGGGACCTGAACCTGTTCAACCTACACAAGAGAAGGCTGAGAGGAGATCTGGTGACCATCTACAAACTGGCCAAGGAGGACCAACAGGCTATGGGAGAGTCCCTATTCCCCCCGAGCACTACTGGGAGTAACAAGGAATAAGGGCCATAAATTGACTGAGAGTAGATTCAGGCTAGATATCAGGAGGCACTACTTCACTGTCAGGGCGGCTAGGATCTGGAACCTACTTCCAAGGGAAGTGGTGCTCACTCCTACCCTGGGGTTCTTCAAAAGGAATCTAGATAATCCCCTAGCTGGGGTCGTTTGACCAGAGAGTTCTTTCCTGCCTGTGGCAGTGGGTTGGACTTGATGATCTGCTCAGGTCCCTTCCAACCCTCCCAACTATGAAACTATGAAAGGTGAGAAAGCTGTAATGGCTATGAGGTGGAGCAGGAAGCAGAGTGTGGTCTAATGGCACAATCACAAATGTCCTCAAGCCTAATTACCAAATGTGCGCAGGATAAGATATTACAATCCCTTGTGGGGCAGATGATAGGCAAGGTGTGAGAGCACCAGGGCTTCTTGAGTTAGGCAGTATGAAGTGTTATCTTGCCCCTAATCAATCCCTGATTCACACTCACTGCAGTTCTAGTGCAGTAGAACTTGAACAATTTCATGGCTGGTGCTTTGTTAGTGGCAGAATGATTTTGATCTTTGTGCAAACTCTTAGGGTAGTAGAAAGTAGTGATTCTTCCTAGTATCCTCTGAACAGTAGTTAGGATAGGTGGGGAGATAGAGAAAAGATATTCTGTACCGCTTGAAGACAGAAGAGTATTTTCAGTCAGTATGGCTAGGGACAGACATTTCACAAACCGGGTAGTGATCAGAAATTAATTTAAACCGGTAACAGAACAGATGTTCAGTGCACATAAACCATTTTCAAAATGGCTGAAACTGGTTTGAGATAAGCCTGGTTGAATGTAGTATCAGACTTAGCTGATTTGGCTCAAACCAGTTTATGCAATGCCTGTCCCAGACCCCTTGCTGGTTTAAGATAAATCAGTCTCCCCCAGCATCCTGGCATGCTCTCTGAGCTGGGTGTGGGTCTCTGCTCAACAGAGAGGGCAGCAGGGTTGGCCCCTCCCCTCAGTTCCCTGGCTGCAGCTCCAGCTAGACTGTGGGCTGCTCCTCACCTTCCGCTCACCACTCCCTGCTAAGCAGAAATTCTACCCCCACCCCTGCCTTGCTGAGGAAGTGTCCATGTATTAGCTAGTAGACCACATCCTGGTTACAGTCTGTACTGAATCAACAGGTAGCTGGTACTGTCCAACTTTTGTTTTCTTAATGGGGTGATAAACCATTTTTGGGATGTCTATCCGGTTGCAAATCTGATTCACCCTAGCCAGGTTAAACTAATCTGCAAAGATTGAATCAATCCAGGCTCAGGCTTTTTGAATGTCTGTCCCTAGCCCATAAGGCAAGCCATGCATCAGCTCTTTGCCTCTGACAAAAGATAAACTGGCTCAGGGAGGAGGGAGTGGGGTTTTTCATAAATGCTCAAATTCACTGTGAACTAACTAGCAAATCAGCAGGTGCCAAACTCTTGAACCATGTAGGGTTCCCCATTAGAAATTATTTACATAGCAAACCCTTTATAACTGCAAACAACTGCAGATGCTCTAGATTAAGAACTGGGCCTGGTGTCCAATTTCCCACCTGAATCCAGGCTTTTAGCTGTACTACAGCAATTTTTACCTTGCCATCTGACACATGATAATAGTAAATCCTGTGGATCTGACTAGTGGCAGATTCCCTCTGCATAGAAAAAAGCCTATAATGGTGAACAGCTGTTGTTCACATGCAAGAGATTGTCTAAAGAGAAAGGAGTGTGATTTAGCTATCCGTTTACCCTCAAGATCCCCATTTACCAGTAATACCCATTGAGAAATAACCCCTGAGGCTGCTCTAATTTATGTTAGGGATCAAGCTAACAGGCAGACCACTCCAGAATTGAGGGAAATAAAGATATGTTAAAGTCACTTCTGGCCTCCTCCCTTCACCCAAACCCCACTTCTTCAGGGCCAAGCATAGTTCAGGCTTTATGCAATGAAAATTGTTGTCCCAAGTCTCATTGTAAATATATTACTTCTAGGTATTAAGGTTTGACCTACAGTATGGTTTTAAAAGCTTAAGCCATTTGGGATCATCACAAAGTTATTATGCAGGCAAACATACATTTTTTGTGTGGATTCACTACAGTTGTGTTCACTGAATTTGTATCTGTAAATGAATACAACTCATTAATTTCCAGTTTATTTTGCTGGATGCATTCCTTTCCTTCGAAGTGAACCTCTGCTAGTACTAAAATGTTTGGAGAGCTTGTAAAAACTGGCAGTAACTTCAGTTTGTGCATCCAAAAATATATTAAGAGTCCACCATGAATTTCACTACCGTGGCAGGTTTATAGGACTCATATTTCCATAGGATGGGTTTGCTTCCAAGCTAATTTTCTTGTGCTTTATGCACAAACTTGACTTTTCCTATGATACTCATATTTCTTTATTCCCTGAAGGATGTTTGTCTTCAACCGACATATTCATTGTGATCGAGGCAACTAATATTCTCTTCTTGGTTAATATATGTTCTCCTGTAACTTCCGATACATTCAATGCTGGAGGCTGCAAGTGATAGTGGGGAAAAACCCTGGTTATAACCAGAGGTTTGGGTTGTAGCCGTGTAGGTCTAAGGACATAGGCAGACAAGGTTCCTTGGGTGAATCTGATATCTTTTATTAGACCAACCTAAATGGCTGGAGAATAGTTATTAAGCAAGCTTTCGGGTTCACTCTTCTTTTCAGCATCCACTCTTTGCCACTGTGGCTGCTGACAGATACGAAAATTATAAAATCCCCTGCGCTGTAGTGGAAGAGGCAGTGCATTAGTTTAACTTGGCTCCCCAGTGCCCGCATAGATCACACACTTCACCAGGGCTTTCTGGCAATTTAATGAGCTATTAGAGAAAAACATCAAAAAAGCCCCACTAAAGCACCCAGTCTATACAGGCATTGGGTGAACTGGGTCAGACTAACACAATGCCTTTTCTGGGCTTGTGCTGGACTTGGTGCAGGGGCACGCTGAGTTGAAACTGATGTTTTGTTTTTTTATGTCTTAAAGCAGCGTGTGTGACACAGGATGCTGGGCAAGATGGACCTACAGTTATATTATGTTCTTATGTCCTATAAGCCTGTTATATTTTTCTAGGATTGTAAGGATAAGCATATAATAGGATCTTAATGTATATTGATGATATTTTGCATGGCTGAAACATTGGGGAAGGGTTTCAAGAGGCTAGTTTTTGTTTTATGAATTATATATTTAAAATGAGAATCCTTGAGCTGATATTTGGAATCTACATTCACAAACATCACTTGTCAAATGCAGCCAGGATGCCAGGTGGGTGGTTTTGATGTTGAATACCTTAGGACCAATGCGAGCTGTCCAAGTTCCTTGAAAAGCAAAACTAAAAAAGAAACATCAAGAACCTTTGTAAACCAATTAACAAAAAAGCCCTGAAACCTCCTTGGGGAAAGAGATTTTTCCTGTTTTCCATTTTCAGTAGCTCTTGACTGGTTTGCTTATTTACTATTACCCTTTGAGATTACAAGCTGCAAGGTGCGGAACCATCTAGTTGCCAGTGCTAATCCAGAAGGTCTTTTTATAGGTATGGCACTTTGGGATGGCTGTATGATTCTGTTGTGTACTGTATGTCCATTCTGTCATTTAGCTACAGCACTATTTGTCCTACAGCTTAAGGGAAGCATGGTTATAAACTGTTGTTTCCTCTGAGTCACTTCTTATTGCCATATCTTCAGTACAAAACATTCTGTTTGCTTTTTTGGCAGAATGGGAAAATCATCCAAGGTTAGCACAAGGTGTTTGAAAGTTAACATATAAGAAAGACTACAATTTAAATAGTTAAAAAAATAAAATTCATGACAACCACAGAAAAAAGGCTTCTCCTTTGATATTCCAGAATACCATGCTGCATGTTTTTAATCTATTTATTTTAGTTAGCATGTGTAAAGGTCAGCATTTAATAAATATTGCAGGAAATGTGGCTACAGTACTAGATAAAGGAACATAGCTAAGCATGTGTGAGCATTTAGGAAAGCTTATGTAACATTTCCTTTGAAAAATAAATATATACTGGCAGCCTAATTTCCAAAACATCACCAAGAATCTCATTCTTTGCAAATGTTTCTTGAGAGTAGCATGCCAGAATTACTAAATATAATCTTGCTTTGAACAGACATTTTGTACCGCTTCTCTTCTAATGTCTTTTTCTCTTCTTTTATTATTTATATTACAATAACACTCAGAACCCACAAAAGGGATTAGGATTCCATTGTGGTCAGTGGTACAACCCTTACTTAAAAAGCCTACAAAGACTTACATATGTGCTTATCTTTGCCCACATGCTTAAAGATAAGCACATCTGTGAGTCTTTACAGGAGTGGGATCTTGACTGTGACAAAATTGAACAGAGGGATGAAACAAACAGATGTGAGCCAAGGGAGAATGCGGGTGGAAGGAAAAACAATGAATTAGCACATTTTGCATAGTAAGCAAAAGTCAGAGCTTGCCACCTCTTTTGATATGTAGTTGGCTCATATGGTTACTACTCAGTTAATTTTGCTGATTTTTAGGGGCAGGGGATCAAGCTTTATACATTCAGATTTTTTTTGTTGGGGTTTGATTTTATGATGTGTGGCCATCTGTTTCCAAATGAATACTAATACCAAGAATGTATCATTTCAGATCCTGCATATTTAAAATGAAAGATGACAAGGATTCAATGAATCTCAACTTAGGAATTTTGGATTTACATGACACTCAGAGAAGTGGACACATACTTTCTGCATTCTAAAGGCTGGAGGAAGCAGGAATTTGGAAAGGAGGCACCGTGCCACTCAAAGCTCCCCTTCCAGGCAATTAACTATTATTGTTGGGTAAAACCAAGCTTAGATCCTTCCATTTGTCTGTGATCAGAAGGATGTAACAATGACTCAGGACTTGGAGGAAGGATGAACAGGGGGAAATGTGTAAATAGTGTCTCTCCATGAGAATGAGACCCAAAGTTTGTACCATAACCTACCCTTTAATAATCTGCATTTGCAAAAATGAGGGCAAAATAGGCTAGATCGGGGTAGCCCTGATGAAGACAATATATATATACTGTGCTCTCCTACAAAATATTGCAGATAGTGGCTTTTTCAATTGTGTGGAGGGACTGTAGCCATTTTCTCTTTCAAATCAGTGGTAAATAGGAAACATGACTTTTGATGAGCAGTGAGGTGCCCATGTGGGGTCTGACCCAGAATCACTGTCACCTTCCCAGAGCTGTCACCTAATGCCCTGTGAATAGAGTCCATGTGCTCACTCGCCAGGCTTGAGCAGATGGTCTTTGACTTGCAGCTGGGACAGATCCAGGAGATGTGGTGGTGCAGTTGTACCTCCTTTAATTCCTGCTCTACCCAAACTTTAAAACGAATTGCTGAGAGGAGCAGGTACACTGTTGTGCAGGCAGTACAGTTCTTTGATTTCATGGCTCACTGTCACCTCTGATTCAGGCTAATTTCTCCAGTCCCTCGTGCTAACTGTCCTGTATCCTTTTTAATGCACATTCCACTATTCAAACTATCCTTTCTTCTGCAATTTTTCCCTCTGCTAGTCATTCCTGGTATTCTGTCTCCTATTTCACAGCCCTTTCACAGGCTGTTTTTACCTCTGGCTAAAAGCCTTAACTCAGTAAAGTAAGGTAACCGAGGTGTTAGAAATGACTGGCAATGAAGCAGTGGTGGCACTGCTAACATGTTTCAAGAGGCTAGTTTTTGTTTTATGGATGTGAATAAGAGACACCCATTTCACCATAAGGACTACAAGATGAGTGATGCTGTCTCTTGTAGGGCTGTTGGTTGTAGCGGTGTTGGTCTGACACAGGCAGACAAGGCTCTTTGGGTAGATGCAGTATCTTTTATTCGAGCAACGAATTAGCTGGAAAAGTTCTTTGCAAGCTTGCCGGTATGACCACCCTTAACTATCTATTGCCTCCTGTGTTATGTGTTTTTTCCCTCCCAAACGGCTCACAATGCAGCAAACGAGTGCATATCCCAATGATTTTGTGCGTCTTTGCTTTGATCTTCAGCTGAATGCTACCGCCCTAAACCCCCGGAGCCTATTACCAAAACTTCTCGTTTCTCTTAAACTGGAGAAAAACGCGGCGTGGTGGCGCCACAGCCTCTGCACCCCCTTTTCCAAGCCGCAGGTCTCCTGTGGGACTGGCGCTCAGGGGCTCAACGGCCCACGTGACAGCCAGACAGAAACCGGCTCCCGACTGGTTCCACGCGTTCAAGCACGGGCCCTGCGGCCCACTCTCTGGGAAGCCACGGAGTCACTTCGCGGGCGGGAAGCGGCTTCACGCAGCAATTCCTCCCCCATCGCGGCTTCTCTGACGCCGGCTCCAAGCCCCCTGGAAACCAGACGCCAGGCTTCCACCGCCCCCCCTCGGCCACGCACGGATCGGGTAGTTCCACTGGCGCCTCCTCCATATTCAGCCGCAAACGCCGACCCCAGCTCCAACTCCGCCTCACGGGACAGCAGAAAAGCTGGTGCGAGGTCAGCACACCCCCGCCACTACGCATGCGCACCGGTGTGCCGGGTGCTGGGCGGGGCCAGCACCTGCGGGCTGCGCACAGAGAGTCCCACCCCCGGTGGGCGGGGCCACGGCTGGGCGGGCTGGCGGTTGGTGGGGGCGGGGCGTCCCGCCGGCTGGGCGGGCTGGCTGTTGGTAGGGGCGGGGTCAGGGGCCGGCGGCGGCTGCAGCCCTGAGCGCGGCGCTGACTGTCCGTGGTGCGGGCAGTTGCGGAGTAGCGCGATGTGCTCGTGAGCCCCGGGCGGGGGCGGGGAAGGGACTGGATGGCAGCGATGTCCCCGCAGCAGGAGCACGTCGGGCAGGGCCGCTCGTCCTCCCTCACCGGGGAGCCCCGCGCGCCTGCCGCCGCCGCTGCCGCCCCCGACAGCAAGAAGGTGAGACGCTTCCCCGCCCCGAGGCCTGCGCCCGCGGTGAGTGAGGGGCGGAGGCTGTGGGTCGCTGCGGGGAGTGAGCACCCAGCCTGGGCACTTTGCAGGGCAGAGCCCCGAGCCTCCCGCTGCAGTCCCGCTTCTCCTGCAAGGTAGATAAGGGGCCGCCGCTGCCCCGGGGCCTTTCGGGCTGGCAGGACTCGCTTCCCTTTTGCCGGGTTTCGCCTCAACGACTCTAAAGCCCCCGAGTCACTTCTCCCAGGACTTGGTGCTGCAGAAGGCCCCCGGGTCTCACTGCCACCCCCCTGCTGCTGCCCTCTGCCTTCATCCGCCCAGGACGGGCGAGGGGGTCACCTCAGCAGAGGATGTGCCGGCCTGGGGCTACAGGGAAGACTTGTTCTCGTCTCCCCAGGGTGCTGTGCCCCCTGAAGAGGCTGCACAGCCGGGGAAAAGCCCATGGTGCCTTGCAGGGAGGCAGTGAGGGCTTGTGTGACAATGCCATCACCCCACTGCCCTGCTCCGAAGGCAGCCGGAGAGTGGTGAGCCTGTGCAGATAGATTAAATCATGTGGTAGCCAAGACAGTCCAGAAATGTGATGGGTAAGGATTTCTCAGTATGGTATCATTTATTGCACCAAATATGTAGTCTGGATAGACTTAGACAAGCTTTTGAATATAAGACATTCTTCCTCCAAGAGGTTCCCCAGAATATTCTTCAACTGTGATCAAATGTAGTCAGAGTGAAATTTCTGAGATGTTCCTTAGCTGATGCATCCCCAGGACTTGGAGAGAGACTTTGCCTTGGATGGCAGGGCGAACTGATCTTTTTAGGTATTTTGACACTTTAAATGCCCTGAGATCATCTGTGACAGCTAAATGAGGTTGTTTTTCCTATTGTTGCTCCTTTGACATCTTCTGATGACGGTCATCTTTGTGCTTGCCATACCTTGCAACCTGTCAACGCCCAGGTGTCACACATAAGCCAGAAATGAGACGGCAACAAGGAACACAGTGTGTCAAGGAACCTTAGATGCTGTGAGATCCAGTGTTTTACTACAACCTACACTTTGTGATTCACTATTTTGGATGCAGATGTTAATAGGCATATTGGAACATTTGAGAAGCGCTTGTGAGCTCCTGTTCCAAAGAACTCATGGTCTCTGCAATTTTATAGTGAGGGGGAGGCAGGAGGATGCTGGCTGGTGCGTTTACTTCCCCCAGATCCTAAGACTGTATCCAGGTTCTGTGGAGTGGAGGTGCACGCAGAGGGACATGTATTGATGTTCTTGTGAAAATGAGCAGCTTGTGCCCTTGGCGAGGACATGCAACGTATAGCACTTTGTATGCAAAATGGGGGCAGGGCTGGCCACATCCAGCAGACACCCCCATTAAGTTCATATGCACTCACAGGTAAAAGCCCACATTGCACTGCTCCTTTGAGTGCTACGTTAGAAATCTTTTGTATTGGCATGAGAAGAGGCTTCCTACACCCTTTTCCATACAAGTTCAGTGGTCCTAGCTGTGCATGGAATTGAACCTTAAGTACAAGATCTCATTTAGTGTTCAGATTTCTACACTGAGCAGCACCCTGTGAACAGCAATGCTATTTATTTTACAAAGCAAGATTGAGGCTACTTAATAATGGAAAATATTGTCTTTTTCCTACAAGGTAGTTAAGAGCTCATAGGGTCCCCCCAATATGTGGATTTACTTTACCTTATGGTCTGGTTTGGGCTAGAGTTGTGTGGGAGAGGAAGTCAGCAAGAGATCTGTGTAGAGTAGAGGCTAGTGACAGTTTCAAAGAGCAAAATGATATTAAGACAGGTTGAGAGGTTAATGCAAATACAATACTGAAAGCCTTTATAACACTATTAATGTTGATCCCCTGACCTAAATCCCCTCAAGACACTGTCAGCAGCCACTAAACCTTTCTTTTCCTCTGTTGTCATGATTATATCTTACCCAGAGTAAGTTAAGTGCACTTAACTTGGAATGGCTGTATTTGTCAGACCTCTGGTTTTATCTTGGCATTCTAGTTTGTGTTTAGTTGTCAAAACAAATGGATATGGTGTATGCTCTGAAGCAGGAGATTGCAAGGTAGAAGCTGCTAATTATGCTTTAGTTCCTGAATTTGCTGTTATGGATAAGCAAATCACCAGACCTCTTGATCTTTCTCTTAGTTTTGTATGTAAAATGGCTATGATTACGTTGCAGGGATGTTTTGAGAGTATGTTTGTTAGGCACTTGTCATCCTCCTGTAAAAGGTGATACAGAAATGGTGATGGTAAGCTTGGGAAGAATCCTGGACCAGATTCTCCATTAATATAAATTGACACAATACACATCAGTAAAAAATTGCTTATGCTGGTGTAGCTTATTTTGGTAAATGTAGGCATAAGCTAGTCAATATAAAATGACATAACTATGTCAGCAACACTGGGTTGCATTAATTAAACTGGGTTAAGCTAGTCTGATGTTTTATCTTTTTATAGGAGGTAGTGAAGCTTGACTAATAAAGACTGGATATTTTCCTTAAATTGGTAGCTAACAGTCATCATTCCTGTGTTTGTGTTTTGCTACACCCTTGAGTTTTTAGAATTATTTGAAATAATTGTTCAGCCAAGCACAGCATTTTTCTATGTTCATCCTTGCACTAAAATCAGCTATTCTTCCACCAGAATGTGGTGTTATTCTGTAGCAAGTGACACGGCGTGCAGATCAAAATAATGTTAATGGTATGGGTCGTCAGATGTGTCTGTTTGGTTTTGACTCTGCAGACATGTGGCGGGTGCACTGGCGGCTTTTTGAAAACATGCAACGAGGCACATTTCAAAATCAGATCCTTAAACACAGTGATGGCTGAGCGACCTGAATGAAAGGAGTCCTGGTGGCATGAAGGGTTGTACTCAGTGGACAAGGTTAACGTGGTGTTGGGAAAGCTGGGATAGTTGTAAACTTCTCCATTTTCTCTCTCTCTCCCTCTGGAAAAATTAGAAAATAAATGGACATGTGTTTTCCCTATGTGCTAGTACCCTGATCTCTTTGCTCTTGTATATGATACTCTTTACATACCCTTAATTTGTGTAGGTAAGGGTTTGTTTGTTTTTTTGACTTCCTATGAGCCTGTATCATCAGCTGCAATCTTTGTGTGCTACAGTCAAAATGTTTACTATTTATCTAGGATTTTGGTTGTCTAGGGATACTTCTAGAACCACACTTATGCAGGTAATGGAAAACTGCTGAATATGTTTGCAAAATGATATGGACTATTTCAACTCTGAAGAGGTCTGAGAAAAGCATGTGGGTACCTAAACCACTGATGCAGTTGTTGCATTATTTCTATTAGTTTAAGGTTATTGTAGCATTCATCATTCATTTCCTATGCACGTGGCTAGTAGATACCGCTGTGCAAAGAAGTATTTCCCTAGTCATCTTATCTGTGCTCTGATAGTGTTCAACTCATAAGTGTTCGAGATGAAAAGAAAAAGGTCTTTTCATCTTTTACCTGGAGCTGAGATCACTGCATATATGCTTCCAGTAGCATGAAGCATATTGCCAAAACTAGAGTAGAGTTCTCAACCTAGTTGTGACCTACTCTATCCATGTCATTATGTCAAGGATGTGTTTGCTTGCTGTCCTATGTGCATTCCTTTTAGGGAACTGGAAAAAAGGTGGTCTGAAGTGAAGGCATCCCCTCAGCCTATGGATCTCCCAAGACCTTTTAAAAAACCCTGCCAGAGACTTAAAATGAACATTGCATGTGTGAGAGAGGAATATTTTCCAATAGCCTTTTAAATGAAAGACAGGCAGCAGGCTTTAAGAAGCATGTAGGAATCTGGAGATCACAGCTTTGAGACCCTTCTGAATGAGCAGCTGATTCATGTGTTCCCCTGCATGCTAGTGCTGCCCTAGAGCTTTGTCCATTTTAAACTGCCTGTAAGAAACCATGCATTTACAGAAGCCTGGACCCACTTGTGTTGAGTGTTAATCCTCCTACTTTTTCTTGCAATCCCATCCTCCACTTTCTTTCACGAAAATAGGCAAGATATTTGAACCAAGGTTTACACAAATGCCATAAGACTGTTATTGCTTTCACAATTGCTCTGTGAGCAACATAACTCTGTAGGGCATTTCTGTTAGCTTAGGGTTCCTCTTATTGCTTCTGTTTTCAGTCTCTGCCTCTACTGTGCATTTTGCCACCCTTTGTTCTGTGAGTGTGTTGTTTGATTCTTCCGTGGTCATGGCTTTTTCCTCTCAGGCGCCTGTAATTGTTCTCCTTAGTTATTCCTCTGAAATTGGTTTTATTTTTAGGAAAGTCTTTGTAACTTAAAGGGTTCTGCCAAAGTAAACAGTCACTGAGTAGTTACCTGGTAAATATTCACATGCTCTTTCTTGTTGGGTCCTGAGAAGGTCATGTATGTTCTGTAAATTCATGATGCACATGAACATATCCTGGTTCTTGAACTGACAGTTAAGTTGCCATCAATATCTTGTCCAGATTAACAGGGGGTCAAGAATGGGATAGAAGAATAAACAACCTTATTGTTCTACTGAAGAAAGAGCAAACTTCTTTAAGGTTTAGTTGACTTTTAGTCAGTGTATGCTATAGGACTGACAGATAATGGAGTGGTGCATAGAGACAAAAATATGAACACCAGAATGGGCTTATTACCTATTACCGTAGTTGTAAATGGCCTAGTGATCTGTGGGAAACATAGCTGTGAAATACGCTTAAAATACTGATGCACAAATAGATCCTGAGAGAGAAGCTGTTAGACAGTGAAGAAAGTCTTGGTGCTTTTTTGTAGTTTTGGTAAAGAAATTATTTGTAAAGGTTGTTCTAAAAATCTATTTCATTGCTTGGTTCATGCTCTAACGAAAGATGAAGTATAAATCTGGTATTTATTGTTGTTGGTCAAACAAAAGAACAGTTTTATTTTTTTTAATCACTTGCTATTCTTATTAATCTTCATATTTTAAATACCTCCCTTTTATAAATCTGGTTGCCTCTTAATAAATAAAAATGGTGAGGAACCCAGGCTGACCACCCCAGAGAGTGAAATTCTCCGTTCACAGAACAGCTGTTGTCCAAGCAGTAATAGTGCGACCTTCACCTCCACTAGCCAGGCAGTGCTTCAGTCCCAACCCACTCACAGGGCTGAGCTTCCAAACACATGAAGTTATTTGCCTTGGGTGGGGGTGCCAACAATAGTGCCTACCCATTGAAGAGGTTGTGGTTGTGCTGTGATTACCCGTCAGTTAGTTAGGAACTGAACTGATCTCACCCTCTCTTCTCTGGATCACTGACTAGTCATATCTAGATTTTGCTTGGGTGTTCAAGTCATTGGCAAAAGCTTCTACATTTTGTTACTAAGCTTAGAAGCTGTTCTGGTTCTCCTCATTTCCTCAGCAAGGCGCCTGACCATGGCACTGGTTAAAGAAATCTGATTTTCTTGTCGCTGGGAAGCATTGGAGGACAATGCATGGAGTCAGTGAGTCTCTCTGTGCTCTGAATTTTGCCATTGATTTCAAGGAGCATAGAACCAGATCCTTGATGGTCAAGGTGAACTTGGATCTTGTGGTAGATAATGACTTGAACAAACCAAGATTCAAATGTATACTAGCAGATATGTTTGCAACACTGTAAATACAATTTAGACGCTGGCTGGGCACAGGGATTTTTTCCACATGCACCACCAGTAAAATCAGTGGTGCTCCATGTGAGTGCTAGTGTTCTGTGTAGAGGAAGCTGATATTTGGGATCTTGAATAGCTCAACAATGCTAACATTATGGAAAAATGGGAGGCATGGTGGTTCAGCTAGATGGTAGTTGCAGAGGGCAAGATACTGTTCATTGCAGTATCTTGGAAAAGAATGACTGGGCACACATTTTGCTTCTCTAGGCAGTCATAAAAAATTATAAACGCTGTACCATTTACATCTGGTATCTTAATTATTTTCCCTACGAAAGAGATCATACGTGCCACAAATTCTTTCATGTTTTCTCTGTTTAATTTATTCTTGTCTATTCTCTTTCCAGGCTTAATATAGTAGAATATTATGCACAAATCATAAGAACGTTCTATATTTTCATTTAGCTTTGTCCTTTTTTTTAAGGCTTCACTTAAGCACCACTGTACATTAGGTTTTGCACAGAATGGAGATTAATATCATAATTGAACAACACAGCTGTTTAGACAGATTCCATATAAAGTAACTATCTACTTCAATTACTAGCCAAAATGAGTTTAAAGCCAGCCTTTGGAAATAGATTTTCCCTAAGAGTAGATGACTTAGTTGATACTCAGAGTAAAGAGTGGCAGTTTAGCTGCTAATCCTTCCATCTATAAATTTATAAGATTAAATTGCCTTGATTGTGGAACAGAACCTCACTTGCTATAACTCAATTCTCTTGAATATGGAGCTGTGTTATTTTACACCATGTGAAAATGGGGCCTTATATATTCAGTTTATTATAGTCTTTCTTTTATCCTTGCCTTCACAAAAAACTGTTTCTAGTGAAACTGAGATTGCAGCTTCATGTTTGTGGTTTGAGTTTAAAAAAAAATTTAGACAGGCAGATAGTATAAAATTAAGATGAACTTAGAAGAAAGCCAAGCCTTTAACAGTATGGAAATACATTTTTAACTACAGTATCTCAGCTCTGCTCCTCGCAAATGCCAAACTGCCTTCTCCCATCTTTGCATACATGGTATTAAACATATGCATCAGATGATAGTCACTATATGATATGTTTTGTAGGTGCATACCTCTACCAATAAGCGTGAGAAGTTATTGCCATACTGACTTTCTTTTTTATGTAAGTATTGGAGCTTTGCAGCATTCAGAGGTTCCCCTGGATAAGTGGCTACCTTATCTCCAACAGGCTTTTGATTTCTCTAGTGCCAACAGACTTTGATGTAACAGTATGCATGAGGAAGAGCAGGGTCCTCTAGCAGCTCTACTGAAGAGAATAGGCAAATTCAATTAACTTAATTATATTTGTCTCCTATTCTGTTTTTCAGGGAACAAAAACAAAACTTTTGATGGAAAAAAAAATGTTTCTAGCCCTGGTGAACACCACCTCATAGGTGTTCTCCATTTGCAAACAATTGATCTGATTACCTACAGTTGTGGCAGGAAACTTTTCTTTTGATAAGCAGACTTTATTCTCAAATCTAACAAAGCAGAATTTTTATTTAGTGCTAAATTTAGTTCTACAGCAGCCAGTTGATCCCATCCTGAACTTGATTCCCTTCCCACTTATGTGCTTGGATTATTTTAGCAGGGGTGTGTAAAACAGGTTGTATTTGATTTGGATTCGACCCAAATCAGGTACAGTGATTCGATTTAATTGATTCGGCTGAATCCAAATCTGAAGATTCGATGCTGATTCAGAGAATCAGCGATTCGACCATAGACACAGCTTTAAATATTTACTCTACATACCTCAAGGTAGCAGGTGGCTGATGATCACTGCAATGCTGGGGCAGATGGATCATCCCACAGGAGCATGGGGGACCCCACCCCTCACGTGCTTGGCAGTGAACCTGGAAGTGGACTGGAAGCACTTCCAGTCCACTTCTGGGTCCCCAGGGAGAATGCTGGGGGATTCCTCCCCTACTCCCTGTGCCCTCCCAGCTCGGTGATTGGCCATAGGCAGACCCCAGGTGCTCACCCAGACCCAGGAGGCACCAGTCACCGAGCTGGGGGGGCGGGGAGGCCTCCCACCGTACTCTCTGGCCGACCTGGAAGAGGACTGGAAGTGCTTCTGGCTCACTTCCTAGGTCTGCTGCTGAGCATGCTGGGGAGTCACCTGCACTCCTATGGGATGCTCCAGCTTCGACAGCATCCCAGCGTTCATGAGCCGCCTGCTACCTTGAGGTATATAGAAAAAACATTTAAAGCTGTATCTATATCTGAATCTCTGAATCTTTCCGAATCCCTCTGAGCCGATTCGGAGGGTTCTGATTCGATTCAGAGAGATTAGAGTCTCCTGATTTGATTCTAATTTGGAGATTCGGACACCAAATAGGGCCAAATCTCTGGCGAATCAAGTCAGGGACTGAAACTTTGCACAGCCCTATATTTTAGCTCTCAGAGATCAAGATAAGGGCCTCATTT
This sequence comes from Caiman crocodilus, assembly GCA_030014935.1. Taxonomy (NCBI): domain Eukaryota; kingdom Metazoa; phylum Chordata; order Crocodylia; family Alligatoridae; genus Caiman; species Caiman crocodilus. Next base: position 168,947,877 of record JAGPOW010003316.1, read on the forward strand.
TGTTGGGCACAACATGGCCACCATTAAAAAAGCCCTCGAATTGGTGTCCTCCCAAATTATATGAATTAATTTGAAATAATATTTTTTTATTTAGCCTTCTTGAGTATTTAAGGAGTCAACATTTTCAAACCTGTGGGACCATGAGGACCAAAACTCTTGAAAATCTTTGCTTAGCTGATAGTGCAGTTTCACGTCTTCAAGTAAGAAAAATATTAAACAAAACTCTCAACAAAATAGTCATATGCCAATAAGACGCAGTCTTGTCTCCTTACAAGTGTTCAGGTAAAATCTGTGGCCTGAGTTCCTTAGGAGGTCACATTGAATTGTCACAGTGGTTCCTGCCAAACTTCTTGCATATGTTATTTAAAATGTTAACACCTATTCAGATCTGATCATCAGACAAATGCTGATTCTCTGTAGTACAGCTCAGCTGTACTTTTCACTCCTTTTTTGTTATATAAAAAAAAAATCTCTCTCCCTTGTGCTGAAGTCTTAAATACAGAAGTTTCATTCTAAACTATCATATAGTAGTGAATGATAAAATATCAGTTTTCTTTTCTGTATGAATAGAAACCCAAACATTAAAAAGACAACTGATAGCAAATGTTTTGTATTGATTAGGCAAATGGATACGCCCCAAAGAAAGTGTAGTTTGGGATACTGCAGATTTTCTGCTTTCATTGAGGAGTAGAATATAAATTTGCCTTAAGAGTTAGGCAACATTAAGAATACAAATTGGCAGAAGAATCTGCTGTCCTCTCAAATGTGCATTGGTGGCATTCAATGGTTATTTTTAGCGTAAGGGAAGAAAATCTGGTTCATGATTAGCTAAAAAAAGCTGTGCAATGACTTTTGTTTGTACAGTATATCAGCACTGTATCCCTGGTGTACTTGGGGAGGTACACTCATGAAGTTACCTTACCCATCTATTCCCTCCTGCATGTACCAAAACTGGAAAAGCAGCAATGAAGCTGGCGTGGGGCATCTTATGTAGCTGCTGTCAGGCAATCTGTAGAGCAGCAATGTGAGATCCCTCTGCAGCAGCTTCGCTGCTACATTTCTGGCACTGGCTTGTGTGAGCAGAAGTGGGCAGAATGTGCTTGAAGAGATCTGTCTCTTGATGTGCCAGGGACATGCTACAGACTAGCCGTAGTGGTTACCAGTTTACCATCTGAAGCAATGTTAAAGGAGAACTAGTGCTGTATATTTATAGGGATTGGTGCGTGTGTTGTAGAACCTGGATATTCAGGGCGTTCTTCTCAACCTTTAGTAAGTACCAAATGACCAGATTGTGGAACATCTGAGTTTTGCTGCCCATGGAGCAATATTGACAAGTTAAGGTGACTTTTATCTATAAATCTTGCATTTAAGAATGCATCTTCAACCTGTGGAGTAAATAAATAAACCAGTACTCTCACTTGTATCTCATGTGCTGTCAAGATCTTCTCTCCCCAACTTTCCTGAATCAGTCCTCAGGAAAATATAAATTCCGGTCCCTTTGATCACCAGTGTAGATCTCCGTTACAGATGAGCTTTAAAAAATAACTATTATCCTCTGTGTGGACCTAGTCATTGGAGGGGGAGATGGCGTGATTTGTTAGTGGGTTATACAAGTCATTCCTAGACAATGGTAGACCATTCAAGATCTGGTATTGTGGGTTCTACTTTTGGCTGGAAGCAGGGAGTGACATTGGTCATAACTGTGCTCAGCTTCAAAGGCACTGGGACTTTTGCTTCTTAATAGCTTGGGTGTCTTTAGCAATATCACTAGGCAGGGGCGGGCAATTATTTTGGGCGGAAGGTGACTCACTGAGTTTTGGCAAGCCATCAAATGCCGCATGACAGGCAGCCAGGGGCAGATCAATATTAATTTTCTAAAATTTTTAGGGGCCCCTGGCGGGCCGCATCTGGCCTGCGGGTTTCATTTTGTCCACCCCTGCACTAGAGGGAAGAATAATGTTATTTGCTTAGTACTATATTGTAGTACTCGTATTCACTTGATGGGGAAACTATACTCTTCTCTAGAATTAGTGTCTTTTTTTGTCTCTTTATCCTTTGTGTTTTTTCTCTACATATTCCCTGTCTTTAGTGACTTTTCTGTTTTCTTTCTTCTCTGCATCAGTTTCAAGTTCAGTGCTACCCACTTCCTCATTCTGTTTGATAATGATTAGCAGTGAAATACTTAATGCTGGTGTTTAGACTGGGTTGATCCTTAGATTTAACACTGCTGTTTGATTTAATAGAGCAGGGAGCTGTTCTACTTCTAAAATTGTCTTAATATGTAGGTAGAAAATACTGTTTCAGTTTAAAATCTAGACTAGAAAGTTAGTTTTTATAGCAGAAGTGTAGTCTGAAGAATATCAATGTCAGGCCAGAAGTATATCCAATACCACTAGCTTGGCATTTGATACATTTGATGTACTTTAGATTAGCAGTTCCTAATCTGTGGTACATGTACCACCAGTGGTATGCAGACAATCTATCAGTGGTACATGTTAACAGATTTATTATAATGCCTTTATATGACAGTAATTTGCTGGTGGTGCTTAAGATTGAACTGAAATTTTTGCTGGTGGTACTTAAGGCTGTATCATTTTCAATTGGCAGTGTGCAATCTGTCAGAGTTTGGGAACCTTTGCTTTGAGATCATTAAAATTAAAAAAGCTGTTGATAATGCATCTGCATTTGTGGGGTTGTGGGTAGCTTGGGCAGTGCAATGTTGAGGCTAACCATCCCATAAAAAGGGAAAATTGATTCTTTTAAATTGTGTCTCTTACATTTGTCCTACTCACCCTAACCTAAGCAATTACACAGTTGCTTCTTCCCCTGCCAAATGCCTCTTTTGGAGATGTCCCCCTTTTCATATCAGTGTGAAGTTGGATTCTGGCTATTGAAAGTATGGAATCAATTTCTCTGTATACCTGGTTATTGTTTGAAGATGCCTATGATTCATCTTTGTTTCTTTTTCCAATCAGAAGATGAAGAGCTTGGCCCAAAGACGTCAGTCTGCACCATCACTGGTCCTTAGCAAAGCACTTAACAAGTCCAGAACTGTCACCAGGTGAGTCAAGGCATTTTCCTGGCTGTCCCTTTTGCAGTTGCTCAGCCCAAATCTTGATTTTCTTTTTTTATGAATGGTTATCCATATTGAGTTAAATTATGCCTTCAGGCAGTCACACTGATTAGGAAGAGAAGGTGCCCTTGGCAGTTACATAGGAATAATGCCTAATGCATCCAGTCGTGACTCTGGCTGCACTTTTTCAGTACAGCCATTCTCATGCTGTCTGATGATATGTGAAAGACCAAGCAGAGCTACTCCCCTGATGCATCCGGGCATTCTTTGTTGTGCTGCTCATTAGGCTTCATTAGTCAATCTCATTCCTTTTTGTACCAGAAACCAAGTTATGGCTGCCTGCTGTAGAGATGGAGTGAGCAGAAGAGTGTAAATGGCTTCCCTCTTCCCTCCATCCAGTTATGCAGTGTCAGGCATCATTCAGCTCCAGTTGTAGAATAATTTGTATGAGAAGTATGGAATAAGTTTCTACAGATAAATTTTTGTATGTGCCTTGCATTATATTGGGATGTTGTTCACAACAGTTATTAGACTTTAAACTAGTAACTTTAAGTTTGTAGAAAACTAAACTGTCTGTGTGTGTGCTGCTTCCAATGAAGCCAAATCTTCTATGAATGTGATGAGGAAAATCAAAATGTGGCTGTGGAAAACATAGTCTTTCCCCACAGTGTTGGGAGAGTGTGAAGTAATTGTTGTGCGGGCATTGGAAGGTTTGCTGCATTTTATCTAACTAATATCTCAATCCTTATTTAGTGCCCTGTGGAATTAAACTGCACCTGAGAAATTGGTGAAATAATTCTGAGAGAACTTCAGAGATGTAAAAAGAAGCAAAGGGAAAATAAATTATAACTTTTGGTAGCCACTGCAGGTCTTTTTCAATCAAAAGGAGTCTAGTGGCCAGAGTGTATGGTTAGGTATCAGGGACACACATTCTTATTCCAGCTCTGATGCTTCCTCTGTGGTGTTGAGTGAGAATTAACTTGTCTACTTTATTTCCAGGTCTCTCAAATAAGTTTAATGGTTAATTAATAGCTTCTTAATGAATATTCCAAGCTGTGAGCTGAGGGTGGTTTTTCCTTGCTGTTTTTTTTCCATGCTGTTTGTAGCTATCTTTAAAATTTGTGATTTAACCTCTGGAAATCACCTTCATCTTTTCCTTTAGAACCCAATTTCTGAAAGCTGAGAGAAGCACATCTTCACATACATGGGGAGCAGTATTGACTTGGCACATAGGGACAGATTCCAGTAAAACATTCTTGCAATTTTCTGCAGCATGTAGATGTCCAGCTTAGTAATGTCTCTCTCTCTATATACCTATCCCTTCAGTGTATTAGAGCCTGGAAGTAGTTGTATCTGCAATAGCCCAGTCTGATGCTGTCATCAAATAATACCTATGAAAGGTGTAATAAGACAATGAGCTGACTTAATATTTGTATAGTTCTTTCAGTATATAAACTGCTACATAATAGTTAAATGGTCTGCCACTCTATCCTTGAATAAATTAGTCTTTTCTAGTACTGCATGCATCTTATAGACAAAATAACCATTGAGAGTCATCTCTCAATGAAATTTCAATCAATTTCAGCATGTGGTTCTTTTGGATTCAGTGACAAAAGTTGCATTAGTGTTTTTCTATAAAGGAAGACGGCTATTGATTAAATATGAATGTTTGTGCACTGAGCAATGGAATTTTCACTGGAGAAAATTCATAGGAATTTGAAGACTTACAGGTACAGCAGCAATGATGGAAAAAAACATCAATTATTTTGACTAACTAGATGTGTCATCTTGAGATTCCTTCCTCGTGAGAGGAGACATGACAGGACAGCACGTACACTGGCAGTCCTGGGAACGAAAAGGACTTGTGGCCTTGAGGGAGCTGACTGCTGTCAAAGCATTCTGGATATAGGGGTCTGATGAAAAAGAAAATCCCACTCCAGGAACAAGGAAATAGAGGATTGAGAACTTGTCAGTGGCAGAAATAAAAGAACTTAAAAGTATCTTTGCAGCTGGAAGCATCTTACAGCTATTAAGGTACTTGATAAAGCATCCAAAAGAAACAGCCTGAAAGAACCAAGCATGGAGAAACATTTTGCAGCTGAAACCAAGCCCACACTCAGACAAGCTCCAAAAAAGTATCTACAGGCAGCCAAAGTGGGCAGAATACTTTTGTTTTGGACTCCATGACAGAATTTGATGTTGACAGCAGTAAGAAAGACAATTTGCTGCCATGCAGGAGCAATGACAAAAGATGTGTAGGATTCTGAGGTCCATAGAAAAGAGTCTATAGGTAGTGTACCAAGTTGTTGCTACACCAGGCCTGGTTCCACAGATTCTGGAAGGTTTTAGAGGTCTGCAGAGGGAGCTGAGAAATATTCAGATAATCTTCCTGGAAATTATTCCTGTGTCTTAAGATGAGAGAAGACAGAAGATATTGGAGGTGAATATTTGGTTAAGTGGTATAAAAGACATGGTTGTGGTTTTGTGAAGCACTGGTGTACCTTTAGAATACAACTATACATTGTATAGTTCTGATGACACTCATCTTAGTAGTTCTGATGATGCTCATTTTAGTAGTAGGGATATCAACCCAATGGCAAATTAGTTAGGGTATTTGGGAGGTCTGTGAATGAGGAGGTTGATATAGGGGTTATTTTCATACAAACATAAATCATTAATATAGCTGCAGTGAGTTGTACATATGATGAATCTAAGCAACACTGGGCACATAAGGAACACCATTTTTAACTGTGTACAAGAAAAAATACGATGTAGTTGATGGGATGGGTCTTATGACCAGTACACTAAAGTTGATATTACATTAAATATTTTGTCTAGTTCTGCTGATCAGGCATGAAGAATGTGGTAGAGATATTGTAGAGAGGTAAAAGGAAGGATATAAAAATATTCCAGGAGCTGGAGATGACAAAACTAGAGATGTGATATTCAAGGACTTCAACTTATCTTAACAAGAACTGGTTAAGAAGAGATTTGATCACTGCTTAGATAGATGGAAAAGGTGTTTGATAATGATGATCACAACTTTGCTGACAAAAACATATCTGGATGAATAGCTAAACACTGAAGTTGCATAAATATCAGTTGAATGCAGGTTCCTAGCTGTTCCAATGTTAATTAAATTAATTAATTCACATCTTTCCAAGATAAGTTGTGGAATCACTATCACTTTGGGCTGTTAGGATGAAATCAAATATATTTTAAACAGAGATTCTTTCGGTCAAGTTCTGAGAGAAATATTAGGGCCTGTGTGTACAAGGCAGTCAGCCTGGGTGGTTTGGTAGTCCTTTCTGCTAATGAGATACATTAATCTTTTGCCTTCTTTTGTTCATTTCCTTCCTTTTCTGACATAGGCATAGGATTGCCTGCATTGTCCTCAGCTTCCCTCTAACATCTGCAGTTCTCCATGAAGAAAATAACTATAATAAATAAAATCTTGTGCTTTAGGGTTTTATCCCATCCAGATCTTTTTTATCTGTTGCAAAATTGACCAGATGCATTCTTTCTTTCTTTTTTAATTGCTGCAAATCACTAGAGATTAGCCACAGCTAGAGATGGGATGCCAATGTAGTGGATTCATAGATGTTAGGGTTTGAAGAGACCTCAATAAATCATCGAGTTTGACCCCCCTTCATAGGCAGGAAAAAGTGCTGGGTCTAGATGACCCCAGTTAGATGCTCATCTAACCTCCTCTTGGAAGACCCCCCAGGGTAGGGGAGAGCACCACCTCCCTTGGGTCCCCGTTCCAGACCTGAACCACTCTAACTGTGAAGAAGTTCTTCCTAATATCCAGTCTAAATCTGCTCTCTACCAGCTTGTGGCCATTATTTCTTGTAACCCCTGGGGGCGCCTTGGTGAATAATACCTCACCAATTCCCTTCTGCGCCCCCATGATGAACTTATAGGCAGCCACAAGGTCGCCTCTCAACCTTCTCTTGTGGAGGCTGAAAAGGTCCAGGTTC
>JAGPOW010003316.1:168955029-168984160 GCA_030014935.1 Caiman crocodilus
TAGTGCCTTACCTTCGAGCTTATTTTCTTAGTTTCCTATGTCATAATATTTCAATACCCAATGTCAGTAATAGCCGACTCCCAGCATCTTCTATCCCCTCCAGGAACGGCGCAGGAGGCGCCCAACATCCCTGTAGTATGTTGTCCACCTCACCGATGCCCAGCTACTCTTGGGCCTGTAGTGAAAGGTTTAGTATACTCCGCACTACCGGCCGCTCTTACCCAAACACAATGCTTTCTGGCTGAGGTAGATCTGTGTCCACCCCTTGCCCGACACTCCTCTCGCAACCCCGTAACCCTGTACCGCCTCATGCCACGCACCCCAAAAGACGCACCCGCACCCTGGACCAAGAACCCCCACTGGAAACGGTTTATGACCGTCCTCCAATACTCTGTCGGTCTGTTTTTCGCACCCGGCCTTACGTCCATCCAGCTCACCAACTCCCTCACACTACTCTCTGAAGCCACCGAGCAAGGCTTTAATGCCAGTCGCCATTCCTTAAAATAAATTAACACGCAACTGCAAGCGACCTCCCAAATGACTCTCCAAAATCGCCTCGCTTTAGACGCCCTCCTACTCCACGACGGGGGAGTTTGCCAGTTTCTCAATCTCTCTACTGACCAATGCTGCCTCGTTATCCCAAATGTTACCCTCCCCCTAGAAGAACAATTCACTAAACTAACTGATGCCGCCAAAAAAGTGAATGACGCGGGTAAAATAGCTCAAGGTTGGCTCCCTGACCTTCTTAGGGGGCTTGGAATTAATTTTCCAGCTTGCTTATGAAAATTCTTGCTCCCATCCTCACCCTCGTCCTCCCCTTCCTCATCCTGCTCTGCGTAGTATGCGCTGCCATCACCTGTGTCCAAAAAAAATTGAACAGCAGTTTGCTTTTGTGTACACACGGCTCCCCAATCATGATGATTCCGATAATCCCGACGACCAAATCCTCTATGACGCTAACGCTGTCTAGGTGGTGCCATGGTCAAGGGGGCACGTGCAAACTGTGTTGCAGGCAGTGACCTATGAAACCACCTAACAGGCCAAACCCCCGTGGTACCTCAAGTCAGCTCCAATACCAAAAAAATGAATAGAACGAGAAATTAAATCCCATAGGCTGAGACTGACTATATAACCCCGCCTGCAGCCTGCCTAGGCAGAGCTCTCCCTCTCACGACTCATGGACAGAGGTCGATGTAGAGGTCGGATACGGGTGCCCGCTAGAACTCGCTAAGCCACAGCAAGAGACTACAGCGACGCCCGAGATCCCCGGAATCTTTCCCTGCACCCTTGTAACGAACTGCTTGCTGTAACACTGCGACCTTTAATAAACAGCTACTCACAACAAGCTGCGTAAGAGGTGAGACTGACTGGCCTATATTTGCCCGAGTCCTCCTTCCTCCCCTTCTTGAAAATGGGGAGGAGTAGTACTTCAGCATGGTACAGAGTCCTTTTTTAGATGGCTGGCTTGTGTGTCTTGCTCATATTATAGGGGTCATGCTGGTCACCAGATTTAGGGTCAGAAAGGATTTGTACATATGATGTACCTACCCTTCACCCCAAAATCAGTAAGGCCAAGACCCTTGATGGGTATTTTTGCCTTCCACAGAATGTGGTGTGGATGCCTGCTGGGATCAAATGGCCACATCTCAATCAGTTCCCTGCTATTTCAATGGCCATTGACATTGGTGACACTTAATTTGCTTTTGTTTTCTTCCTATGGCATGTAGCATTTTAGTCTCCTATGTCTTGGTTGTCTGAGACTAAAGTTTTGGGGCTTATTACAGAAGTGCCCTGTGAAGTTTTGTTTATGGGATATAGGAATTTATAGATTAGAGTATTTAACAGCTTCTTCCGGCTTTAGATTAAGGTGGCACTTTGAATCATGTAGTTCATATTCTTTTTCAAAACAGTTATAATTTCTATCATATCTAGATAACTTTCCCTCATTCAAAACACATTGCAATTCATCAGTAAAGTTACACAGCAAGCAGAGCAAAAGTTCAAAGTATGTGTAAATGTTTAATTCCTCTAGTGTGCTCACTTAAGCAGGACCAAAAAGCAACAAGATGGCCTCGTCTTCTGCCATCTCCAAATGTTTTACCTCAAAACTGTATTAGCATTGTGTTCCTTTTGGTGTAGACAAAACCAGTCTACACCATTATTCTCCATTATTCTCCTTTTCGAATTGGCCCCTAATGCTGATACTCCAGTACCCTGACTTGTTAATGGATGACTAATGATGTGTTGATAACAAAGTTTCTATCCAAAGCCTGCAGACATCTTTGAAGGATCTGTATGAATCCTTTCACCTCAACAGCTGGTTCACGTCCTTATTTGCTGAAATCAATAAGCAGGGATCCTGGTTTTCTCCGATTAAAAAAATCCCCAATTTTTTGGATTAAAAAAGTAACCCCAAATCCACATGTATTAGATTAATCACAGAAAAATGTGGATTTGGAGTTACTTTTTTAATCCAAAAATTGGGGATATTTTTTTAGTCGGAGAAAACCAGGATCCCTGTTAAAGAGCAAGTGCAAAGTTTTAAAGGCACAGGAAATACTTAGAAACACAAGTCAGCTTCTGTTTGTATATACGTGTCCTCAGATTGAATACAAGGTAACTCATATAATGCAATGACTGCCATTAGGACAAACTAAGGGACTTGGGGGCAAATCAGAGGTTATTAGCACTATTCGGATATCTGGAGAGAGTTATTTTAGCATTCAGTGGACTATTTCATGTGGCAAGGAAGTGCCGGAAATTTGACATATGAAAGAACCTGAATGTTTTTTTATGTGGTAGCTTATTGTGCTGTTGGTGTTTCCTCCCACTAATGTTCAAGTGTGCAGGGAGAAAAATAGATCTTAGTTAACTCCATGAATAGTAGTAGCACCAAATACAGGTTAGCTGTATTTGGCTCTGAATCCAGATTATACTTGTCATCACCTTGTATTACTGAGATCCTTATGATTCAGCAAAGATTGCATGATTTTCTGAATAACAGGCTCCAGCTGAAGCAGCTGTTTTCAGTTTAAAATGGAAATTGCTGGGTAAAATCCTATAGTTTATATGTATCAGCTCTGACTAAGATGATAGTTATGATTTCTTCTGGCTTGAAATCTTGAAAAAACCTGGATGTTATACTGGAGACTCTCTAGTCAACTTGTGTTGACATCTTTTAGCCATCAGGCAATTTACCTCTCTCTGACTATGTATTTGTGGCTCTTCAAGGATCTCTGTACAGGTAGACTCCTCACCTACTTCAAACACATAGGACCAGAATCCAGTTCTGTTTTGATGTCATCATCAATTTCCTTGATCTATGTACATTTCATCAGTTCATTATAAGTGGAATTTTAAAAAGCAGTCTTTTCTACCTTGTGATAAAACTCCTAATAATAGTGATGGAGCAAGTGGCTTGACAAAAACCCTCTCACTTAGTTGTTATATAAATGAAGTTGACTATTTCTCATGATAGGAGAAGTCATAGCTCTTGTATTCTGCAGCACCAGACTCAATTCAGGTTTTGGAAACTGTTTTACTGTTGAATGTACAAGACAAATTATAAAAATACTTCTCTACAAATTAAAGTTATTAGAGTGTTAGAAATAAAAGCTGTTTTTATGGTGCTGTGGCATTAAGCATACCTTCATAGCCTAGCGTAAGGACGCATAGATAGCTTAGCATTTGTAACAGTCTTAAAACAACAGGTTCCGAAGGCTCGTAGGAACACTTTTATGAACCTCCAAATGAAATGTGCTTTAAAAATCCTCTGTTATTATTTAGATTTTAGATTTATATTGGCAGATGTTGAGGAAAAAGGTGGATTTACGGACTGTCTTATGATTTTTTCCTACCCTAAAATAGAGTAATTTCCTAAATAGAATAGATAGATTAGTGGGGGCCAGCCTTTTTGGTAGCACCCTCCCCAAGTGCCACTCTGATACCCTTCTTCTACCTAATCTGATGCTTTTCTTCCTGCCCAATTTGCCTCTGTGATGTTTGTCTCCTCGTTGATCTACCACCTGCCACACACACAGGCTTCTCATATCACTAATGGCACATTTGCCACAGGTTGGCCACCCCTGAAATCAATTTAATATCTTTTCCTAAATTGCAAGAAGTGATTCCAACATACCAGTCCTCTGCAAAATGCTCAGTACTGGTAGATAAGAAAGATCATGTGTTATCAAGTAATGCTTTCCACTTGGCTCCCAAGAAACATAACGTGTTTCCCTAAGTTTTGGATATTATGTTCCTAAGGTTTTAATCAGAATATATATGATCCAAGCTTAGAAACTAGATGAAGACAAAAATGGAGATTTAATAAATGTAAATGGTTAGAAGGCCTTCCCTTTTCACTGGGAAATTTGAGTATTTGGTATCTTACCAGGTTCTGGGGAGAAGGGAAGTGAGGTTCTTTGTGAAGACCTAGCTTATTAAGCATCTATTTTGATATGTAACCATATGCCATATTTTAATTCATTTATCAGAATCTTTGCCAGTTTCCATGGTAGCAAATAATTCTGTTTAATTAAATAGTATGTACAGCCTGTTTATCCCTGACATTTTACATCCCACGCTACGCTACATTATACAGGGCTTAATTCTGTTCCCTTTGACTGCACTGATGAAGGTTCAGGATCATTGTGCCTTTTATTCCCCAGAGCATCATCCCACCGTATTTTTTCAATTATTTTTCAATTAATAAATATATTCAATAATTTCATGCTAGTGTTAAATTACTAGCTATTGAAACTTAGGCATCTCGGGTGGAATATGGCAGTTAGTAGGACAGCAGTATTGCTATTATTCAGGATAGGAAAAAGACTAAGCTTTTAAGGGCATCTTCTGTTAAGGTTTTAGGTGTTGCCTAGTAAATAGGGTCCAGCTCCTGAATATTGAGATAATGTGAATAGGAACAAAGATTATATCCCATTGTAATAACAATTCCAATTGCAGTGAGAGGTAGTGAGTGTTTGTGTTGGAGTATATTTTAGAAATAATGAGATGTTAATTGTGCTTCTAACACAGCCCCAGCCAAGTGCTGGGGGTTGGTGGGAGGACCTTGAGAACGATAAAATAGTATCAGAGGTTGAGAAGTGACATCAAGGGTAATCTAGTCTAACCCCCTACACAGGTGCGGGATTTGCTTTTCCTAAATCATCCCAATCAGGCGCTTGTCTAGACTCTTCAAAGCCTCCAGTGAAGGAGATTCCGTAAGTCCTCTGGGCTGTACCATGGTTCTCCTATTCTTAACAGTTGGGAAGTTTTTTCTTGAGATTTGATCTAACTTTACTGTTCTGCAATTTAAATCCATTTGCCCTCTACTGCAAAAGTATTGCCAACTATCCTGCTTTTTAGATCAACAACTCAAATGTAATGTTGAAGGAGTAAGGGACAAAAATGGAGATGGGAGTAATCTTGGGGAATACTTTTATGTGTGGGGAGGGTTGGGGGAGGAAGGAAGATTTCAAGGCCTTTTTTAAGCAAGGGAAAGTAGGGATGGATATTGAGCAGAGCGTAGAAAGGTGGTCTGTCTTTTTCCTGATTCAGGCTGACAGACATTTCTCTTGTGCTTGGAACCTATATCAGTAAGGGGTTTGGAAATGGTTGTGGCAGGTTAAAATCAGTCTTCTACCTGACTTGCAGTGTGTGTGTGAAACTGGTGGTGTAAGATAAAATGTACTCTCCTATTTCGAGCTGGGAGAGGCCTGGAGAGATTCCATCTGATCGAATTGCAGTGATCTAACCTGCTATGGCAACTGTTGCAGTTGCAAATTTGTTACAACATAAATGAGCACGTGACAACTACACTACTGTAGCAACACTTCTGAACCACCCCTATGTGCTTCTGGCCACTGAAACAGCCTAGTCAAAAGTTATGATGAGAATCTTAATCTTCTGAATTTACCTTCTCAATAAGCCAATGGAGGAGGAGTGAATCCACTCAAATGAACGTTTTTTTCTGCAGCTGCAAGGGACTGCAAAAATTGAATACGTGGAATTCAAGAGACAAGAGGGCCATATTTCCTTGATGTGGCATTTTTACTGTTGTGTCTAATGACATGCTGTGTGTTGAACACAATGGGAAGGGAAAGAGGTTTTACAAAATAGTAAGAATGGGAAGGTAAAAAATGGAAAACAAACTTTCTTGAGAAACAAACTGCTGCCAGCACTTACTGTTTTATAACAACTCTGATATTTGAAGCTTTTATCCTTCACCTAGTGAAATGAGAGCATTTCAGCTTTCATTTAAAATAAAGTTTCTGTCCTTGCTTGGTGGGGAAAAAGCTTGAATCCTAAACAAGGCAAACAACCCCCATTCCTTACTATTTGAAACTTGATTTTAAAATATTTTTCTCCTCTCATAATTTTTGAATGCTTGGATAAAGGGGTTTGATCCTTGGATTCAACTGCTGTTGAAACCAAGGGAGCCCTTCCATTGCCTCAAAAGAAGAGGACATGCACCCATTCTGTCATTATAGCTGGTCCTCCATAAGCACTGGGTTAGTAAAATACTTGTGCATGTGTATAACCCTTGATACGTGAGTAGTTCTGTAGACTTTAAGAGGACAGTTTGAATGCTTACTGTTAAGCAGTTGTTTTACTGAATTAGGTACCTTATCTGCCACAAATTGAGGCACTGTATTGTTTAAACCTCTGAATGACAATGTATAATGTATAGGTAGCTGTAAAATATGGTTCTACCTCTAAACAAGCATAAAATTATCACTTTACCCTCTACATGAGAATCATGCAAGCATGGTATTATATATAGTGCTTTAAAATAATATTGATAGTAGGGCAGGTTGAAAATTATAAAAAGGAACGTTATTGCTAGAAATGTAGTTTTGTCAAATATCTCACTTCAGTGGAAGTTTCACTTGAGGAAATGTTTCAGGTCAGTTCAACATTAATTTCTGTGTTTGCATGAGCTTCAGTGGAGTCCAGTAGGAATGGTGTTTGGTCCTTTATGTCCTACTCCTGTCCTGCATCTCCCATGATGTATCTGTCATCTGTCCCTGTGACTGGCTCCAACAATGCACCATGATATCTTGGTTCCATTACATAGGTTCTTCTTTTTCTATACATAATGAAGAAAAATATATATAGAAATAAGACCATAGTGTATGAATATGTTCTACCTCTGAATACAATGGTGTGTGAGTTAAAATAATGTATGGTACTATTGCACAAATTTTGTTTTTTGGAGCACTTTTAACTTGTGCATCAGTGAGGTTAATAGCAGGAATGGAGTGTTTTCCTTAATCTGTGCACTTGAACCTTGAATAACAGGACATTATTTTTTATGTAGTAACAGTTTGGGATAACATTTTATTAACTGTTAACAAGCAGCAAAGTCAGCTCTCTTGGGCCTCAGATGGCCTTTTACCTCATAGGCTGGAGTTCCTGTCTTCCTGCCGTGGGTTTTTGTTTATTTTTTGCAAAACACATTAGTTCTTCATTTGCTGCATACAAACTGGCTTACACTTGTGTTTGTACATCTGGAGACTGAAATAAGCTGATTCTTCTGGTCTTAGTGATAGGCTGCTTTTTATTAAAAGAAAAGGAGGAGAAGCAAAAATAAGGGAGACTTAGAGGCAAATTTCTTAAGGATTCAGATACAGGGATTACCTTCAAAATAAATGAGTAATAGTTAAACATTGGCCCTGTAATCCCATTCTTTTTTTCCTTGGAATTGTCCCAAGCTTGTCACAAGGGGTGAATGGTTACATCTTCCAAAAGGTAGGTTCACAATTTATGATTGTACTGTACTGTATACTTCATCCATTTTTAGCTTGACGTTCTCTGGGGATAGGACCTGTCATTTCGGCAAAATCCCATTTCTGTAGAGCTCTCATTCTTGCCAGTGGCATCTCAGCTAAAGGACTGTTATACACAGAACAGGTTGGATAGGAGTGTACCTGAGGAAATTGTGGGATTTACATAGTCACAATTCCTTTTGACCTATTTTGGATAAACAAGAAGAAAGCTACAGTGATGTACAGACATTGGCATCCTCATCTCTGACTAGGGCCAAGATTAAACATGTGAATTCTTGATTTATCTGGCATTGCCTTACCTTCCTGGATCACATCCTGAGGGTATGTGTAGTACTGCTGTTTCTAAAGAGTTCCAACTATCTAACAAGAATGACAATCTACCTTTATCTTGGGCTGATTTTATGTCTGCTTCTTACAAGTCTGAGTACTTCCCAGGTAGAGACTAACTCCAGTATGAGATATATGCCAAGGAATTAGGACATTAGGTCCAAAATAGTGATTTTTTGAAAACCCCTGCTCATCTTCTGCTTTATCCTGGAAGTATCTTGGGAACTTTCTGTTTAATTTTGAAGTTCTCTTGGTACTTTGAGTTGGACCTTTCTACATGCTCAGAACCACTTCAGTCTTGAAAAGGCTGAGCAGCATACTATTGAGCTCCTATTTAAATCCATTCCTGATCCAGAAACTCGCTTTCTTAATGGCTGTACAGGTCTCCCTCACTTTATGCTGTACACGTTCCTGGAAAACAGCGTGTAACTCAAAATTGCATAAAGAGAACCCACTTTAATAGGGATACATTCCAAAATCTTGACTCTACTGTCTCCTAAATCCATTTCTACCCCTTTAAAAGACAATTTTGGTACTTGCCAACAGCAGACACTACACACAAGCACAGGGTGGTGGTAAATGTTTAGTGGGTGTGAAGAGAGTGTTGTGATGGACCAGGCAGAGGCGTAGGAGATAAGCCAGCATGATGCTCAGAAGCCATAATGGGGATGGCAGCTACAGAAACACGTGTTGCAAACAATGAGTGAGGAGCACAGCTCCACAAAGGAGACTATATTTTAGTGCACGTCATTCCCGCAATGCACCACAAAGCGGTTGACTGCAGGCTTCTACCACTGATCGCATAAGAGTGAATTTACCTTGCTTATAACAAGTTTTTGGTATAAAAAGGGTCATCGCAAAAGAGTGAATTTGCACATACAGAACCTGCATACAGCGAGGGAAACCCATAATTTAACTCCTGTCATTGTGTGTTTCTCCTTTCAAGGTCTCACTCAGTTCCTTCCAAATTTCAACAGCATCAGCAATAAAACAGTGCCTTCCCTGCACTTTGTTCAAGGCTATGAAAGTAGGTTTCAGGTTAGTAATCACATTTTCTACATTTCTCTTTAGCCCAATGATGAGAACTTTAGTTATGGCAGTTCCATCTATTTTGTCACAATTTTGTTCACAAATTGTCATCAGATTAGGCAGGTTCTCAATATATTGCTCAGAACAGTCCACTACTGAATTCCAATGCAAGTCTTATGCTTTCTTCAGAGCAGCTGTTGCAAAGTGGTTATTATGGAAGTATTTTGCAGTTTCAACATTAACCATTATTTCTGGAGCAAGGAAATCTTTGGTTAAGAGGTGCATCAAATGAGCACTGCAGCCACATGTTATTAGCTTGGGAATTTCTTCTAGATTTCTTTTCATCTTTGATACATTTTCAGTGTTGTCTATGACAAAGCTGCGTACTAGACATTTTAATTTTTTTTCACAGTTTGTTACACCTTTTACTGCTATTTCTTGTAAGTATTCTGCCATGTGTGCATTTTCTGATGTGTCAGTTGTTTCTGTAAGGTGGACAGTCCCTTCTCTTGTTGTCAGACAAGCACACGTTACTGGATTATTGTGAACATTGCTTCACCCATCAAGCCTCAGGTTAACAATTTTCCCCTTTAGACTTTTTGCACATTCTTCAATTTCTTTCTTATATACTTTATCCAGCAATATTGTCTCAAACAGTATATAATTAGTATAATCCCTATTCCATGATGAAATCTTTGAGCTTTAACATATCTTAGGTTTATTTTTTCTAACAAAGCAGCTTATTTACAATTAAATAAAAAAAGCCAAATGAAATAAAAATCTGATTTTTTAAATAAAAAAAATTGTTGATTTTTATCCACCCTGGGTTAGAACTCTTCTACCATTCCTGTTGAGGCTGAGCGACTGAACAGCCAGTATTTTGGGGAGCCAATCTTTGTGAGGAGGGTAAGAGGACATACACAAGAGTGAGCATGATTATAGGCTAGTACTTAGGGCACTTAGCAGAAATATTCCCTCCCAGGGGTCTTGTCTCTGCTCACAGGACTGTTTTTTTTATTTTACCCAGTGGAATACAGCATACAATTCAGCATGCCCTTTTACCTAGCTCTAGGTAACTGTATACTGACTTAGGCACCTCCCTGCTCAATTTGCTGGCAGTTTTTGAACTCTATGTCATGTATGGAGAGCCATCTTTTTCTAACGCAGGATTTGGGATTTGACTCCAGAGGCAAGGAACCTAAAAAGTTAAAGCTTTTATTGTACTTTTTGTCTTGGGTTTTCATATACGTTTCAAAAATGTCTTCTTTTCTTCTCTCACTAATAGAGGAGACTGTGCATTGACTATTCATCCCTGGGTGTGTTTAATCTTTTCCTTTCCCTTTGTCTGCTTTCCTGTTAATTAGGCCCTAGTAGGAAGGCTTTGTCAAAGAGTTGTCTGATCTCACTGCAAAATCTTTCACGTTTGTCTAACCTCCTCTGGAAACTTGCTTTACTGCTGAGTCCTTTTGACAGAGAACAGTTTCTTTGGCTCTCACATGCTTCCTCCTGGGTTTTTTGATCTGTGCTGTCCAAGAGAAGAACAGCTTTCTTGGTGGGTGGCAATAAAGCATCTTCACCAAGGAGTCTGACATAGGCGTAGGAGTTGAATCAGCCCCTCTGGCAAACCAAAAGGTCCAAGAAAATGTAAAATAATCATTAATAAAAAGTACCTATGCTCCCTAGCAGCTCCTCTATGTCTTGCATCTTGTTGACACCCACTTTTTCTTGGGCATCAATTATTTTGCAATGGTTTGGAGAATCAGGTCTCATGTATAGTTATCTCTCTCCTTTTCAACCCACTAGAGCTGCATCAAGTAGAACTCATCAAATCTTTAGGCCTAAGAGCTCGACATGAGGACACTTGGAATACATAGGCATTTATAAGAGAGTAAACAGGTGGATGCAGCTGAAACTAATTTGGCTGCTGGCAGTTCAAAAGAATCTGGGTTATTACGCATGAAATAGCTAGCAAAGGCTGAAATATCAGTTAATCTCTTCAATGCAGTAGGATAATTCCTAGGTTTTGGGGACATATTATCAAAATATGTTTTAAAGTTGCAGTAAACCAGAGCCAGATTTATTCCTATTAATGTTGGGGGAATGTGTAACAAGGAGCCAGCCAAATCTTCAGGAGGACATACCTTGTCAGAGACCCAACCACACTTTCAGCATGGTGAAATGCACATTTGCTGTTTGTGTTCACTCAAGAGACATGACCAGATGCTTTGCTTGAATCTTTAATGGAACTACACTGAATTTTGCCAGTTTCCCACTATTTCCAGATGTATCCAAATCTGTGGTTCTTGTTAAATAGAGCAAACTTCAGTGATAGCAGTAGGTCATGGGAAGAAAAGAGGCTTGATGACTTGATGCAGGAATTTGTCTTTTAACAATAACACTAACAGCTATTTTTTGTATATTTTATTACTTTGGTTCCTTATAAATCGGTACATGTTAATTAAGCATTTTGAAGGAAGGAAATCGCCAGAAGGGCACCTGAAAGGTAATAGCTGCTTAAATTGTACGGTAGTAGACTCAGATATCTTCTATTATTTTGGACCAGGTGATTGCGGTTTTTTTTTCTTTAAAAATACGAGTGCATAACTGAAGATGAGTTCAAAGTTCCATTTGAGCCCATTGGACTTGCATGGTTAAGGCACTCTGCAGCCAATAGCATACAGGGAAGCAATGTGATGAGTATCAGATCTGATCACCTTGGTTATGTACAGACAGTCAAAAAGCTCAAGGCTTTATTGATTCAGTCTTTGCAGGTTAGTCTAAGAAGCAGAGATTAAGCAGAGAAACAACTGGATGGTCATTCACTTTTGATTCAGGAAATTCAGCCACATACCTGCAATGGCTCAGGTCAGAAGCTGGGGGGTGCATGGCTCTCTGGCACACAGCCAGAATGGGCTGTATGTTTGCTTCCTCTTCCTGCTGCCCCCAAGGTCTCTGGGATTTGCAGAATCACAGCAGCAGGACTCTGCAGGATTGCTTATCACTTCTTCCTGCTTCCAGGTGCCTCTGGGATTTCTAATCCACAGTTGTAGCCAGCAGTAAGTTTTTAGCAAGGCAGTGCAACTCTGTACTTGGGGGAAGGGAAGTTTAACTCCCTTCCCTGGCCTAAGACCCCAGATGGGGTTTGCCTGGGGAAGTGCAGTCCCTGCCTCTGTTTCTCTCTCCCTCTGCCAACACTTCTCTCCTGGAGCAGACAGCACAGCCTAGGCTAGGGTTGGAAAGCATGCTGGGATGCTGGGGGACTGTGAGTTAACTTGAACCAGGAAGAGGTCTAGGACAGAAGTTTCATAAACTGTTTTGACCCAAATCAATTAAGTCTGATATTGCATTCAATCAGGTTTATCTTAAACCTGTTTCAGCCATTTTGAAACTGGTTTATGTGCACTGAACTTCTGTTCTGTTACAGAATTAAACCAGTTTCTGATCACTTAAACCAATTTCTGTGTAACTTCTGTCCCTAGCCCTTTTGGTTTTCCAGGCATGAATGACCAGGTGGCTGTTTTACAGGCGGGTTGGCTGGGGGCAGACATTGGCATGAGTTCAGAGCAGGGTATGACCGCTAAAGCTCCATAGCTGCAGTGAGACGTCCTCTGACTATTCAGCAGCCAAAGGGAAATGACCTCTGTGGTATAGGACTTCTATTCAGTCTGAGTATCTTTGCATGTTGGATCTAGCCTCTGGTTACTTCCCCGAGACTTTGATACCCATTTGGTTACCTGATACCTGTGAGGTGATTTACTGCTAAATGCCTTGCCACATAGTAATCTATAAGCACATTTATATCTCCCCTATCACTTGATTAAAAGAATCGTGTTACAAAATTGTGCGACTCCTGCCACATTTCTGTGCCTTGACTGTTTCTCTAGACCAGTGGTTCTCAATCTTTTTGGACTTGAGGCACCCCTTACTGGACTTGAGACATCCCTCCATAACTTTTTCAAATTGAGTAGCACCCAATTTCAAAAGATAATTCATATATTACAGTGCTTTTCTCCTTATACAGGGGCTGGGCAGTAGGGGTAGGGGATCATCCAGGCGGGGGCAAGCCTGAGCCAGGCTTATCTGCTTAGCTTCTTTGCTTATCTCCTTAAATTTCTGGGCATACTTCAAAGGATTTGGTGGCACCCAAAGTACTCTGGCACTCTGGTTGAGAATCCTTGTCCCAGATCATGTGGTGTGCTGACCTTTCCATATTTGTGCACTAACAATCCTGTGGCACCCTCACACTGTCTGTGGGAGCTTCAGTCTGCGGTATAAAAGGGTTATTTTGATGAGTTAATTTTTTTGGCAAGTAGGAATATATATATGTATACGCTTGCAATATTTATTGATTTATTGTTGCTTCCCAACTTACATATTATCACAGTCCAGTAGTACGTATGATATCTTTTAAGATATCACTTTCATTCCTGATGCAATGCAAATAAAACTAGTGGAGTTAATTTTGGGCACTTAACAGACATTGGTTTGTAATAATCTAAAACAAACATCAATCCTGTCCCTTAGAGCTGCTATGAATTATTGTAACAGTGCTGGCTCCCAGGGGGCCCTTTCTGTAGCTTTGATCACCAAAATGCTGCTGCCCCTTGACCCCAGTGTGGCAAAAATGGGTGACATGGCTCTCTGCTGCCCTGCATTGTCCTGCACCAGGTGAGTTCTTGGATAGCCCCTAAATCAGCAGTGCAAATCCCTGGGAGGAGTAAAGAATGTGGTCCTGTTTTCCTTTTTTCCTTGTTTGTTTTTAATCCTTATTTTTACTTTTCCCAAAAGCCACTTTTCTGTGACAGAGAGAGGAGAAGGAACAAAGAGTGCTTTGTCTATGTAAATAATGCTTGGAATGGCATCTCCTGGTGGAACTGTTATGGGAATGCCGCTCAAGGTGGTGCTGCTACGTCGCTGCATAAAAATGTACGTGAATAGCAGTTGTGAACAGAGGATCAGTTCTTCCCAAGGCCAAAAGGCTTTATTGACTCTACATGCAAGCATGTCCCTCCTTAAACTTTTCCTGCCTTATAAACCCTTGAATATTTTTGTTAATCAGTGCTGGAGCTGGGTAGCAAATCTGTAGGGCACCCACAAAGAAAGGGCTTTAATGCTTTTATATTCATTAGGGTTTTAAATAACACAGGCCAAATTCTTTTCTGGTGTAAGCTGGCTGGCACAGCTCCATTGAACTTTACACTACTAATTTACACCAGTGAGAATTTAGCTTCTGATATTTTCAGAGTAAACTCCTCACAGCTGTTTGCTAAAGCTTTGAACTGAAAGTAAACCAAGACACGTGTGTTCTCCTTACTTCAGGAATCTGTATAATCTGTGTTGCCCTACCATAATTATTT
Organism: Caiman crocodilus; assembly: GCA_030014935.1. Taxonomy (NCBI): domain Eukaryota; kingdom Metazoa; phylum Chordata; order Crocodylia; family Alligatoridae; genus Caiman; species Caiman crocodilus. Next base: position 168,969,530 of record JAGPOW010003316.1, read on the forward strand.
TAGTCATTTGTTTTTGAAAAATAATTTGATATATATAATGCCAAGATTTTAAATACTTACGCAGCTAATGTTTTGAATAAGTGGTTGAATTAAAATAAATCATTGCAGGTGATACTTGCGGCCAAGAGTGGAACCCGGCACAGGGCAGAGCTCTCTGTCTCTAACTGCACCGGACCTTCAGTTTGTGACCCTAGAAGCAAGAAAAGCCACAGTACACAAAATAAACTAACTGCTTTTTGAAATTCGTTATTGGTTTCAGAATGAGTTACTTGAGTTACTTTCATTTAACTATGGTAAATGTCCTATATGTGCATACTCCTCCATTCTTGGAAAGAAGTTCCCTTAACACTGTAAGGATCATGTTAACAGCAAACCTTCAAAAATGGGTTGGCTACCCTTGTGATTAGAGAACTTCTAGGCTTGTGTATCCAAGTCCTCTCTATTTATAGTCAGTGTAGTCAATGTATAGTCAGACCCATCTCTTGGTCCTATGTACCTCCTTTTAGGTTGATATTTTTTGTTTGTTCTTACCCTTTGTGTAAAATTATTATATTACATAAGACCTAGGACAACAAAAGTAAAAGCTCACCTCCTGAGGAAAAGAGTAATGTGTTTTTTTTATGTCTACATCAAGGACATGGTACATGTAGAAAATTGCAGTTAACAGGACCAAACAAGCCCAGCAATAAAATGGATTAGTGAAAGAAGTGCTCAGCATCTTTGAAAATCTTGATGTTCTGATTTTTTTTTTTTTTTTTTAATGAGGTATCTATAATGAGGGAATTAGACTTCAGTCTAACAAGTTATTCCACATATACAACCCATCCAACAAGTTATTGCACATAGGCAAATCCCTAACTGTGTAGATCCCCATCTGAAGGCAGTAGGAACTGTGCGCATTCAGTCCCTGCATCAGTGGGGCTCTTTATGGGTATAGGAAAATGCCATACAGAACAGCATGCAGGTGCATGGCCTATCCTTAGGCCTCTGTATTTGAAAATCATGTCTGGTACGTACAAGGCTGATGGCTTGTGCCACTGTGTGCAGTGGGTCACATCTTGCTAACTAGTGTTTGTATTCAAAGCTATGAAATATTGTTACACTTTTTTGTCTCCTTTTATGTCTTCTCTGTTTCTTTGGCTGAGATGAGCAAACGATGAGCTACTTAAACTAGGCTTTGACTGCTATACAACCCTTCTTTAAAGACAGGTTTCCCTTCTGGAAAGTCTTGGAGATACATATGTGGTGTGTAAAACAGTCCTCCTGCCATGGTTTGTGATTCTTTTTGACAATATGAAGGGGTGTTCATAGGCTGTGACCTTTTTAATAACGTATCATCGACCTAGGAGCTAAATTTCACGTGTGTGAGAAGGCACAGTTCCATTATCTTGCACCCATTCATACTACTGGTGAATTTGATCCCAGTACAGAACAAAAGTTTCTGTTAATTTCTTTTTGTTTTTCTTTTTTTACCACACATGTTATAAATGATCTGCTGCCATGATATTGTTAAGATGGCTAAAATGTATGTGCAAGACATTAGCCAAACTGCAATTTATGATGGAACTGGATAAGTGTTGAGGTCTTGAAATGTTCTCATTAGTTTTGAGTATGCTATAAATAGCCAAGATGTAAGGACAGATATTTTCTTCTGTTACAGATTTCTTCCCCCTTGCCATCCCTCCCTGCTTCCCAAGTCTCAGGGCTCTGATTCAAATTAGGGCTCTGCTCCTTCGGTTTGTTTTGAGTTGTTAATCAGACATTCTAAGATAGTAACCCCAAGTCCAGTAATCCAGTCAGGAGATATGGCTAGAATTGATTTGAATTAATGTAGTTTTGAGAAGAAATAAACTTGATTCCCAAGCTTCAGTTAACAGTGCATTCCTGCTTGTAATTCTGCTAAAAATCTTCTATTTAAGCTTATACTAAAGACTTCTTAAAGAATGTCTTGTCAGCGTAAGGTTCTGGAAATGAGAGTATCACGTACAACTATGAGTAAATGAGTGAGTGAGATTTTTATCTGACCTCCAAAATAATCAATTTTTAAAAAATTACTTGGATATTATTTCAATTCTTCTGGATTCTGGGGTGCTGTGAGATCCTTTTAAGGGTACAAACACCTATACATGACTTACAGGATAACCTCAAAGATTTCACATAGGAATCCATAGTGTCAAAAGGATTCAGGCCTGTTTTGTTCTTTTTGACTCCTTTGCAACAGAAGAACTACTTCATTACCATATTTTCTCATATAGAGCATGTTCCATAATATGATATCCTGTTTTTGAAAGACGGAAGAGAAAAAATATTTCCTTGTAGTAACTGAGTAGCGGCAGATATGGAGCCAAGGCTGGTCATTGTTTTGCTTTCTGTTAGTTAAGGGCACACTTTACTTTTGCTTTTATGTTGTAATTGGCAGAAACCTCTCTTGCCTTACCTCTCACACATTATATTCACTGCTGTTGCCAGCAGCTAGTTTTTGAGAAAAATGCATGTGAGAAAATATAGACATTGGATTTTTGACACATTATAATTTGCCTGACAACTGACTTCCGAGCCCCGCCTGGTCTGGCTTCTTTACTTTTCATTCCATCCAGGAAGAGCACACACCAACTGCTGAAACTTCCTTAGCCTGATGAAGGGTTTTTGAACCTGAAAGCTTACTTAATAACTATTCTTCAACTATTTGAATTGGTCTTATAAAAGATATCAGATTCACCCAAGGAACCTTGTCTGCCTGTGAGAAAATATGGTGCTTTTCTATAGTCAAAAGATGAATGAAACTAAGAACTGGCATTTTACAAGAAGTGTGAAGAGTGCCTTGATTCTAAAAAGAGTCACTTGTCTACTATAAGCCTAGTTAACACTTGGAAGACTTTGCAAGTAGAATTACAATTGTCTTTAGTCGAGTCATTTCATCTTGTGCCTTAGCGATATCCACAAATAAATAACTGCTCATTGGGGTCGTTGATTAGAAGAGCTTTATATAAGTGTTTAAAATTCAGTAGAAAACATGCACAGTATTCTAATGACTGGGTTGAGTAGATCCAAGACTTAAGTTTATGTGGATAGCTTTTCTAAGGAAAAAAGGGAGAGATTGTTTTTCAAGTGATGGAAAAATGTTGGATGTTTTTAGTCATATAACAGAAGCCACTGAGTCCCACAGCCCACAAGTGGCTAAAGATTTCTTTCTCCTTTTGTTAAGTGTATATATATAGAAACACAGACAAACTGTGTGTGCATGGTGGGATAAGGAAGTGGACCTGAATTAATTACATGGGAGAAAAAAGCCTTCTAGAATTGCCAGCACTGGCTCAGACCTCGTTTTGCTACTTCCTGACAAAGACACTTCTTGAAGGAGCAGTACCTCACTTAGCTGAGCTGGAACATGAGAAAAGTTTCATGGTTACTCTGATAGCAGCACTATCACATAAAAAATGAATCGAGAATTACATACTGCTGTAGAGTAGCAGCTGGGGCAGGAGACTAGGGTTTGGGAGCCCTAGCTCCTATTCATGCCCCTCTTCCCACTCACTACACCGTGTCTGTTTTTACCTCTGTCACTAAAATAGGAGGAATTCTTACCCAGCTTTTATAAGTGCTCTGTGTGTATAATAACCAAATATTTTATTAAATGTCAGTTGAATGTATTCCTATTACCTAAGCTCTTGAGGAAAATTGACATACACAATTGCAAAAAGATCTTTCTGGCCACTGGAGGAATGAGGTTCTGGAGCAGCCTTCCAAGACAACTACTAGGAATAGAGAAACCTCACTAGTTTTTGGATGTACTTTGATCAGTTTTTTGGAAGAGGTTGTACAATGTGCTGTCTGAGATTTCAGGGGCTGACCTGATGATGCAACAAGTTCCTTCCAGTTTGTGGTTCACATGTGCAGATAGTTCCTATTCTGTGCTTCATGGTTTACATTTAAAGTACTACAAGTCCTGATCCAGAATCTGTTGACATCATTAGAAATCTTTCAGTTGACATGCTTGAATTTTGGATTGTCACCTTAAGTTGTTATTTAACACACTCATAGTTTTATAGTTATTCATAGTTATTCACTCAGTGCATATAGACTTCTAAACTCCTAGGTTCTTGCTATGTTTTCACGTGCTAATAAAAATTAAAACTTGCATCTCTGTTATACTGAGAATAGAAATAAACATCTTGGCTCTCACTTCATTAAGACAACCTAAGCAAGGCTATGGAGGGGCAGTGGAACAACAGAAGTTATTTGTGTTTTTTGTGCCCTTTGATACATAATCCATTAATAAGGTGAGCACTAAGATGCCAACTTTCACACTCACTTAATGTTTAGCTCATTCTTAGTACTGACTACAAGCTGTTTCAAGCTTCCCATGTTATATCTATCTATAATTGTAGCATTTTCTTTAATGACACTATGTGAAAATTTTGATTAATATAAAGAAGGGGGTAGAAAAGTGAAATCAGGCTCATATGAATCCAAATCACTATTCACATTTAAATGAGGCCTAAAACAGTAGTGACCTTAGGGTTGTTGGGGCCCTGGGCAAGAGAGTCAAAACAAGAAGCAAGGTGTATGTACTTACACTGTGATGGGTTAACATTTACCTATCATGGAACTTTTTAATATTTGTGGGGGTGGGAATTAGATAAAGAATCTAGTGTTAAAATGCAAATAAAGCCACTTCTTTATAAAAACTTCACCCCCTAAAAAATATGTTGCAAAATGTTGGGGCCCCCTAAAGTGTGGGGGCCTGGGCAGTCACCTGGTTTGTCTTCTCCTAAGGCCGGTACTGCCTCAAAGAAGAGTTAAATGCTATTTTCTTAGAGTCTTTTTAACATGGAAGTACAAATACAGTTTCATTTCTCTCTAGTGTTAATGATACAGTTATAAGGATCAAACTTGCTCTCCAAAATGACATTCTGTTCTCAGTCCTGGAGAGCTTTCCCCTTATATTCATTGGTCAATGGTGCTTTTGATTAAACAGACCCAATTTGAATGTAATGTCTTATGTATGTGTTTTTACTTCCCTTCCCCTCTCCTTCCCCCTCCCCCCAGGAAGAAAAGAATGTCACATTTCTTGGTGTCACATGTCTGGAGGTAAAGGATGTATGGCATATGAGAGTGCTGATTGAAATTCAAATGATGGAGGGGAAAAGAGCAAGAGTTGGGTGGTCAGGATGCAGATCCTAGTTATACACATACATAGGTTTTTGAATTTCTCTCTAGTACAAAGGTTTTTTTGGTCAGGGGTCTAGAAATGGGGAGTACCCAGGCGGCCAGTTGATGAATTGGGGGGCGGGCAGGGGTCCCCGTGTAGCAGCAAAACCAGAAGTGCTGCCAGCGGCAAAGCTTGAATGCTACCAGCTTCTCTGTGCCACTGCTGTGTTTCCCTTCTGAGAATCCAATCCTATCTGCTCCACAGATTAGAAAGCAAATTTCCAAAGTACCCCCAGGGTACACATACCCCCGGTTGAAAACCCTTGCTCTAGTAGAACCAAGTACAATTTGCCAAAATTGCACTGGTTTTCAAAATACCTGCTAGGGCCTCCCCTGCTCACTTGCATGATGGAGATTTAGCTTGAAAGCTGCAGTGCAATGATGGGAGTTCTCTGATTTATGAATCATTCTATTATAGTGATCAAAATTAGGCTTGTCCATATGGAGATGTATATAAATCTGATCCTGAAAAAGTCAATTGAATCTTGCCCTGTAACATGCTTTTACAAAAGTTTTATTGCTTTAAACCCTTTGGAAACTTAATTTTTCATTGGGTTCAGTTATAATATAACAGACAAGATTTTCATCTATAATTATCATTACTTATACAAGTGTATAGACGAGGTGTAGTCTCTATGCAGATGGAGGTATATTATACCCAGCATTTATGATTGCTGCTAGACTATGTCAAATGTTAATGGGGAGAGTTTATAAAATGGAGTCTCTACTAACCTCTTTGACTGTTATTAATATACTGAATAATTGGAGCTACAGGTTAAAAAGATAATGGAATACTTCTTAACTCTGTTTGGATAGTTGTCCTCTGCTGAAGTGCTGATTCTTCTATTACAAAGCTCTTAACCAGTGTTCTGACATGACTGAAAATACCATAATAGTAAACACCAGTGGGATTGTGGTTGTTTAAATGATACATCTAGGAAACCAAAGATAGATTTGGGGTTTCTCTTGGTAGCAGCTCCCCACAGCCTTCTCACAGGTCACTGAAAAAAGAAGTTAACCTCTTCATCAGATGCAGAAAAATACTTCATTGTAGCATCTGACAAAATTGTTGCCTCTAAAAGCTCATTCATTTCTGAACTAGTTACTCTGAAGTGCTACTCTGCCCTGCTTCCTGCAGGTCAGTGAAAATGAGTCTTCCTGCAGGCTGATATAAGGTCTTATCTATTCAGTGCCAACTGATATCTTAAATCAATTGAGCAATCCAGCCACAGACATCAAGGGAACTGGCCAAATTAGGAGACAAGTTTGGGAATCCAGTGGCATTAATTGAAGACAATTTCTGCTCTGTCTGTTTGGCATCTCCTTCCTATGCATTATGTGGTCTTGAATGATTGGCGTTTATCAGTTTCAGTAGGAGAATACACAAGCAAATAACCTGAAAATGCTTTACTGTTGCAATAATATTTCCTGCTTGTTGTTAATGAAATGAAAGGCTGTGCATCTTAAGATGTTTTTTTTTTCCATCAGTGCTGTGCTCCCCAATTTGTGAGATGCCAGTAGGAGCTACAGGTAGCCATCACCTCTGAGAATCCAATCCTTTTTGCTCCACAGATTGGGAAGCAAACTGCTGATTGGATCTTGCAAGATGCTACAGCCCCTTTTGCCAGGTACTCGGTAGAATCATAGAAATTAAGGGATGGAAGGGACCTTGAAAGATTATCGAGTCCATCCCACCCTGCTCTGGGTATCTGTCCAGTCTCCTCTTGAAGACTTCAAAGGTTGTGGACTGCACCATCTCCTTGGGAAGTCTGTTCCAGATTCTGGTTGCCCTTATGATAAATAAGTTCTTCCTTATATCCAACCTGAAATCATCCTCTAACAGTTTATGACCATTGTTTTTTTTGTCCTCCCCTGGGGCATCCTAGTGAACAGTTATTCTCCTAGTTTCCACTGTTTATCTCCCAGCTTCCACTATTTACCCCTCACATACTTATAGATGACCACCAAGTTCCCCCTCAGTCTTCTTTTCCCCAGATTGAACAGTCCCAGATCCCTTAGTCTTTGCTCATAAGGTTTGTCTTCCAGGTCCTTAAACATTCTTGTGGCCCATCTTTGGACCCTTTCAAGATTCTCCACATCTTTTTTTTGAAGTGCAGCGCCCAGAACTAGACCCAGTACCCCAGCTGGGATCTAACCAACACAGAGTAGAGAGAAGTATCACTTCCTTAACCCTGTTTGCAACACATCAGTTAATGCATCCTGGTATGCAATTACTTCTGTTGACTACAGCATTGCACTGGTGGCTTATGTTCATCCTGTGATCCACCATAACCCCGAGGTCCGTTTCAGCCATCATATTTGCCAAGACATCTCCTTCTAACCTATATTCATGTCACTAGTTACTTCTCCCCATATGAAGCACTCTGCATTTATCTTTATTGAGCTGCATCCGATTTTGCTCCACCCACCTTTTCAGCTTGGCCAGGTCCACTTGGATCTTCATTCTGTTCCCTAGCACATTGCTTTTCCCCATAACTTAGTATCGTCTACAGACTTGGCCAGCATGTTTTCCACATCTTCATCTAAATCGTTCATAAAAATGTTGAACAGCGTGAGGCCAAGAACTGAACCCTGTGGGACACCACTGGCCACCTCCCACCAAGACAATACGGTGCCGGTCTCTAACACTCTCTGGATTCATTCCCAACCCTCCTCACTGTGGACTCTGCCAGCCCATAATCCCCCAATTTTTTTGTAAGAGGGTCATGGGAGACCATATCAAAGGCTTTTTTAAAATCCAAATATATGACATCAACCAAATGTCCCACATCCAAGTGGTTCATTACTTGATCGTGGAAGGAGACAAGGTTGGTCAGCCATGACCTGCCGACAGCGAAACCACATTGGCTATCCTTCAGTATCATGCCTTGTGCCAGTCTCTTACAATGGACTTCTTGATAATTTTTCCCCAAATTTTATGAAGTATCAAGGTCAAACTGACTGGCCTATAGTTTCCTGGATCCTCCCTCCTCCCCTTCTTAAAGATTGGCACCACATTGGCTCTTTTCTAATTTTCCAGGACCTCTCCTGAGCACCACAAGTCTTCAGATACCTTCGCCATTGGTTTTGCAGTGACTCCAGCCAATTCCCTCAGCACTCTCGGGTGTAGTCTTCTGGTCCTGCCAACTTGAAGACATTCAGCCACTCTAAGTGCTCCCTCACCAGTTCAATACTGAATATTGGGTGACAATCGCCCCAATCCCCACCCCAGTATCCTTCCAGTAGTGTTGTGCAAAGAACAGGATTTTCTCCCAAACCCAGAAAAAAGTTATTATCAAGCCAGATATGATTTCACAAAATACTTTAATTGGGTTTCAAGAGAAGTAAAGGGCTAGATGCATAAAATGGGAAAAAATGCTGTCAGAGTTAGTAGGTACAAATGGGGTTCAGGCATCCATCCATGGTGTTGAAGACCCGCATTCAATTTCCTCTTCCGTTTTGAGGAGATTTGAACTAACATCTCTCACCTCTTGTGATGTTCCCAACTGCCTGGCCCTAAGGAATTCTGGCATGGGGAGTGGTCTCGATCCCTTCTGTTGCTGCTGTTCTTCACATGAACAAACATGAACTGGAGCAGGGTCCTGATGTCTCATTTCCAAGCTGGGTGTCCTATCTCCCAGACTAGTGTGTCATTCCCTGTAGTGTGACACAGTGAGTAATTATTTTATACAAAGTAGAGTTGCTCCAACTGAAAGGACTGAGGGAGCTGCTTCTTTAGTATTGAATAGCTATAGCTCTTGCTGACTCTGCTGAGACTTAAGGGTACTCCAGCACCTCTTTGGTGATGCTCACTAGTTTTCAGGAAGAAGCCCTTAACCTTTTCATACAGGAATTGCATTTGTAAAGAGTTAACTCAAAATCATCTCTGCTTAATCAGTCTTAAAATTCTGTTTTGGCAAGACCTTTAAAACAAGGATCTAACTCTAAAGTAATAATAGGGATGATAAATCAAGGGGGAAATAATTTAGGCTTGGTTAATAAAGCAGTATTAAGGCAAGCTGCCAAATTCTGTGTAGTTTAGGCCCTCTGTTATGCAAACTCTGGAAGCTACCTGGTGTGCCTCTAACAAATGCTGACCTGATTGCACCATATATTACATTTTTTTTTCCAGTATTGATCATTATGACTGAATAATTTTGTTTTAAATCACTAACTTCTGTTGTACTGTAAATTCCAAATACAAATATAGCTGTGTGGTCAGATGTTTGTGAAAGTAACATACACTGTTCTGTTAATGGGGCATCAACAAGGTGTAGTATTTTTAACAATAGATTTGAGGGGGTTACGTTTCAATTATTATTATTTGCTAAGTGCCTGCTATATGCTGTATAAGACTAAGAAGTAGGGGTGCACTGATAGAGATTTTGGAAACCAATGCTGATAGCCGATTTTTAAGGAGGCTTATCGGCTGGTACTGATCCGATTTTTTTTTTTTTTTTTTTTTTTCTCCCCCAATACAGCTGCATGCAGCTGGTAATTCTATAGTGGTGAAAAGGGAAGGGGCATGGGGCGGGGCAGATCAAGGCCCCTGCAGTGAGGGAGGGAGTGGGGCTGGGGCTGAGGTAGACGCTGCCCAACTAGAGGGGGGTGGCTCCTGCTGCTGCTCCTGCCGCTTATCCAGGAGGGCATGGAGGAGGAGTGGTGTGCCCCAGATTTGTGCAGGGCAGGCTGTAGTGCTGTGCTTAGGGTGAGTGGTGGCACTGGGAGGGGGGATGCAGCCACCCCAAATTTCACTGTAGCCCACTCCCAGCATCACCACCACCCACCCTGAGTGCAAGATAGCCCCCTGATCCCAGCCCACAGCTGCAGTCTGCCTGGCCCACCCTGCACAGATCTGGAGGCACCCCCCATCCCTAGTGCCCTCCGGGATGAGCGGCATGCAGTAGCAGGGACCACTCCCTCCCCATGTCCCCTGGACGAGCTGTGGCTCCATCCCGTGCCTACTCTGCCCCAGGTGGGCAACACCTGTCCCAGCCCCAGTCCCTCTCTCACCACAGGAGGCATTAATCTGCGCCCTACACCCCTTCCCACTCTCCTTTCACCGTAGCAGACTTACTAGCTGCACACTGCTGGGTTGTGCTCCTTGCTGCCTGCGTGCTGTGCTGCAGCTGCCCTCACATATGGGCATTTATTGGCCAAATTATTGGCCACATCAGGCCATTCCTGATATAGTCAAGTTTCTTTATATTGGTGCTGATCCAATATCGAACCAATGTATTGGTGCACCTCTACTAAGAAGTGAAGGCAGTCCCTACGTGGCTTTCTGCATGGGTGTCAGGCTGTTCTGCCCTCTGTCATTGTCCTTCTGATGTTAGTAAAATGTTTGTGAATTAATTATTCATTGTTCTGTCTTTCATCAGGCAGTGCAGGAAATCTCTGCCTGCTGTGTCAAGGGGGAGAGGTAATTCTTGGTTATTGCTGATGGGCTGACTTGCTTTCTTTTATTGCTGCTGCAGGGAAGGCTGCTTCTCCCCAGTCAGTCCAGAAGCATGTCCCCTTGTGCAGTCCTTTATCTGTCCCAGCAGAGCCCTTCTACTCAATGGCCATGCACAGCTGAAGACGGGTCTCCAGACTCAAGAACGGCACCTTTTCCTCTTCACGGACCTTCTGGTTGTTGCCAAATCCAAGTAAGCATAGCACATAAAGGAATGCTTCTGCCTAGCAGCACCTGTCCTTGGCATGGCATAGCATGAATTTTTTAATACTTTTTCTACAATAAATCTTTCCTAGAGTCCATTAAAAGTTCTTAATTTGTCACTGGGAGTTGTCTGCCTCCTGTAGGTGCTTTGGGAAATCCCAGGCATATTAAAGGAGCAATAAACTTGCATATTACCACACTGGGTTTATTTTTCAGAAGTGTCACCTTATGTTGAGAACAAAAATGTTGTAAGGTGGTTAAAACAGGAGTTGCGTCTTGTTCTGCTATCAACTCTGCCTCAGAGATTGGACAAGTCACCTAAAACTGTTGGGGTCTCAGTTCACTTATTAAACGTATGCAATACCACTTTAAATCAGAGAGTTGTTAGAAGGTTATATGTATGGGATTTACTCCATTATGTTCAGGTGATTACCATTTATACATTGCACTTTTAAAGAGATGTTCAAGTGTTACAGTAAGTATTTTTGTCATCTCTACTGTACCAGAAACAGCATTTGGAAGATGCTTCAAAGTAGAAGGTGAAGAATTTGAGAGCAGTGTTCATGTGTAATCAGGCTTGTTGCTAACTTCAGATTATTCACTCTACCATTCACAATTAAAGCAGATTTACAAGATGGATCTAACATGCCAGCTTCATATGGCAGTTTTGGTTTAAGGCAAACTTTGAGAGTGCTTTCACTTGTTAAAATGAGTTAAAGAAAAATGTGAAAAACCTCTGATGCAGCTTTTTTTTCTGTTAGGTGCCATGAATATACTTTTGCAGGATGGATGGTTTCCACATTAATCTTGTGCTTGTTGCAGTGCATCCTTCCCCTTAGCTGCCTGTTTCAAAGGTTGCTGGGAAGAGCCAACATAAATCTGTTTTCTATGGAAATCTGAGCTATGTCTGTTTGTATCATGTAGAATAAACACAAAACCCTTTGCTGAATTCCCTTCACTTTATATGGTGTGACAAGAGAGGATATTTTATTTAAAACATGTACTCTAGCAGTGAGATGATGAATGTAAAAATTATTTATGTAAAACTGAACCTTGCCACTACTACTGTATGGATCGCCTATAGTGCCTAGGGGCTCCAGTCATTGAGGTGGGCTCCACTGTGCTAAGGGATGGATAAGCATTCTATTGACTTATATAGCGAAGCACCTTTCACTGAAATTAATGGGATTAGTCGTAGGGTATCATAGGCGACTGGTGCCTCCTGAGTCTGGGGCATGTATCCACAGAAGCCGGAGATTGTGGGGATGGGGCTGGTTAGCACACGCAGATGTCACCAACAGCATCAGCAGCAGGGATGGATGGAGCTGGCGAGTAGATGCCACCGGTGGCATTAACAGCAGGGGTGGCCCTGTCAGGGGGCACACATGCCCCCCAGGTTTCCCGTTGTCTATGTAGAGTAGGGCACTGTTCTGTGTAGCTGTTGCAAAATCTTCGCTCAGGGAATAGTAACAGAGTTTTGAGCATTTGGTTTAATGTGGGAAAAAGTCTGAATTTTTCTAGAAACAAGGCTTTTTTGATAATACCTTTATTGGATACCTTTGAGAGAGATGCTAGATGAGATTTTGACTGCAAGGGCATTTTGTCCTTTTAAGCATATCTAGCATCTTTCCCAACAACACAGGTGCTCCAGTCAAAGATACCACCAAAAAGCCCTTCCGTTTCCCGTTTCTCATTTCCTGGACCACAAAACTCCCACCCTAGTTGCATTGTGAAGGAGGACAAGCAGTTTATATTTCCATGTGGGAGTCTGATCCAAGTTAAATAGTTCAAAGTAACTTGGATTATAAGTGTTTAAAAACAGAAGAGTTCTTTGTTAGAGATGGAAATAAGGGCAATATCTTTAATTATATTACTTAATGTATTTTGAGGGCTGATTGACACAACAGCTTTAGAGATCACATCCCAACAGTTGAACCATCAGATCTGTCAATAATCAAACTGAATGATAATTATTAGCAAATACGGCCTTATATAAGGTACTGTGGCTGATTCTGAGAGGGAAAAATGTGTGCCATATACTATTGTGTGGTGATGACTGTTGATGAATATTGACTTTTTAATGACCAATGCAGAGTTAAGATGGAAGTACACCAGAGTAATAAAATGAGATTACAGTTGATCAGAATTGCCTACAGAATTAGTTTTTGTAAAGCTTTCTGGTAAATCTGTAATACTGTGTTGTGTCTGGTATTTGTCTAGTGTTTGGGGCTGCATGCATAAAAGGATGGTTTTAACTTTAATAGGAAAAAAGGTCTCTGAATGTAAAGATAAGTGTAACCCCTAGTGTATTCGAATCAGATGAAATCTAACATTCCAAAAAAGAATTGCGTTTTATAATTGGATTTTAGATGATCAGTAAGTGGGTCTAAGTGTTTGGGTTTAAGAGAAACAAATCCTGCATGAGTTCTTAGTTCACTAGCTCCACTCCTGTAAGAAGTCAGGCTTCTTCTGAGTGGTGTTGAGCACATCTGACTCCCATTCAAGTCAATAGGAGCTGAGGGTGCTCAGTATTGCTTGGAAGATGTTAACCATTTTATAAGGTTGGGAATTGTGGTCTTGTGGATAGGACTTGACTTAGAATCATACAAAATTAGGTCTGAAGAGGACTTCAGGAGGTCATCTAGTCCTTCCCCCTGCTCAAGGCAGAATCAACTCTATCCAAACTAGATCATACAAGTGCTTGTCTAACCTATTCCTAAAACTTCACAAACCCTTTGACACCACTATAAGGCACATTTTCCAAGGTTACCCAGAACACCGTACCTTCCACAGATAAAGCAGGGGGGCAAGGGTACTGTCAACATCCTGCGACTGCACGGTTGTTAAATACAACTTAAAGATCCAAGAGATCCATGCACTGTCACTCTAGAGAGAGCCAAATCCCCCTGTAATCCATCCTAATGTGACCATGGGGTAAAATCCTGATAATTTATTGCAATAGTATGGGGAGGGGAGAAAATCTTGCCTAGCCCCATGTGGCAAACAGCAAAGCCCATAAGTATCAAAAAGCTCAAAACCCCACCGCTCTGCTCTGCTACCTGAGGATGGCAAACAACTCCTCGTATCACACCTTCTTTCTGTCATCCTTTTTCCCTTCCATACACTTATCCTAGCCTGTAACTAAGCAGGTTGTGGAGCTCTGCTTCATTCTCCATTGCCTTCTCCATTACTTGCTTTGAGCTGCAGAGATCCTTTTGTGATTTCCCAGTCATCCAAGAGTTTCCAACTGTTACTCTTCACAGCATGCTACAGGCATTGCTATTCCTAGATCAGTGGTGCTCAACCTACAGCCTGCAGGCCAGATCCAGCCCCCAGAGTGACTGGAACCAGCCTATGGCACAAGGGATCAGCAGCAAGCAGCTCAGGAAAGAAGGAAGCAGTATCCCTTTCCCTTTCCCACATTGTGCTGCTGATCCCCTCTACAACTAGACCTATTTTGCTTTAATTTAAAGCCATTCCAGCATGCCTTACTCTGCAGAAATGAAGAAAAGGTTCCCTCCCTTTTCTTTGTGGCAGTGCTTTAGATGTTTTAAGGCCACCTCCATCACATCACCAGGACTCGGTCCTTGGGCCCACGCTGTTCAACATCTTCGTCGCCTACTTGGATGAGGGGGTGGAAAGCAAGCTATCCAAGTTTCCTAATGACACCAAACTGTGGGCTGAGGTGGGGACACCAGAAGAGAGGGAGAGGCTGCAGCGGGATCTGGGCCGACTGCATGAGTGGGCGGACAAGAACAGGA
>JAGPOW010003316.1:169013277-169048496 GCA_030014935.1 Caiman crocodilus
GCCGTCCGGTTCTCCCGTCCCCGGTGAGTCTCCTGCACCTTCCTTCGCCCCCCGGGGTCCCTCTCGGGTCCCTAGGGACGGCCCGGCGCCGTCACACTATCCTTGTGCTAACCAAGTTGATGGCCCTCCCGTGACCTGGTTATAAAAGCACAGCAGTATTTACAGCATGAAAGGGGTTTAAATGTGTGTGTTGCCTCTTTAGGAGGCTTCTAGCACACATGTGTTAGTTTAATTTATTACAACATAATGAGCAAAAAATGCTTGTTTGCACATGCCTGTAGAGTATTATAAACACACATTTGGTTACCATTTAACTTCAAATAGTTGACCAGTGTGAATTATTTGTCTGCAATCCAAATTGTTATGTAATCATCTGTTAAAAGAGAAAGGAGAGTACATTTGGTTGGTCTCCATACAAAAAGGAAATCTCATTGATCATGGAAGTATTCAGTAGTATAAATTTTAGTTGGGAAAGGCCACCGATTGCTAACCAGGTTAGTGTTTGGACCAGATCAGAATAGTTTCACATAGGGAAGTCTGTCACTCTGTGTGGATTTGATAGAACTGACTGGGAATGGAATTGCCTTCACCATACCTACAGTGCAAGCAGCACTGACTTTGACTGTACCAGAATGATTAAGGCACATTAAGGCATGTTGCCAACTCCAAAAAGATTTGCAACCAAGGTGATGTCATCATTTTACCATTGTGGCCTGGACTAATCCACAGAAGGAAGCCCTACAAGTTCTAGGCTTGAGTTCCGAAGTACAAAAGTACTCCCTAAGCAGTACTAAATAACCTAGTTGTGTTTCAGCCTGAAAGATGCTGGGGCTTCTATCACATATTATCTTCTCACATGTTCTTGCATAGATATGCATGCATCCCCTTTCCTTTCCACACTTTGTGATAGCCTCTCAGTCATGTTCATGCACTGTGAGAGTGGAGTAGATTTCCTAGGCTGGAAATCTCTTCTGGTTATCTAAATGTTTCCCTTTGTTGCTGAACCAGTAGGATTTTTTGATACTGGCATTTCATTGTTTTAACTTATTTGTTGATTTCTATTCCAGTGTTTGGAATAATATTTAAAAAAAAAAAAAAAAGATTTTCCATAGCTGCATAAAATAGTTTTTTGAACGTGACCAATCAGTAATAAACCTAAGAAAGTAGGCCTGGAAGAAACCTGTCAGTTGAGTCCAGTTCTTTTTCATTCACAGGCAACTATTTACACAGGGAATTCCCAGAATCTTTCACAGCCTTATGTGCCACAACAAGAACACTGCATGGGAGCTGATTCAAACTGGCTGTGGTACAGAGGGTAGGGGACAGGGAGAGCCCAACAAATAGTTGTTTGTTTAGCTCCGAGCCTTCAGACTGCACCAGTGCCTTGAGCCAGCTCCAATGCAATCCTAGGGCTGAGACTGAAAATCAGCTGTTTTTTGGTCTCAGCCCTGGGATCTCACTGGAGCCAGTTCCAGACTCTAGTAGGGTACTAAGAACTATGATGGTAGTAAGTATGTCATGTGCGACTGTTCAGAAAACTTTCCAAGCCATAGTAATGCTTACTATGATCTACATATAATTCATGTGATCGATGTGTAACAATACACTAAGAAGACATATTGGAAGCAGATGCTAAACTATACATAGGACTCCTGCATGGTTTGAGCAGGCTCCTTTGCTCAAGAGGTAGAGATGCCCCTGCTGAAATAGATAAAGCAAGGAGAAGTGTATGCTGATATTTGCAAAACTCTTCCAATGTTACAACCTATAGGCTGAAATATATACATTTTCTGTAGTTTCATAGCTATCTGTCAATGCTCATAAAGGGAAGGGAGAGATCTTTTGGGTCTTCCTTGAATCTCTTGAGCATATTCTAACAGCGAGTTCTTGTCCTTGTAGTCATGGGTAGATCTGGAATTTTGAAAAGAGGTGTGCAGGTGGTGAGGTACATCATCACATATAAAGACAACATATATTTTTCTCCACTTAAAAATAAGCTAGAAGCTTTACCAATGTGCTAGGGGCCTAGGGTGGTATTATTCAGTTTGACCGAGGTCAAAACAAATATAACTTCATTGGAATGAGTTTAAAAAATTTGCAGGGCTGTGAAATAGGAGCTTCATTCGCAGGAGCAGCTAACAGACAACAGCATTGCAGAACAGAGACTAGCTTGAGTGGTGGAACATCAAGACCATTAAAAAGAAGAGATGGTCATTAACACCTGTGGAATGAAGAGTTTAGAAGGCATCAGGTAAATTAAAATGAGTCATAAAGTCAGTTGACTCCTTCGGCACTGCCTGACTAGAGATGCTGCTGCCACTGCCAGGTGGTTGATTTTAAACTTTGGGTGGAGCAAGAATCAAGGGGAGTGCAAGTGCCCGAGTGCATTCCTGCCTCCCCACCCTCCCTTTGGAACCATCCCTGCTTGTGGTGGAAGGACACTGACAGTGTCCTACTTTCCTTGTGCCAAATTAAGACGTTCTTGGTGTTTTTGGTCAGTGTGCCTGCTAGTCATGTAAATTAGACAAGTGAGGGCCAGCCATTCTGGCAGGCATGTCACAAATTAGCCCCACACCCTTTGCACATGCCACTGCCATCCTCTTCCCATCAACTGCTTTGCCTTTTGTTCCCTGCTGTGTGCCTCTACCCAGTCTGCTGCTCTGCTTGTTGCTCCCTGCTCTGTGCTACCTGCCTGGTCTGTTTTTTTTTTCCTGCCCTATCTGCTGCTGTATTGCCTCCTCCCCACTGCATGCTACACACAGAGGTTGCCCATGCCACTTGTGGCTAACCGCTACAGGTTAGCCACCCCTGAATTTGACAAACACTTTTTTTAGATGGGAATAGTTTAGATAGGGGTGATCCTACCTTAAGTGAGATGATGACCTCTGGATGTCCCTTCCAGCCCTAGTTTTCTATGACTTTATGACACTTCTATAAAGGGAATAGGTCTTCTGAATCTAAACAAGAGCTTTATACTTTTCACTTGCAATGAGCACAATATACAGAACATAATAATATCCTTGCCACCTCAAACTTCCAACCAATGAACCTTAGCCACACTCTTGTATCTAGTTCATCTGGAACAAAAATAAAGGTTTTAGACATTAACAGTTATTCTTTTCTTCTGACTCATGGCATGTTAAATGACAGTTTTGAACCTTGTCATTCCTATCTTTCTTGAAGCTTTGGCTCATTTTTAAATGTATACCTTGCATATGTTTTCTCATGGAAAGAATCTTTCATTAGCCTTTACTGTCAAAATGTCCAAGTTTAAATTTAAACTCTCCTGTAAATGCTTCATTAAAAGATTTCCCCCCACTCCCAAAAGGAGCATGGTCATGGAATGATACATAACAAAAATCACCAAAAATATAAAAACACATGCTAGAAAGCACAGGTGGTAAAAGTCTGTAATATACTGAAGCTGATGTCTTGGGAGGTACCATATCTTGAAAACACAGGAAGTAGAAGCTCTGTAGATGCACAAAGTTTAAGGCTCATTTGGCTTGGAAGACAAAGATAAAAGAGAAGATTTATCAACATTACTTTTTCTATTTCATATTTCCACCTTAAAGAGGCCAACGCATCTTTTTGCTGTTAAGCAATCGTTTATACATGCTGACACCAAAAAATGTGAAGAAATTCCTTTTGCATATAAGAATGCCTTGGTTTCCTTTCCTGTGAGCTGTGAATAGGAGCTTCTGTAAATAATGCTGTTCAGAGCTTTCAGTATTACCCAACTTCATGAAAACCACCAAAATGAATGAAGAATAACCTGGCCAGTCACACAGGGCCAGCTGGAAGATGCTGATTAAAGCCAAGATGTCAGCAAGTGTACTGATTAATGGGTTTACTCTGTGCAAAGTGGGAAGAAAGACGGCAGTTTATTTTTGTTTGTAAATGCACCATATCCCATCAGCTGACTCTTTGTTATTAGGTATGGAAAGAGCTCAACTAGACTGCCAGTGTACAGCAACACAAAAAAAAAAATTAACAAAAATGGGCATATGGGTAGCAAATGAGTCATTTAGTGTAGTAACAATCTAGATTCAAGTGAAGTCAAAGATTTCTTAATTCTGCATGTACAGATGCATATTCAAGTTGCAATGTAGCAGTGCAGTGTAGATCTTCGACCCTTCTAAGAGGCTGGATAATAAGATGCATTCTCCACATGCTCATGTCCAGATATGGCTCACCATGGATTAGGCTGAGCCAAATGCCAAAGACTTAGTTGTGTTCATAGAATTTTTTCCTTCAAAACCATAGCAACCACCACAAAACAAATATTGGAAATAAAATTGAAATACATTTCTTCTAATAAATACCTCACTTCTTCCTCAGAGCTCAGCCAAAAACCATTTAAGAGGAAAAGGTCAATTATAAACTGGGCCTTTTGGCGTGGTCCAGGTACTCAGATGGACAATATACCAGTGTCTCCAACATCCCTGATTCCTGGGAAACTCTTCGGCCTCTCCTTGTCAGCCATATGTGAGAATGACAACCTGCCCAAACCTGTCTTGGTGAGTTATGAGGCTGCTTGTTACCTTTGCCTGGCAAGTGAGAATACAGGAGAGCAATGTCGCCATACTGCTCAAATGACCTGACCAGAGAATTTGGGAGGAAACCCCATCTACAGTTTTAAGCCAACATTTTGACTGTCAGCACAAACTGAGGTCAGGTTTGGTTAATATGAATAAGATTGTACATTGTATAACTTTTCTAATGTTCTTTTAAAATCGACCTGTCTTTTCTATGTAACATGTGCTATAGTCCTGATTCCATATACCTTACTTAGGCAATGCAAGAAGTGCCAGTGGGCACATCTACATGTG
This sequence comes from Caiman crocodilus, assembly GCA_030014935.1. Taxonomy (NCBI): domain Eukaryota; kingdom Metazoa; phylum Chordata; order Crocodylia; family Alligatoridae; genus Caiman; species Caiman crocodilus. The sequence continues at coordinate 169,018,110 of JAGPOW010003316.1, forward strand.
TTAACATGCTTTTACTAATGCATATTAAATTTATTGCCTCCAATATGAGGTCCCAAATAAATGTGCATTAGATTGTACTAATGTGCAGGTAGCTCAAGTGCATACTTTTTAGGTGACACTTACTGCACAGTAGCCTCTTCTACTGTGTGTTAGCATATTAACATTTTTTTTACGCTCTGCTTTAATGCACAATAAAATAAGCTACTGCACATTAAAGTGCACATGTAGGCATGCCCGCTGAGTACTATCCAACTACCTAACATTACATGGTATGGCATAGACTCTTTAAGGGTTTGTCTGCATTAAAGTGTTCTCAGCGCTTCAGTCTCTGGCGTTCCATGTTTGGAGTGCATCAGTGAGTGGAGATGGGTTGACTGTCCTTCAGCCACTCAGTGCTGGGACTTGCCTGTTACCATAATATGCTCAAACCCTAAGTTTAGAAGCCAGATCTTCCACCAAAGTCAGTTAAGGTAAGTCAATTTACCCTAGCTAATGGTTTCCCACAAGGTAGCTGGGACACTCTCAGCACTGTTCAAATGAGGACTTTTCAGAGCCTTCCATGACGTCCTTTTTTAAATCTTCTTGCTGCAGCTACTGGTGAATTTGATTGCTCTAAGTCAGTGGTGCTCAACCTTCTGGCCCCATGGGCCAGATGAGTGGAGCAAGACTGGTCTGCAGGTTGGATAGAGTCCTGCCCCTGCCCCAAGCGTTGGCAGCGGGCCCTGGGGCTGGGCAGCATCCCTCTTCTTCCCTGCTTGCCAAGATTTACTCCTGGGAGACTGGCACTTCCCCCATCCAGCCTTTCACACCACAGTTGGACCATGGGGCCCCATGCCACCCAAGCCTGGCCTTGTACATTGCAATTGGACACACAGTCCATCTCGTGGGGGTCAGGGCTCCTTCTGGGTTGAAAAGTTTGGCAGTAGGGTAGCAATGCCAGCACTCTCCTGCCACCAAATTTCCAAACCAAGGAGAGCCCTGTGGGTTAGATGACATGGCACCATGGTGCAGATCTAGCCCACAGGCCTTAGGCACTCCTACTTTGGTTTATTTGTTTTCCCCTCCCCCCTCCCCTAAGGGTTAGGCTATACCTAACCTGAAAAATCTGTTCATTTATTGCTCCCCTCTAAATATTACGGATATTTCAAGCCAAATGCAGTTACTGCTGTTTGCTACATATCTGTCTAAAACAGTGGTTCTCAGAAAATGTTAGCTTTTAGTTCTCACTTGTTTTTTTTACTGTGGAAAAATAATCGAGCAGTTCTTCTGCTGCAAAGAACTCAGTCTACAACAGGTCAGAGTATTCTTGATAGTATGGATTCCTGTTTGAAATCTCTGGATTTATACTGTGAATCCTGTGTAGATGTTCGCACACTTCCTAGTTCTAATATTGAATAGTACCCTGTGGCACACTTAAAAAGGGATCTTGTGGCACCCCAGTGCTGCATCATCCTGGCTACAAATCATTGGTTTAAAACACAAAACTTTTAAAAGCTTTTATTTGGAAAAATAATGTGAATAGGTTCACAGTCGCAACTTGGTAGAATGTTGTGGTCTTAAATAGATATACTGTTTAAATCCCAAAATGTAACTTCCTTTAATTGCCTTCAGTGCTTCTGCAGGATGAACATGACACCTAGGAGTATGGTATAGGATTTACCTATAGGGCAAGGTGAATTAGAAGGTATAAAGCCCAAAAGTAGGTTTGATGGTCTCTGCTTTAAAGCCCTATAACCTGCACCTTTAATAAATGGGTCTTGCTTTAACTTCTATCATACAAAACCATCTCAAGCCATTAACCTCCACACATGTAGTTTCTTTTGGCTTAATATTTTAAAAGGAGTTGGCTAGTTGTGTTGATTTTTATATTGAGATCTTGCATTGTAGTCCAACTATACAGTTGTTCTAAATTATTGCAAAGAAAATGGAAATGCTGGTGTAAACACTGTTCATGTGACTGGTGCATCTGTAAAGTATTTTGTACATAAATGAACAGTTGAGAAAGGAATGTGAAAAGTAGATTTTATTTAAAAAATAATGATAATAAAAAAGAATCTTTCCATTTGGCACATTTGCATTTCTGTTCTTCAGAAAGGTGATTCAGCAGCCCAAACTGAAATGAAACAAGAGCTGTTGCTTACCTAGCTGAGTTACAGAAACTCACTTTAATGATAATGGACTCTATACCAACATCCCATCCCTTGCCATGTACTCAGTGATTCCATTGTTAATAATGTGGTCTTCAGACCAGGAAGTGCATGCATGCGTGCATGCATAATAATTCCAAACCCACATACTCTACAAAAAACAAATGTGATGGATGTTGGCTGTGTTGCTTGGTCCTCTGCAGCTGGAAAGGGTTCAGGTAGTATTGTGACTAACATGCTATGAAAATTTACAGAGAGAAGAATAATTACAATAGGGTGGAAAATATAACCCATGTGCTGCAGCAGAAAAGATCTCCAACTTTAGATTTCCTTCTCTTGGCCATTTTTCATTTTTTGTCTGGAAGAAGAAATCAGACCTCCTTGATACCTCAGAAAGACTGGAAAATATACTTGATCTCCTGTCCCAAAAGTTTTTAACATATTAGATATATAATATGTGGGCAGGAGTTCTAGTTCTACCTGTTTGTTTCTGTGAAGCCTGATTGACTTCAGAGAGGTTGGTGGCTCTATTTAATGGAGAACAGTATTTAGATGGTCTGGTTCTATGACTCCTTACATTGGGTAGCTCCTTGAAGTTAACGGTCTGCTTGCGAAGTGAAGTGCAGCTTATTGGGAATAAGGGTGATGGAATATAAATCTTAATAAGGATTCAGAATTCATATTCTTATGAGCATGAGAAGCACTTTTATTACATTGAAAGAATTGTGTTGTGGTCTTTAGGCTACAAACTGATCAACTAAGCCAGAAATCTTAGCCTGTGTATGTATAAATTCAAAAGACTAGGTGAAGAGTGCAAATTTTACACCTTCCTGTGGAGCAGGTTCTTGCTATAGTCACAGGATACTACACTACTAGACTGTTGGTCTCTTCACATACATCAGTGTTGTGTGATATTTGGGCAGTTCTGAAGGTGTGATGCATCAGATCAGTACTTGGCTGTACTATGTGATATGAATATGGTAGCATAGATCATGTCAGTGCCAGAAGTGTAGCTTTCATAGGAGTTGTGTGCAGCCTTGAGAATATGTCCCATTTGTGCTTTGAATGTTTGTAGGGCTCATATATCTTCAGGTGTGACTCAAAGGAAAATAAAATATTATCTTGCTTGTAAGAGATGGTTAAAGAATCTGTTCCTAACAAGGCTTCTGGCTTTTTACTTTTGTACAGGACATGCTTACCCTTCTTTATCAAGAAGGGCCTTTTACCAGAGGCATTTTCAGACGGTCAGCCAATGCAAAATCTTGCAGAGATCTCAAGGAGAAGCTTAATTCAGGAGCTGAAGTGCACTTAGCCTGTGAATCCATATTTGTGACTGCATCAGTGTTTAAGGTATGCAAAAAGCTTTCCTCTTCCCTCTGGATGGAAGAACCAGCTTCTCTTCTGACAATGATCCAATTGGTTTTCTCTAAGGGCAGTTAATTTGTTTCTCTAAATGAGCCCTAACATTCAATCTGATCTAGAACATGTGAACTCAGACTGTGCAGGGCAGCCTTGCAAGGTCGAATCTTTATTCTGTTAAGTTGATGAAAGTGCTAAACCACTGTGAAGTATATTAGGTTGCCCAAAATATTGGGTTTATTTTCCTGTGAATGGTTGTACAAAAAATAGTGCTTTAACAACGACAACAGTCCATAGCTGTGCACCACCTGTGGAAAGGACTGGCACACTTTCCCTATTTTATTACCATACAGCTGTTTATGTGAAAGTGTTAGTTCAGTGATACTGTAATCTCCATATTGAAGCACTGCTTGGATGTATATAATAGAATTTTCTTAACATAAAATGCTGTCCTTTATTCTGCTATCCCTGATGCCAATGAATAAGGCTGCAATTTTGGTTGGGGAATTTTTAGTAAATTTCAAAGCAGGATCCAATGTAGTCTCCCATCTGATGGTGTTACAGGTGACATCATGTGAGAGTCAAATGACTATATGCATGTTTTAGGAGATGAAGGAGAATAAAGATATGATTTAAAAAGTCTACTGACTTAATTGTAGTTTTTCTTCCACTTGCAAGATTCTGGGGATTTCAGGAATAAAAGATTGCTTCAAGCTCACTGTCTCAGCAACTGCCATCACAGAATTTTAGTCTTTCCTATGGGTCACTGCCTTTTTGTGCTTCAGTTGTCTGCCCTCTTCCCTGGAGGACTTTAGAAAAAATGCTGCTGCTGATGCAGCTATTGCAAATGAATCAAAATTCTTCTTAGCAAAAGGGATTTTGAGCAATCTAAGGAATGGATGGGTCATTGCTCTGTGGATCAGTACAGATTTGGATTCCTCCTCATGCTGGATTGCTGATAGTTAATGTATACCCACACTGTTGGGTCACATGTGCTTCAAGAACAATCAGATATGCTTCTCTGTTATAAAATGTTGTTTGCCAGATTCTGCGGCAGGATATGATGACTTCAGAGTGAATTGGTAGGCAGAAATTAGGACCTTACTGGGGATTATGGTCTATATGCTATTAGTCTTGTGTGAAGCTGGTAAAGTAAATCCTAACATTTTTACACACACATATCTGCCTTTATGATTCCTCCCAGTGTGTTTGATCCGCATTCAATTTTGCTTTTTCACCTGGGTTGGGGAAAACTTCCCCTCTAAAACACACACTATTTTTATTTAGAATTTGAAAACCACCATTTTGTTCTATGGGTGAATTTTGACTCCAATGCAGAGGTGTCTGTCCTTAAAACAGTGTCCCAGTGGAGTTAGCACAGTGCATAGGCATTAATATACTTGATCTCTTTTCCTGGGATCAAGTTACCCATTTCTCACTACAGCATAAGTTTTGGGGCTTATTTCGCTGAAATAACTGTCTGATTGAAATGGGGGCATCTTTTTAATGAAATTAACCCACTAATTTAATTTGATTTAACAAAATAAAAGTTCTTTGCCATTGACTAAATATTTTGTATGAACTTGCAAAGAGCTGAGCACACTAGATCTGCTTTAGCCAAATACTTCATTACTTGCTTTACTTTTAAGCATGCAAATGATCCTATTGACTTCAGTGGCACTACTCATTACTTACACCTAGGCAGATATTGAAGTGTTTGCATAGAGATCATAATTCCCCTTTCAGTTGTCACAAAAATAGATGGAGAAAGGGACATGTCTGACAGCAAAGAAAAGCTTGTTTTTGTTATGTGCATGGAAGATACAGTTCAAAAGTTCACACATAGTTAAATATGACCCTCTGAAGACTGCCAAAGTCAGTGACACTTTTGATGATCTGCTGAGTAAGTGCTGGATGTACTTTAAAGCTCCTACAAGGCAGAGTTTTCCTGCCACTTGAAAGCTTGAGTGTGCTGAATTCCTGTCCCTTGCTCCTGAGGGACTTCTCCCTCCCCCCTGCCCCTTGTTTCACTTGGCTTTCATTTGTTTTGGAAATTCCCATCCTGGGTCCTTATAGTTGCAGGGTGTCCCCAAGTTGTTTGCTGAATGCCAATTAAACCCTTTCCCATCCCTTGAAGGAGAGATACAATACTCTTGTTCAAGATTTACAGGAAATTTGGAGGCCAGTTGCTTGTAAGTAAGACTGAGACAGAAGTTAAGGAATTCAGAAGTGAGCACAAAGACCTATTTTAGAAACTATGCTTTGAAACTGAGGAAAGGCTTTTTTTTTTTTATCCTTAAAAAAATAATCTGTTCTGTCATTGTGGGGCTCACAAACTTAAACCCAAAATGTACAAGATGACGAATACTAGGTTTTATGGGCCTGATTCTGTACTATTGAAACAATGGAATTGTTACCAATGATTTTGGTGACTTAGAATCAAGACTACAAAAATGATTGCAACATTTAGGGCTTATCTACACCAAGAGCTTCTATTACTTTACTATACCCTTTAATTACAGGGATTCATCCTTCCGTCCTGTTGGTAGTTACAGCTATATAAATATGCCTTATACCAGTATAGGTAATTACCATCCAGGAAGAAGGGCTTGGGAATGTATGTTCACACAAAGGCTTTAGTTAACTACTCTAATAAAATAATTCCACATCCAGTGGACATAGTTGTACTGCTAACTCTGTTAGACCTCACTCTGTTGTGAAGTGTAGAATAGCTGTACTTTGTGGGTGCTTCTTAGGTCCTGGAGTACAGCAGGGTTGTGCTCCTTACATAGTTTCATGCCAAGTTCTGAAAACAGTTTGCTGGTGCAGAGGCGGAGGTAAGGTGAAGTCAAATGGTTAGTACACCGAACCTGTTGCAGTTCAAAACAATAGGCCTCTAAACAAATTTTTCCTTCTGTGCAAACAGACAAAACATTGATAATTGCCTCCATTTTGTCAGGAAAGGATCAAGAGAGGGTCTGAAAATATCCATTTGAATTAGAATTCAAGTCTCTTTTAATTGCCAGAAATCTACTGTTTGGCTTAGCTGCTACATAGGGTGCATTACAAGCCAGGCACTGCTGTCCCAACCATGCTTTCTCTCTTATGTGTAGCATTCTGTTCTTCCCTAAACAGCTGCTCATATGTTTTTATCCTTCCTCTCTGTGAATAAGGATTTCCTTCGGAGCATCCCAGGCAGCATTTTTTTATCCCAGCTCTGTGATAAGTGGATTTCTGTGTTGGATCAAGGGAACGAGGAAGAGAAGATCAAGGGCATCCAAAGGTAATTGTTTTATGTCATCTCTCAGGAGACATCACAAAATATACCCAAAATAGTGGAATGCCAAAAATTAGGTGTACAAGACACAATAAAGGAAAACATTTAAATAAGTATTTAGGTACATACCTAAAGTAATATTTAAGAGCGCTGCTGGATAGGGTACTTTCCTGAACTGTTGCCTCTAGGATACATCTACTTTGAGAGCCTATGACAGAAACTGGATTTCAATCATTTATTTTCACAGAAATGTTTCTCACAGAAAAAGCTGTATAAATCTACAGTTCTCAGGGTCTGTATTTCTGCATAAGGCCACGACAGAATTACTAGGAACTACTTTATTTAGTGGGGAGGGGTAGGTGTTGGGCTCTGGAAAGGGATAGATAATAATTACCATATTTTTTCATATATGACACATCTCCCCCACTACCCTTATCCCTCCCCCCCTCCCCCCCAAAAAAAAAAAAAAGTTGAGGTATATGTATTAAGCAGGGAAGCTGATTTTTCTGCCTTTCTCTCTTGATACTTGCTACACAGTGCAGCAGCTGTAGCATTGCTATTCAGGCAGCTGTGGGAGTCATTTGACTTAATGACTTATTGTACTTTATTCCACAAGTACCAAATGGCCATCTCTCCTTTTTAATGTTCTTGATGTTCCACTAATAAAGCTAACCTTCTTAGGGAAATTTTGCCATCTGTTAGCTGCTCCTGTTTCACAGTCCTAGAGACTCTGTAGCTCTTTTCAAAACCCATGTCTTTAACAGCACCTAGGATTTCAGCTTTTCTTAAAATGGAAAGGCAGGGTAAGTCAACTGAAGATTAGGCTCTCTTCTCTTTGCAACCATAAGCCTGGAAATGTTGTTTGTTCTTCATTCTGTCTTTCAGAAACAAGGTGCATATTATTTTCTGGGGTATATTGTATATGATTAAAATAGTGCATTTGATAACTCACATTTTCCCCCCATTCATCTCTAACTTCAGTGACTGTTTTGAAGTAGGGATTCACTTGTGATTGAAATGTTGGAGCCCAGCAAGGTGGGAAGCCCCATTGCTGAGAACATTAAAAATAGGGGTGCATCTACCCTGCCCCAAGGGAAGATCCTCAGAGTGTCTTCACTACCTCAGTTCCAGATTTGGAGCATCCAAAATGGGAGAGGGATTGGGTGGGCAGGGCTTGGTTCTTGACAGCAGTCTTTAGAGCACTACAGAGGCAATGCAGACAGTCCCTTAGACCAAGCAAAATAGTAGCATGTTATGGGGAAAAAATTATTTTATGCAAGCAGAAGAGACCAGGTGATCTCTAAAACAAGGGCCTTGCTGATTCACACACAAAAATAGGGCAATCCAGTGTTAATGAGTGAATTTGGTAGCTAAGTGAAGAGAAATTAGCAAACATTTAAACAAAAAGACACGTAAAATTGAAAATTGTACTTTATGAAATAAAATAACTAAGCATAGGTTTAATTTATTCTTACTATACTTCAGTGTACATGAGCAGCTGTTGTGATTTTTCCTGTAGAAGATGGAAGCCATTAAATTTGAGTAGAAATCTTCTCCATACCATTTGCCATTTTTCTTTTGAGAAGATACTTCAACTATAAGCCATTTCTTCTTGCATTCCCCCTGTCTCCAATTCTGTAGTTCCATTATACTGTGTCCCTGCATGTGGAAAATGCTCTCTTCCAGCTTTTTGTCAGGTTGCTAATTAATAGAATTACACTTTTGTGTGTGTCTTCTCAGGCTAATGGAGCAGCTTCCCAGGGCGAATGTGGTTCTTCTGCGCTACCTTTTTGGCGTATTGCACAATATAGAAAAGCAATCGGAAGACAACCAGATGACTGCATTTAATCTAGCCGTGTGCATTGCCCCTAGCCTGCTTTGGCCGCCTACTCCCTCTAGCCCTGAAACAGAAAGTGAATTCACAAAAAAGGTGAGAGAAGCCACAGTTTTGTTAAGGCATGGCTGTCCACTTTCAGAATGGCCAGGGCCTCATACTTCATGGACCAACTCCCCAGCCTGAACGTTCACTGGCTCCTCCACTGTCCTGGCAGTGCCCTCGCCCCTGCCCACCAAGTAGTGTGGGCACCACATGGGTGCCTTCCAGGCCTGTGCATTCTGAGACCACAGCCACATCCCACCCCACCTGCAGGGAAAAGATGCAGCTTGAGGAAGGAGCAAGGTCCTGGAAACCATGGTAACAGCAGCAGCTTCCATAGTGGTAGGTGGAGTAGTGCTTGGGCAGGAGCCTGGGGGCTGCAAAATAACACTTCAAAGACTGCATGAAGCCTGTGGGCCACCAGTTGGACAGTCCTGTGTCAACAAACCTCTGTATTCAACCAGACTGGTTGGTTTGTAACCAATAGGGATCATGCTTAGCACTTTTGCAGGGACTGAGGCTTCTTCTCCAAGTACTCTACAGATATTAATTGATTTGTCCTCACAGTACTCTGGGAGAAAGAAAGGGATGGAGACGATAAATAAGTGTCCATTATATGAGCAATGTATCTGAAGAATCATGGAGGTGGGGAGGTGAGCTTTAATTAAGATGGTTGCTTTCCCCAGGCTGCTTTCGCTTTATATGGTAAGGCGGGAGGTGGAGCAGATGCAGAGGAGGAGACTGCCTGTGTCTGGACCTCAGTGGGTGCATCTATGTGAGATGCTTCTATGCAGTAGCAATGAGCTACTGCGCAGTATCTTGTTGCTATTGCGCAGTAGTGCCAGTGGGCTTTAACAATGATGCAACGCTACTGCAGAGTAGTTTGTTGCTAAAGTGCAGTACCATCTAAAAAAGCTGTGTGGTGGCAGTACTGCACAGTAACACTGGTTACTGCACAGTCCACCGCTCGTATAGTTGCAGCCAGTGAGTATTGGCTCCATGTGGAAGATTCTCAAAGGCAATAGCTATGAGGTTAGGAAGACCAAACACCATCAATCTACCCAGCTACTTTGTAGGACAGCAGTGCTGAAAATGGTAGAATCAGGTGCCACTGGGAAGCTATCAATAAAGACAATGCTATGGACAAAAGAGGGGTAAGGCGAGTATGGAGGAAGAAGCACTGTTATGGGAAATGTGTGAGGCTGTTGCCTAAAGAGGAAAAATGGACATTTGCAGAAAGCCTGTTTGTCCTTAGGAGTCAAATTCATACCCCAGGTATCTGTCACCAGGACACTGGCTAATTTCTTGGAAATGTGTGAGTGGGGTAGTTTGTTAGGGGTTGCTGAGCCATGAAGGAGGCAGGATTCCTGGGTGAAGCAAGTGCAGTGCCACCCATTTCTCTTCTGCATCACCTTCTTTCTCCATGTGACCAAGCCCTTAATCTTCCAGTGTTGAACCTTCTTCCAGATTGTGAAGCAGCCTAAGCATGCCAGTGCAAGCCTTTTTCAGTGTTATGGGGAGATGATTGGCATATGTTCCTGCTACCATCCCTGCTAGAACTGGTTTAAATCCAAGTACTACCTGGGTTACCTTCACACAGGCTGTTGTAAGACCAAGACTGGGGCACGATATGTTATATCAGCACAGTGCCTGCAACATGATTTCCAGGAACATTTGTGTTGGTTTGTGTTTGCTGCTGATCTACATAATGAGTTGCGTTTTCAACTCCAGTATAAGATCTGAATAGTGATCTCACAGCAACTGCTTTGTTTTAGATTTCCATTCTGGTGCAATTTCTAATTGAAAATTGCTGCAGGATTTTTGGAGAAGAAGTGACCTCCCTCTTTGGGGACATGCTGATAAGATGCAACAACAGGGAAGATGGCTCAGGTAAACCATTGTATTGTCTCTGGTAAATAGCGCAACCCAACCAGTCAACAAAGCAGGGAGATCTTAAGGAAGGCTGTTTTTCTCCATTCAGGCATACACATTTGTATAAACTCTTCTCCATTTGTCCCATGGATAGTGATTCTTATCTGATAAATAGGAATCCCATGATAAATTTAAGCATACTACTCAGACCATACCATTCTCACCTTTATCAGGAATCCATTGGTCCTATTTCTAAGTGACCAAATCTTACCAATTTCCTGAAATAGTACATTTAGGGGTTTGTTGTTGCTGTTCCTGAAGAATCACTGAAATAGTACTTTTGTCAAAATTTTGAAACTGAGTTGTGAATTGGCTATTGCTCCTGCTGCAGTAACACATTCTTACACCATTGCACCAGAGTGAATTAGTTCTGCCTAAAAGCAAAGCTTACCCACAGTCTTCACTTAGCATAGTTGTGGTAACCAGAATTAGAAGTGGCATAGGCTACTTTTCTGAAGGTTTGTGGTGTGTCTGGAACACAAGTGTGTTTTCCAGTTTGTGATCCAAAAAGGTGGTCACTGTTAAGAAATATGCCCCTCAACTGTGGCATTTTTGCACCAAAAGGATATTTTCCTCATGTTTGAGACACTCAAATTCAGGATTGTATACTGCCTATGTTTAAAGTCAGATATCCTACCATTTCAGGATTGGAAACAACTGTTCAGAGGTGAGTAGCTCCCCTGGTTTCCAATATGACTTGCAAATTTTGCTTCTAGGAAAGATGTGAAATTTGGGCATTAAAGTGGTTTCTGAAAGTGTTGTTAATTACATCTTCTCAAGCCCCATACTCATAGTAAAGCAACATTCAGTAAAGATGGTTAGAGACGCATAACCACAATACCAGTTTTAAGGCCCTTATTTAAAAAAAATTCTGAGCAGCATTTCTGTAAGAATAAAAGTTGCATGTACTGCATGCAGTATGTGCAACAGCCTCACCTGAATGTTTTATTGGCATTTTGCATGAGCTACACAACTGGCTGTGCTATGCATAGGGATTGTAGCTGTCCCAGATCCCACATGTGGTTCTCTCTGGTATATTGTGACTAAATTCTTTCTTCACTTATGCCAAGGCATGTACATCTGGCTGCAGTCTACTTTTTAGCCTGCAGCTGAGATGAAACCTTGCCTTACAATATATCCAGTAAAAAAAATCTCACTTCTGCATCAAAATGTTAAAGGTCTGCTCAGGCCAAACAGAGTTCATCAGGCTAGTGTACCCACAGCACACCCATTTCTGTAGCCAGCTGCATACAAGCCTATGTCACATCCTGCCACCTTTAGCTCCTCAGACTGAGCAATCAGGTACCTATTTAAAGTTGAATCAACTGGAGGCTGCCTCCAGCACAAGTCCAGAGCAGGTCTCCTACTCGTGAGTCATAGCAAGGCATGTTAATGTGACCTGCCTTTTTGTGTATCTAAAAAAAAATGTACAGAACATTCATAATATTACTTAAAGATGTGGTTGTCTAATAATGTATTATTTATCATTGGATTACATTTGTACTAGTCCATACACTAATGTAAAATCACTGCTGACACAGCATTTACCCACATGGTTAAGAGCTTTGTTGACTTGGGGCATAACAGGACTCATTTCTATTATTCCATTTTAAAATTGGGAAAACTCTTCTGAGACTATCCTTTGTCCAAGTGTCTTATCTAAAAAGTCTCTACAGGGTAAGTGGTTACTGAAGGAAAAGAGTATGTTTGAAGCCAATGAAACTGTTTGTCATCAGCATTGCTTAATCATAGATATTCTAATGTTTATTTAATCTTCTTACAGATCTCTCTTCTTTTCATCTGAATGATTCTTCATATGATAGTTTGGAAAATGAGCTGAATGATGATGCTGACTCTTCATTTAGTGATTTGATCAAAAAACGAGGTCAGGATAACAGGAGCAGGGACTCTGTCTTGACTCTAAGTGATTGTGACTTGGACCAGCCAGAAACTGAAGAGATTCAAATTAAGCTTCCACCCAAGTCAAAACCTGTAAGAATTTCTGCTGGTTTACACCACAAATCTTCATCAAAGGATCACTCTGAAAATGAGCCTCTTTGTTCTTCAGCTGCCCCAGATGCTCTCAAAAATTCAAGAAGGCACAGACGCTGCTCAGAGCCATCCATTGGACTTCCCACTTCTAAGTTAACCCATCTCAGTGAGTGTCAGGATAACACAGTGCGTAAAGCCAGCTGTGATGCTGTCTTATCTCATGTAGATGAAGACTATCTCAAGCAGCTTCGTTCATTGCAGATGGAAGGTCAAAAGCTTATTAATCAGAGTTTGGTAATGGGAATTGATGTTGGTCGGAGTAGCACGCGAAACCAAACAGGTGAAAAGAAAGACTTAGCCAATCACCTCCTGCCACCAACCCCACTGAGATTAAACATTTGCTCAAGAACTAGCTGTTCTAGTTTATCTTCTCCTGGAACATCTCCCTCTGGGTCCTCAATGAGCTCTTTGGACAGCGCTTTCTCCCAGTTTTCAGACTATTCAGTTTTTACCCCAACCGAGACCTCCTCTCCTTTAGACTGTGGATTTCAGTTTCAAAAGAAACCTGGAGACCTGTCTCCTGAATGCAACCCTTTCTGTGGCGTACACCAAGGTGCTGGAGTCGGCTATTTTTCTAACCAGGCCAGCAACAGCAGCTCAGCTTGTGTTAAAAAAGAGAGTCTTGAGTGGCCTCCTCAAAAGAGTCCTGTTACTCTGCATCCCAGCACTTGGTTAAAAAATGGGGCTTCAACAGTGAAAAACTGGACTCTCCGAAAAAAGGACAAAGCATCTAAGCAAGAAGAAAAGAAGACAATTATCAAAATCACTTTGGAACCACATGTGGACCCTTCAGATCCATTAGAAGATAATCTATGTCAGGAACAATGGCAGGTACTGAAAGCACATGTATCAATGGAAAAAAATAGTGCCACAGAAACCGTACAGGATGACAATCCTTCCTCCACTCCTGGAAGTGGGCAGCCATCCAGTGCTCCATTTTGCCCCACAGAGGTAAAAGACAAGAAACTTAAAGCCTTGGAGCTGCTAACTGAACAAAGTAAGGAGGAGGAAGAAGCAGAGAAAGAAAACTCTCAGCTTTTGTCACATAAAAGACAGCAATCCAACCCAGTCATCAAGTGCCCAAATCCAAGTGCTGAAGATGCTCCTGAATCAGGTGCTGGACATGAACTTTTCATCAAGGACAGTTTAAGTAAGACTGCAATGTCCATGGAGGTAGATGGCCAACAAATAAACTCTGAGAGCAATAAAGCTTTGCTAAGCACTGAATCGAAATCTATTGAGGATGAGTCTGAAAGGGGTTTCCGTTTGTCTCTAAAAGCCACAAGGGCAGTTGATGGATGTTTGTTTAAACCAGATGTTGATAAATCTTATCAGAAAGTAGAGGCAGGGACTGACACCTTGATCCAAATTAACAAGGAAAGGCTAAAAAAGCATTGCAGCGATCCCAAGTTTGAAGAGATTGACCAAAGGATTTTTGCAGAAGAATCTTATGTTTAAAATCACTACCATAAACAAATGCCTTTGGAATTACTCTCTGATCAGCCTAGGTTTCATATTTCAAGAGGGTAAATTTCACTGGGGAGTTATAGGATTCATATTGTTATCGTGAACATTAAGAGAATCACTTCCCCATATAATTTTTAATTAAAAATTGCCGTCCTAGAATCCGGAAGCGCTTGGTTCCAAAACAGTGACAAGTGAAGTAGAGTGTTTTGTCAAGAGGGGAAACTCTATATCCTTCCTGTATTAAGTGTTGTGGATATAAGTCTGTGTCCTCTGTGGTTTTGATGTAGTAGGTGAAGCCACCATAGATGCCATACCTGTGGTATTAATACTACTGTTTTTAAACTATGATGGTTATTACTTTCATTGTCCTCCAAGAAAGAAATGTAGTACTTTTTTATTGGTTTACAAGGTAGCTCATTAGTTCCCAGCACCTCTTTCTCTTAGCATATGAAAAAAACAACATATGCTCAAAAAGAAGGAAAGCTAAATACTGAAGCTTATATAACTCCCAAACTCTCTGTATTTCATTTATTGTGCTCCATTGGGTGTTCTGTTCATGTTTAAGTTGTGAATAGTTTATTAATTTTGCTGTAAAATGGCATTATATATTATTGCAAGCAGAACCTATGTAATTTTATTATGCACCATCTAAATCATCTTATAATATATTAAAAGTAATGCATTATCTAAAATGCTTTGAGTTTTTGTATAATATATCTTGATAAATTTTGCTATTATATATGTTCTGAAATAAATGTGTATTTTTGTACTTGCAGAAATTGCTGCTAACTTTACAAGTTTTGTTTTTGTTGTTACGGCACTGGTATTGACGTGTATGCATTCAATGCTGTATACTAAATAAAATTCATTCCATCATTAAGTTAACAAAAATGAGGTTTCAAGTAACTCTTCAGTTTGTTAATTTTGAAGTTGTGTATATTTATCGTGGATGGGTTGTGAAGTTTAATGACATCTTATAAAATTATAACTTTTCTTTCTCTATGTTGTGTTGCTGACATCCTACTGAAAGCCTTTTTTAAAATTCGCTCTTTATGAAGAAGCAATAGGCTTTCAGTTTGGTAAATAAATCTTGCTGCAAGATAAACACAGTGCAATAGCTCTTTAGGTGTCAGTTTTG
This sequence comes from Caiman crocodilus, assembly GCA_030014935.1. Lineage (NCBI taxonomy): Eukaryota > Metazoa > Chordata > Crocodylia > Alligatoridae > Caiman > Caiman crocodilus. The sequence goes on from JAGPOW010003316.1 coordinate 169,033,358, forward strand.
TATGTTTTTTCTGGAGAAAAAAGTCCCTGAGATCTCAAGGGGAATTTTGCATGAGAATGGTCAAAAAAGAGAATGGCTGGCTCGGTTGCAGTCTGTATCTGGAGCTTAAAATGGACCGATACTGAATATGAATCAGTTGTGTAATGTTGTTCTTAAACAGACTTAACTACTGGATGTATTAACAGAAGTGTCCTGTTCAAGGTGCATGAAGCAATCCTTCCACTGTGTCCTGTACAGCTTTTTTCACCAGGGTACTATGTCCAGTTTTGCTGCTGCTCAAGAGATCCAGAGCAGAGTCCAAAGGAAACAACAAAAATTGTCACATGTCATATGAGGAAAGATTGGAAGAACTGGGATCATCTAGTTTGCAGAATAGACAATTGAAAGGGGAATTTGATAAGTCTTTAAATACAGAAAGAGTTGTTATAAGGAGAATAGTGATCAGTTGTTCCCCATGTCCATATGAACAAGATGAGAAGTAAGGGACTTAAATTGCGGTGCTGTGTAAAGTTTTGGTCTGTGATTCAATTCAGAGAAAATTTGGCTCAATTCAGAGGCTGAATTTCTGAATCCGAATCAAATTGGGAGAAGACAAAAACCCTCCAAATCCGTTTGAAAGCTCAAAATGGATTCAGAAAAGATTCAGAGATTCAGAAGGCAGTCTTTCAGGGGAACAGAAACTAAGAAGAGGCAGGGAAAGACTGACATCTCTAGCTGGCCAGTGACTGTGATCTTTCCCTGAGTCCCCTTCCAATCACAGTGCTTGTGGGGAGGGATGTAGAAACAGCATATAAGCCTCTGTCTGCAGGCTTTCTGTGTCTTTTGTGAGCTGCTTCTGCCTGAGGAACAGTGTCTGAAAAGTACTGGACTGGCTTGGCTTCCTACATTGTCAGTCTCTTGCTACTTTTTGTTCTTGGGAAGGATTGGATGAAGCTTACAAACTAGAATCCCTCTACTTATCCCTAGCCAATGCATTTCTTTCAATTTATATTTGTTCTTGATTTTTTTTCCCCAACACTTTAGAAAGAAAGCTGTGTTTTCCCTGCCAGTGTTATCCATCACTGTAGGAAAGCATATACATTACAAACTCACACACATACATCATACAAGACGTCAGATTTTATAACAGAGATGAAGCCAGACCTTTATAGAAGAAGAAGAGGAGATGATATATAGTTATCAATATTATTAGTTATAGTTACAATCAGACTACAGACAATATGGAAGTCAGAGATTCAGATTAACAAAGCACAGAAGTCAGAGTCGAAGAACAGATTATTTTCATTACACAACAGTCAACAGCACAGAAGTTGAACACAGTCCTACATCAGAGAAAAAGACATATCTTATTAGTTAGTTACACACAAAAGTACATTTTCCAGGACAGGAAAGATTATTACGAAGTGTGCTGGAAAGGCAGGTGCCAGGTCTTCTGGCAGGGGGGGTAGAGGGGGTAGGGGGAGAGCTAGAGCTACAAATCCTTCCTCCCCCCCCCCCGACATAGATACTTCCTCTTTCCTGGCAGCCATGAGTCTTCTGCTGCCAGTGGAAGCAGTACCTGTCCTTGCACTTGAACCTGCACCACCTTTCCAAACTCCAAAAATAGGCACCAGCCAAAATGACAGTCTCCTCCACCCCAATTTCATCTCCCAGCATGAGCCTCCCACTACCAGAGGAGTAACTGGAGCTGGAACTATGGGACTTGAGTGCCCTAGCTAAATAAATTTCCCCTTGGTCCCCAGAATTTGAGTTTGTACTCCACACCCTTCAAAGTTCCTGTAGACCCAGGTCTCCTTGTCAGGAAGGCACCTCAGAGGAGGTAGTGGAGGCAAGTGGCTCAGCTAAGTCAGCTTCTCTTATTGTTGTGCCTCTGCCTACTGAGGAAGGGGGTAAGGCAGGATTTCTACCCTCAACCCAGAAGCAGGGAAGTAGTGTAGTGTGGGATCATTTTGAGGTGGCAGATGATCCCAAGTATGCTATCTGCCAGCACTCCCAAAGGCAGATCAGCTGGGGCAAGGAGGTGAACACTTCACCACCATGGCAATGCTGCTGCATCTGAGGAAACAGCACTCCCTTGCCCTTCTTCCTCCTGAGCCTAGCACCAGTGGGAGTGTGCCCAAAGGGAAGTCCCCAGCTTGCTCCAAAGCCCCTGTCTGCCCAAAGCACAGGCAGGCCACCCTGGAGCAGTAGGAGAAAGCTGCAGACAAAGTGGGGCATATTGCAAGAGCGAGTGAAATCACCCAGAGCACTGGGGAAGACGCTTGTTCTGGATGACCTGCCTTTCTCCTTAGTTGAGCGGCCAGGGTTCAGATGGCTCATGGCACTCATAGTCCCATCTTACCAAGTGCCCGCACTCACCACCTTTAGCAGGATGGTGGTACCACCCCTATATGAGGAATGCAGGGTGTACTTGAGGGAGGAGCTGCGCAAGGCAGGGTCACAGGTAGCCTTGTACTTCACCTCTGACATCTGGAGCAGCCAAGGTGGAGAATCATGCCTACCTCTCTCTCAGAGCACTGATGCAATCAATCAGGCCGCTGGCGAGCTCTCCTTCAAGCTAAGGTGATGGATGAGTTCCACACAGCAAGGGAGATCAAGGTGGCCATGAACCACATGGTATAGGGGTGGCTCGTTGGGCAGGGTGAGCTAACCCACGGGTTCATTATCACCAACAATGGGGCCAATATGGTCAAGGTCATCTGCTGTGTGGCACACAAGCTGTACCTCATAGGGATGCTTTGGAGGGCAGCATAGTTGCTGGTGATGGTGCTATCACTACCACCCAGCTGATTTCAAAATGCAGGAAGGTGGTGGGCTACTTTCACCACAGCATCAAAGGGGGCAAGATGCTATGGGAGAAACAGGCAGAGCTAAGCATCCCACCACACAAAATCATGCAGGATGTGGAGAATCAGTGGTACTCCACATACCTGATGCTGGAAGGGCTGGTGGGGCAACACAAGGCCATCCATGAGATGGCTCTGCTCAGGGAGATTGGGAACAGTGGTCCCCTTAAAAGAGCTGAGTGGGATACCATCACCCAGATCTTGGTGGTCCTCAAGGCCTTCCTCAAGGCTACTGAGACCCTCAGCATCGGCAATGCCCTCTTTACCCAGGTGATTCCCCAGAGGAAGGGAACTTGAGAATGAAATGGAGAGGTTCCAGGGGATCAATGTTCCTGGCTGTGGCAAGCTGCTGTCACCAGATGCTGCACTTCAGGAGGGATGTGGATAGCATCAAGAGGATCCAGAGGAGGGCCACTTACATGATCAGGGGGCAACAGGGTAGGCCCTATGAGGAGAGGCTACAGGATCTGAACCTGTTCAGCCTACACAAAAGAAGGCTGAGAGGGGATCTGGTGGCTATCTACAAACTTGCCAAGGAGGACCAGCAGACAATGGGAGGGTCCCTGTTCCCCTGAGCACTACCAGGAGTTACGAGGAATAACAGCCATAAGCTGACTGAGAGTAGATTCAGGCTAGACATCAGGAGGCACTACTTCACAATCAGCGCGGCTAGGAGCTGGAACCAACTTCCTAGGGAAGCAGTGCTCACCCCTATCCTGGGGATCTTCAGAAGGAGGCTAAACAAGCACATGGCCAGGGTCATTTGACCCCAGCATCCCTTCCTGCCCATGGCAGGGGGTTGGACTTGATGATGTGCTTAGGTCCCTTCTGACCCTACCAACTATGAAACTATGAAACAGACATGCAGGCACTGGTGAGGTGGCTGAAGGAGGAGACGGCTGGATCCCTTGTGGTCCAGTATGGTCCATACGCTGGTAGGTATGTGCAACCTGAGGGTGAAGGGGAACATTTGTACTGGCAGCATCAAAACCTCAATCACTGGACACAGGTGCTGGTCAACAGAGTCAGGGAGACAGAAGGGTAGAGGCGGGGGGTGTGGAAGACAGGATCTACTTTTCCATTACAGTACTTCCAGCACCAGCCAGTCTTCTCCACACCAGCTGCTGCCAATATGGGCCAAGGGCATGGCTTCAGTGTTGGTGTCCAGATGCACCAGACCCCAGTCTCAGGTAGGTAGTGCCAAGACTTCAGTGGCTACCTATCGTGCCAAGGACATGGTGCTGCTGGACAGCAACCCCCTGGCCTACTGAGCAAGCTGCAGCCAGATGTGGCAGATTCTGGCCATGGTTGCCCGGGAACACCTGTCCTGTCCACCATCCGGTGTTCTGAGTGAGAGGGTGTTCAGCCTTGCTGGAGATGTTATGACACCCCACCACACCTGCTTGGATCCTGGTTTGGTGGAGCAGCTGGTGTTCCTGAAAGTGAACCTTCTGCCGCTAGGGTTTCTCAAGCTCCACCTCCAGATGGAGTTAGTGCCACCCTCCTCACTCCATCTACACCTATTTCCGTTTTATTTTTTAAAACCAGTTAATGCACTGCTTGCAGAGCTGGACGGGGCACTCACTGCATTATCAGCCAGCAGGGGAAGAACATGTCCCTGCTCAGCTTCCATGCCAGGATGACCAACTGCAGATGCTTCCTCAGCCTGATGAATGGGTTTTTAACCTGAAAGCTTGCTATGATCTTCTTAACTATTCAGTTAGTCTACTAAAAGATACCAGATTGACCCAAAGGACCTTGGCTGCTTACCTGTTGTTATTTAAAGTGATGGACCAGAATGAGGCTGTAGGGGAGGAGGAGACCTCATTGGGTCTCACTACTGTGTTGTGTAGAAGCCCCAGTGCCAGTGAAGGTGCACCTTAACACACACAAAGTGTCACTCATGTCACAAGTTTTGCTTGTCAGTAGTCTGAGGTGCAGTTTCCCAGAAACCCCCGAAATCTATCTCCTTGAATCCTGGCAGGATTCATGGCCTTAGCAGGGCCTAGCATGCCTGCAGTTTTCACTCTGCTGCACCTTAACACATACATGACATGAGTTTTGCTTGTCAGCAGCTTGAGGTGCAGTTTCCCAGAAATCCCTGCACCTATCTCCTTGAAGCTTGTTAAGCTTCATGCCCTCAGAAGGGGCTGCCATCTCTGCAATTTGTATCCAAATCAGCCAAAAAAATGACAAAGATACAGGTATTTCAGTGATTCTCCATTATAGTCTATGGCCGAATCTCTGAATTGGCACCAAATTTTCCAAAATTGATTTGGCCAAATCAATTCAGGACAGTGATCCAAATCTCCGACTAGAATCACTGTCCTCTGAATTGGCTAAATCCAAATCTGAATTGAATACTACCCTATTTGCACAGGCCTATTAAATTACAACAGGAGATCTAGATTAAGGAGCTTTTTAGCTGCAGGCAGTTAAGCATTACCCAGAGAGGTTGTGATATCTGTATCTTTGGAAGTTGTCTAAGTGGCAGTTAGATAAACATTCATGTAGGATGGGAAGATCATGTGTCAGGCGGGGGGTTGGACAAAATGAAATTGGCATGCATCCAGGTGCTGGAGTCTGGTGATGAAATCTGAGGTCCCATTCAGCCCTGCTTTTCTAGGATTCTGTGATCATGTTGAGTTTTGCATCATGTTCAGTGTAGTAAAGCAATACATCTTCTTCCCCACTACTATACCTGAACAAAAATTGGACATTCTCAGTTGACTTGTAAAATGAGAGACAGTCAATAAGCAAGAGATTCAGCAAGTCCTTTTCAGATCAAAATTCTGGATAATTCAATTGTATATTAGCAAAATTGTGGCGAAGACAAAAAATACAAAAAACAAATGCCTCTGGAATTTGTACTGATTCAGTTTAGTAGAAGTTCCTTTTACAAATGCCCTTTGCCACTGCAGATAATTAATCTCTCAGTCCCTTTAGCACCATGTTGTATGTAGTCATACATGGTTAAATTTTCTAAAACACTAATCAGACAGAAGTACCTAAATCATAAAAGTGTAAAAGCTTTAACCTCTGTCTAATGCCACAAATAACATCAAAGCATTTGCCTGTGCTCTACCATTTTTATGAGACAAGTAGGAGTCTCCATGAAACTGGTTTAAACAATTATTTTTAATGAGTTAAGGATAGAGATGTAAAATTTCTGGAAATTTTGAAGCCATTGAAAAAAACATTTTCCCCCATTTTTTTCCAGAAATAAACAGAAATTTGAGGAAAATTTAAATATATGCAATATTTATTTTCTTAGCACCTTTTACAGATCTAAATTTACTTTGCTACTTTAAGAACCTAAAATGCATTATGTACAACATGGTTTGGTATATTTATTAAATTTAAAAGTATAGTTTATTCAGACAATAATTAAAATTGTACTAATTGAATGTATTTTAAAATGTTTTTAATTTTTGTTACAAATGTAGCTACAAGCTGCTGAGCTCTAGGCAACCTAGCATCTCTTAGTTTTTGCTAGTTTATCAGAAGTAGGCAAAAATTAAAGTTGAAAATAGAAGAACCATCAACATTATAGTAAAACAAAGAACGTTATTAGCGTTCTGAACTTAGTCTCCTCCACAGTGTCAAGCAGATACAGATTTTTACATTTTTAGAAAAAAAAGGGGGGAAAAACCAAGGCTCATTGAATATAAATGTTGCTACATGAAACTTTATCTAATCGGTCACATTTTCTGAGCTATCACTATTGGCAGTTTCTGCCTCTTCTGATTCTTCTGATCCTTCATTTTTATCATCTTCATGGGCTTCGGAAAACTGACAGTTTGCTTGGAGTGAGACAAGCTTCTCTAGTCTTTCACATGTTAGTTTATTTCTTGATTTGGTGTGAGTATTTCCAAACATAGACTGGTTTCTTTCACATGCTGCAGAAGATGGAGGAATCTGAAGCAAGAGAGAAGCAAGAAGAGTCAGAGGCTGTGTTGTTCAAAAGTCTTGCCACCATGTTGCAAGAGGGATCTGTTTGGCAGAGTCCCAGACTGCATTCCTGGACCAAATACCTGAAGATGTTCTGTAGTCTGCAACATTTGAAAGTACCTTTCAAACATCAAGTCCTAAGTATGTTGCTTGTTCTGTAATCCAGTCAAATGCAGTAGCTGTTCTATCATTACTAACATTTCTGCCTTTCGATCTTGGATTCAAGAGATTTGCAGCAGCCTGAATTGATTGGCAACAAAATTCTTCCCATCTGTTAATAAAGTCTTTTACTTTTCTTTTTTCTGTACCTGTAAGTGGGGATACACTTAGATTATTAAAAACAGTTGATTTTATCTGGGCTGTTTGGTAAGGAATGTCTGACAAAAGTGCACTCACTCTCTGATCGAGGTGTGGTGATTGCTGAAGAAATTGGCTTTGGAATCTTCAGGGAGTTCTGCAGCTGAGCCCAGAAGACATCTTCATCAAGTACAGCATTCCTTACACTTCTGGGTACTTTAAGATCCTCAACTATTACTGTTTTCTAACTTCTTTTGCTCTTCCATAGGTCTTTTGCAGAGTGTCCAACTTCATGATGTCATTAAGAAGCAAGTTTAGTCCATGTAGATGCTTATCCATTATAATTTCCTATGCTGCTTTCATGTTACTTGCATTGTCAGTCAGCAAAGCAAATAATTTACCGCTCCCAATCTTCCATAGGACTTCACATATTTTGCTACTGATATATTCTGCAGTATGCCTGTTTTGTCCTGTTTCAATGCTTCTGTAAAAGATTTGTTGAGGTGTTGTTATCACAAAGTTTATGATTCCTTCTCCCCGCATATTTGTCCATCCATCTGTAAGTACTACAAGACAGAGTGCCCTGTTGATTTTTCCCTGCACGGGTTGCATTACACATTCATATTCTGACTCTAAAAGAGGCTTGCTCAAAGAATGTCTGCTGGGTAAATGGTATTATGGTCTTAGTAATTTAAAAGCTTCCTGCCACAATGTGCAGTTGCATTTTAGTTATTGACAATGGTGTCCCAGAAGAATACATTGCTCTTGCAAGAGTTTGGTCAATTTTTTCCTAATCTTTGGTGTCATCTTGTCTACAAATGAAGCTATTGAGAGTCTTTTGTATATAGTTGGTTGCAATATTTGGTTACTTGAGGATGTTGGTTGGGCAACCCATTGTGATGCTGAAGTTATAGAAGCAGCAGCAGCAGCAGCAGCAGGAGGGCTTTTGGATTAAGAACATTGGAAAGAGCTACTTGCCCTTTCATCAACATGATCTACTTCCTCCTCACTTATACCCATGATGGATCTTTTAATGTTTGCAGGACACTTCTTACATACAAAGATGTGTTTGGTCATCCTAGTAGCATTTAGAAATGCATATTTCATTTGAAACTATTTGCAAATCACATTTTTTTCTCAGAATAACTTTCAGTGTGGAAATGTTTCCATATGCTAGAAGTTGGTTGCACTATTTTGCTGAGGGAGAAAAAAGAAAAATGTAATTTAATGACTAGCTTGCATTTATAAATATTAAGCTACAGCATGTACATATTTAGTAATGGATGGAGGAGAGGCCTTCTCAGCGTTAACTGTGAACAACTTCCTTGCCCTGCAGGCCTCACCTCACTGCAAACATTGGGTGATTTGCTACAAAACATCAGCTTAGTAGGAATACAATTATGAATTACATAGGTTATGAAAATATACTAATGCAGCTAAAATATAGTTTAATATACTGAATTCAGAGAAATGTAAACTCTTACCTTTCAAGAAAGAAGTATATGTTCTTTCAGCTCCTTTGTGCTGCTTTTGTACTTCTGTGGATCTCAAGGTCACAGGGCGAAGAGGAGGCAGGTTCCTTCCAACTCCAACATCTTTAGACTTGCTCTTTAGACTTGCATCTTTAGACTTGCTTAAAAGTCTCCTCTCCTGAGACTTTTAAGCAAGCAGGGCAATAAGCTCCTTGTTTCTAATCTCTACAGGAATGAATGGATGCTGCTACCAGTGTCCACTCCCAGTCAGTCCTTTGAGGCCTAGTTAGGAGGATAAGAGCAGATCCACTAATCTCTAAATCAAAAATCAACAACAGAAGAAGTCCACAAGCAAAGGAAGCACTGAATCCTTCTTCCTTCTCCTGCATCACGCAGGTCAGGCAGTGCCCCATGGGAGCAGAAATGCATCTAGCTTTTGCATTTGGGAGTTGTACTGTACTGTTTGTCCTTGGTATCTAGGAATTATAATGATCTAATATTATAGATAGGCTTACATAAAAGTCTTCCTATTACACAGTTATTAGAAAGCATTTTGGGGGAGTAAAGGTTAGCAATATATGAACACCTTGTCATAAACATTTTATTCGTCGTTCTAACAGAACCTTCATAAGAGGCTTTTCTTAATTTTTCCAAAATTTTTCAATTTTTCCAATTTTCCGGAAAAAAAAAGGTCCTTGGAAAAACCCCCAGTTTTTCTTCAAATTTTTCTGTTTTTTTTTCCAGGCTTTCACACCTATAGTTAAGGAATATGTCTTTTTATTGAGTTGTATCATTTGATTTGATGTTGCAAACAACTACTTGTGCAAGCAACAGCCACATTTACAGAGAGACCTCCCTCTCTCTCCCCCTGACTCCTCCCTCAAGAGGTCACAAGGCTTCATGCAGGTAAACTGATTTGTAGGACTGGACTTTTCCCCATTTTCTCATATTTAGCTACAGTTATTTAATGAAAGCATGCATATAATCACAAACACAACTTCCTCCTTCACAAACTAAATTAATTTGTATATGCTTTTGCAACTCTAAACCTAACTCCCTTTTAGACACACAGACAGGCAAGCAAAAAGTGACACTATATTAAAAGAACAGAGACATTCTACATTTCTCTTCAGACTGGTGAAAAAACTTTTTCTAGATAAGTTTAAGTGAATCAGGAAAACATCAATTCATTGCATCTGTAATAATTAAGCTTTAATAAAACCTCTTGCCTCTGCAATATGACTTTTTTGTATGTAGTAGGCTCGCCTTTCAGAGCTTGGGTTGAGTCGCAGGCTTAAGCCTGCTGTTTTCATTGGTGGAGCCCATCCATCAATCATGAGGCAGCAGGAGAAATAAAGCCACTCCTCTTTCCTGAGGGGAGGGGGAAAAGAGCTCTCCTGGACCTCATTGAAGACTGTAAACTGTCAGGTCCAGAAGACTTCGGAGGCAGAGCCCTGGAGCGTATAAAAGGAGCTGCGTGCCCAGCACAAGGAGCAGATGCAGTGAGGAACTCAAGAAGAGCTGAGCCAAGAAAAGCTGGGGGGCTCTCCTCCAACAGGCAATAGGTCCAAGGCTCCTGAAGCTGCCGCTGGAAGAGCGGCCTTGGGAGCAGTGCGAGACTGCTTGGACTGTTGATGGCACACAGGGATGGTGCGCAGAGATCTGGCCCTGGGAGTGGTATGAGACTGCTTGGGCTCATCAGAGTGCGTGGTTTGTTGCATGGACCCCAGGCTTTGGGAGCCACAAGTGGTGACTTGAGCCTGCAACCCCGGCAGGGCCAGTGGGCCACACAGTGCATGGGGCAGCGCACAGGGCAAAGGCCTTGGGGCTGCAGTGAGGTGGCTCAGGCCCCATCTCCCAGTAAGCAGCCAGGTCCCATGGTGCGCAGGGTGATGCATGGGCCCAAGCCTTGGGTTAGCCACTCGGCATGAGGATGGCTAGCCAGAGCCTGAAGGGCCTGGCCTGTGCTAAGAGAGCCCTCAGTGCTGAGCCAGGGCATGGGGAAGTGGTAGTGCTGCAGCGTAAGGCTCAGCACCCAGGAGCCAGCAGCTGAGAGAAGCTGAGCCCTCAGTGCCTAGAGCAGGGCACAGGGTGGGGAGGATCCTAGAGCCATGAGAGAGGAGTTCCAGTAGAGGAGACCCCATTGAGCTATGTCTTGACCTCCACCTGAGGGAGCGTGAGTTGTTGGGCCCCTGGGTCCCACATGGGAAAGATATTTGGGGTGGGCAAACCCAGAAAAGGAGCTGGGTGAGCAGCCCCCGCCTAGCCCCCTTAAGGGAAGGGGCCCCTGGTGCTTCCTGGACACCCCCAAGGGACCCCACTGGAAGGAGGATTATCTCTTCCCATGGGTCAGCAACTATATTAAAGGATAGATGTTATTAAGATTGTTCATGTTTGCACCTTATCTTTTGTAATTGAAATGTTGTACTGTGATGTTGTAAATAGTGTTATTTAGGGTTTGACCTTGGTTATTGGTTAGTGTTCTCTGTGTAAATATATGTATATGATGTTTAGTTTTATGTTTATGTATATTATAACTTAATAAATTGTATATAGTTAGGAACTTTGGGCTTAGGCTAACTCTATAGAGGAAAGAGGGATCTACTTGAAATTCTGGCATCCCTCTCACAGCAACTCCTCCTGCCTACCCATCCCACTCAATTGAGAATAGGGCACACCCTTGGGTGTACCTGGGTTACATGTAACTACAAGTGATATCCCACATAATGTAGTTTGTCTCTCATAGTCTAAAGTAAAGGTATATTCAACACTACCTGGATTCAAATGAGATGATGACTCAGCTTTTGAGTCATGTAATGATGTGGTGCTTTCAATTTTAAGCATGGTGTAAATGAGTTTGGAGCTGTACTGATCTAGCCCCTAACTTAGTGTCCGTTAGCAAAACACTCTGATAATTGCAAGGATACAAATTCATCCTTATTCTACGATGTATTTTTAGCAGATACTCAAGTTCCAAAGATTTCAGTGCTGGGAATTTGGTTGTATCCATGTTGTTCTAAGGACATAGGCAGTAGGGCTGTGCAAAGCCTCAGTCCCTGATTCGATATGGCAAAGATTTGACCCAATTCGGTGACCAAATCTCTGAAGCCAAATTGAATCAGGAGACCCCTTAATCTCTTTGAATCAAATCGGAACCCTCTGAATCAATTAGGAGAGATCCGGAAAAGTTCAGAGATTTGGACACAGACACGGCTTTAAATGTTTTTTCTGCATACCTCAAGGTACCAGATGGCTTGTCAATGCTGAGATGCTGGGTCAGATGGAGTATCCCACAGGAGTGCAGGGGGATCCCCAGCACGCTCAGCAGCAGACCTGGAAGTAGACCAGAAGCACTTCCGGTCCACTTCCGGGTCCACAGGGGAGCACGTTGGGGTGCCTTCCCACAGTCCTCCTCCCCCCCCCCGGCTTAGCGACTGGTGCCTCCTGGGTCTTGGGGGGCATCTGGGGTCTCCCTGTGGCTGATCACCAAGCTGGGGGTGGGCATGAGGAGGTCCCCATGCCCCCTCAGTACTTGGTAGTTCCAGTCCATGCAGCCCCCGCCCCGGCGCTCCTGTGGGATGCTCCATCCGGCCCAGCATTGCGCATTCATGAGCTGTGCCTGGAACTTGAGGTGTGTAGAAAAAACATCTGAAGCTGTGTCTATGGCTGAATCGCTGATTCTCCAAATCAGCATCAAATCTTCAGATTCAGATTTGGCCAATTCAAATTGGGTACAGTGATCTGAATCAATTAATTGAATCACTGTCCTTGATTTGGGCCAAATCTAAATTGAATACAGCCTGTTTTGCATACCCCTAATAATCAGGCAACATTTTTTTGAGCAGCTGTGATATCTTTTATTAGACCAGCTGAGTAGTTGGAAAAAGGTTCTTAGCGAGCTTTTGAACATAATCATCCTTCTTCAGGCACAGGGAGCCTGCTGTTCTGAGACTCCAAGGAGTGAGAGAGGTGTCACGGGATGTCAGTGAGAATGTAAATAGGTAGAAATTAGAAAGACAAAAGGGCGATTGCGTCCAAAAGCTTGCTAAGAAATTTTCCAACTACTCCATTGGTCTAATGAAAGATCTCACTTCTACTCAAAGAACCTTTCCTGCCAGAGGTTTCCATGGAAATTTTGCATGGGAAAGAAATAACAGGAGTTAGCCTTTACTTTCTGTGCAGCATCATATAACTTGCTTAAGTTATGAATAGGGATGCACTGCTGAATGGGATCTGAATACGATAATGCTTAACAATTTTAATCATCAAAATACTGTCCAAGCTATAGTTAACCCCTGAGAAAATAAGTAACTTAAAATAATACCGAGGGCTCTAATGTAGCTTAAAGGTAGGTAGCTTTAATGTAGCTGCAGTTGATACTGTGGGGTTTCCTGCTTGTTTGTATCAAATTTGTGCAAGTTTAGGATTTCTTTTCTCTGATTATCAGCTCTGCAGAGCCTGGATGTGGATCTGAGATTTGAGCTGTGTTCTTGCTTTTTCGCATACCTTCAAGAGGAACAAAAATTCCTCAAGGCCAATAATGCTGCTGTTACCCCTGTGCAGTTCCACTGCTTCCTGTTCCTAAGCTGTCTCTGCCCAGCTGGCAAGATGTACCGTTTTACTACAAAGTTGAGACAAATGTGATGTGGAAACTACAGAATGGCAACAAAGATGGAATGCCAGTGATGCTCATGTTAATTGCACAGAACGCCGCTGTAAGGGATGACTTATGAGTTTTCCCTGCACCAGGATTGAGATGACCTTGCAGACTCTCCCAGAATTGCAGTAATTTCAGTCCAGAACCTAGATATTTCTTGTTCCTGCTTATCCTTCATGGTTTAAGAGACTGAAAAGAAGGTAATTTGGGACACAGTGACTAAAGTGGACTGTGCTCACCTCCTACCCAGTACTGCCAGATGTATAATTATCATATTTGTAAGGACCTTCATACAATAGTACAGAAGTTTCCACAATGTACAATAATTCAGGAGCTGGTATTTGAAAGAAAATTTTCATATGCTATCAATTTTTCCGTGTTTAAATGACCTTTGATTGTCTTTGTGTTGTCCTCATATGAAAGCTCACCCAGAGGCATGTTATACATGTGACTGCTCATTTAAAGTCAGGCATGTAGTGGCATGTATGCTAGGCATTCAAAATCCAACAAATGATTACAATCAATGAACATATATGGGACTTCGCCAAGCAGCGGAGGACCACGATGCCATGGTGCAATTCCATTGAGGCAGGAAAGTTCCACAAGCTGACAGTGAGTGAAATGATCAAAACATCTGCTATTTGCAGAAATGTGTTCATGTATTAATGACCAAAAATTCTACTTGCTGTGCAAAGGACCTGGGCATCAAATATATTTTGAATAGCTGATATTGCTGCACTTTTGTCAAGCTTATCCTTCAGAGTTTGTGCTGCTTCCCTGCATTAAAAAAAATGAACAATGTATAGAAGAATGTATGGATTATTAACCATTAAAATCTGTAAGCATTTACATGTCAGCAACAAATTGAAAAAAACACAAGAGGCAAGTGTTCTGATTCTAGTATTATCCCAAAATTAAGCTAATTCATTTTCCAATAGAAAGTTGTTGGTTTGTTTCTTAATATGCAATGTTCTAATCAATGGGAAAATATGATGGTGGAGTAATGTTTTAGAATATGGGTATTTGTCACTTAGCCCTAGAGGTCAAAGTAAATCTTAATATCAGCGATGGAAAAATGTTCATCCAAATCATGTTGCACTTGTTGCTAGACTTATGGATCTGCAGTGGTATCTCCGCTACTCCTAAAGGCCTTCTGCCCCCACCTCTCCTTTGACATAAAAGTGATTTTCCACTGACAATTGGATCTACAACTGGAACAGATGACTTGCTTTAGTTGGGGCCTAAGAAATGTTGGCAATGCTGGGAGAAAAGGCTGTCAACTGAAGTAATAGGAGGTGGAGAAGTTAAGGATTGAAGTAATGAAGATCCTAGACTTAGTGTGAAGATGCTTATTTCTTGGATCCTCACATTCACCCAAATAATAAAGATAACATTTATTTTAAATTGCTTAAAAGCACATGTGCCTTGAGACCTAGCTGGACTCTAAATATTTCTTTCCTGTTGTACGAGACCCACAAAAAGGATGCAGCTGACTGCCAGTTAGGAGACTGTGAGTGAGGCTACATTCTAGCTGCTATGAAGTGTTCGAAGGGGGAAATCATTAAGCATTTGTTAAGTGGGAAAAAGGTTTTCCCACTACTTTATTACAACCATTGTACATATTGCCTGCAATGGTAGATTGCAAATGACAGTTTTTACATTAGTAGAAATTTTCAAATTTTTAATCACAAGGCTTTGGTTAATTAGTTTGTTTCCCTGGAATATGAAGGTGTGACCCCTATGGGCCCCTGGGTCGTGGGTAGTTCCTGCAGGTCGTCCCTTTACCCCTTTTTCTCGCCCGCCACGACTTTGATGTCTCGCAATATCAAGGGGAGGATGGTCAGTGGTGTTATTCTTATAGTTGGGATCCGCCTGCGGGGTACTCACGATTTGGGGTCTTGGTGGTCCACGAGGCT
>JAGPOW010003316.1:169063356-169075542 GCA_030014935.1 Caiman crocodilus
TCCTTGATCCTAGTCGCCAGGCGAAGCTCTACTCCCGCCTTGGCCTTCCTAACAGCCCTCCTACACGCCCGAGCACAAGAAGAGTACTCCTCTTTGGAGTGATCATGTGGCTGCTTACAAATTCATTGGGGAGATGCAGCAAGGGATAGGAGCTGCTCTCTTCACCAGGGCACCTCTTGGGGTAACAAGGAACAATGGTCACATACTGACAGAGAGCAGATTTAGGCTAGATATCAGGAAAACTTATTCACAGTAAGGGTGGCCAAAATTCGGAATGGGCTTCCAAGGGAAGTGGTGCTCTCCCCTACCTTGGGGGTCTTTAAGAGAAGGCTGGATAGGCATCTGGCTAGAGTCATCTGACCCCAGCACTCCTTCGTGCCTAGTCAGGGGGTCAGACTCAATTATCTGTTGAGCTCCCTTCCGACCCTATCATCTATGAATTACACATAAACCAGTTTGAATGATCAGAAACTGGTTTAAACTTGTAACAGAACAAATGTTCAGTGCACATAAACCAGTTTGAAAATGGCTGAAACCAGTTTGAGATAAGCCTGGTTGAAAGTAGTATCAGACTTAACTGATTTGGGTCAAACTGGTTTATGCCATATATGTCCCAGGCCCCTTTCTGGTTTAAATTAAATCAGACTCCCCCAGCACCCTGGCATGCTCTCTGAGGTGGGCAGGGGTTTCTGCTCCACAGAAGAGCTGGCCCCTCTCTCTGCTTCTTGGCTGGAGCTCCACAGAGACTGCAAACATCTGCCCGACTTCCCCCTGCTTCCCCTTCCCCTCCCCACTCCCTGCTAAACAGGGATTCCCCCCATCTCCTCTGCCTTACACAGACACCTCTTAGCATTAGATAGCAGGCCAAATGCTGGCGAAGGTCCATGCTGTTGTAGGTGGGACAAAGGCAGAATCAACGGGTAGCTGGTAATGTCCCTCTGATGTTTTCTTAATGGGGTGATAAACACTGAGTTATCAATTCCCTGCTGGGCTTGTCAGTAGTGAGTGGGGAACCCCTTCCTAATCAGAGCTGCCTGCTGGATCCTGGCCATGGCCTCCTCAGTTCAGCACTGAGGAAAGAAAGGGAAAGCTGCTTTACAGCTCCCTGGCTTCTAGCCTGAGCCCCTGCAGGCATGTGCCTGCATGTCTGGGATGTCTGTGCAGTTACAAATTGATTCAGACTAGCCAGGTTAGACTAACCTGCAAAGATTGAATCAATTCAGGCTTTCTGAATGTCTGTCCCTATCCAGGAGACTTGAATCTGCATCTCTCAGTGTTGCCAACTCTCATGATTTTTGGTGTCGTTCTTAAAGTCTATGTACCTATAGTTGACAACCCATGGCCTAGAGCTTGGTCTTCTACTTCCTATAAGCTAGTGGTCAGGACCCCTTGGAGAACATTTCATATGAGTTTGAACCCAGTTAGTCTTCAGGACTTGAACCCAGGAGAGAGTTGCAGAGGAAAAAAAAAAAAAAAAGAAAAAAAGAAAGACCTCACTTTTTCTGTTCTCTCCCTCAATCCTTTGAAAGAATGGCTGGAGGGACCTAGTCTTGTGCAAGGATTCTAGGTTGGTGATTGCAAGTAGATGGCAATATCTAAGTGTCAGCAAGTGAAGCCTGGCTTGGCACAAGGGCTATGGTAATTACAGGGGCAGAGGTTTGTTAGGCCTCTACTGTGCCAGGAGCCTAGAGTATTGGCCTGTGGCTCAGCCCCACTCTGAGGCCCACTACTATTAATGAATACAAACACCAAAGTAAGGGTTAATAAGCAATCTGTATTACAAGCCAAAAATAACAATAATCATTGCAACATGAACTAGTTAACAACCACTTAACAGAACGCTACATACAAATATATAGAGAGCGCCATGCCGGGCTGTCACCAGCAGTGGCAACCAAGAACAGTGACGCCCAGGCTGCAGGGCCTACTGTCAGATCCCCATCAGGCAGAGGATTTCTACCCTTTCCTTCACAAGTGGAGTGCTTGGAGACCTCTGAGGAGAAGGGTGATATTTTACCCGTCCTATGGGGAAATGAAGGCGAGTATCCCAGGTGGAATTCTAGTGTCCCCGCACCCCACCCCACGCAGCACCCGCGCTCCCAGTCTTCTCCAGTCTCCCCAGCAGATTCAGCACCACTCAGACTTGACTCACACAGCTTCCTGGCACACGCACTCTTCACCACATACGCAGACAGGCACACATGTACATGCGCTCCTGCACACGTACACTCACACTTTGAGATGGTGCCTCACACTGGATTTTGTAGAGGCTGCCTCACACAATCTGCCAGTCATACCATGGTGCAAGCACTGCTTGCACATCTCAATCAACAATGTCACTCAACAGTATCGTTTTCTTGGACCGCTCATATTCATTATCACTTCATAACTTATTAACATAGAGATCCCACTCTTTGGTTATATAACAAGGTTTCCACTGTGCATGCCTCAGTTTCCCCAAGTAGGTCAGTGGCATCAAGGTCAGAAGTTTAGATGTTCCAGAGACTTCTAACCTCTGGGCCCCTGGGCTCTAGCCATCCTACACATGCATAATCACTATTATGACTAGGCTAGGACACATGCTGTTTCTGGGGTGTTGGGGGAGATTTCAGAAACATCCTTATTGTTTTCTATTGAGTAGCTTTAGGCAGCTCCCTGCATGGTGTGTGAAATGTTTTGGTTCCCCCAGGCCCCTGAACATGCAGCCTAGGCACCTACTGCAGGTTCGGGCCAGGCACTGAAACAGTCTCCTCTGGCTCTCAGTGCCTCCTGAGTGACCAAAACTATCAGAATCTGGTCCCTTGTACATAGGAATGTTCTATGTGTCCTTGATCTTGAGCTTTTTTTGATAGGACAATATATTCAAGATCACTAGCAGTTGTGTGTGGGGGCTGCTGGTAGCACCTTGATCACATCCATTTCTCCTCTTTTCAGTGCTTCACATTTTTAGATCATAAATGAGCCATTCTATTACTCATAGAATTATAAAAAAAAGTAAGGGTGGAAGGCCCCTCAGGAAGTCATCCAGTCCACCCCACTGCTCAAGACAGGACCATCCTTGTCTAAACCATTCCCAATGATGTGCTTGTTTAACTTGCACATAAAAGCTTCCAAGACTACAGATTCATAGCCACTCTACATAATCTGTTTCAATACCTAATCAACTGAAGAGTTAGAAAGTTCCTTCTAATAGCCAACCTAAATTTCCCTTGTTTCAATTTAAGACTCTTACCCTTTGTCCAGTCCCCTGTAGTCACAGACAATAGTCTATCACTCTCCTCTTTAAACATGGTTTTGAATCCCTTACTCAGGTTAGAGAACTACTGACAAAAGAACACCACACGAACACTGGTTTCAGGTTTGGCATGTATGCAGCATCTGTATGTATGGTATCAACTCTCAGTGCCTGTACATTTAAATATTTTTAATGAACATTCGCCTAAGCTGTTTGATTAGTTTCCTGGATCAATGTCATTTTGCTGCAGCTAGAAAGCTGTGTTATTACCAGATAAATGGAAATCAAAGCTGCTAAGCTGCTATAGTGCCATATTATATTATGAATTAATTTTCACCTGCAAGTATTTGGTCCAATTCTATTTATTTCATCATAGCCTGCAGGTTATATATATTCCACTTTTCCTTTTAGTCTATCACAATTTGCACAGTTTGCGTAAGTATTACACATTACATCCAAAAGATGCAGTAGAACAATAAATTGTAAGCTATAGGGCTAGAATGGGCTTGTAAATTATCTTTTCTTAAATAGAACATATCTACATAATAATGTCACATAGCTCTGATAAAAGTCTATTGAGGTACCAGTAAAACAAGCCTCTGATAACTTTACCCTCATTCTGATACAGGCTGGCAAATGTATATGAAGGGACAATGTTCTTTGGAATGCTCTAGGTTTTTAGCTACCATACCCTCATCTAACATTACAGGGAAACCTCATTAAATACACTGCTAATCATTCAATCACTGCCAAAAGTAGCAGCATATGCTCAGTAATGGAAACCAGTTATGAAGTTGAAGAAATGCAGCCAACACTGCGCATGACTATAAAACACACATTTTGTAAAAATGTGTGTCATATATATAACTTCTATGTGTGCGTATATATATATATATATATATATATAGGGGTGGGGGAAAGAGCCCCACATGCACACCTCACCACACACACACCCCTCCCCCAAAACACCCATGCCCCGCACACACCCCCTACAAACTACACACTCTTCCCTACACTCACAACCACAAACTACCCACATGTGAACCCACACCTTTTCTCACCCCCCCTTACATCCACACACAACTCCACAGCCCATGCACCCCCTCACTCCTCCACACAAATGCCACACCCTCCTACACCCCCCCATACACAATATACAAGAGCAAGAGTTTATGTTAAGCTATTAAGCAATTACCTCTATATACACTATGCAAACCCAAGTAAATCAGGACAAAAAAAATATTTTTTGAAATAAAATTAAAATACGTTATAATAGATGTTTGATTTTTAGTATGCAATTTGGTTTTCTCTGGTTGCAAGAAGGCACCCCACCCCTTGCCCCATCTGAAAATAAGTACTTCTGGGGGCAAGGGGAGGAATTCTAGTGGCAAAGGTCAGAGGTTAGGGGATGGGCCTTCTGGTCCCAAGATCATGACCAGGGTGTCACGGGCAGGGTTCCCCAGGAGGGCCATGATCTCCTTAAGGCCCCTTTCTCTGTGCCAAGTCAGCCCAAAGGCACTCTCTAATTCTCATCTGCCATGTCTTTGCTGTTTAGATACATTTGGGAGGCTGCCTTACACCCTCTTGGTCACTTCTTGGTGTTGGTTTAGACCCCATGGTTTTCCAGGCCCCTTATAGGTTCTCACTCTACGATGGGTGCTTCAGGGACACCCTAGCCTTAGGGGCTATGCGTGGCTCCAACCACCCCTTATACTACACCCCAAGCCTCGCAGCTGGAATGGACATTGTTCCGTCCAGGTCTACACTATCTTTTGGTGCTCAGGCCCTCCGTGGCCCTGTCTCTTTCCGCGCCTCTCTCTGGGGCATTCTCCACAATGCTGCTCCTCTTCAGTTTTGCCACCCTCCTCTGGGGCCTTTCCTATCACGCCGCCCCCTCCTCCCGGGGCCCCTCTATAAAGCCGCCCCCTCCTCCCGGGGCCCCTCTATAAAGCCGCCCCCTCCTGTGACTCTCCGTGCCCACCCTGGGCCTTCTTGGTAATGCCACCCCTTTCCTGGGGCTCTCCATGGCCGCACTAGGCATTCTCAATCAAACTGCCCTCTCTCAGGGCTCACCAGCAAGCCGTCCCCTTCTCTGGGGCTTGCCACACCTGCACTAGGGCTTCTCAACCGCCCCTCTCTGGGGCTGGAGTCTATGCACCCTATACACTGTGCCCTTACTAGCGCTGGGGTTCCCATGCTACTGTGGGTCCCCTATGAGGTTTCCTCCAACCCCTAATAGCCTCACCCCAAACCACCAGTCATAAACAGCAATACAAAATGCAAGCCAACCGACTATAACTTAAACAGAAGCCACCTGGCCATAACAATGCTTAAACCTACCAGAAAATACTCTATCCTTTCGGTGAGAGAACTCCTTCCTCTTTGGCAGCTAGCAGTGAACTACTAGCCTAGCCTAGCCTCTGCCCCTGGGCTTTATGAGGGCCAGGCCCTGCCCCTTCCAGTCAGCTGACCTTCCCGGGTTGCCCCAGCAAGCCACAGCTGGGCTCCTTAGACCCTGCTAGGGCTCTTTTCCTGGCTGTTTCCCCTCTTTAGGAACAGGGCACCTCAGTGCCCTGTGACACAGAGGACAGGGCACCTGTCAAGGGGTGAGGCTACCCTTTCAGCCCACAACAGCTCACCAAAACTCATTAAGCAGCCCTCCGACTGAAATAATTGCCCATCCCTGCTCTAGACCCATGTCCAAGTCCTCTAATTGTTTGCAAAGTAGCAATGATTTTCCAATAGATGTTGTATTTCAAGGTTTTCTTCCAAACAAAAATGTTGCACCAAGGGAGGCTGTGTGATTTACTGCTGAGAATGCTGGACTAGAAGTTAAAAGACCTTGGTTTTTCTCTCTACTCTGCCACTGACCTACCTTATAGCTTTATAGTTTCTAGGGTCAGAAGGTACCTGAACAGATCATCAAGTCTGACCCCCTGTCCTGGGCAGGAATGAGTGCTGGGATCATAATACACCAGCCAGATATCTATCCAACCTCTTCTTGAAGATGCCCAAGGTAGGGGAGAGCACCACCTCCCTTGGGAGCTCATTCCAGAGCCTGGCAGACCTGACCATAAATTAATGCCTCCTGATCTCAAGCCTGAACTTACTCTCTAGCAATTTGTGGCTGTTATTTGTGTTATCCAGGTGGTGCCTGGGGTAACAGAGTCTCACCTATTTTCTGCTCATCCTCCCTGGTGATTTTATAGATGGCTACCAGATCCCCTCTCAATTTTCTCTTGTGAAGGCTGAATAGATTCAGGCCCTCTAATCTATCTTCATAGGGTCTGGCCTCCTGCCACCTGACCATACAAGTGACCGTCCTCTGAGCCCTCTAAATGCTAGCCACATCCCTCTTCAAGTGCGGTGCCCAGAACAGGACGCAGTACTCCACCTGCGGTCTGACCAATGCCACATAGAGGGGAAGGATCACCTCCCTGGACCTGCTTGTGATGCATCTGTAGATGCACGACAAGGTGTGGTTAGCCTTACTGACTTCTTCCTTGCATTGGAGGCTCATGTTCATCCTGGAATCAACAATGACTCCAAGATCCCTTTTGGCCACTGCGTTGTTGAGAATAGTGTTCCCTAGCCTATAGGTGTGTTGCTGGTTCCTTCTCCCTAGATGCAGCACCCTGTACTTGTCTGCGTTGAGTTCCATGGTGTGAGTCGCTTTCTCTGTATCGGTTTCCTTTCCCATTTTATACCCCTTATCTGTGTTTACTGTAATATTTTTGAGAGAGGAGCTAGTTCTTAGTTTGCCTGTATAGAGTGCCAAGCTCAGCTGGGTACCAGGCTATTCAGAACCTATAGGTTCTAGTATAACTTTGATAACAATAAGAATTGCTGTGCAAATCAACATTAACATGAGTAAATTAACAAATGTAAAAAAAAGTATAAATGTGCAATATTCCTTAAGTTTGCAATGCCAGCTCCAAAGAGCCTCAGATTTTAGGTGACAGACATTGTCTTCAGATCAGCAACAGAAATACTTCTTTGCTAGAATTCGATTCTTCTTTGTTAAATATGCCTTGCAGTTTTGCTTTTCCTTAATCCTTTAATTCATTGATTTTCTACCAAGGAGACAAATGTGAGACTCAAATTCAGAAAACAGACATGATTTCTAGATGTTGACTGGTCTCTGGTATCATTTTAGTAAGGCGATTCAAGGGAAGAAAACACATTTAATTTTATCACTGATTTCCATACATTTGCAAGTCAAAGTGGAAATGAAAATGTCTCCCAGCCCACACTGGCATACTGAAAAAGGACTCACTGAGTATGATTAAGAGACTGACAACTAAACAGTGAAAGACTGCACAAGGCATTTGTACAGGAGGTTTGCTGTTGACTTTGCTAAGGTCACAGTCTCACCCAGTGTGCTTAAATGCTTTGCTGAAACAGAGCTTGCCAGGGCATTCAGAAGCACGCCTGATGGCACAAGGCAAGACAGCAGGTTGGAAGCAAGGGATTTGTTCATTTGGCCTCATTTTCCTCTCAAAATACAATTATAAAATGGGTCAGCTGAAGTGCTATGGATTCAGCCTGTTCCCTTGGTGACGCCTGATTTTTAGCTTTCTAGGTAGGTGTTACTGATTAAAAGAGCTGACAAAAAAACCCCCTCATCTCTAAGATGTCTTTTGCTGAGACTCAGTATTTTCAGAGAAAGATCTTTTCAAAAGAAATTTGTAAATTAAATAGACTTTAGTTAAAACGTTAATGATCTTAAAAATAACAAGCATGCCTTTTATAGCCATAAGACTGAATTTCTGGGTTACTGTTGCCATATTTTTCATAGTAATAAAATTGTTAGTCCTAACGTCTTGACCAGTTCTCACTGTATGCTTAGATCTAACATCCTCCTGTGGGGAGTTTGTCTCTTTAAAAGACTCTTGCAAGATGAGTTGGGATATGTTCTTGTGTTGGGTGCAAACTCATGTTACACGATGCTGGTAGATTAGCATTTAGGTAGTGAGTGAAGCTAACTTCTGCGAGACTGGCTCACTGCCCAGTAGCACAGAAATACCTGATCTATGCCTTGTGGAACTAGCTCAGGTCCCGGAAGAGGTCTAGCATTTACCCTGAAAAGCAAAGTAAACATGGCTGCATGGAGTGTTGTTCTGCTGCAGGTGGACACCATCTGATCCCCAAGGGAGCTCATTCAAAGTTATCTTGGATATCTTTGCACTAGGCTACCCTGTAGACTGATTGTGAATGATTACTAAACTTTACACTCTGTTTCCAAGCCGTGATGTTTGGAGAAACAACTGAGAAAGAAAAGTGCATGTATATATATCCAGACAAGGTTCTTTGGGCAAGGTCCCTTCCAACCCTACTTTCCTATGACCTTTTATTGAACCAACTTAAATAGTTGTAAAAATTCTTTTCAGCAAGTTTTTGGGCACAAACACCCTTCATCAGGCTAAGGAAGCATCTGCAGATGGTCCGTGCTCTTCCTGGATAAAGCAGCCAGAGACCAGTACATATGCAAGAAAGACTGTCAGTTAAAATGTAAATTGAGGTGGCCAGTAGGTGAGACGCAGGTGGGGGGGCGGGAGGGGGTATATACATCCATCTGCCCTCTCCTGCCATGCTGCCTTATGATGGCTGCCATATTCCAGATCAGACATTGCTATTAATCATTTTGTAACCTTTAAGTGTGAAAAGTGATACACATATTGCTATCATTGTAAATGTAGGTGTGTTATTGCTTAGGGTCTCTCAATGACTGCCTGGAGGTGGCTTTATCATGGCAAGGCAAGAGAGCAAATGCATAAAATAATAAATAATGTATTCATCATCAGTTGTTTGTAATGATTTCATATATTGTTTTTGTTGCTTGCATTTGCTGTCCTGGTCCTTGCTGGTCCTTGTCCTGGTTGCTTGCATTTGTCATGGTCCTGCCATGAGCAATAGCCAATTCACAAAGACATTGTGCAACCCATAAGCAAAAACACAACTAGCGTTACTGTGATAGCTCAATATGAAATATGCAAATACTGCATGTGGGCCATAAAGCTTTATGAAAATGTTTTACAACCTCTTATAAGGCATACCAACACACATACTGCGGGTTACTACCTAGGGTAATAAATAGATTGTAACATTTCCCTGGTTGTTATTATCATCTGTTATGTAAATGGCACTCAGATAGCTCCCAGGTTGTTGGGATATTGATCCACAAATGAAAAACTGCACAAGTTCTGAGGAAAGTGGGGAGTGAATTACCCAGCAGGTTAGAGAATCAGAAACACAAAAGCTTAACATCGACTATGAAACATAAAGGAGCTGTCAGAAACTAAAAGGAAGAGAAGAAAAGAACACATGATACTCCTCTGTGGTTCAGGGAGCACCGCTGACAGAAGATAAATATCTGTCTTCATGTATACATGAGGGGATTGGATGGATCTTTAAATGTTAAATGTGTTACTTGATTAGCTGGATTCATTAATAAATAAAGTTTTAAAAAAGTAAAGTTCTTTGAACAGACTTTAAAGTGACACAGTTGTGGTAGTCAGTCAGGCCATGGCCTCACAAAGCTTGTGGGGACAGAAGATGAGTAGCAGTTTGCAAAATCAGGCCCTTAAATTGTAATGTCTATGGACCCAGGGGACTGCCTGTCTTCATGCTTGTATGCTGCGTTCTGAGTCTGTCAGTGCTGCTGAACACATGAACAGGGACAGTGGTGCAAAGCAGGATAAAACTTTGCTAGTGGCCAGGCAGGATGTGAAAATGGTATTGATTTACAAGTGGAATTATCCATTCCACATCTAGACATAGAGAAGAGAAGAACCCTCCATGTACAGCTTCCTTCTCTTACCCTTTACCTGGTGGGCTGGGTTGTTTGCTCATGGAGAAAGTGAACATCACCCCCCTCCTCCTCACTCCCCAGCCACAGTCCCACAAGCTACCTTTCCTGTGGAATCTAGTCCCCTCAGGGACGTGTGGAGCAGTTGCACAGAGCAATGCTTTGCTAAAGTGGCTGCACTGCTGCCAAGAGCTGGGGAATAAACCTTTACAACTGGAGCTGATGTGGAAGTCTGGGCTTAAGTGTGGATCTGCAGGGTCTGTAGGTGGGTCTACTGGCCTGTTCCACAGCGGGAAAACCATCCTTACTCTCCTCTGTCAAATAATCAAGAGACATGCTTCTCACGGAAGGCTTTAAGGTTTTCCTCCATTAAAGTGCCCTACCAGGGTATGTTCTATGGATGGAGATGATCCACAGTGAGGAGGGTTTTTGGAGAGTGCAACATTCTCCCTAGAGTCTATTCAGCCTTGCTTGGAATGGAGCTCAGGGTGTCTTTGAAGGCTTTCTTGTGTAAGAGGAAGCAGCTAAAGACTACAAGCGGGGGTGGGGGAGGGGGACATGTAACTATTGCAGGGGAAAATTAAGGCTGAAGAAAACGTAATCAATCAGCCTGAGTAATATCACATTCATTAGAAGCTTGGGCTTTGCAGCTCCCTGTGGTTTTCAGAGGAAATAGAAGACAGGGAGAGAGGGAGGTGCTAACATTTATTTTGTTCCTGTTGCTCAACTCACAGCAGCAGTCAGGGAGGGGAAGCTAGCATGGATGGTATTGTCTGCTACAGCACAGAGGAAAGCTTGTCTCTTGTCTTCTGCATTGCGTGTCTGTAATCTTGTAGTGCTCACGAGGCAGAATCTAAGCTTGAGGGGACTGAAAAGTGCAAAAGGCATGTCGAAGCATTCCTTATTCATCTGGAAGGTGCAATCTCTTCCCAAAAGAGGTGATGCTGCATGAATGAGGTTTGATAGGCTTCTGCTACATCTTCAACAAGTCCACATGGAGAAAGACTTTAAAGCACATGTGAAGGCTTGTTTCTAACAAGAGCTATTAATTTTTATCATTAGTTTTTCTTGATTGCAGTGGGCTCTTGAACTTGCCCACAACATCCTTATGCCTATGAAAGTGGCTTTAACCCACTTAATGCTTAATCCACTAACAGATTTCAGGTCCATTATTCAGCATCGGGCCAGCTGCATTTGTATTTCCAACAGGGATACTGCTAGTGCAGTTGGGTCTCTAGCATTTTTTACATTTTCACCTTCTAGATAAATAATGCAGCTTGAGTTCTCTCGGTGTTCATCTCTTACAGTCCTCCCTGCAGCTGGGCCAGTGCTGAAAAATGGACATTATACTTGCTAAGATAGGCGTCTTCTAAGAATACTTCAGAATGCACTTTGTGCGTCTAGACCAGACGGGTGGTTTAACATGTATCCTGCCTTTCTACTGAAACTTCATAACAAAGGCATGGTTTAAGATAGTAAGAGCATGGCATTGGTTTAACCAGCATCATAAAGGCAATGATATTTTTGCTTCTTCAAGTTTTAACCAGAAAAATGTGAGTCTTCCCTAGTTACATAAGCGGGAGAGAGAGAAGCCTGGAAGCACGGGCCCCAAATACTATTTTCATAATCATCCAAGTCACAGGATGAGAATATGTAAAACAAGAACTCTCAAAAGTGCCTTTCCAGCATATCCTAGTTGTGGGACTGGTACTGTCAGCAAAATGTCGCTCCAGTCACAATGATTAGACTGCCTGCCCTGAAACACAGAGACATCATTGACCAAAATGGCATAATGAGCCAAGTTCAGTTTGCAGCCAACACGCCCATTGAGAGAGAAAACTAAAGAGAAATGATAATGGTCCCGTGGTTCACACTCTCCTTTGACTGTCTCAGGGAGTGAAGCAAATGGCAGCTGCTTTGTTTGGGCATTAATGACAGTAAATAATATTTCTTTGTGCTAGGACTGCCTAGCATTTCATCAGAGCACTCCTTAGACTTCAGCATTTAGTTAAACCTCGCAGCGAAAGCTGGCTGTATTATTCATCACAAATAAATGATCTGAAGGACAAGCTGATATGTGTGCCTACCTTTCTGTCAGTCATGAGCATTCAGTCAATAATTTGGACAGTCACTATGCTGCCTA
>JAGPOW010003316.1:169076046-169087500 GCA_030014935.1 Caiman crocodilus
AAGGATGCTAAAGTAATTTTCCCCAGGCTTTGCAGGATGTCTGAACTAGTTAATTAAGGAACTGCCTATTCCATCTACCTACATGACCTAGGAATTGTTATTGTGCTTGGGCACTTCTTTGTGTCTAATGATCCTGTATGCTAAAGACTCATCACAGCCACTTGTTTAAAATACTTAGCCTCTGTGGAACAAGAGGTTCAGTTCCTAGAACATCAGCTTGATCCATTAATACAATAGTTACCAAAATGTGGGAGACTTTCCAATCACATGTGGAGACACGACACTATCCCTGTCCTGAAGAACCTAAGGGGGTGGTACTCAAACAGGTTCAAGGCCTGCAGATTGTTCATGAGGCGATAACAAGCATCAGTATGGTAGCAAGAAAGTTTGGCATCTGGGGCAAAGCCCACAGCAGCAGCCCATCCTCACCCCACACACAGATCCAGGGGGCACACACACCCCCATGCTTGCCCAGGAGTGCATACAGTGGTGGGAGCTACCCCCCCCATCCTCACCCCCCCCAAACAAGAGGTTCGCAGCTGAATCCTATGCCCTGCCCTGACTGGGCAGCACCTATTGGCACCCCTTTGGTGCCCAGGGCAGTTGCCCCTCTCATCCCCTCTAACTCCCCCCACCGGCCTCCCTTGCTATGGCACTGGCAAGCAGTCTGCAGATCTCACCAAGAACTCTTTCTCCATCCCCACCTCCTCCACTGCTTTTAAAATAAGAAGATTGATTATAGAGGCATATGGTAATTCATAAGAAATGAGGGTTGAAAGTGGTCTGCTGGCTCTAAAAGTTTGGAAGCCACTGATTTAAAGAGGCAGAGAAGAAAGGGAAACAACATACAAGTGAAATGAGCAAAATAATCTTAGACAACGGCTAAGACCGAGTTCTTTACATTAAACACACTGAGCTCCCCTTCCTCCCATCTTCTGCCTCTCTGTTCACTTTGAGCTTGGCTTGTGCATTGAGTCCTATGCAGGTGATTATGAAACACAGCAGGACAAGAGCTGGGTGAAGGCTTTTGAAAAAAATATCTTTTCATTGAAGATGCAGCTTTGTATTGATTTTTGTAAATTGTTAGATTGTCTCTAAATTTTTTTCAGCTTTGTTTTTTTCTCCAAAATGTTTTTTCCAGCATTTTTAAATGCAGTATCGTGGTCTTCTTTGAAATTACATGCAATTCCAAAACTTTATTCACTTTTAAAGTATTTAAAAATACTTTAAAATTTGGAGAAAAAAAATTTGATTGAAAGGATTGATTGATTTGCCCATAAATTATTTTTTGTTTTCCCCAAGCTTTCATTTTGCTAAAAAATTTCAAAACCAACTTCATTTTTGAATGACCCAAGATGATTTTCAGGTCAGCCATGGAACTGAAAATCACTGCTTCACAAAGTTCATAGCAAGACTAAGAGCAATGAAATGAGGTTCACTGCTGGGAACAGTTGGGGAAATGCCCTCCTACACCAATACTCCTTTTGGGAAGGGGGGTTGCCATTTTAGAACCAGAACAAAACCAAATCATACACTAGAAGTCAAACATCTACTATATTATATTTTAATTTTATTACAAAAAATATTTGTCATGACTTGTGATTGTGTACTGTATATAGAATGGATTGTATAATAACTCAAAAATAAAGCATCACTCTTTTATTGTGGGGGTGGAAGTGTGCAGGGGGGTTGAGAGAGGATGTGGCTGTGTAAGGGGCAATATGGTATGTTGGGGTGTACGTATATCTCAATAGGGGTTGTGGGGGCAGGGTATGGGTGTGTGGGGCATGAGGGAGGGTGTAGGGAGGTGTAGGGACCTCCCACTCTTCTCATGGCATACAGCTCCCACTGCCTGGCAGCAGCAGCAGCAAGAGGGGAGGTCAGCCTGGTACAGGCATGGTTCTGGCCAGTGCTACCTGGGGAGCCTGCTGCCTCCCCTGCTGTCTGCTGTGCAGACTCCTCACTCTGCCGGGAGTGGAGGGAGCCCTGCCCCCTGCTTCCCCATGGAGTGCAGCACTTGGCTTCCCCGCTGCGAATGTGGAGCTGCAGGCGCTCAGTGCGAAGCCCCCGTGATAGAATTGGCCAGCTGGGGGTGAGAAGCTTACCTCTGCGCAGCCTGCCCGGCCACTTCTATCACAGGGGCTCTGCACCGCATGCTTGCAGCTTCATACTCACATGGGGAAGCCTGGCACTGGACTCTGTGGGGAAGCAAGGGGCAGGGCAAGGAGCAGGGCTCCCTCACTCCCAGCAGAGTGCGGGAACTGCACAACAGGGAGTGGGGGAGGCAGCAGGCTCTAGTGCCCCCCACTGTGAGTACCGGAGCTGCAGGTTCATGGTACAGAGCCCCAGTGATAGGGCAGGCTCTGCTCCCTCACCTCATGCAGCACTGCCTGTCAGGCACAAGCGCCCTAACCTCCCTGCCTGCTGTTGCTACCAGGGAGCAGGGGCTGCATGCATGGGGGGAGTGTGTGGGGGTCCCTACACATCTTCACCCTCCCTCACACCACACAGGTACAGGGATAGGCTAAACTTTTTTGGGTTGTACATGGGGTAGAGACAACATGGGACCTGTATGTCCTCGCATTTGCTTTTTCCAAGATTTCATGATGCCTAACATGATACCTGTAATACATGTTCAATAGGTGCTGCTCAGGAATCTTTGTACATACTGTATTAAGATGAGATAATGTGCAATAAAGATATATATATATATATATATATAAAATAAAATAAAACAAAACACCACACAGCCACAGCCTACCCAGGTGAGCTCCATGTTCCCACTGCCCCCCTGGGTACAGGCTCAATGTTACACTTTTGCTTCTGCCCAGGTGCAACTCCACTACTTCTTTACTTGCTGCCTCCAGCGAGCAGGTTCCAGCTGCAGCAGGAGCCCCACCTGGAAGCTGCTGGCTGGGCAGAGCCCTTCTGCCCAAGAGGATGGAAGTGAGGTCCAATAGGGTATGTTGAGGTGTTGTACACATTTTTGCCTCGCTCCCACCCTTGTAAGCAGAAGGGCTGGATGGGGTACAATTCATTAGTGGGTACTGTGGGCCAGATGAAAGTGTCTGGGGGGCCAAATCCAGCCCACAAGCTGTATTTTGCCCACCCCGCTATACACACTGTCGTTCTTCAACCAATCTTGCCCAATGGGTTATATAGTTCTGGTGAACTTTTGAATTTTTTTCATTTGGGGCAGTAAAACTGTCTTTGCAATATCACAGAATCAGAGAAATGCAGGTCTGGAAGGGATCTCAAGAGCTTATCTAGTCCAACCCACTGCACTGGGAAAGGATCAAGTAACCCTCCATTATTCCCAGAAGAGATTTGTCTAATTATTAACAACCTCCAAAGGAGGAGCTTTCACAACCTCCCTAGATTGCTTGATCTTATTCTTCTCTATGTTCACTGTTAATTTTTTCCTAATATCTGATTTAGATTTCTTTGCCACAGATTAAGCCACTTTCTTCTTGTCCAATTCTCAGTAGATGTGGAGAACCCTCATTCCCATTGTTATAAAAAAATATTTACTTACACTTTGGAAAATTATACCCATGTTACCCTTGAGTCTTCTCTTTTCTAGGCAAAGATGCACAATATCTGCAATCTTTCATTATGGGTCAGGGTGTTTAACCATCTAACTTTCTTATTGGACTCTCTCCACTTTTATCATTATCCTTATTAAAAGTGTGGTGCCCCAAACTGAACACAGTTAGTGCCAAGTTAGTGCCAAGTAGAAGAGATAGTTACCTCCCAGGTTTTAAAAACCAAGCTTCTGTTAATACTTTACAGAATTCATTTTGCCTTTCTTGCAAGCATCATACTGTTGGCCAAGTTTGTGATCTGCTACAGCCTCCTTATCCTTTTCTGCAGTTCTGCTGCTCTTCCCCATTTTGTGTTTGTGTGTTTGATTTCTCATCTCAGGCTAGGACGGAAATATACATAAACTGGTATAAGTGATTGGAAACTTGTTCAAATATGTAACACAACAGAAGTTCAGTACACAAACTGCTTTCAAAATGACTGAAACCAGTTTAAGATAAGCCTAAATGAATGTAGTATCAGACCTAACTGATTAGGCTAAATCAGCTTATTAAACTTCCATCCCAGATCCCCTCCAGATTCAAGTTAATTCACAGTCCCCCAGCATCCCAGGATGCTTTGCACCCCCCTCATTAGGTGAGTGAGCTAGCCTTGGCCAGAGCTGTCTACTGCATCTGAGCAGGGAGGTGTGCTCTAATGTTCCTCAGCTTCTGGCCTAGGCCAATGCAGACACATGACTGCATTTCTGGAATAAAAAATGAATGTCTGTTCACTTGCTTATCAGTTCATCTTTGCAGCTTAGACTAACCTGTAAGGACTGAATTGATTCAGCCTTGGGCTTTTTGACTATCTGTACTTAGTCCTTAAGTGCAATTCTTTGAACTCATTTTCTCTGAATCCTATCCTGTTCATTTTTGGACCATTTCTCTAGGGGTTTTTTTTATTCAAGACCACTTTGAATGCTGATCCTGTCCTCCAGAGCGCTATCAGTTTCTCCTAACGTAGTGTCACCTGTATTATCCGTGTACTCTATATTCTAGCATCCAAGTTGCAAATGAATAGCAATAGGATCGGGGTAGGTCTCTGCAAGACTACACTTAAAGTGCCCTGGCAGTTTTACACCTAACTACCCATTAGAAACTGTTTTTGAGGGTGACAGATTTTTCAACCATCTTATGGTGACTTCATCCAGATGCCACTTCTCTGGTTTGGCATGGGAAAGTCATGTGTGACAGTAACAAAAGTACTGATGAAACTAAGATGGGTCATATCTGCTGTTTCCCTGTATCTACTTAAAGAGGGAAGTAAAAAAGAGAGACATGCTATGCAGAAGACAGAGCAAAACTTCTAAAAATGATATTCTGAATCTAATGACAATAATATTAAGGATTGCTGTTAGAGAAAGTCGAAGTGGTAAACATGACAGAAAAAGGAAATGCTAATAGTAGCAGATATGTGTGTATGTCATAGAGGAACTCTGATACTGTGACAACCTGGTCTGGTTGTGAAACTTTCATTGACCACTTTGTCATAGTTATTGTAAACTCTTTGCCAGAACATGGGGTCAGTCTTTATTTCTGTTTGGTCTGTCTGTTTCCTCTTAAATTTGACCAGTGAAGAAAGTCTTCTCTAATAACTCTACTGTAGTAGTCTCTGTCCTCAGTACTTAGTACAAGCCATACAGAATGCAATAGGATGAAAACTGAGAGCATTTCTGTTTCTGGAAGTAACTTGTAAAAACGTGGTGCAATATATGGGTGAAAGATCCTAGAAGAAAGAAAATGGCTTTTGCAATGTTACACTTAAGTAAGTCAGGACTGTTCTTTCAGTAGAGAAGTTTTAATTAAGTGTAATGGACAGATTACCAAGAATTATCACTTTTCAGAGACTAGATGCATCTCTTCTTAAATTAGATACTTTGAGGGCCAGACTCTATTCCATATACTAAAGGCATGAGTATATTCAGTATATGGAATAGAATCACACTTGAATGCCTAAGTCCTATAGCTTAGGGGTGTCTGTAGACGTGCAGGACATGTACTCTGACACATTCTTATTACAGCACATTGGAGCAGACTCAATTAATTGAGTGCCTTGGTGTCTTGTGTATTCACTGTCCCCACACTTCAAAATGGAAGCAAGGTCGCTTTAAGTAACGCTCTTTGAATGAGCTTTAGTGCGAGCGTTCTGCCACCATTTTGAAGCACAGGACACTGAATACATGAGACATCACAGGTGCTTTAATTAGAGTGGTTCCCAAGAGCTACTCTAATTAAAGTGGCCCTGCCCACTCCCTCTGCCTTTATTCCATGTATAAAGGCTCCCTAAGTGTTTAAGCATATTTAGGTACCTCACTTCTATTGCTCCTTGCTTCAGTCTCTGCAAAAGGTCCATGGGTCCTTCTCCTCCAAACTGCTTTTCTGTGACTCAATCATAAGATGATGAAGTATTATAGAAAGAGGCATTCATAGATTTTTCAGGGACTTGAACAGGCTAGGATAGAATTGCATCTAAGTCTACTTAGATGCCTAAAAAGGGGAACAGGATATGGACCTAAGCACACTCCACTTATGCATGCTGGAACAGTGTCTGGTTTGTTAAACTGCATAGCACACTGCCAGTTCCAGTTTGGTGCCTGTTGCTTACATTATAGCAAATATTGTTTATCTTCATAATGGTTAAGTGCATAAAATACATGCCTGCATAGTATCTTTGAGCCTTGCTCTCTACATTGTTATGCAGTTTAACAGAGTTCAGTTACATAATAATAGGTGTCATAAATGGTGAAGGGGAAGCAGCTATCAAAGAGCTGCTGTTAGAAATCCTGAAAATGACAGCAGCTGTGAATCTAAAAGTAGCTCTTATCTTCCCAGGATTTTCAGGGCTCCTAACAGCATCCCTGGAACTGACTTAAAAGCCTTGAAAATGAAGGGAGTTGGTTAATCCTGGAGATGCTAATAGTACAACAGTGACACTACTATGTATTTAGGAATAAGCTTACATAAAGTTCAGATGAGATCCCCTTCCAAGGAAGCACACAGCCTTTTCTCTGCTTAGAGGCCATATGCTTAACAGAGAGCTCTGTATGGGCCTGATTCTTATTCTTTCATTGTGTTTGGGGATATCTTCTGGACTCCTTTGCACAAACTCATATTCTGAGGCCAGGCAGGCTCCTTGCCACACCCTGCTCCAAATTAAAGCATCTTCATGGTCTCCTATGGGCTCTAAAAGTAGAGAACAGCCACAGCGCACTCCAGGTGAGTTCCTAATTCACTCTATACTGAGTGGTGGGATAAGGGCTAATAGACACCACACCAGCCCTGTAGTGTTGTTCTTAACAGTCTGAATGTTAAGATGTGCCTGATCCTGATCACACTTGCCCTGGGATTAATAAAGTTGAACTCTTTTGAAGTCAGTAGAATTACACCCTTGCTAGAACAGGCCTTTTTTGGAACAGAGGCAGTTTGTAGGACCCAAGCCCCACCTGCCATCTGACTCCTGAGTTCACTTTATTGTGCTGCGTTCATTCCAGTGTCCTGAATGTTGGGCCAGCCTCTCGGGCATTGGTCTAAAGCAGAACTGATACTAGACTGCAGTAGAAACTGGGAAGTTTGCAGCTAACTGTTCCTTTTTTATATGAGCGTGACATTTGTATTTCTCCATTTCAGCATTAGTTTCTTACATAATAGAAAAGGATGGCGGGAAGAAAGGAGGAAGGAAAGGAGTCGTCTCACCCATCAGTGATCTTGCCCCCAGTGCAGAAGTATTTATCCTTCTTTGCACGGACGCGATTGAGGGGATGGGAGAGATAGCAGCACCCTCACCTAACCTGAGGTCCTGATATGTCAGAGCAAACAGCTCTCAGTGAAGAGAGCAGCTGCCTGCCAGCCAGCCACTGTATTGCTACAAGTCTTGTACTTTTAAAGGAAGACAATTCTAGGAAAGCTTCAAATTGTCCCTGTAACATGCCCTTAACTAACCATGTCAATCCAAACTATTACATGTTTCTCAGATCCTTTTCATTTCTCAGTAGGAGGACAGCATTGGCTGCTAGCTAGAAAATTAGCCAAGTGAGTCTTTGGCTGCCTCTCCTTGTACTGTAGGCTAATGAGAAAATTGAATGGTGATTCTTTCAATCTGTTTGCTCATTAGGCTAGCAGTACGTTTCACATACTCAGGGGTGGCTGCAGGACACAGTGATCTGAACACTCACCAGTATTCAGGGATTCAGTTCAAAGGTCATAGGGAAGAGAGAAGTTCCTGTTTAACAACAGATGTCAGTCAGCTTCAGTACTGGGTAGCTGATTTTTTCAATGTCAAACTTAAACAACTTTTTTATTGCTGACCTGGACTGGAGCCAGTCAGTGGTTATACATACCAGAATGGCATTGGCTAGCTAATATGGAGCTCTTCTGTAAGATGACTTATTACCAGACAAGAGAAATGCAATGAATATTGCACATTTAAAAGCTTTCATTGCAGGCACAGATTGAGGAGTCCAGGTGTAGGGTGCAACTGTTTTATACATACTAGACAAGAGATTAGCACTAGTATCATTTCAGATTCATTTTAAGATCTCTTGGCTAACAGAAAGGATATGGACGGATTGGATTAAAATGCAGGTGAGCAGAGGTTGAGGTAGGCCACGAAAGACTGGAGGTATGATATTGTCATACCAGTATGTGCTGGTTTCAATATTGAACCATATCCATTCAGAACCATATAGTTGGCATGCAATCAGGGGAGGTCCCAGACAACTGGAAAAGGGCAAATAGGGTCCATCTTTAAGAAAGGGAAGGAGGATCTAGGGAACTACAGAACAGTCAACCTTACTTCAGTCCCAGAAAAATCATGGAGCAGATACTCAAAGAATCCATTTCTAAACACTTGGAGGAGAAGAGAGTGATCAGGAACAGTCAGCATGGATTCACTGAGGGGCAAGTCATGCCTGACCAACCTGGTTGACTTTTATGATGAGATGACTGGCTCCGTGGATGTAGGAGAAGCAGTGGATGTGGTATGCCTTGACTTTAGCAAGGCTTTTGATACAGTCTCCCACAGCATTCTTGCAAGCAAGTTAAGGAAGTATGGATTGGATGAATGGACTGTGTCACAGGGAAAAGCAGAAGGGGGAACCCTGGGGACAGGAACCCACAGAGGGTAAGTGGAAACACTTACCTGCAGCAGGAACCACGATGCAAATGCAGGTATCAAATTTAAGCATAATTAGTTAAAACACATTAATGTACATGTAGATGTGAGCCAGCACTAACTTTAATAGCTGGGCGGATCTGGCACTAGAGGCACATAACAGCACTGCAGGGACTTGGCATTAACTTCAGTGCCAAGTCTCTGCATACATAGACACCTGCCAAAAAACTCTTAATGCGCATTAAATTCAGTTGCACTTAAATGCATGTGGGCTTCTGTGCTCTTCCCTCTATGTTCTTCAGGTAAAGGGCCTAACAGTAATCATTGATCTGTTCATGGGCCCTGATGGTGCAAAGCCTGCTCACCTCTGCCTGGAGCTCCCTCACCTGGCACTCTAGAGACCTCACTAGGGAGCATACCCCATTAACAGGGGTGCCCTTGCTTCAGTTCCCCTATGCTGGCAGTCATGCCAGGCAGCCACCAGAGCCTGGACCCATAGGCTCCATCTGGGTGGAGGTCTTAGTAGTGAGAGAGGGGGAGCACATCCTGGGGCCAAGGCAGGAAGCTATGGAGTATGACGCGTCCCCACCATTGTGTGGTAATAGACTATGCCACTACCCACCAAGTGGTCTAGGAACTGCCCTGCAAACTGCCTTCAAATGACTTACTGTCTTTGCAGTCCCTGTTCACTGGCTTCCTGGTCACAGGCTTGCAGCAAGGGAGGTTTAGATTGGATATTAGGAAAAACTCTCTCACTAGGAGGTTGGTGAAACATTGGAAAAGATTACCTAGAGAGGTGGTAGAATCTCCATCCGTGGAGGTCTTTAAGGCCTGACTTAGGAAAGCCCTGACTGGAATGATCTAGTTGGGGGTGGTCCTGCTTTGAACAGGGTGTTGGACTGGATAACCTCCTGAGGTCCCTTCCAACCCTTATTTTTTTATGATTTGATGATCCTGAGAAGTGGTCTCCTAAAGCAGCAAGGTCTGGACTTTGACTCAGAAGGTCCATTTCAGTCCTGTTTCCTTTGTTCCTCTTATAAGCATGCCTGAGCAAGTTGTTCATGAAAACTCGAATGAGAATCAGTTAATTCCTTTTCTGCTCTACCATTCTATCACATGCTTTGAACAGTCCAGCAACAGCAAAACTATTATAGGAATGTTTTTAGAGAGCATCAACACTTTTCAACAGCAGATTGTATCCTTCCTTCTACAAAGCCAGGTGTTCTCTCTCCCATCCCAGTATAAGATAATGATTCCTCTAACACAATATGGAAATAAATTTGTTTTTGGTACAGAAGTGTTGTATGCACAGGGTTGAGGCTTCAAACTGCCTAGAAGTGACAAGCCAGTTTGCCCCTCAGTGATCTATTCTATGCTTGGGGTTGAGTCTAGTGCTAGCTGTATAAATCCTGTCTGCGGCAGAGTGGTTAGATACTAACATGCCTAAATAGACTAGCTAAACCTGTCTTATAGTGCTCCAGAGGTTGAAGAGCAGGGGGAGTTGAAGGCAGAAGGGATACTGATGACAAGAGGAGAACAAAGGGTCAGCAATTGAGACAGAAAATGAGCTCTGATTTTTAAGTGTGTGTACTTGCTTGAGCTATTAATTCTATTTTTATCTTTCCTGTAACAAAAGCTTTCCAATAACATCAGCCACAAGATATACTTTAATAACCTAGTAGCTGTATTATACCTTTTTTTTTTTTGCACAATTTGATGGTGGTTCAATGTTTGTCCTTGTTCATAAAATGCTGCAGTTCTATTTACCAGCTCCATATTTAAATGTATATTCCATCAGGATGCCTCTGTAAGGTACATTTCCCAAGACCAAATGTATCTGTGTTGTGAACAGGGCTGTTCCGATCCTGTTACTCATGTAATAAGATGACATAAAAAAAGACTACCTCATAGCCTAAAGGGAATGTATCCTAGTACACAACAAGCCAGGGAGACTAATACTGTGAGTGAGCTTGGATTGATCTCCATGTTGTGTCTGATGAGCAAAGATTAACTAGATATGATATAGCAAGACCTCTAGAAGTGTGGGCTGTATGGGTTTTTAAATCTTTTAAGCAAAGAGTTAAAGAAATATAAAATAAATCACTATATTAAAAAGCAAGTATTTGAAAACATAAATTCAAGTAGGCAGTCAGGCATCAACTGACTTATTACACAATAGATGCTGTACCAATTCTGAGCTTAAGAACTGTCTATAATCAGTCAGGTTCCTGCAGAGTCCAGGCCAAATGCTGCAGCTCTCACTAAAGAGCTCTCCTGCCTGAGACTGGTGTAGGTATTACCACTTGCCCTTCCCTAAATCCACAGTAAAGACATAGCTACAAACAGCTGGTTCCTTTGCTTTAAGTCCTCAAATTGACATTAATGGGCCTAGCTGTTGGGATTTTATCTATAGCCCCATGTAATTACCTATGTATTAGGGTTGTGCAAACCTTTGGTCACTGATTCGATTCAGTGGAGATTTGGCCCAATTTGGTGGCTAAATCTCTAAATCCAAATTGAATCAGGAGACTTTGAACTCTTCAAGTCTAATCAGAACCCTCCAAATCAATTCAGAGAGATTTGGACATAGACATGGCTTTAAATGTTTTTTTCTACATACCTCTAGGTAGCAGGTGGCTGAGATGTTGGGGTGGATGGAGCAGCTCACAGGAGCAGGGTGGGAGAGGTCCCAGTGCACTCGGCAACAAACCCAGAAGTGAACCAGAAGCATTTCTCTACTGGGAATTGCGTGGGGGGGGG
>JAGPOW010003316.1:169087600-169099220 GCA_030014935.1 Caiman crocodilus
ACAACAACTGCGCACCAGAATGAACGCACACCGGAAATCTATCAAAGACAGAAACACTCAATTACCGGTGGGGGCACATTTCTCACAGGAGGGCCACTCCCTCTCCAATCTCTCAGTCCTGATCCTCAAGGGAAACTTACACAACATTTCCCAGAGATGAGCATATGAGCTCCATTTCATCAACCTGCTGGATACCAGAGATCAGGGACTAAACATAGACATTGGGTTTTTGATACATTACAATCTGCCTGGCAATTGATTCCCCAGCCCAGCCCCTGGCCTCTTTACTTTTCATTCCATCCAGGAAGAGCACACACCAACTGCTGAAGCTTCCTTAGCCTGACGAAGGGTTTTTGAACACGAAAGCTTGCTTAATAACTATTCTCCAACCATTTGGGTTGGTCTAATAAAAGATATCCAATTCACCCAAGGAACCTTGTCTCCCTAATACAAATATATACATTCACTTGCTTGCTACATATACTGGAAAATACTTGCTTAAAAATCATTTGCGAACATATCCAGTAAATTTAGTTATTGGGACTGTCATAGAAAGCATACATAAAAGAGGTTCAAACACAGGGGAAGTTATCTTTCTTTTGCAAGCAAGTACTTAAGGAATATCTTTTAAAGTACCTTCTAGGGTTGTGCGAGACAGGCCCTATTTGTTTCAGATTTGGATTCAGCCCAAATCAGGGACAATGATTCAATTCATTGATTTGGATCACTGTCCCTTATTTGATTCGGCTGAATCCAAATCTGAAGATTCGATGCTGATTTGAAGAATCAGCGATTCAGCCATAGACACAGCTTTAAAAGTTTTATCTACATACCTTGAGGTAGCAGGTGCAGCTTGTGAATGCTGTGATGCTGGGGAACATAGTGTGTCCCACTGGAGTGTGGGGT
The DNA here is from genome assembly GCA_030014935.1 of Caiman crocodilus. NCBI lineage: Eukaryota > Metazoa > Chordata > Crocodylia > Alligatoridae > Caiman > Caiman crocodilus. The sequence continues at coordinate 169,088,507 of JAGPOW010003316.1, forward strand.
GGGGTGGGGGGGACCCTCCACATGCTTGGCAGAGAACCCAGAAGTGGACCAGAAGAACAGGGAGCATGTTGTCCCTCCCCCCCGCCAGGCACACCCCAGCTTGGCTACTGGCCATAGGGGGACCCCAGGTGCCCTCCCCGATCCAGGAGGCACCAGTTGCAGAGCCGTGGGGCATGCAGGGGGCCCCCCCAGTGTGCTCCCTGGTGGACCCAGAAGAGGACTAGAAGTGCTTCTGGTCTACTTCCAGGTCTGCTGCTGAGCATTCTGGGGAGCTCCTTGTGCTTCTGTGGCATGCTCCATCTGCCCCAGCATCACAGCATTCACAAGTGGCCTGGTACCTTGAGGTGTGTAGAAAAAACAGTTGAAGCTTTGTCTATGTCTGAATCTCTGAATCTTTCCTAATCTCTCTGAATTGATTTGGAGGGTTCCGATTCGATTTGGAGAGATTAAAGCATCCTCTGATTCATTTCGGATTCAGAGATTCGGCCACTGAATCAAGCCGAATCTCTGTCGCATCAAATCAGGGACCAAAGCTTCATACACCCCTACCTGCCCAGCTTGCTCTTAGCACTTTTCATCTTCAAATATTTAACATGAACAAGCCAATCATCACAACCCCCTGAGGGGTACTTTTTTCCCCAGGAAACAGAAACATAGAGGTTATTTGTCCACAGATGTGGAGGGAAACATGAAGAGTGAAGAGTAGTACTTAACAGATCATTTCTTTGCACCCCATACTTAGACCACTCTATGGAAGGGGTCCTCTTCCTCCCCACAGCTCTTTGGACACAGAGGTGTTGAGCTCCCCACAAGGAATGGGCACTTAAGACTGCTGCAAACCTTTCACTTGCATGGTCAAGTCAGAGTTATTGCTATATTTGAAAGCCTGAATTTACCACAGACTCCTTGATTTAAATAGTATGTGACAAGAGGATCAAGTGAAGGGAAAGAATTTCTATATTGAAAACACCTCTCCCAGACAAGGTCACTGAATGGCTAAACTCTGAAATCTTTAACGTAGTGCAACTGTCAGTAGTTACTTTTCCTGTAGGAGCTAGCAACATTTTCAGTCAAGCCACTGAAGAGTCTAAACCAAAAAAACCCCCAAAACCAAGTCCAGATCTGTCCTAGTATTACAGGAGGAAAAAAAATTATGTTCGGTGAATGAAACATATACATTCAAACTATGCACCAAACCTTTCACGCCTCATATGGAAAATGTGTCCTAACAAAAATCTTCAGCATCCTAAAACTGTTCTGTATTTTCTTCCAGGTAATTTATAGAGCAACTTCTATGCATGTCCATAAGGGCTGGGTTGAGACATAGGAACTATAGGCCTATTCCATGTAGTTACCTCTGAATCAGAGTTTTCATTGGCAGCATGTCTTTGGCTCCAGTGATTATGAAGAAAGCCTTGAAAATAAGATAAGAACCCAGTACAGTATCTTTAAATAATACAAATTGTCCCATGCTTCTCAATGGGAGACTGTGAGGCCTTACTCTTAAGGGACACCACCAGCACCAACTCACTAAAGGATTGCATACATGGCAAGAAAAGGCAAGACCCATCCACTGAAGCAGATACTCCAGCTGTAGACACGTAAGTATTGGAAACAGATTCTCTTGGGGTGGGGCCTAAGATCATCACATCTCTTCAAATGTGCGTGTGTCTGAGTGTAGGTGATGGATGCCAAGGAATGCCAGCCTAAGGCTCTGTATGGTCTTAATGTGGCCTTGTCTTTCCCTCTCTAAATCAACACCAGTCCAGAAGATACTGCCAGGACCAACAGGCAGCCACAGGGAAATCTTTCTTTGTCCTACGTATCATCAGAGAAATATTTTTTCATTCCTACTTTAATTGTATTTATAAATCTAAGTGTAATAACACTAATACTTTGTAGTTGCATAGTTGGGCAAAGGGAATCATATGAGTGCTTTCTGTAGAGGTTAATGCTGAGTTTTTGATGGAAAAAATGAGGCACAGAAAGGTTGAATTGGTCCTGTGAAAACATGTGACAAGTGGAAACATGAAACCCGTGAAAACGTGACAAATGTTAGTCCCTGACTGCAACAATTATGCTCCAAATATAAAGTCACACCACTTCTTTACTCAAAGTCAGTCTACTGACAAGCAAATGACAGAACAAGGGAAATCCAGAACCTCAGATCACTGCTCAGCAGCTCTCATTCTGCATTACCTTCATAACCTTTGTCTAACAGACAGTGGAGTAGGAAAATAAGGCTTACAAAAGCCCTCACCTAATTATACCAAAATCTGGCTATGTCTGCTCTCAGTAGTGCCTTTCATGGGGGCTGTAAACTGAGACATCACAACAATATTTAGAGTAGAAAAATGGAACGTCCCAGGTCTGGCTGTAGATAATGAAGACAAATGTTACTCCCCAACAACCTGGGCTTCAGAAACGGAGAGGCAAACAAACAGAGAAAGTAGAAACTATGTGGAACCAGTATCAGCTGTAATGTGGCACGCAGTTTAGTGATATTAAATGTTTCTCTTCTTCTAACATCTTTTTCAGCCATTTGCTCTTCCCAAGGCATACATTTTCTTTATTAAGAAAATAAGAAAGGAGAAAGGATCTCCAATACTAACTGGCTACACAGCATGCATAACTTTTGCAGGACAGAATACTATAATTCACTCTAGTTGCTAAAGCTTCAATATTAAGCATACTAAGCATATAGGTCTGGAGCTAAATTCTGAGGGCAATGCATGTGCCCTGGCAGAAAAAAACCCCTATAATACTTCTCTCACAAAGTTATCAATAGGGAAAAAGAATTATATATATTTTTCTGGCCAAATTTAGCTTTGTTGAGGCTTCTGCTTCCTTTTGAGCAAATGCTGTAGAAAAATGTGAAACTGGATTATACACAAACCACAAATGTAATTAGAGTTTTGCTTCAAGACTAGTTTCAAGATATGACTGACTGTTACTCATTTTGAACCTTCTGCAAACTCCAAGCTATGTTTGCAGCTCTCACTTTGCCTTTCTTAGCACCTCCAGCATGTGGAATTCCACCATAAAGACTTTTCCAACTCCCCCATCCTATTTTCCATGTACAAGGTACAGACAAAAACATCTTAACACTTTTCTGTGGTACCTCATTCTCTCCCTAGTCTTAGAGATAAGGAAGCATTAACTGGAAATATGTTAACTTCATCTGCTCCCTTCCAGATAGCGGGATTCTCCAGGTAACTGTATAAGACCTTACACAGCTCCAGTAGGATGATCTTAGTAACTCCTCCATTGCAGCTGACTTACAAATCTGGTCAGTGGATTTCTCAGCCAGTTTTATTCTATAGGACACCACAGCAAAAGCAGGGGTGGGCAAAATGTAGCCCACAGGCTGGCTCAGGCCTGCAAGGCACTTTCATCCAGCCTGTGGTGCCCCCAGTGTATTGTGCCCTGCCCAGCCCTCCAGTCTGTGGTGGTGGGAGCAATGCACCTACACCCACCCCCAATGTATCCTGTTATGCCTTGCTCCCACTCTCCTGGCTGGAAGGGCAGGCCCCACTAGCATGGGTGGAGATGCAGAGTGCAGGGAGTACAAGGAAATAAATGGCCAGGCAGGGGCTGCGCTTCTCATTGTGATGTGCAGTGCTAGCTAGAGCCAAACGCTAGCACCCTCACCTGCTGCTGTGCCATGAGGGGAGTGGAGGGAGGGGTCTCCACACCCCTCCCACCCTCCCTCCTACCCCACAAGCCCCCCCCCACACACACACATATTGTGTTGTCTGCATTCATTGCAGGAGAGGGCAATGTGTTCCAGAGCCATGCACCCACACCCCAGAAAGGCCACACAACTCCCCAACATATCCTATGCTCCCCATGCAGCCACACCCCTGTGCAAACTCCCCCCACACTCTCCAAGGGAAAGGGGAGGGATTTATGATTGCAAGTGTCAGGGCTTAGGGGTGGGACTTCAGGTCCCAAGATGGCAGCCAGTAGATGAGGCATCTGTAAAGGGGTGGGGCCACCCATGCAGCCCTCAACAAACCTCGTTAAGTGGCCCTTCACCCTGCTCTGCCTTGCCCCGGTCTAACTTATGAACACATCCCTTAAATCAGGGGTGGGAAAAATATGGCCTACGGAAAATTAGAAAATTAATATTTATCTGCTCTGGCATCCTGTCAAACCTGACTGGAGCCAGAGGCAGTTGGACCCAGGGGGAGCCTCAGTACAACTAAAGAGCCCAGGCCTGCCCACCCACAGCTAGTTCCCTGCTTCCTGCCCTGCCCTGCCCTGCTGCCAGCTGCATCATAGGACCGGGGAGCATGGGGCCATGCTGGTATGTGTGTGCGGGCAGGCGGGGACAGTGTGTGTGTGTGTGTGCGTGCGTGTGCAGGCAAGGATTGTGTGTTTGGGCAGGCAAATATGTGTGGCTGGGTATGTGTGTGTATTCATAGGCTGAGTGCCATATGCACACTCCACCATACATATAAACCCACACCCACCTCACACTGCCATACACACAGACCACCCCACATCCCCTCACATACACCAGGCACCCAATCCCCCACAAACCCCTTCCCCAGCCACACCCCACATATCTACATATACCCACACCAACATACTCACTCACCTCACATACCCACACACCCACAGCCCCCCACAAACTTATACCTGCCCCCCCACAATATACAAGAGTAAGACTTCATTTTAAGCTATTATGCAATCACCTCTATGTACACCATACAAACACATGTAAATCAGAACAGACATTTAAAAAAAAAATCAAATTAATGAATGCTGTAGATATTTGCTTTTTAGAATATAATTTGGCATTTATCTGGTTCTGAGATGGCAAAACCCCTTGCTGAAAGGAGTGTTTCTGGGGGCAAGGGGAGGTACTTCTAGCAGCAAAGGTACGGGGTTAGGGAGCGGGACTTCTGGTCACAAGATAGTAAACAGGGGGTGGGGCATCTGTCAAGGGGCAGGGCTACCAATGTGGCCCTCAACAGCTTGCCAAAACTTGGTAAATGGCCCTCTGCCCAAAATAATTGCCTGTCCCTGCCTTAAATCATCAATCACATTCTATAAAGAAAACCATGTTTATTTTTTAATTGTTGGTTGTATTTATATTTTTATTTGGGCTATAACCACAGCAAAGTATTGGGCTTTTACCACACATCAAGGTAACAAAGGTTCACTGGAATATTTCAATCTCATGCATATATATGAATGTTCACCAGCCTGTTTATCTATAATATACCAGAAATGGTTTTGATGCACTGCTGATAAAACTAATTTCCATTTCCAAGTATTTGCCACATTATTGGAGATAATTATTGGAGACAAAACATTCCAAGAATCAAGGGATAAGTTATGTATTATGTGGTCAAACACATGGCAAATTTCAATGAGATAAACTTCAATGAAAATCCAAATGAATTAGAATAACCACAGAAATGTTACTATGGCAGTTTTTTGTTTTTTAAAAATATATATATTGCTGCAGCCTGCTGTATGTTATCATCACATGGTCCAGTTTTGTGTGTCTGTGTTTAGTATTTAGCAGTGCAACATAAGATGAAAAAAAGCTTTCAGCACTTGCACTGTGGACAGACTCAAAGATAATGGTGCTGTTTGTCAAATCAGTAAAACATTTTGAGTAAGTCTGCCAGAGTGAAATGATATTTTCATTCAGCCCATCCAGGCTAATTTCTTGCTTTATACCTTTGAAAGGGGTAATGTTCACAAAAGAAAAAAAAGGAGAATATTTGGATTACCATGGGTCTTCTCCTTCCTATCCTCCCACCCCAATTTCTACAAAGCAAACGGGCATTTTCACTTATATAAAATGTCATGTCTGTGAAAATAATACTGCCTGAAATGCCACATGTGGTTTGCAGGTCAGGAAACTCATAGACAGGACCAATGACTAGAGAATTTCTGAGGTATAGCAGTAGAGCAAAACAGAGGGAGAAGCACCCCAGCTCTGGGGAGAGCCTCAGAGACACTGATGAGCTGGGAGCACCTGTAGGGAGCATACTCAGGGCTTCTGTTTATATGCATCAATAGTAATTGTGGTACTGTGGTTTTTTTGAGGGCAGTTGTCAAAGTGAAGTGTAGCTCAACCAGAAATAAAGTTTGGGACACATACCATGGATATAGTGAATTATTCACAGAGGGCATGTCTACATGTTGTCCTACAGTGACACTGTAACTGCACTGTGATTTAGTCCTTCCCTTTGGACCTTTTCCTTCCTTTTGGAAAAAATAGAGCTATGCACTAGCTGAAAGGGTTTGGAGTACAAGTAGGGAATTGGAGATGGCACAAGTAGAGGGGCAGTAGAAGGGAAACCTGCAGCTCTCCCCTGGGATCAGCTCAAAAGGCAAGAAAAGGACAAACAAAGAACCAAAGTGTTTGCAGCATCAGGGCCTTGCTATATTTTTGTTCTTCATACACAAATGAAGGAGGACTGGAACCACCACCAAGGTGGAATACTCTGCTCTGGTCCGGACCTGCAGAGAGCAAACCAGGAAAGCCAAGGCTGTGATGGAACTCCAGCTAACTACAAATACCAAGGACAATAAAAAGTCCTTTTTTAGATACGTGGGGAGCCGAAGGAAAAGCAAGGGTGACATTTGGACCCCTGCTAAACCAGATGGAACAATCGACAACTAATGCCCATGAAAAAGCAAACTTGCTAAATGGATACTTTGCATCAGTTTTTCACCAGTCCCATGGGACACCCCTGCCCACTATGGGTCAGGGATGCCCAGGTGAGGGAGATTCCTTACCCTCCATCGAAGCTGACCTCATGAAGCAACACTTTGAAAGGCTGGATACCTTCAAGTCAGCTGCCCCTGATGGTTTACACCCAAGGTACACAAGGAGCTGGTGAGCATCATAGCTCAGCCCCTGGCACAGATCCTCAAGAACTCCTGATGCTCTGGTGAAGTGCCCAAACCTTGGAAGAAGGCCAACGTGGTGCCTATCTTCAAGAAAGGAAGGGAAGTGGATCCAGCAAACTACAGGCCCATCAGCTTGGGGAAGGTCTTAGAAAAGATTATGAAAGAGGCCATCCTTAACAGACTAGCTGATGGCAATATCCTGAGGGATACCCAGCATGTGTTTTTGCGGGTAGGTCTTGCTTGACCAGTTTCATTTCCTTTTACAACCAGGTGACCTATCACCTGGACAAGGGGGAAGAGATTGATGTTGTATATCTTGACTTTAAAAAAAGCCTTCAATCTGGTATCCCATGATCACCTCTTGACCTTGACCTCACACGATCCGCTGGCTGGGAAAGTGGCTCTGCAGTAGGACCCAGAGGGTGGTAGTTGATGGAAATCAGTCATCGTGGTGCATGGTGACTGTAACTACCAATAGGGTTCCTCAAGGCTCTGTCCTAGGGCCTATACTTTTTAACATCTTCATCAATGATGTAGGCACTGATGTCAGAAGCAGGCTGGCCAAGTTTGCTGATGAGACCAAACTCTGGGGTCAAGCATCTATACCTGAGAATGGGAGGGTGATCCAGGCAGATCTTGACAGGCTCATGAAATGGGCAGATGAGAACCTGACAGTGCTTAACACCGAAAAATACAAGGTTCTCCACCTTGGGAGGAAAAACCCTTGCATGCTTATAGGCTCGGCAGTGCTATGCTGGTTAGCACTACAGACGAAAGGGGCTTGGGGGTCATGATTGACCACAAGATGAACATGAGCCTGCAATGTGATGCTGCAGCTAGTAAAGCAAGCAAAATGCTGGCTTGCATCCATAGATGCTTTTCAAGCAAATCCCGGGATGTTATTCTCCTGTTGAAGTCGGCCTTGGTGAGGCCACAGCTGGAGTACTGCATCCAGTTTTGGACTCCACAATTCAAAAAGGACATGGAGAAGCTTGAGAGAGAGCAAAGGAGAGCTACACACATGATCAGAGGTCAGGAAAACAGACCTTATGATGAAAGGCTGAGAGCCATGGGACTCTTAAGCCTGGAAAAGCGCAGGCTCAGGGGCCATCTGGTGGCCACCTATAAGTTTATCGGGGTGTTCACCAGGATCTGGGGGAACATCTGTTCACCAGAGCACCCCAAGAGAAGACAAGATCAAATGGTCACAAACTCCACCGAGACTGATTCAGGCTGGACATAAGGAAGAACTTCTTTACGGTCCAAACCCCCCAAGGTTTAGAATAGACTGCTGCCGGAGGTGGTTCAAGCACCAACTTTGAAAGCTTTCAAGACGTATTTGGATGTTTATCTTGCTGGGATCCTGTGATCCCTGCTGACTTCCTGCCCTGGGCAGGGGGCTGGACTCGATGATCCTTCAGGGTCCGTTCCAGCTCGAATGTCTATGAAATCTATGAAATACTTCTGTTCCCTGAAAGGAAGATTCCTGTATTATTTTTTCAGCCTGAACTGTTGTTAGGAACTGCATCAAATGTAATTTCCTTCAAGTTTTTTCTGTTTATCTTAAACAAAGGGAAGGAAGTAAAGAATGCAGCTTAGATGAGTCTGATCCCAGCTTTTTTTCCCCACAAAGCATCAGGGCCAAACCTCTACAGATATAGCACTGATGCGATAAGAACATACATATTCTCAGGAGTATAGTTACTATACTATACTCGACTCCCGTTACGGTGCACAGTGCTACTCATAGAAGTAAAATTGACCTTGGCAACTCATTATGTACAAGATCAGGACCTCATCTCAGTTATAAATTTTTTTATAGTGGAGGGCAAGAAGCAATTGGTCTTGTAAATCAATACATGTAGTCTATTAACTGCACCTGCACTACCTGATGATCCAGCAACCAGTGGGATTAAATTAGCAAGAAACACAACTGCAACCTGGAATTTATATAAAGTGACAGAGAGGGAACATTGGATTAAGCTTTCACATGAAAGATTGGGGACTTTTTTCCACAAATAAGGAAATTTCTGACAACTAGCATTGGAAGGGAAGAAGCTGCTGTTATGAGGTTTCAAAGTTTCTTGAGCCATTACAGAGTATTGTCTTTGTTGTTGATTGAAGCAGAAATGTAGCAAATCTATTATTTATGTTCAACAGAGCAATTATGGCAAACTGTAAGCAGTACAGGACTGGGGAATTGACTGTATTGATTAGCTGCCTATGTTAGCAAATGAATTACCATAACAAACCTCCTGCAGTCACTTGGAATGGTTACTCTAAATTGATTTACTCCCTCTGCATGATAATGATTTCCCTCCTTAGTTCTCTGTCTTATTGTAAAGAGCCTAGGTCTGATTTTCTAATGCCTTGTATCATCTATGAGTACTTAAACATGTTCAAAATAAGGTGTAGAGATGGAGGTCCCATCTGCTAAGTCAGAGTCATTTCCTGCTACGGGAAAGCTCAGCAGCCTACCAGGCACAGCAAGCCAGAAACTGAAATGAAAGGGGTCGGTCTCTTAATATACCATGCAGAATGGCTAATACTAGAACCTGCTTTTAGTATCGACAGCCTCAGTAGGTTGTAACATTGCCCTTTAAACTGGTCCTATGAAAAGATAGCCACAAGATAGCTCTCTGGAAAATGCCACAGGAGCTTTGATGATCAATGTCTAAATTTCTCCCCTTTTCGTTTCTTTCCATCCAAGCTGGCATTTAAACACATCTGTTTTTTTTCCAACTGTAACAAGCAGATGTTTCAGGGGAGCAGCCTTGTTGGTTAACAAACAGGAACTGTTACAAACAATCAATTCGCTATCACTTTTCTAAGTTATAAATTTAGGAAGACTTGCCAATTCATGACCACGTTGATCCATTGGTCAAGCCTGCTGATGACTCTAAACCAAGCTGGGCAGAGAATAGTAATTCCACTTTGTGGAGGATTTTGATATTTTGAAATTTGGGTTTTGTTCTAATTGAGAATAAACCACCAATTTTCAAAATTATCAGTGAAAAGGACTGGGATCCCCTCAGTCCAGGCTACCATACTTGGCTGCCAAGCCTGGAAACTCTAGCTTTGAGTTAAGTCTACCTCAGGAGGGTCTACTTCAGGGGGGTCTCTAGCTTTGAGGTACATCTACATGGCGATCTCTGCCCTGGAAGTCCTAGTGTGTCCAGGTCCAAGTTGATTCACATGGTGAGCTGTCCCAGAGCGAATGACCCTGGTAGCATTGAGATCCCCAGCTCGAGTTTCCTTAACTTGGTAGGATGCTCAAAGCAGGAAACTCTGATAGCCCAGGCTCTGAAGCACTTGTGTGTTAGGGTTCTCGGAGCTTCCAGGTTCTTGACCCCCTCCCTGCCAACCAGGTGTGCTGCAAAGGAACAGAGAACTGATTGATTAACCCGAAAGAACATTTATATCTGGTTATTTGAAAACCTCACATAATTACTAACATTTGGTCCACACATTTGGTCAGTCTGCTTGTGTTGTGGGAAGAGTACTAGATCTGTCTGTCACCAGCAACAGAGATAACCTGTCTAGCAAAGTTCCCTCAACGTTAGGTTAATTTCCTTACCTCCGATAAGGCCATTTTATGTCCTAAGAAAAAGCATAAAAACTATAGATTAGATTTAGGTTTAGATTAGACATCCATAAGAACTACTTCACAGTAAGGGCGGCTAGGATCTGGAACCAACTTCCAAGGAAAATGGTGCTGGCTTCTACTCTGGAGGACTTTAAGAAGAGGCTTGATGCCTACCTGGCTGGGGTCATTTGAGCCCAGTTTTCCTCCTGCCCAGGCAGGGGGTTGGACTTGAAGATCTACAAGGTCCCT
>JAGPOW010003316.1:169104929-169134761 GCA_030014935.1 Caiman crocodilus
TTCTGCAAGCAGGAGTGCTAGTTCATCCTGCTTGTTCCCCATGCTCCTAGCATTAGTATATAGGCACTTGAGCCCTGTGACTGGTGCCTTTGCTGCCCCACAGCTCTGAGTCCCAAGGGGCCCCTTATTTCTTACCTGCTTATTGCTTACCTGTGCTGTACTGCTGGCCACCCCATGGCTTGCAGGTTCCCAATGTTCTACTTCTTCAGGCTGGGCTGTCCTTGTGGGTGCCTATGGTTTGGTGGTCCACAGCTTTCCCTGCCCTCATCTTCCCCTCCCCCCGACGAGCCTAGTTTAAAGCCCACCGGAAGAGATCCACTAACCTAGAAGAAAACACACACTTACCTTTGGGGGACAGGTGAAGCCCCTCCCAACTGAGCATGTCCTTTGTCATGATGTGTGGGTCGTTGTCCAGGAAGCCAAAGCCTGCCTCGAGACACCACTGCCAAAGCCGCCAGTTGGTCTCTCTAATGCAGTTCTCATGACATCTTCTGTGTCTGTACACTGGTAGGATGGAAGAGAATACCACCTGTGCACTGAACTTCCTCAGCACACCACCTAGAGCACTGTAGGCAGAGATGTTGATTCGGAGAATCAGCGATTTGGCCACAGACACAGCTTTAAAAGTTTTTTCTACGTACCCTGAGGTAGCAAACATGGCTTGTAATTGCTGCAATGCTGGGGTGCATGGGGCATCCCACAGGCGTGCAGGGGGCCTTCCACGTGGTTGGCAGTGAACCTGTACTTCAGGTGCTGGGGACCCTCCCCTGCACCTCCCCGGCTTGGCGATCAGCCACAGGGGCCCTCAGGTGCCCCCCCCATACCCAGAAGGCACCAGTTACCAAGCCAAGGGAGCACGGGGGAAGGCACAGACCTGTGGGACAATCCAGGCACCTCAGCATCGCAGCATTCCTGAGACACCTGGTACCTAAAGGGATGTAGAAAAAACATTTAAAGCTGTCTCTATGTCCAAATGTCCAAATCTTTCCAAATTGATTAGGAGGATTCTGATTCGATTCGGAGAAATTAAGGGATCCTCTGATTCAATTCAGATATGAAGATTCAGCGACCGAATCAGGCCGAATCTCTGCCAAATTGAATCAAGGACTGAAGCTTTGCACAGCCCTACAAAGTAGCATTGTGTAGCTCCAGGTACTTGTGTGAGACAGATGTGTCCTGTTATCTTTTTTAGAGAAAAAAAAAAACTTAGGCTATGAGAATCTGTAGGATGAGAAGGACTAAGCATGCACTACTGAACACTAGGGCTGTGCGAAATTTCATCAGCTGTTTTGTTCCAACACTGTTTCAACCAATTTCAAGGTCGAAACAGCAAAATCAGAACAAAATAAAGGCGGTCAAAATAACCTCAGAAAAATGAGGCTGGTCAAAATGTTTCAAAGTCCAAACATTTCGACCATAGGCTGGGGATGGGAAGTGAGTCCAGCTGGGCTGACTTCCCATCCCCAGTGCAAGATCCAGCAGGGGGTGGGAAGCAGCCGAGCTGGGCTGCTTCCCGGGGCCCCACGCTAGATCACCTCAGGGGCTCCAACTCTTCTGACTCCCCATCCACAGCGAAACTCATAATGGTGACAAAACAGCCTTTCTGTTTCAATGGAATGGAACGGAACAGCTGTTTCAATTTGAACTGAAATTCAAGGTGAAACACTGTTCCCTCTAACTGTTGAAATTCAAGGCAAAACGGAATGGTGCTGTGTCACACAGCACTACTGAACACCCATGTTAGCAAGGTCTGTGAGAGCATGTGGAGGGTTTCAAATGATGTATCATGGTTGTACTTATGTTTGGTAGTGTTGAGGTGAGGCCAACAGAGCTTTCAGGCTCAGGAAGGAGCTGAAGTGAGTGCTGCCTAGAGCTGGTTGCATGCAGCAGGCCTGTTTGTAGAGGCTACTCTTCTAGCTAAATAAAAAAATCTGCCCCTGCTTTGAAAAATGCTGAGTCCCTAACCCCCATTGAACATAGCCAAATATGTTCACATCTGCATTTGGACTGGCAAACTTTTTGAAATCATGGCAGTAGGAGGGGTAGGGATCTGCTCACTGAGCAGCTTCTTCTGCTCATTCTCTTCATCCTCTTCTTACTTTGTGATCAGCTGCTATGGAGAGGAGGTGAAGATGAGCCATCACAACCTACAGCAGCATCTGGGAGCAATAATCTGGACATAAGGGCATGGCCACCCACAGTAGCAGCCAGAGGACAAGAACCTCAAATTTTTTGGTCAGTTTGTAAGAACACCAGATCATGTCACTGTGCTCTCCCCTTCCATTGCTGGATCCCTTAACTCTGATTTGGACAGCTGGCCTTCTTCCCCCACAGAGGAAGAATTCCTTTTAACAACAATAACACCAAAAAGCCAGAAGGGCACGGGAGGGGAATGAGAGCTATCTATAGCTTTTTAGCTCAGTTTTTCTGCATTCATCTACTGCATCATTTCAAAAAAGGGAGGAGGGAGGACCCAGGCAACTATAGGCCCGTTAGTCTTACTTCAATCCCGGGGAAGCTCTTTGAGAAGATTATCCAGGAGCACATCTGGGAAGAACCAGCGGGGGGGACGATGCTCAGGGCTACTAGCATGGCTTCATTAAGGGCAGGTCCTGTCAGACCAACCTGATTGCCTTCTATGATCAGGTCACAAAATCATTGGATGCAGGTGTCACGGTGGATGTTGTCTTTCTGGACTTCAGGAAGGCCTTTGACACTGTCTTCCATCCCATTCTCATCAAAAAGGTAGGCAACTGTGGCACTCATGCCTACACAGTCAGATGGATCACAAATTGGCTGAAGGACCACACCCAGAGAGTGGTGGTGGATGGGTCATATTCGACCTGGTGGGATGTGAGCAGTGGGGTCCCCCAGGGCTCAGTCCTTGGGCCCACACTGTTTAATCTCTTTATTAGTGACTTGGATGAGGGGGTGAAAAGCACTCTGTTCAAATTCACTGACGACACCAAGATCTGCGGCGAGGTGGGCAGCCTAGAAGGGAAGGACGGGATACAGCTGGACCTGGACAGGTTACAGGTGTGGGCAAAGGAGAACAGGATGGGATTCAATACTGACATGTGCAGGGTGCTGCACCTGAGCAGTAAGAACCAGCAGCATACCTATAGGGGAACTCTCTTCTCGAAAGTGCAGTAGCAGAAAGGGATCTTGGAGTCATTATCAACTCCAAAATGAACATGGGCCACCAATGTGAGGATGCGATTAGTAGGGCTAACCACACCTTGTCATGCATCCACAGATGCATTGCAAGCAGGGCCAAGAAGGTGATACTCCTCCTTTATGCAACACTGGTCAGGACACAGTTGGAGTACTGCATCCAGTTCTGGGTGCTGCACTTTAGAAGCGATATGGCCAGCATTGAGATGGTCCAGAGAAGGGACACTTGCATGATCCAGGGACAGCAGGGCAGACCCTATGAGGAGAGGCTGCGGGGCCTAAACCTGTTAAGTGTTCACAAGAGAAGGCTGAGAGGGGACCTGGTGGCTGTCTACAAACTTACCATGGGTGACAAGTGGGGAATGGGAGAGACCCTATTCACCCGTGCACCTCCTGGAGTAACAAGGAATAACAACCATAAGTTGTTTGAGAGCAGGTTCAGGATGGACATTAGAAGACACTATTTCACAGTCAGGGCAGCTGGGATCTAGAACCAACTTCTAAGGGAAGTGGTGTTGGCTCCTACCTTGGGGGTCTTTAGGAGGAGGCTTGACAATTACCTAGCTGGGGTCATATGAGCCCAGTATTCGTTCCTGCCCAGGGCAGGGGGTCAGACTTGATGACCTACTTAGGTCTCTTCTGACCCTACGTCTATGAATCTATGAATCATGTTCTGTGAAGGTGAGCTGATGGACCAGTGCTGAGTTTGTCTACTTTGGAAGTTTGTCTTTATGCACTTGTCTCAGAATAGAAAGCAAAAGCAGGAACAAACATTGTGTGAGTTTGAGTGTCTTGTGATCTCCCTGCCCCAAAGAAAAAGAGCTCCCTTTTGGCACTTTGATAGATGCTACCAAGTATTAATAATGGGCTATCAGCTATATCCCGATGTACTGAAGTCTGAGATCCAGCTGTGTCTGCACTTCTGGAAGCCCCAGCCAGGAATGCCTGTTACAGAAGTGATGGCAAGGAGAGGGTGGGAAGAGCTAGGCAAAAGTCTCCTTTCCATTTGCTTTTGGTATTACCTACATACAGTCTCCTTGGTCTGTGGCCTGAAATACCAGTGATGGGGAAAGATGGTGCTGGGGTCCAGCATCTGGACATAGCTGCTGGTGTACATGCTAGAGTCTTAGATGTGATTTGCCTTCTGGGATGCACAGCTGGTTACGTTCTGTGATCAGTCTACCACGTTGTCTTCATTCCATAGCTCATAGCTGGATGGATCAGCGAGCTGTGCTATGCGAGCCTCTGCAAGAACTGCTTCCAACTGGCTCGTGCAAGAGCTTCTTAATTTTCCCCATTTGCCTTCACTAACACAGAATGGAATTTCAAAATCATATAATGTGTGCTAGCCTGTGTGAGTTGGCAGCGATCCGACCCAGCTTTGGATATGGTTGCTTTGGATGGCCACGATCTGATCCAGAGCTCTGGACCTCGATCCAGCCGAAGCTTCAGAGCTGCCTCAGAGATCTGACCATAGGGTATAATGGGGGAATTAATGAAATATCTATAACGTTGTTGTTTTTTGTCCAATTTGGATGAAACTTGCAGGGATGGTAGTCTCTGCTGAGAGTGTAAAACCTGCCAAGTTTCAAGAAGATCAGTTCAGGGGCTTTGGGGGGACTGTACCCCAAATTCTTGAAAGCCAAACTCATGTCACAGCTGTGCATTACACCACAGGGGGGTCAAAACTGCCAGACTGGTAGCTCTTACTGAGACCGCAAAGCCTGCCAAGTTTCAAGGAGATTGGTGCAGGGGTTTGGGGGGGGAACTGCCCCTCAAGCTGCGCACAAGCAAAACTTGTGCCATGGGTGACACTGCGTGTGTTCAGGCACAGCGCGCTGACAGCTGCAGGGATGGTGGCCCTTGCTAAGGCCATGATGCCTGCCAGCTGTGGAGATGGGTGCAGGGGCGCTCTGGGGCTCTGCACCCCTAGCTGCTGAGAGACGAAATTCCTGCCAGGACTATGTTGGTCTTGGGGCATTTGATTGTATTGATTCTTTCCTCTCCTTAGCCTGGTTTTGTAGGTGCTAATTGATGCTCATTAAGTCCTTATGTAGTAGCTAGGTCCTGTGTATTGAGCTGGTCCCCAAGTGAATCATGATCGATTGCTTGATAACTGGGAACACAGCAGCTTAGCAGCCAGGCCTGCAGCAGTATCTCCCTTCCCCGCCCCAAGACAGACACACAGTCCCACAAGCACCCACGGCACGAGTTTTGCTTGTCCGCAGCTTGAGAGGCAGTTCCCCCCAAGCCCCTGCACCTGTCTTCTTGAAACATGGCAGGCTTTGTGGCCTCAGCAACAGCAACCACCCCTGCAGTTTTGACCACCCCCCTCCCCTCGCCCATGTTGTAACACAGACATGACAGGAGTTTTGATTTCAAGAATTTGGGGTATAGTTGCTCCAAAACCCTTGCACCAATCTTCTTGAAACTTGGCAGGCTTTGTGGTCTCAGCATAGGCTACCACTCCTGCAGTTTTCACCCCGCTATGTTGTAACATGTAGACATGATATGAGTTTTGCTTTCAAGAATTTGGGGTTTTCCCCGCAAACCCTGTAACAATCTTCTTGAAACTTGTCAGGCTTCATCCTCTCTGCAGAGTCTACCACCCCTGAAAATTTCACCCAATTCATCGGATAAACAACAACAAAGGTATAGTTATTTTATTGTTTCCCCATTATACCTTACAACCGGATCTTGGAGGCGGCTCCAAACCGCTTTGGGAAGCCTAACGAGGCAGCGCTTTGACCCGGATGTGCTGCTTTGCACCCTTAAGCATCTGAAGCGTCTCTGGATCCGAAGCTCTGTCCAAAGCCTTGCACAGCGCTAATCTGTGCCTCATGGAGATGGGGGAGCAGAAACTGCTTGCTTGTGAAGCTAGACATTGCATTCCTGCCTGCCTTCTCTGCCCCTACCAGGAAAGCCAAAGCTTTGAAGAGCTACACTCTGCCCACACAGTCAGAGCAGTTCCTCAAGGTGTTCAACTCCCCCAGCTCCCAGAGCTAGATCCAGACATGACAGTATGGGCTAACACAAGCTATTGCTCACAGCCTACAGCTGACACATCTCCAATGGGACTCTATTCTGGATTTTGGTGATGAGCACTGTCCCCATTTGCTCCATCCTCAAATTCCCCCTGGGAGCCCTGCAGGGCAGATGACAGCTCCTCCTGCTGTAGATCTGTCATCCCTGTTGTAATGGACGAAGCAGGCAACACAGCTTTCTCCCTTGGATGTTCTTGGCCTAACTATCTTCCAAAAGCAGCAGCACTCAGAGTTGCATGTACCTCAGAAAATCAAGCAGAACTAGGGATAAGTTCTTCTAAAGACAATGAAGCCCTAGGAATAAAATGGGGTCATCTCATTTCCTTGCTGGTTCAGTTCTGCCACAAAACTAGAGGTATACGATACAATGGATCAGTGGATCAAAGTGAAATGAAGAAAATATGTGAGGAAGTATTGCTAGCCAGGTAAATGCAACTTCTTTCTTCACCCTGGAATACTAGACAGACAAGTAAGGTAGAATAAATTCAAATGGTTAAGTTGAACCAATATTTAAATTTCTCAGTCAGAGGGATGCACGATTATCATTTTCCTTATCTTAATCTTTATTTCCACATGAAATTGGATCTATAATACATTGAGGTATTTGTCATAAGATTTTTAAAATAGCATCCATTTTGCACAATCATCCCAACTGTATGCCTGAACATATGCATGACTTACTCTTTTACCATGAAACATATAAACCCCACATTAAATTAAAAAATATGTGGATACGAGACTAGTACAAAATGGAACAACAGTGCTATAGACAGTGTGTCTATGAAACTGGTATAAAATAAAATTTATTTGTAAATCATTTGGACAGTTGAGAAACTAATACAGCTCTGAGTGGGATATATTTTCTAAACCAGATGCAAATTCTCCTCACCTTACACAGAAGCTTAGGGCTGGAACCTAGCCCTACATTTATATTCACTACGGGACATCATGGAATGCACAATGAACTAAATGATTACCATTGTATTCACGTTCTAAAATTGCAGCAGGAAACCTTCATTGTGAACTGCTCACTAATTAAACAACTACAAAGGTGACTGCTGCTGGTTAGCTGTCTTCTGTTTGTTTAGCAATAGTGTCTGAAGTATAGTTAAGTGTCTTGAGAGTCCTACAGTGGAAAAAAATGCTTTGTATTATAAATAAAATTCACTGACACTTCATTTTCATTTAGTATTTGGTATGCATAACAAACAATGCTTATAGTTATGATCTGAATTAGAAGTTTATTCTTAGAATGTGAGGATCTGATTTTAAATAATTTTAAAAACTTAACAAAATTTTAGTGAATACTGCTACACACAAATGGGAGTCAGAGCATGACAGAAATATGGAGTGGCCGACTTAGTTTATGTTTGATATTATATTCCCATCATGCTACAGTAGTTATTCACAGAGGAAGCATAGGAAATGCAAGGTATCCCATTTCTTATTTCCTAATGGGTCTTCAAAAATGAAATACTCCTGTTGTTTTTTGCTGGCCTTATTACACAGTGCTTTTTGAAAAACTAACTAAATATATATAATATGTTCTTGCCAGAAAATACCATAAGGTAAAGGATAAAGTTCTCTATAAATCAAAAATGGGCTTAACTGTAAGAAACTTGAATTGTACTAAAATATTTTAGAAAGAACCACAAGCATCAGAAAAAATTTAATGTTTTAAGTGTATTTATAATGGAAATAATTCCCTAATCATGGGGAAAAAACATTTTTTTTTTTAAAGTTTGAAATCCAGTGTACCTGAAATATGGTAGATGAAGTTACATATTGGTATTACATATTGGGAAAATGCAACTTCCCCCTTGTATGAGAGAGAGGTTTTTGGAAAGGCTCTAGTTGTCTGTCAGCAGCTCAAATAAGGCATTGAATACATGTAATAAAGCCCTCAAAGAAATAAATGTTTGGCTATATACAAAATGAAACACAGGATCACCAAACTGTTAAAATGTCTTTAACTCCTACCATCATATGATTACCTTTATAGCGGTAGCTGCTGCTTCTAATAATTTAAGTAAAAAACTCTCAAGTTAAACAATGATCATTAGTGGCATGGATTTTTTTAAGCATACTGAAACTCTAGAAAGAGGCCAAACACTACTAGTGAGGGTTAAATCCTATGACCAGTACTAGGCTAAACTAAGCCTTTACTAGCAGAGGGCTGGAATGACCCACCTGGGAAACAAGGCAGGCTGGCACCAGGAACCGGCTGCTGCTGTCTGTCGCTTCTCCTCGCTTCCTGGCTGTGTAGCCGTATGGGAAAGCTTCATGTCAACTGACCACAGGGCAACGCACCAAGAGCCTCTACCACTGAACATGGCCAGAGCCCCAGCCTCAAGGGCCAGGATCCAGCCCATTGGCTGTAGATTGCCAACCCCGGCTCTAAACTACCCAAATATAGTGTTCCTGCAGAGCGATCTCTCCCCACTCTGTTCATGTTATTCCACTATGAATCAGTTAATTATCTATTGGGCCAAAATGAATAAGTAAATGAGCATGACCACCACATTGTATCCGAAGTGTGTTCCAGTCCGTGCTCCAAACAGCATAAATACTTCAGTGCAATGCAGGGACTGGCACTTAGGCTGCCTCTTCTCCAGTAAATCCTTTATCTAGTAAGTCATGGTCTTTCTCTTATGCACTTATTTTTAAGCACTATTAGAACTCAGACATATCTGGGTATGCCCAGAAGCAGATATTTTAGGTACCTGGGGAATGTTCCTGGTATAAATTTAGCTGCTGCTGCTTCTTGTGTCTCTACACCACATTTGTCCTTTGCTCGTTTGTTGTACTTTGTGAGATCTTTCATTGTACATGTACCTCCAAGCAGTACACATTACAGCAGGTGTTACATAGTTTGAGGTTCTGTGCTGTAGTCACAGGTGGCCCAACCAATAGTCACACGTGGTCCCACTTATTCTTTAGGTCCTTGGAGCATCCAACTCTTGTACATAGGCATTTGAGACATCTCCACCTTTGTCATGGTGATAAGGACTCAGCTACAGGAGTAGCTCTCAGCCCCTGGTGATAAGGACTCAGCTACAGGAATGTCCACTTTTTTGTTGTCAGGTATCTTCTTCAGCCTGTCATTCCACAGCTCTGATCACATCTCCTTGGGAAGTTGGTGCTGATGAGGAAGCTCCTGTGTGACTTCAGATGTTTGTGTGATGTGGGATGGTCATACAGTGGGTGTTTTGTATCGTCCGTTCGATTTGATTGTTCTATCCTGCTGGCCACTGCTCTTCTGATGTCAGGTGGAGCGATGCCAGCTAGCAGGTATATGCTGTTTACGCTGGTAGGCTTCAGACATCCCATGATCCATCAACACCTATAATTCAGGATGGGGTCAAGGTGCTCAGGGCATGCATACATGCCAGAGAAGTTGAGAGCCAGAGCAGCAGTTCAGATAATTGAGGGGCCCCATTTTGAGTTGGTGAACATCTATAAAATGTTTTTCAAGTACCCACCTTTGCTTTTATCTTCATGATGTGTTCTTTGTATGAAAGGGTTCAATCAAGAATGACTCCAAGGTAAACTGGATTTGGACAGTGGGATAGTGGGATCCCAAACCATGTAATATTGAGCAGGTGGTTAACCTCACGGTTTTTCAAATGGAAGACACATACTTGTGTTTTCGCTGGGTTGATGCATAATTGATTTTCAGTGTAGGTTGAAGTATGCCAATTAGCGCCTAGGTTAGGGATTTTTCAACGTGGTCAAAGCCAGTGTTCTGGGCTGTTGTGGGCTGCATAGATGAAACATTTTGTTTCCAGATTGATTGGTTGGCCATTTGTTCAGATGTTATATAACAGCAGTACAAGTACTCTTTCTTGGGGGAGGCCATTAATCTGTAACTTCCATCTGCTTTGCTTCCCATCCAGTAACAAAAAAGTCTTTTTTGGAGCAGGGTTTGTATCAGCTCTGTAAGGTGTAGTTCTTTTGATTATGACCCATGATAAACTTAGCTAGCTGAGAACTTTAAACATCTCTAGGTTTGGCGCTAGCTAGTTTTGAATCTAAATTGTGGATCTTCATGCTTTAGTCCTTTTGAGATCTAAACCCACAATATCAACAATATTTCCAGAAGATAGAATGTGCTATGCCATATGAAGAGTTCAAAATGAGGTTAGGCCCCATTTCAGTATATTCCACTAATGTCTCCCTTAATTATACCTATACATGCTGCAAAAGCACTGTACCACTTAGCCAGAAATTAAAGTACCTCTCTTTGGACATACCAGCTTTTACTGCAAGCTCAAAACCAGTTTGATTAAAAAGCCTCTCACCACGCATCCCATCATCAAAGGGGCCTCTAGGCCCAAACCCCTTAAAAGCAGAATTATGCTGAATGTAAAAAAAAAAAATCAAAAAAAAAAATCACTATTTTTGGCACAAAAAAACATCTTCTTTCAAATGCAGATGAGAAAGGGAAGACTCCTTTGCACAATGAAATCTATTACAAATTTCTTTTAGTATAATTTGGCCAACATTTTTATTTCAGTTATAACTTTTTAAAAGTATTACCTCATTTTAAGAATCAAAGTATAGGTAGTTCCAAAGAAAATGAAAACAGTATTAATATAATATTCACAGTCATATAAAATGACTTATCATGTTTTCACATGTAATTAAACATTTAGAAATAAGTTATAAAAAATAGTTGCATTTCCTGAAAACCACCTAACAGATTTTATTTTAGGAATTTTTGCTCATATCTATAGATTGTCTAACATCAGCAACAGCTTCAGGTACTCGAACAGTCATATTGTTCATAAATTTCTTCAAACAGATCTGGCAGCCCAACCGTGATCTGTAAGAAAGTAAGAAAACCACATGCTTTAGTCCTAGGCAAACACTTATATGCATATGGAATTATAATATTGCAGCCACAAGAGATATCTTGGTTTCTAGGCAAGGGTGTCATTTGCTTGGATGCCATTTGCTTGGGCTGAATACCACATATAAGAATGCTTCCCTCCACAACAAGTCAACCCACAAATTCAACATTTTACCCCATCTCTTTAAAAAGAAAAGACTTATCTAGTCGAATTTCTATAGTACAGAATAGGACCTTTCTGTACTATGAAGTACTATAAAGAAGCCTAGCTGTTTGCCAAAAACTGTGTACTGCAAAACTCTAGGAGATATTTTAGATTAGCTATTCCAAAGGAGCAAAATAATGCAGCTAGAAGCAACGTTAATTATATCCTCAACATATGCCAAAAGATTTGGTTACATTAAAGGGAGTACAGGGAATGTATTTTGAAGTGTGTGTTTAAGGCCCTAATCCTGCAAACTTTTCTAAGCCTAAGCATTACTGCTGCTTGAAGTCATTCAGGATCTGGGTCGGGTGCAGAGGCCAGTGTGCGTGAGTTTCATGAAGGGGCCTAATTCTGAAAGTCAGTTGGACAGGACACCTAAGGAATAAAGGGCAGAATTTCAAGTGAAGTAAATGGCTATGGCCCCTCAAAATTTCAGATGAGCTACATAATTATGCACTAGTTAAGGTATAACAGCCTTTGTAGAGTAAACCTTCAAGTTACTAAAGTCTCATTTTTGTATATGTTTTACATAAAGGAAGCTGGTGGTCTCAAATCTAGGTTCCTAGTCAACAAGTGTTCTGGTCATATTACATAACAACTGGTATAAAAAAAGAACTAAATTCTCACTGGTTGCACCTACACATGAAACTAAGGTGACAGAATAAACTCTCGTGCAGTTTGTGCTGGAGTTTACTGTTCCTGGATGTAGTGTTTACAGATGTGCACAGGACAGCAGCACTTTAGGCCTGGTCTGGAAGCAGGCTGAGCAGATCAGCTCCAGGTTCCAGACACCAGTGCAGGGGCTGGTTGGGACATGAGAGTGCCCCAGGTGAGGAGACACATGCCTAGGAGGCAGGCAGGTACCTGACCCCCTGCTGCTGGGGCTGACCGGGTATAATTTCTGCCTAAGTCAGTGTGTACATGTGCATCTCACTGAAGTTAATAATTCTGCTGTAAGGGGACAGCACTCTTATGATGGAGTTAATTTACTACACTCTAATACCAGTGCTTGTGTAGACAGTGACACTTTACTGCAAGCTAATTAGTCAACTCCACAGTAAAGAACATGTGTAGATGCACCGACTGATTATCTTTATGGAGCAGAATTGCTGAATAATGATGTAACTGTACATAGGCCATTTTTGTATAGGAGTGTATTAGGGAAATATGGACACAGAGAAGTGACAATTTTTACTCTCTATGGCCATGGAAAGTGGTCTATAACTGTGAACACAAATGCGGACTGCTTAAAAAATGACTGATCAGGCAAAAATCTGAACTCTCATTGTTTCAAAACAGAGTCTTCTGTAACTTTTGTCTGTGCTGTTTCCCAGCCTGTTGCTGTTTTCAGAAAGGGAGGGGGAAGGGAGCGAAGGGAGTTCAGTCTGGGTTTTTTCAGTCCTTGCTGCAGGGTTGGGTGGTAGTATTGGAGTCTTCTCTGAGCAGGGGGGCCCTCCAATCCACCCACCCTACCCTCCAGCACTGGCTGGGGAACTCCTAGAACAGCAGTTTCCAAACTCTGGGTTATGACCTCAAATGGGGTTGCAATATCAGCGGATGGGGTCGTGGCACAGCACTCTCTCCTGTGCCAAGTCCTGCCTAATGGGTTGCAGAGGCCGGGGGAAAAGGCAGCATGGCAGGGAGCCCTAAGCCCACAGTAGGCAGTCCGCATTCTGCCCTCCCTCCCCCACAAACCTGCTGCAAAACCTTACAATTCAGGATCCTTATTATTGTAATATCTAACCATAACATTGCTTTTAAAGGTAAGGCATATAGCTATTAATTCACTTAATTTCTTTAATTGAGAATCAGCCTTGCTGTGTATCTTAAGAGCTTATATCTTTAGCTTGACCTTTTCACTATCCTTTTCTTTCCACTTTTAAATGTAATTTTTAAAAATTAAACTATTCTGTTATGAACAGGACCATTTTCTATCTAGTCACAATAGCTATTTTATAATAAGTCAAAACTTTTTTGGGCTACACAAGTGTTCATGTTTTCTAGCAATTTATATTATGATTCTGTTCTAGATAAAAAGCAAATCTACTTTCCTAAAATATTTACATTTATGAAAATGTACATGGAACAATTAAAATACATTGGTAATTTATGCAAATTATACTGTATCATATCAGTTTTAAATTATCTTGTCTAAAAGTTTCTATCTGCAACTTTTACATATCTAACCTCTTGCACAGAGCCAGAATTTAATTTTACTCAGACTCAATCCATTTTAAATATACTGATTTTTGATCTTCTAATATATAAACTAGTGTCTCAGATTTTAGCCTAGATTCACTGAACCAAAAGTAACTAAATTCCACCAAAACACAACAGCCCCTCCACCAATTACAATCATTCTAACATAGCCAAGATTTAGTAACTCAGGTTCATTTCCTCATTATATGAAGTAAAAATGTAGTTCTCATTAGCAGAGCAACAATACTTTGAGAACAAGTAAAGATAAGTCAAAGGAGCCAGACATTCATTAACAAAACAAATCAGTATGTTACCTTAATAAACATGTCCTACAAATTGCTTTCTCTCCTTTGGTTTGCTAAGGATGCTGGTGGGGGGGGAAGAGGGGAAATCTATATTTATAAAAAACTGCTTCAGGGTGATTTTGTGTGCTAGATTAATGCAGGAATGGACAAGACAAAATTAACTAGATTTTATAAAATTTAGAAAGTAAAGTATGGTTTCTTTATTTTTGAAAGAATATACAAAGGAGCAATTTAACAAATGAAACCCTCACACTAACAGAAGTAAAAGTAATTTCAGTATATTCTTCAGGGTGAAGATTAT
Organism: Caiman crocodilus; assembly: GCA_030014935.1. Lineage (NCBI taxonomy): Eukaryota > Metazoa > Chordata > Crocodylia > Alligatoridae > Caiman > Caiman crocodilus. The sequence goes on from JAGPOW010003316.1 coordinate 169,119,010, forward strand.
TCTATAGGAATAGACTTGTAATTACTATTACAGGACAGTCACTTAAGTCAGGTCTTCATCACCAAGAGGAGCCTGGATACACCACACATTAACACTGCTGTATGTTTGTTTTGGAGTAGAAGACTATGTTTGGAGTGGTTAGACAACCCACTATCCTAAGGCAGCCACAATAGGCACTTCTATGGTGTCATGCCAAAAGGTGGTAGGCAAGTGGCACTGTGCAAATGGATACCACAGAAACTACTGGCAATGGACACACTATTACCAGCTGTTCCCAGCCTTGGGGTCGTAACCCCATTTGGGGTAGCAACAATAAAAAATGGGGTCATAAAGACACTCAACAGTGTTGACCGATTATGATGAATACGATTCTCGTTTATAAAAATGCAACTCAGAACAAGGAGCAATGGTCTCAAGTTGTAGCAAGGGAAGTTTAAGTTAGATATTAGGAAGAATTTTCTCACTAGGAGGGTAGTAAAGCACTGGAACCCAGAGAGGTTGTGGAATCTCCATCCTTGGAAGTTTTTATGACATAGCTAGACAAAGCCTTGGCTGGGATGATCTGGCTGGGGATAGTTCTGCTTTTTCTATGATTCTCATGCATGGCAGTTACTCATCCATGCACGACAGTTACAGTTCCAGCACAAGGCGCTTGTACATTACAGGAAGCTGATGTAAAATCAGTATGTTGACACAGGCTGGTTAAAATACATTTTACATGACAGAGAAATCTAACATGATGCTTTTTTCCAAAAAGTTTCTAATTAGAGCTCTAGCAAACAGGAGGAAAGCAAATAGGAATTATAACATCCCAATCAACTGCTTTACCTTCTACTGCAATGGAGCATGTCAGTAAGAAAATATCAACATTTGGTCATTTAGGAGCTAACATGCACAGATAAAACAAAAAAAGTGTTGTGTTGGAATGCTGTCTGCAAATAGTTCTTGGACAAAGTATCAGAGGTCCTCTTTCTTTGTATGACAGCATAAGGTTGTGGAAATAGAAGGCTGAATTGACTGCTACCCATCTGGTTTCTATAGATGACCAATCTGTTCTAACACAGCAGAGTTTTGTTGTGTGTAACTTGCACAAATATTATTAAAATAAGGTGGAAAGAAAAAAAGGAATAAGAGTAATAGAAGGGGTGGGTGGGCTTTTGGTCATTTTGCTCTCTATGAATTCTACACACAATACACCTGAACAGCAAGGGGATAGTACTGTAGGTTGAGAAAACGCCTTTATGTTAAAAAAAAAATAAAATTTCTTTACCAACCTGCTATTCCTACTTATGAAACATTTCACCTATTCATTGTGTTTTGATGAAGTCATTCAAGAATTAATTATTTCCTACCCCCCTCTCTTCCAGCCCTTCAGATAATTCAGATAGGTTGTGTCTTACGTTTCTGTCAGTCCATATGCTAGATCCAGCATGTCCATCTCTTCATCAGTAATTGCATCTAATTTCTTAAATATTTGGTCCTCAAAGATTAAATGACAAGTGGAGCAGGCCAATGTTCCTTCACATGCACCTAGAAAACAGAAAAAAATAACAGAAAAACCTAAGATTTATATACTCCTACTGAAGACACAAACAACTCATTAGGACACTTTGCCGTCAAGCCAGGTGACACACACAGGTAGTATCCAGGTAAGTGACAGGGGCCAGAGCAGGCTTAGGAACAAGGGGGCAGTATGGGCACCTACAGGAGGTCTCAAATGCCTCTACACAAATGCTCAAAGCATGGGGAATAAACAGGAAGAACTCGCCCTCCTGCTAGCTAGCAAAAACCCAGACCTAGTGGGGCTCAGATAAACCTGATGGGATTCTACCCATGACTGGGCAGTGGACATAGAGGGACACAGGCTGTACAGGTGAGACAAAGCAGGGAAAAGAGGGGGGAGTGTAGCGTTGTACGTCAAAGAGCAATGCATGTCCTCACTAATCAGGATGGGGTCAGAGAAGGGGCAAAGTGAGGTGCTCTGGGTAAGAATGCAAAGGGGTCCTGGGGAAAGGGACTTGGTAGTGAGTGTCTACTACAGACCACACAACCAGGGGGAAAAGCTGGACCTGGAATTCTCAGGTCAGCTCACGGAGGCTGTAAAGTCAAAGGACGTGGTTGTCATGGGTGACCTAAACTACTCAGACATCTGCTGGGAGGAGCAGTCAGTCAGGTCCGACTGCTCACATAGTTTCCTAGCCGGGATACAGGACCCTCACCTAACCCAGGAGGTGCATAGTCCCACCAGGGGAAATGCCTTGCTGGACTTGGTTCTTGTCACAGGCAACAGCCTGGTGAAGGGTCTGCAGGTACTCAACCACCTGGATGACAGTGATCATTGCCTGCTGAAATTTACTATCCAGCGCAGGATGATGAAAGCAAGCAGCAAGGCAGAGGTCCTTAACTTCATAAGGGCTGATTCAACAAGCTAAGAAGCTGTAGGAGAGGCACTGGGGTTTCAGAGCTTCAATGAAATGGGAGTCCAAGATGGGTAGTTGTTCCTCAAGAAGACAATCCTCTGAGCTCAAAGGGAGTCTGTCCCAATGCACACCAAGGGGGGCAGGGGTGCTAAGAAGCCCCCATGGCTTGGCAAAGGCATCCAGGGATGCCTGAGAGGAAAAAAGGAGGCATACAAACAATGGAAGTAAAGGGCTATCACCAAGGAGGATTACAGCTCCATTGCTCAGGACTGCAGGGAGGCTGTTAGGAAAGCCAAGGCAGAGATGGAGTTAGGGCTAGCGACCAGAATTAAGGATAATAAAAAGTCTTTTTGCAAACGCATAGGAAGTAAGAAGGCACCAGGGAATGGTGGGCCCCTAACAGGATAGGCTTGGCAATCTGGTGATTGCAGTAAATGAAAAAGCTGACCTCTTTAATGAATTCTTTGCCTCCATATTCCTGAACAGGGACCAAGACATCACCCCCACTAGAACTGCAGACAGACCTAGGGGAGGCACTGCCATGTGTAACGTCAGGGATGAACTAGTTAGGGAACTTTTAGAGGGGCTGGACGTATTTAAATCAGTAGGTCCAGATGCTTTTCACCCAAGGGTGCTGAGGGAATTGGTGGGGGTCATAGCAGGGACCCTGACATGGCTCTGTGAATGCTTGCGGGGCACTGGCCAGGTACCAGAAGATTGGAAAAGGGCCAATGTAGTTCCTATTTACAAGAAGGGGAGAAAGGAGGACCCCAGCAATTATAGGCCAGTCAGTCTTACCTCGGTTCTTGGGAAGACCTTTGAGAAAATTAATCAAGGAGCACATCTGCAAGGGTTCAGCAGAGGAGGCAATGCTCAGGGGCAACCAACATAGTGTGGGGGCCGAGAAACACCAGCGGAATGGGGCCGCCTTTAGAGCAGAACCAGTTGAATAAGAGGCAGCAGTGGATTGGAACAGAAAAAACTTTACTTACAAGCTGTAGTACACAGACTCTTGTTGATACATACAGTGTAGGCACAATTCGTAGACAGCAGACAGGCACACAGTTGCTCACACTCATGCGGGGACGGGGTACGTCGTGGAAAACCGCGATGGGGAGTCGATGGTGGGTGATCAGGCCTCCTCTGTGGCTCTGCAACACATGTGGGGATCTCTCCTCACGCACATTCGAGCGCTCCTCCGATTTGGGCGGGCATCGCCCAAACCTTTTATGTGGCCAGTGAGCCAATTGCTGACCGCCACATATGCATAATTTAGTCTAAGCCAATCAATAGCATGCACTTGCTGGTGCAGCTGCAAACCTTTGGCGGGCTCTGATCTTGCACCATGGACTTTTCCCACCTTATAGGGAAAATCCCTGCACCCGGGACTCACAATGTGCCTAACACAGCTGTGCCGAGGCACCTTTTTAACCAATCTGCTCTGATACATAGGTTCACTGAGGGCAAGTCCTGCCTGACTAACCTGGTTTCTTTTTATGATTAGGTCACAAAGTCCCTGGATGAGGGTACTGGGGTGGATGTTGTCTTCCTGGACTTTAAGAAGGCTTTTGACATGGTTTCCCACCACACTCTCTTAAAAAAACCCTGGTAACTGTGGCATTGATGCCTACACAGTCAGATGAATGGCCACTTGGCTAGATGGTCGCACCCAGTGAGTAGTGGTGGATAGGTTGTTTTTGACCTGCAGGGATGTGGGCAGTGGAGTCCCCCAGGGCTTGGTCCCGGGGCCTGTACTGTTCAACATCTTTATCAGTGATCTGGACGTGGGTGTGGAAAGCATGCTGCTCAAATTCGTTGATGACACCAAGTTGTGGGGTGAGGTGGGCACGCTGGAGGGCAGGGACAGAATCCAGCTAGATCTAGACAGGGTACAGAGGTGAGCAGATGAGAATAGGATGGAATTCAATGCAGACAAGTGCACGATACTGCGTCTAGGGAGAAGGAACCAGCAACACACCTATAACCTGGGGAACACCCTTCTTGTCAACATGGTGGCAGAAAGGGATCTTGGAGTCGTTGACTCCAGCGTGAACATGAACTGCCAATGCAAGGACCACACCTTGTGCAACTACAGATGCATCACAAGCAGGTTCAGGGAAGTGATCCTTCCCTTCTATATGGCACTGGTCAGGGTGCAGTTGGAGTATTGTGTCCAGTTCTAGGTGCCGCACTTCAAGAGAGATGTGGCTAGCACTGAGAGGGTCCATAGGAGGGCCACTTGCTTGGTCAAGGAGCAGCGGGTCAGGCCCTACAAAGAGAGGCTAAAGGGCCTGAATCTATTCAGCCCCCACAAAATAAGGCTGAGAAGGGATTTGGTGGCCATTTACAAACTCACTAGGGGGAACCAGATATTTGACTGGGGTGATATGATCCCAACACCCAATCCTGCTCAGGGCACGAGGTTGGACTTGATGATCTGTTTAGTCCCTTCTGACCCGAGTACTATGATACTCTAACTTAACTTTAAGTGAGTAATCAAAGAGAAATTATGTGCAAAGGCATGGTATACAATTCAAGTATTTAAAAAAAAAAAAAAAATTGGAAATCTTATTATATGGTAAATGGAGCATTATTAATCCCTATCTGCATTTTTTCTCGTGGACATCTCAAGCTATTTGAGCAATACATATATATTGCACAGTTTTGCTAAATGTATCTAGTGAGGGGAAGCAACTAAACTACTAAGACAGGGATACAAAAAAGTGAAAATTGTTGTAAGAATGCCATTTTTACTTAAGCTACAGTGAAGTACATATTGTAAGATATAAGAGTAAGATGTAGGAAGATCCAAATGAGTGCACATGTGCAGTTTGCAGCTCCTCAAAGCTGTTACAGGTACTACAAATTGCACACAGTGCCTGTAACTATTTGCCATGCTGTAAATTTGCACCATGGCACCAAAATCTGACACAAGGAGATCCCAGTGTCAAAACAAAACAAAAAAACGCTGGGGGGGGAGGGGTGGGGAAGTGATGCAGTGCACACTTCAGGACTGTGTGCCGGCAAATGGAGGCTCAGTCCTCCAGGCAGAGCATCTCTTTTCTAGTTGTCCCCTGGCTCCTCCAGCATGTTGGGAGCCAGGAGGAGTGGGAAAACTGCCATTTCCCCAAAGTAGGGCATTTTGCCCCACACTACATCCCATGTGCAGGGGTGTGCCTCACAGAAAAAATTTGTACTTCTGTTTTTGTTGCATCAAATGCATGCCCCTGAATGTTCAAACTCATCTGACACACCCATGTAGTTCAAACCTATAAAGCACTTAAAAAATTAATTTAATACTGACTAGCCTGATACAATGTGGTCATACTAAATGGTGCCTCCTACAATTTAAAGATGTAAACCAGTTCCATTCTATTTCTTTATAGAACATTTAGTTGCAACTCCCCTGTTAATCAACTTTGTATTTAAAATAGAATTTACATTAAAAAAAAAGCCTTAGAAAAACATTTATATTGTGAAGTCAAGTCCTCGGGAGTTAGGGAATATCATAAAATGTTGTCCACAGAACTCTAATGCTGTTCTGTTTTGAGAAAAAAATTATAAGTTATGGTATTACCTGGCTCATACACTATTTTTCTCTCACAGTAGAGGAAGAAAGATTCTAGGTTCTCTTTCAGGCTCTAGAAGGGAAGTCAATTTATTGATTAGCAGCCTGGTTCCCCCATTCTCTGCTGGGAGAACATACCTGCCTAGTTTTTTAAGGGCCACTGATCCAGAAAAGTAAAGTTCCCCATTGGCCTGTTTGTCCCATATAGGCCATGTATTTTGTAATCATGCTCAGTGCTGGCTGCATTTCATTAACTCCATAGCTGGTTTCCATTATTAAGCTCATACTGCTTTCAACAGCAGTTCAAAGATAGGCAATGTATTTAGTAAGGTTTCCTTGTATGCTAATATATGAGAAGGAACTTTCTTCCACATGTTGATTGGCAGGGGAAAAACTTGTCTCATATTCAAGTAAATACAGTACTTAGAAGCCTATCAGTCTCTCTATATTTTTTTATACAAGAGAAAGTAGGTGCAAGTCTCCAGCCCAGTTGGCCAGGGAGAAGAGGTGGAAGGAAAGAGTTAATACTTAATTTCTCCCTCCACATCAAGATCACCATGCCATAGTCGTGTGCTATATCAAAGCTAGCTTCTGGGAAGAGAACTGGTCTCACTGACCCAGGAAACAAAACATAGCAAAACCAACTAGAACTGTGTCAAATTATTTCCTCTCTGCTTTTGCTCTTGCTCCTGACACTAATGGACAACTGTTTTTCATAGGAATTTTGAAATGTTGGAGACTATGGGAAAAAAATACAGTTGCCTGAGCACAAGATATTTGTTCAGTCCTCATCTACTAACTGCCCCATCACCCTTCAAAGGCCTCTTTAAAAATCCACCTTTACAACAAAGATTTCCTTTCACCAACAATCTTCTCACCATCTCTTTCCTGAAATCTTTTGTTTTCTTTTCTTATTTAGATTATTGCCTTTTTGAGGCAGGGAATATAGGAATTATTGTGAAGCATCATGCAAATCTGCAGTTTTCTATGAATAAATTAAAATAAATGAGTACATTTTAGCAGCACAGTTTGCTCTACCAGGGAAGAGGAAGAAACAAGTGCAAACAGTATAAAGAAGACACATAATGAGAGACCTAATATGCTAGGAGTCATTTTTCCTGAGATGCTCATTATTTGGAACAGCCTTACCTGGAAATGACTGTAAATAGGTTGGGTGTTTTTTGTTTTATTTTAAAAAGTATTTTTAAGATAATATGAACACAAAAATAAAAAAACAGGCATGTAAATGTAATGTATCAGGCATGCTTGTGTAATTTAAAATGTGTTTACTTATATGATGGAAATTATAAATATAATTTTATATGTTCTATTCTTTTTAATTTAAACTTTTTTACAGATTGCATTAAAAATTTCGTGATACACATCTCCCACCATGTGCCTGGGATAGAGACTTACCAAGAGATAAACACTGCATAAAAGGGAAAAATAAAAAATCCAATCAGAACTATGGGCTTCAGCCTCCAACACTGTGCTGACCGGAGCCTTTAAACAGTCCTGCCTCCCTGGAAATCCCCTGGTGAAATGAGTCTTAGGGAGCATCCAGATATGCATGGACATTTGGGTCCCCAGGGACAACTAGCAGCAGTGTACCTTGCGCCACAGTTACTTGTTCCCAGGAAATGTCCATGCCACACATGCTTTGTCGCACAGTACATAACCCTGGGGGCAGTAGGAGAGGCTGGGGCCAGCGTGCTGGCCCCAGCAGCCTTATCTGGTGTCCTGGGAGCATGCTGGGGCTGCAGCAATCCTGCTGGATAGAGCCTAGCCAGCAGCCACAAAGCAGCTCCAGGAGGCCTGGCTCCACTTTTCAGCAGTATGTGCTTCCCGAGCATCCAGTTTTTTTTCCCCCCATGGTTTTTTCTGACCCCTAGAAAAAAAAACCTGCAGCAGCATGTGCATGGGCAACGCGCCCTTGCAGCGCGGAGAACACTGGACGTGATGCTGCAGACATGTTTGCAGTGCCACATACTATACAACCACACTTATCTGGACACACCTTTAAAGCTTATCATGCACATTCTTGGTCCCTGCATCGGTTACTGACAATTGCTTAATCTTACCCCTACTCAAACAAACATCAGCACAGATGTTAGCTGGTATCTAGTATGATGATGGTACTTTGCAATTTAGATTTCTTATTCTAGGCCACCTTCTGGATGCTGGGGCCAGTGTCAGCCTGGTCAGTATCTAGTGGGTAAATACTGTTACAAAATTTAATATTTTTGGTCACTGCTAGCAACTAAAATCAGTTACAGTTGACAACAGGGATTGAGAAGCATTGTTAACTCCCTTGCTGTTAGTTGCACCAATACAGTAACTCTGGCAGCCACAATGAGAAGCTCTGTGGGACACATCCAGACATAGGTTGTCTGGCTTGTGAGAAGCCGCACAGTTTGGATGAGGTCAGGAACTCAACTGAGTTTGATATCCCTGTCTTAAATTATTCATTCATTTAGCAGTATGTCAAATATGGACAATACAATAATAAAGCACAGGAAGCATGTTAAGCATACCTCAAAAATGACATGCATTTATTAATTTAAAACAGCAAAAAGCTAACTAATTATTTACTAGATTACAATAAAAGTAAATTTCAATAACTTGTTTCAAGTAGAATTCTTTCCCCACAAACTGCTCAATATTGTATTATTTGATTAACTGAACTTTGGTTTTTGTTTTCTAGTTTCAGCTTATGCAATAAACCAAAACATGCTAAAAGCAAATATAAAAATAACAGGGTAAATGTTTGATAGGAAACAGTTTTGTCCTACATAAAATTATGCAGATAATTGAAATATGTAAATACCTGATGTGCAATAAAGCAGAATCTATTGTACCAAAAATCCTTCAGTTTTTGCTTTTATTGCAAGATCCTTTGGGGATATTGATCCTCTCTCTAGACAACTTACATTTTTTACAAAAACTACTTCTTAATCATGAAGAGAGGCGGTTACTTCTATGATGGAATTTAAATCCTTCATTGAAAATAGACTCAGTTGTTCCAGGATCGGGGAAGTGGGGTGAGGTATGTGGCAAAAAAGGGGGGTTTATTTTGCAAACACATCTGAAAGAATTTTCACCCTTGTCCAGAAGGTGGAGGCTGCCTACTTTATAGACATGTGCAAATTGAACAGGAAAAAGAAAACTGGGAAGAAAAACAAGAAAAATATGGGAGGAGGAACATGGCAGTCGGGGCTGCTCTGACCTGGCGTAAACGCGGCGTCTGGCACCAGAGTTTATTGTTTCAGCTTAATTGCACATGTTGACATGCCCACTAGGAAAGAAAGGGGGCATAAGAACCGTCTCTTTCAAATGAAAAGTTGTTAGATACATTTGCTACCTTCTACTACTATTGTTGTCCCATTTCTTGTCCAAGGTCCCTGGAGCCTGTGAGGAAAAGAAGAGTTGGGCAAATTCTCAAGGAAGGCATCTTGATTCAAATGCCATTATCTCATACCAGTGAGAAAACTGGTAATCAATTTTACTTCCAGAAATCAAGTCTGATATTTAATGTCATTTTACTTACCAAATCCATCTATGTCTAGGTTACTGTCAACAACAACATCCAGTAGTGAGTCCCCAATTTTCCCTTCAGCTGTTAGTTTGTCACCATCACGATTTATGAAATGAACAGTAACTTTATCTTCAGAACTGAAAGATAAAAAAGCACACCCTTCATGCTTATCTATAAAACATATAAGGAGACTGACAGCAAAAAAAAATTCCAGAGCTTGAGGGGACATTTAGGTTTGGCTGAACACTAATAAATCAATAAGCATCAAATGTTTCAGCACTAACACCTAAAGGAACTGTTAGCTTGTAAACTATTCTTGACAGCATCTCTTTCCTTCTCTATTTTGCAGTGTTGAGCTCACAGACTTAAGAAGTAAGGAACAACAATCAAGGTTTGTGCTTTGTAATGGCGAGAAATAGGAGAAAGGCATCAGATCCCAGGATTTTCCTGTTTGCAAATAAAGCCAGAACTATTTAGTTTTAAATACAACATTTATTTTTTCTGCTATAATACTGAATATACTGAACATAAAATAAGAGGACGAAGAATCAAGTTATCACTTCTCTGGTAGGTGCATGTGCAAATGCATGTGCACATCCACAGAGACTGTACAGACTGAATATCAGGGCACCCAACAAAAAAAATCAGCTCCCATTTGTTACTGTGGTAACTGATTTTGTGTCAACATCTTTTAGTTTGATTTATAATCCATAAAATAGGGTTCTAATATTTAAAAGTGACTTTAAATGGCATTATAGAATTCTAACAACTGCATGTGTCTTGCTGTTTAAAGCACAGTTTGAAAAGTACTGCATGGCATGGTACTATCACTTGGAAAATGAAGGGTGAAATCCTGGCCTCAGTGAAGTCCTGGGGACTTTTGTGATCAATTTCAAACGGAACCAGTTTTCACAGGTTACACACTTCAAGACAGTACTTTATTTTAAAAAAAATAAATGAATCGACAATAAAGTACTATTTCATTCAAATAATATGAGAATAGTGTTCTTTGTCTGACCAGATTACTTAAAAAGCACATTGGAAGGCAAGATTCTTTGGGTAGATGTGATATCTTTTATTAGATCAACTGAGTAGTTGGAAAAAAGATTTTTGCAAGCTTTTGGGTGCAGCCACCCTTCTTCAGGCAATCTCTGCTGTTCTGAGACTCCAAGGAACAAAAGAAGCAAAGTGTGACAAGATGTCAGTGAGAATGTACACAGGTGGAAATTAGGAAAACAAAGGCAGAGCAGGGAAGGGAGAGGGAAAAATGAGGGGTGGGGAGCAATGGTGTAAAGTAGACTCTATGGTAGCAGATATTTAAGGTAGAGAAAGGTGAAAAAGTAAATAGCTGGAAATTAGAAAGACAAAGGGCAGAAAAGGAGGGGAAGAAGGGGGGAAAGAAAAGTGTAAGAGGTCAGGTCTGGCAGGTACTTGGTGAATCAGATGTCAGGCAGGTTGTAATGTGCCATAAATCCAGTGTCTACACTGAGTCCATGGTTTTTTGTATTTAGTAGATTTATGAAGTGAAGTTTGTAGGCTTGTCTACAAAAAGCATTTTATAAATTCCCTTTGAGGATTAGGACTGAGAGATTGGAAAGGGAGTGATTGTCCCATGAGAAGTGTGCGCCCACAGGTAATGGAGTATTTGGGTCTTTGATAGATTCTCGACGTGCGTTCGGTCTGGTGAGCAGTTGTTGTTTGGTTTCTCCTACATATTTTCCACCAGGGAATTTGGTGTACTGGATGAGATATATTACATTTCTGGATGTGCAGGAATGGTGATGGTTTTGTTGTGAGGTATAGTTATTGTGGGACTGGTGGAGATGTGTTGGCAGGTTTTGCATTTCTTGTCCTAGAGTGCAAAACCTCCCAACACAATCCAAGAGACTAAAAAACACCATCTTTTAACTCAAAAGACATGTTCCTGGTAATTAAGCATGATCCCATCTATTAATTTAAGTAATTTAAATACATTTTTACTGGTTTTGATGACTCAGAGCATTGCAGAACTAACACAGTGTGAGCTGGATTTATCATTCACTGATATCAGCATGTCCTTCTTAACATAAGCAGCTGGAAATCCACCAAAGCGACAGAAGAACATTAAAATACTCCTGACATGTTATGCCTTAGAAAAATACTAGAAATTTAATATAATTTAAATTAGTTTGTTTCAAAGTCCAAGATCATAGCTATGGAATTGAATCTTTTAACTAAAGGCATCCAGAAAAGAAAACAAACGTTTGAGATGCAAGATAAAAATGAAACCAGCGTGTCTGTTACAGCAGGAGTGCCACTGGGCCACACACAAGGTGCAGACTGAAATCATTGCTTCTTAGGCTAAATATAGCCCAAGCAGAAAAAAATTACAGTACTTAACAGAACCTGGAATGGACATGACAACACGCACAAAGAATATCCCTGGCTGGACAGGGGACCAGACTTTATTCCTTCCCCAAATGATGTCTGATGGAATGGGCTAGATTTATATTGTTTCATGTGTAACAGAGCTTTTTACCAAATTCAAACAAACTACATCTATCCCACCCAAGTAGCTCCAATGCAGTTGGACAGGTTTCGCAAAAAACTTTACAGAGCCTTTAGAAACCCTTTTTTTAAATACCATATGATGTAAAATAAAGAACTCTGTTTAACTTCTGATTTGTAGGATTGACAAAAAGATGCTTACTTGTAAGATTAACATTTATAATATGGAACAGAACCCAAGCAGATAATTCTATGCCATTTAAAGTCACTTTTGAATATTAGAACCCTATTTTATGGATTATAAATCAAACTAAAAGATGTTGACACAAAAAGCAGTTACTGCAGTAACAAATGGGAGCTGATTTTTGTCAGGTGCCCTGATATTTCATCTGTGCAGTCTGTGTGCATGTGCACATGCATTTGCACATGCACCTACCAGTAAACAAAAAACACAAATTATTCCCAAATTGGTAATGGGTCTCCTCTGCCTCCTAGCCAACAAATAAAATGAATTATACAAAATCTATGTTTTAAACTGAAACCTACCTATGGGAATGGCATATGCAAGCAATCTCTATAATACCTACAGGCTTTGGGTAACCTTCAGTCTACAAGAATTACCCGAGGAAGTCTTATCTGTATACCAACAGTAGAAATATACATGCTAAAGACTACTTTTATAAAAAGAAACATATTAAACAGTTTCCAGAAAAATGTAGCTTCCTATATTAAACTAGAAATAAATTCCCTAACAATGACTAAACTAAATCAAATATTCTGAAACTGGTCATAAAGCAGTATTTTAGAACCATCCTTAAACCTGTATTTTTAGCCAACTGCAAGTACGTTTTTTGCTCCTGACTGAACATTTTTTGCCATAATCGTAAAAATCTTTGGCAGCAATATGTGCTATGATTCATTATTATGCCATGTTCAATTCTTGTCAAACCTTCCCTCAGTCCATTTTCCAGAAGATGGCCATAAGCTACCTTCAGTAACAATGAATTAGTCCCAAAGATATAATCAGTGATGAAAGACTGACCTTGTTTATCTGCAAAATTCAAGTGAAGCATGTGCTATATTAAATTTGGTTGGGTTCTGCTAAAGATAAAATTGCTTACTTTTTAAAATTAAGAATTGTCAATGTATATCCATCAAGTAGGAATATTTGGCATTGTACCAAGTAAAGGAGAAATATATGCAGTTAGGGAAAACACTTTATACCTAGTTTGTAAGCTTGCTAAATGTAAAACATTATTTATTTAAAGCACCCACAGCATGTCCTCCATTCTCTAATGAGATGGGAGTTTCTTCATGGAAATAATCACAGGTGATCAGGACATCTGGTTCCAATGATGCCAGAGGCACCCAAAGATCAAAGGTAGGCTATCTTCTTTCTAATGCCAGTCTTGCAGAAGATTTAGGTGCTCTCAGCCCATTATTAGTGGGATTTTGGCCCCCAGAGGTCTGGCCTTGAGAAGTTCCATTGCTAAGTTCACATGTTAAGAGATCAGCTGCTTGGACACCAACTCATAAAAAAGCCCTTTCTGATAATAATGGGCTGGGACATTTCAAGTTTGACAGGTCCCTTCTGGCCAACTAAAGTGTTAAGTTGATAAGTGTCAGGTTGTCTGTCCATTGGACACTGACACTGGCAGAACAGGGAATGAGCTATGTGCAGCATTAGGGTGCCAATCAGTGAAGGAGGGGTGCCAGATGGGCTGGGTGGGGGTAGAGCTAAGAGGTAAGTAACCAGTTAGAGGGTAGAAACACAAAGAGGCGGCTCTGAAGGGAACAGTTATATCTACAGCAGCAGTTCCCAACCCCAGCTCACAACCCAAATGAGGGCCACAGGGGCAAGACCGGCGACACTGCACACAAAAGACAAGCCGTGCTGTGTACTGGGAGCTTCCCTGCCCCTGGGCTGCCGCTGCTGCACTCCGCTCCCAGCAGCCGGTCATGGAAAAAAAAGGTTGGGAACCACTAATCTACAGTCAGAAAGGAGGAGAACAAATTGATCTGTCAGCCACACAAATAATGTCTCATGCGAGAAAGTACAGAACTAGATCTTCTGCTCTATGTACCTGAAGCCACCACAATTAGAATGTAACCTGTTTGTAATAAGAGGGAAGGGAAGAGTTAGGGACTCAGGTCTGCAGCTAGTTATGAAATCAATTATTTTTAGAAAGATTTCTGATAGTTTTTCTGCATACCCTATTCTGGCTTGGTTGGCAAATTAAACCACAATTTGATTATTAAAGTAGGAACAAAACAGACTTGATTTTCAGAGGAAAACTGCCTCTGCTTTATTACAGCTTTTTGCAATGACGCTGAACTGTAATTCTAGCTGGATCAGGCAATTTAATTTGCAAATCAGTCAGATTTGCATGCACTAAAAAACACATTAGAAAGATTACATACATGTTAACTCTAAAGACAATGGGATAACTTGCACATTTCAAGAAGCTCCTGTTCAGTTCTTTGTAGTACTGGATCCTAACATCTGCAAACAGATCTGTATGAGAAATGATAGTGATTATAATGAAATTAAAGGAATTTTAATAAGTGTCCGGGACAGATCAAATCCCTTCTGAATGAAAAGCTTTTGTTATGAATCAACAGAAGAAAGTACCAAAGGTTCTAGGGCAAGGAACATGAATCATATGGTACAGAAAATATACTAGACACTACTCAAATAAAAGGTACTCCCCTCCCGTAAATACTTAAGTGTCAAGTTCCCAGAGATTTTTTTTTTTTATCAGCAAGATGAAATAGTTTCTGTATAGGCATACAGCATGAGAAGCTTCTGGATCAGAGCAGTCCTGCAGTAATTGAATGTTAGTTTTTCAGAACTTAGTGTGTACAAACATGACCAATCTAAAAAGCATGGAAATAGAAAATGGGTCCCTTTGATCTATTATTTAGGATTTAGATATCCATCCTGCTCTGTCCAGAAAGGCTCAAAGTGGCTTGTAATAAATGACAATCCAAATGACAACCCAAACCTAGAGAACTTCACACCATACTACCCATTCCTGCTTCCCTGCCCATCACCCTTATGAGCAAATTCTTCCAGCAAATCCCAACTCTCATTCAAATTTATGTATAAGAAACCTCCTCCACTCCCTTTTCATGCCCACCTATCCAAACTCTACTGCTTCATACCCACAGCAGATCCCTCCCACAACTACACCTCATCTTCTACAAAGGGTCTGTGGCTGTCCCAAAAACAGTATTGCCAGCTGTCATGATTTTTGGCATCGTTCTTAAAGTCTATATGTTGGGAATGTGAAAAACCTAGCTTGCTCTTTGAGAGAGAGAGAGATTCTAATATTATAAAAGCCTGTCTGTCTGTCCATAACACTTTAATAACACTCTAATTGGTTGATGAAAACAGCCAATCAGAGTGTTCCAAGTATGGGGGAGCGCTGCCATGATTCCAAAGCTGCGCTGAGGACTGGACAGAGGGTGGGGGAGACGAGGCCAGTGCTGCTGGCCTCAACTCTGCCACCCTGCTCCTTGCAAGAGGCAGAACAGCAGCAGCATGGGGCGTTAGGTGGTAGCACTCCATCCCAGTGCCACCATCATTCTTGATGGGCCATTGGCTAGCATATCTATCAATCTATATCTAGATATCTCTATATCTATCTATATCTAGATATCTCTCTCTCTCTCTCTCTCTCTCTCTCTCTCTCTGTGTGTGTGTGTGTGTGTGTGTGTGTGTGTGTGTATATATATATAT
>JAGPOW010003316.1:169134861-169159992 GCA_030014935.1 Caiman crocodilus
TGTGTGTGTATATATATATATATATATATATATATATATATAAAAAAAAGAAAGAGCTAAGTTTTTCACAGTCCCAAAGTGTAGACTTTAAGAACAATGCCAAAATCATGAGAGTTGGCAACACTGCTAAAATGTCTGTCTTCCCCTTCCTAAAAACAAATACTGTACAGCATTAAATTCAAAAGAGCCACAATGGAAGGACTGTCCATTCCAACTCAATCCCTGCTAAAGAACAATGCCAAAGGGGCATCTAACTGCGACATAAGGAAAATCAGAACCTTGCTCTCTTGTTAACTTACATGATTGATCATCGTGATTTAACTTTTACATATTTTTAAGTGTGAGGTTTACAGTCAAAAAGATTCATAATCTTTATCTTCATATAAACACCCACAGAGTAAAAGACTTGAGAGAAGCAAATCTTAAAGCCATTAAGGAAACTCTCAAAAATGCAGATAGGAAGATAAGGTTGTCACTGCTCATTGATGGGTCCACTGACTGGTCTGCAGCTGAGCAAATGCCTCACATTCATATAAGAGAGTTATCTCATTCTCTTTGCTGAGAGCAGCAAATGACATCACAAAAATCACTAAGCTGTATGAACTGCAGGGATGGAGGTAAATCAGAGAAAGAAAAAAAATGCTTGGTTTGAATCTGGATGGCACAGCAGTGATTAGGACAAACTGCCAGTATGTCTGTCACTGAAAGTTTGGCCCTGCAAGGAAAAAGAAATCCAGGGGATTCAATCTTTTAAAAATAAACACACAAACAAAAATACACCTGAAAGTTGGAGGACATAGGTCTTGCTCTGGTCAGGCAGTAAGAAAAAAAACCCCAGCTACATCAAAAAGTGGGCATATGAAGAACTATTTTGTGACAGAAGAAAACAGTGTAGCAAAGGGAACAAAAAAGGAAGACCCCTCTACCAACAGAACTAAAGAACTAGTGCAGGAGGGGCTGTCTCTGACAAGACCCAGAGACAACAAGCTGTTGATATACCTGGAACTAAACATAAACCCTGAATTGCAAGAGGTACAGTAAGAAATAGTGGTAAAGAACCATCTTGAGTTTAGAACAGACTCCTGCCCACAGTTTGGTATGCTGGGGCCTCTTAAAAGAAATAGCCCAAACTTTGGCATCACCTGGAAAGGCGACGTGTAGCCCCCTTTTTGATTCAAGAGCAGTCAAGGAAAGAACCCTGACTTCAGGTAGAAAAAAATGTTTTCATGAGAACACTGTTTTGTCTGGACTTCTGTTTTGCCTCAAGTTATGGATTTATTTCTAAGGCCAAAGATTAACATTTCCATATGGAGACACTATTATCACCAGCTGGAGAGGAGACATTAAGGACAGGGACACTGGAGGGGTAAGACTGTTAGAAAGTATATTTGAAAGGAAGTATGCAAAGCAAGTGGTTCTTTCATGTATTGAGTGCCAGTTAAAATACAGAAAGCAAAGGGTGGAGCTAAATGGTCACTTTTTGGGAGAGAGGGAGGTCAAAAGTGGGGTCCTGCAGAGACCAAAGGAAAATATCATGCCACTACCAAACTCCTTGGTATACTCACATCTTGAATACTGTGTGAAGTTCTGCTCTCTGAATCTGAAGGAGAATATAGTAGAATTATAAAAGGTAGAAAGAAGGGCAACCAAAATGATCAGGGGGATGAAACAGCTGCCGTACCAGGAAAGACTTTTTAGTTTTTATTTTAGGTGTGGACTCCTCAGTTTGGGAAAGAGATAGCTGATGGGGCATATGACAGAGGTCTATAAAATCATGAAGGGTGTGGTCAGAGTGAAACAGGAACTTTTATGCACCAAGTCCCAGAAACCTAGCACTATGGGACACTCAGCAAAATTAGCAGGAGACAGGTTTAAAACTAATAAAAGAAAGCACTTTATTATGCAGCACTTAGTTCACTTGTGAAACTCATTACCACAGGAGGTTGTAGAGGTAGACAGTATATAACCAGGTTCAAAAAGGGACAAGTTCATGAATAACAGATCTATTAATAACTATTAGACAGAACAATCAGAGATGTATCCTCTGGCAGATGCCAGGGGATAGATCACTTTAGATATACCCTGTTCACATGCTCTCCCTCTTAGCATCTGCTTCTGCCAAAGTCACGGAGACAGGATACTGGAGCAGATGGACCACTGGTTTGACTCAGTATGGCACTCTAATTTTCTTATGGGTACTCAAAATAATAATACTGTTGTGCTCTGCATCAGGTTCATCCTGATTATGAAGCAAAATTTTAAAGCCTTCCAAAATGAGTTATGTTATAGTGACTGTGTTTCTTCAATTCTTGTCTATAAGGATTGAACTCCTGATGCACATACGCACACAGCTATATCTGCACCCCCGGTCCCAGGTATAAGGGATATAAACAGTGGAGGAAGCCCAGCAGTTCCTCAAATGCATCACTGTTACAGACTCCAGGTAGTATAAGCTTCTCTAAAAGCAGGAAAGGATTAAGAATCAAGGGATACAGATAAACAACAAACATAGAAGCACAATTCACTTTAAAGGTTACCCTAAGGCAAATACCTCCCTCATCCCCACCCACAGAAACATTAAAAAAAAAAGAAGTGTTGTCCACTTGGATTCCAGTTCTGGTGACTACTAAGGCTGCCTGAACTGACGGGAAATGAGTTGTACTCTGCTGTTAGTTACTTTATGACAAAATGTAATACAATTAGATAGAAATTTAGACAATTTTTGGCATGTCTACACTGGAAACTTACTGTGCCACACAAAGTACTGTCCCACACATACAAACACATATATGCTTTTTGAGTTGATACAGTCTGCCTGTTTTGCTCTGGTGTGGTAGTATGAAAGAACCTTAACATAACGGGTGTACAGTGTGATTATCATTGGCTTTATGGGAGCTTGGGGAAGAAAAACAACAGGTGAAATTAACAGATTTGAATTAAATAGAGACCATTTTAGGAAAAAATTTAAGTGAGTCATTTTGTTCCTGTCAGAGCACTTTATAAGGTTGACCAGCTGCAAGGGCCGGAGTTTCCCCAACTCACAAAAGCTGATATGACTAATATTAAAAATGTGGTCTTATTAAATTAGTATAATAGGCAGGTTAGACAGGTAGCATAAAAACAGGTTACTAAAGCCTGAAAAGGCAGTCCTATCAAACCAGTTAATATAATGCTGGAACAAGGTTCTCCTGGGCTAGGTAAGAGTTCATAGGCTAATAAACTTTTTGTTAAGATGTCTGGGACTTTAGCACAACAGCTTTTAAGCCAGCCTGCTTTCATCTATGATGCTTCTGTGAGATCTGATCTCTACTTTGAAGACCACATTAAAATAAACCAGGTGATGTGCTCAGAAGCTGCACTGATACATTCACCCCGCTCCAAATGGAAAAAGAATCTGGGCCAGAAGCATTACAGGGGCTGAATTGTGTTAGAGTTTCCTAAGGACCCCTGGCATTAATGGAGTCGGTGAGTCTCGATACCTGTAAGATACAGGCATCCAACAGACAGCCTGAGTTTAATCACCTTTCGAAGAGAATACAAAATATTTTTTGTTTTGGGATGTGTTAGTGTTCCAATTCTTTGAAAGAAACTTGATATTTTTTGGCTTTCCTGGAAGTAGGGATCACTGGTGGTGAGGTCTGCCACAAGTCCTTAGCTAGTTCTGACAAGTCTAGCATATGCCTAATGTCTGTCCTCCAACTCTTCTTCTCCCCACCCCCAGATTCTTAGCTGGACACCTCACCTCCACTTGGTCTACCGCATCCAGCAAGGGCAGGCAGGGCTGCTTATGATAGCTACAGGCTTCTGCTCCCTCACTGACTCCAGCTAGTAACCCCAGCTGTGCCTCCATACAAGCACAAAGCTCAGATGCAGAACTATAGACTTCAGAGACAAACGGAGAGCAGTTGGTTTTGCTCTGTTTCATAAGTGCTCTGCTGCCTTCTGGTGGTTCGAGCTGTAAGGAGGTGTAGTTTGCTGTGTTAGTCTGAAGTCATGTGCAAAGGAAGGGGAGGCTGTAGCCTGTTCTAGTACGTTTGGGGTTTTTTGGTAGAGGTGCACCAATACATAGGTCCATATCATATTGACATCAATAAAAGGAAAATTGACATCATCAGCAATAGGCTTTTCTGGCTGATGTGGCTGATAATGTTGCCAATAAATGCCACATGCATGTGTGCAGCTGCAGCATGCATGTGGTGAGGAATGCAGCTGGGCAGCTTGGAAAGCAGGCTCTGGCCAGGAAGTCTGGGGCGGGGGGAAGGGGCACAGGAGGGAGGAGTGTGATGGGGGTATATCAAGGCCTCTGCAGTGAGGGAGGGAGTGGGGCTGGATCTGGGGCAGGGCAGGATGAGGCACAAGATGGAGCCAGCGGCTCATGCGGGGGGACAAAGAGATGGGAGGGGAACTCCTGCCACTATGTGCACCCCTGGGTCTGTGCCCCCTGGGTCTGTGCACGGGGCAAGGGTGGGTTGTTGCTGTGAGCCCGCAGCCTGCGCTGGGCTTTTCCTGGTGGCTGCACTTGGGCTGGGTTGGGCAAGTTCCTCTGGGTTAGTTCTGGAATGTCCTTTTTTCAGTATGAAACGGGTGTATCTACATGAAACACAGTGGAGCTGCCTAATTAGCTCCACAATAAAATGTCACCATCTGCACAACGGGTGCTATTAGGCCAGAGTAAACTAATTAACAAACTAATCAACTCTACTTTAGGACAGTACTGCCCAACTTATTCTGTCACAACACACATGTAAATGGTGACCAGGACTGACTGGGACACAGGGTGCCTTTATAGCACACTGAGCAAGGCAGGAACAGCCCCAGCCAGACACCCTGGACCCTTTGCCAGCCAGGGCTAAGCCACCCTGATTCAACATGCTGCAGTCCTGGGCCCACATGTAAACACTTAGCCTGGGAGTAATAAAATCTAGCATGAACTGCACCAGAGTTTATTGTGTTTAATTAATTTCACATGTAGATGCACCCAATGATGACCTAGACAGTCAAATATTTTAGTTTTTAGTACATCTTGTTATGTGTAACAGTGCCTGAAACAAGGCCCTGCTTTCTTTGCTGGTTTGTAGCTAGTTTTGCCAGCAAATCCTTCTCTATCTTTCTCCCTCTCACCCCCCCCACACACGTGCCAAATGCCCGTCAAGAATGACAGGGGGTGAGGGGGAGGGGCCGGGATAGAGTGCCACTACCCCATGCTGCCGCTGTTCTGCCTCTTGCAGGGAGTGAGGTGGGGGAGCGGAGGCCAGCATTGCTGGCCTTAGCTTCTCCATTCCCGCCCCCATCTGGTCCTCGGCATGGCTTTGAAATCATGGCGATGCTACCCTATGCTTGGAGCACTCTTATTGGCTGTTTCTGTCAGTCTATCATCATGCAAATAAAGTGTTCCAGACAGCCAGACTTAGGCTTTTATAATATCAGAATACACACACACACATACCATCTTCCAATAGCTGACAGAGTAGCTGTTACTTGGACAGCTACAAGTGGACAAGTGAGGTGTTAGTCACAGCTTCCCTTGCATATGTACAGCAAGTAGTCAGATTACACTTCCCCAAATTAAAAAGTTTGAACTCTTGTTTATAAAGGTGTAACTCTAAGTTGTTTTAATGAAGACAAATTACCCATCCATGCAGTTCTCATTGGAAAGAGACTCTTCTTTTTCCTGGGTGAGAAATGATCAGATATTCTGCAGGAACACACTTTTTTTCTGTTTTCAAGATGGACAACAAACTTCCCACCTGCCAATCCCAAAGGGGGAAGACATAGAAATGGAAAAATAAAGTATGGTTCTTTCCTCTTTAAAAAGATCACTTTTGGCAAAAAGGTTTATATTAAAATGCAGAATCTAAAGATATATTATATTTTTTGTGAGGGTAGTGATAAGTATTTGCTGAATGATCTACAGTATACTTTCAACTCCCAATCTTAAAAGTTTAGGTACTAAACAACTGGCTTCCCTCTGATAGGAATATTCTGTGGAATATAAAAACATCACTCCCAACTCTTAAAAACAGGAAAATCTTCTACCCTTCTTCAAACACCACTTATGTCACAACATGTGTCTGGTGTTGCATAGTGATCACACCCAGTTGCATTCTCTCCAGTTTCCAGTATATCACAGTTGCTCAAACAACCTCATTTGAACGCCAGCAGCACCCCATTAAATCATATGATTATGCTACATTTAGGAGGCCCAACTTACTTAGTTTTGGTAAATTTTTGTATTAAAAAAGGCTGAATTAATTCACATCTGTTAAAAAAAAAAAACGTAGTATGTAGGAGGCATAAAGATCTTGACTGATGTTCAGTGTTTACCTCAGTTACGTTGCCCACCCACCAATGGAAAGAGGTTTCAAATAAGAAAAATAGTAAGTTAGAAGGGAAAATGGGAAAGAGTGATTGCTGTGTTGGTGGGATGCTTGAAAAATTCTGCTTAATATAAAGACAAAAATCTTCAGTGAATGATTCTTCATATCTAGACCGTGACCCTCCAGAAAGGCATGCCTATAACAACACTACTGTCTTCACCTGGCCTACGAGCTTGTATGAATTATCAATGTGTAAAAGTGTTCACAAAATCAGGGCTTTGAATACTGTAGTTCCTGGCAAAGGTTAAAGTGAAGGCAGGTTTAATACAGCTAGTCAATAAATATCAACTGGGAAGAAAAAATTATAGGGAAATAGGGATTTGCCTAACATGTCTGAACAGGCCAGGACATAAAACAGGTGACTAAATACCTTTCATCTTGAAGATGTACTGTTTTGCTGATACACTGGCAAAATACATTTGGAGTCCATTTCAAACCATGAGTGGCACTTGAAAACAGATAACCTAGTGATGCCAGCTTCTGGTATCAGGCTGTGTACAATGTTTTTCCTGACCAAATAAGTATTTTCCAGATTCTTAAAAACCTTTCTTCCTGGGCAGATCCAGGATTTGGCAGAGAGGTGCGAGAGTAGCCTAGCCGCATACTGCTGCAGGGATGGCTGCATCCCTGCTCCCAGCTGGTTCTCCCACTTCCACCAGTGTGGACAGGATGGACTGCCACGGACTAATTTTAAAGTCCCCAAAACAGGTAAGAATACACCCTTCCCTGATGGGCCCTGCCACACATTGAAGCTAAAGCTGTATAGAAACCAGCTCTAGAGTTGCTACACAGTTTCAAGCACCAGCTTAGTAGCTGGCTGGCTCTTTTCATAGCTGGATAGACATTTTTATGGTGCGAGAACAACATCGCACGTATGACCCGTCTAAATGCACTGTACAAGTGGCCAGCGAGTGGTGTAACATACGCAAGGTGTGGCAGGGGCCTTAATGACGTCCCCTCCTCTCTCACACCTGTCCCTGCAGTGTCAAATGGGGGGGGGGAGGGGACAGGGACCCACGCCATTCCCAGTCCCCCTGGGAGCAGGCACTGGGGAGGGGAAATTTCCTTCCTCCCCATCACCACTGACACTGTCCGTGTTCCCAGGCCAGCCAAGCCGCGGGGCCAGCAGGTTTGGCTGGGGCCTGGGAGGGGATGCGTCTCTAGCACGAGGAGGGGGGGGGTCGGGGTCTCTTCTGCTCTGGGGACTTTGCTTCAAGTGTTCTCGTTTGAGGATCAGGAGGCCAACAGCCCCCACCACCGGCCGCAGCAGCCAGAGCGCGGAACCCGTCTCCCTCCTTGGGCAGGCACTAAACAACCCCAGGCTCCGCCCCCACCCCAGCTGCCATGTCCAAGGTGATTGGGCGCTGAACGGATCCCAAGGGCGCGCAGTGCTCGCTTTGAGCCAATGACGCGTCGTTACACAAGGCGGGAGGTCGCTGACGCGCGGCGGCGCTGAGAGCGGCCCCCGGGTTGGCTGGTGGCGGGTGCCGACGCGACGGCCCCGGTTCGAGCCCCAGCTTGGCGAGAGGCCGCAGTGCCGGCTCTTACCTGCGCCGGGCCCGGGCGGACGCCCCGAAGCGCCGGGCAGGCCCCAGGACGGCGGCGCGGCCCCTGGCAGCCCCCGGCGGAGCGCAGAGCAGGCGGCGGAAGGCGAGCGCGGCAACGGCCTGCAGGAGACCCGCGGCAGCCATAGCGGACGCGCTGCCCTCCCACCCGGCCAAAGTCTGGCTGCTCGCACGAGTGCGAGCTGCGGCTATTCTGGGAGCGGGGCGGGGCCTGGGTACGCAAAGTGCGTAGGGGCGGGGCCTGGGCTGGCCTTGCCTTGCCAGCTCGTCTTTGATCCGCGTCGCGCTAGGCCGTGGTCCCTTGGGTGCGGCCAGACGTGATGCCTTTTGCCTGATCTGGCTGTGATCAGCGCAGGCAGCTTCAGAATTGGCTGATGGGATGGAAATCCGAACCCTGGTTGCAAGAGCTGTCGGATGCAGATGATCTCAATGTAGCGTGTTTTGCAAGGGGGTTCCTGCCTGTTGCTGTTTCCAGAATGGGAGGGAGCAGAGGGAGTTCAAGCTGGGGGGGTGCATTGGAGCTCCCCTGAGGTAGGGGGGCTGCAGTGTAGCCACCCTGCTGTTCAGTGCGGGCTGGGGAGCCCCAAGAACCAGCTGTAGACCCCTGCTCTGCAAACGGGGAGCTGGCAGAGCCCTGGATGCTGCTATGGGAAACTGGCTGCAAAAGTGAACTTCTGTTTGCTCTAGGGGAACATAACTCAAACGCTTTGCAAAAATCGTTCTGAGTTACAGTTGGGAGCCGCGCTTCTGTCTGCACCCTTTCACTGGAGAACAACGTGTCATTTTATATGCAATGATGCTCCTCACCATTTGCACCTCCTTTTCAAAAGTCCAGCTCTCCCCATGGCTGTAGCCTACAAAAGCTCATTAGTAGGTTCAGCTAGAGTTAGTTCCTGAAACAGCTGCACTGTAGCAGCTTGCCTCTAAGATTTGGGCTGAGCTACTTGACAAAGGGGAGTGTCTGTATGCCTGTAAATAATACGTTACGCCATGAGTGTTCTCTGGATGCTTATGTATATATAGTTTCTTTCTCTTCTAGGGGGAAGCTAATCTGCAAAGACCAGGGTATATGCCACCTAGACTTCAGATAAAGCACTCAAAAAATCAGGCACTGAAACAACTAACAGTTGCTTGTGTAACCTGGCTTCACTCTGCTCTGATATTTGCATATTTTGTATATGCATTATTGTCCAGGCAGGAGTTACATAACAACTCACAGTTATTTCTACAGGTCACTGGGGTTCTTCAGTGGTCAGGTTGGACAGAGGTGAGTGAATAAGAAGGTACAGCATTTATTGTAAAATGAATTATTCAAGCAGGAGTAAAGGAAAATAAACATTCAGAAAATATCCTTCATTTTAAAAAGGAGAAAAAAAAATGTTATTTTAAAAAGGAAAACAGGGAAAGAAGGGGCTGGGGCAGAGAAGCGGCAGATGTTTACAGCTGGCCCAGGTTCTGGGTAGCTGCTGATAGTCACGGAGCCCGAGCTACTTGTAGCAGGGTTTCCATGGGAGCAACCCGGGCTCCATGGCTATCAGCAGCTACCCAGAGCTGGGGGCCGGCTGCAGCCGGGAGGCTAGAAACAGCTGCTACCGTTGCACCCCATATCCAGCCACAGCCCGGGCCCTGGCTGTCTCTGGGCTCCGGAAGGCAGCAGGTGCTGGCGCTGCACTCGTTGGGGCTGGGAGCAGGGAGGCAGCAGCTGTTTGTAGCCTCCCTCCTGGTCTGGCAGCAGCTGTTTGAAGCCAGGCCTCCTGGTTTGGGTAGCTGCTGACAGCCACAGAGCCAAGGCTGCTCCCAGCAAGGCTTGCAGCATCCCAGCTGCCCACTGGGAGCAGCCTGAGCTCCCAGCTGGCAGCAGCTACCCAGAGCTGGGGCTGGTTGCAGCTGGGAGATTCCTAACACGGGAAATGGCCTTGCGTGCCATGCTCAGCACGCGTGCCGGGGGTTGCTGACCTCTGGTATAGGTTTGCACCTGTACATGTTTGGCAATATATGACAAATCTGTGGCTATAAATAGATTTCCTAGACTGTTAATCCAGAAGAGACAATTAAATAACCTAGTCTGACTTTTAATTCCAAAGCTCTTTGCTATAAATCAGTGATTCATAACAGGACTGAAATGGACCTTCCGAGTCCAGCAGTCACACTCAGTCCTTTTATAAACTTGTTGATAGCTCCATCTTGAAACCAATACAGAGAGCTGTTTTTTGCTCTGAAAATTAGGAACTTTCTAATCTACAATCTAAATTGATTTATGGCTAGTTAATACCTCTTTATTCTTGTGTCAACATTGTTCTTTAGTTTAAGTAGCTCTTCTCTGCCCATACTTAGCATTTATCCTTCTGATGATTTTGTAGAGCATTCCTTGGATTTCCTCTGTACATACGTTCCAGTTTAATTCTTTAGTAAATATGTGACCAGGGTTGTATACGGTATTCTAGCTGAGGTCTCACTACAGCCTTTTAGAATTGGATAATTACTTTCTTATCATTATTAGAAATGCTTCACCTTATGTAATTGTAAATGTAATTGTACTTGGCATTTTCATGTCCACATCATCTTGGTGCCTCATCATTGTCCAGTGATCAAATAATACATACATCCAGGTGATTGTCCTTTGCCACTTCTAACTGACTAGCTCCTAATTAATAGAATAAATTCTCAATCCATTTATGCATAATCTTGAATTTTGAATTATTTAGCCTCATTCCATGTCTCTTGCCTCCATTCTCAAGATGATCTGGGCATGTCTTCATGTGTGCATTTAATGCGCATGACCCCAATTTAAGATACATTAAAGGCACGTCTACATGTACCTTAAAATGGCAATTTTAGACTAATCCTGCCTACATTTGATACCTACATAATCCAAGTATCAAATGTTGGTGTGATTAGTTAAAGCACATCCAGGCAGCCTTTGCCTGTCCTGTGCCCTAGCTGGAGCTGCTTCTTGGCCACAGCTGAGTGTTGCAAAGGGCTGCAGCCTGTTGCGTCCCTTGCGCAGCCCTGAGATTCCTTCTAGAGTTGCCTTGCTCTCTATGGCAGCAGGGCCAGCACCAGCTCTGCTGCTTCTCAACCCCAGCTCTGTCTCTGCAGGCATTGTAGTGAAGCGTGTCTGCCACGTGGGTCACTGTCCCTGCTCTGGGTGCTGCTGGCAGCCATTCACAGCCAGCATCACATGGACAGTTGTGCAGGGGCCCAGAGAGCCAGCACGGGGAGCATATCCAGCATGTCATGCCCATTAAGCCCCAGTACTGGGGCCCTCAACTGGACCTGGGAGGAGGTGCATGATCTCTGGGGTGGGGTGAATATCCAGAGGAAGTTTGTATGGGAGGGGCTGCTCAAATGCCCACATTTATAAGGCCATATCCAGCAGGATGCATGCATGAGGTAACTCTTGGACATAAGGGCAGTACCGTGTGAAGGCCAAGATCTTGTGGGCACAGCAGGTGGCAGGCATGGTGTCATAGTGCTTAGGGTCAGAAGGGACCTAAACAGATCATCAGGTCCAGCCCCCTGCCCTGGGCAGGTATGAGTGCTGGGGTCATAACACCCCAGGCAAATATCTATCCAGCCTCTTCTTGAAGACCCCCAAGGTAGGAGAGAGCACCACCACCCTTGGGAGCCCATTTCAGAGCCTGGAAGCCCTAACCGTGAAGTAATGTCTCCTGATGTCCAGCCTGAACCATCTGTCTAACAATTTGTGGCCGTTATTCCTAGTAACCCCTGGTGGTGCCCAGGGAAACAGAGTCTCACCCAGTTTCTGCTGGCCCCCCCAGTGAGTTTGTAAACGGCTACCAGATCCCCTCTCAGTCATATCTTGCAGGGGCTGAATAAATTCAGGATCTTTAGTTTCTCTTCGTAGGGCCTGACCCGCTGCCCCTTGACCATGTGAGCAGCCCTCCTATGGACCCGCTCAGTGCTAGCCACATCTCTCTTGAAGTGCGGCACCTAGAACTAGATGCAGTACTCCAACTGCAGCCTGACCAATGCCACATAGAGGGGAAGAATCACCTCCCTGGACCTGCTTCTGATGCAACTGTAGCTGCATGATAAGGTAGGGTTAGCCTTACTGACCACTTCCTCACATTGGTGGTTCATGTCCACACTGGAGTCAACAATGACTTCAAGATCCCTTTCTGCCTTTGTGTTGACAAGTAGAGTGTTCCCCAGCCTAAAGGTGTGTTGCTGGTTCCTTCTCCTTAGAGGCAGTACCCTGTACTTGTCCTCATTGAATTCCATCCTATTCTCATCTGCCCACCTCTGTAATTTGTCTAGATCTAGCTGGATTGTGTCCCTGCCCTCCAGCGTGCCCACCTCACCCCACATCATAGTGTCATCAATGAATATGGACAGCATGCATTCCACACCCACATCCAGATCACTGATAAAGATGCTAAATAGTACAGGGCCCAGGACCGAGCCCTGGGGGACTCCACTGCCCACATCCCTCCAGGTCAAAAACAACCCATCCACCACCACTCCCTGGGTGTGACCATCTAGTCAATTTGCCACCCATCTGACTGTGTAGTCATTGATACCACAGTCACTTAGTTTTGTGAGAGAATGTGGTGAGAAAGTGTCAAAGGCCCTCTTAAAGTCTGGGAAGACGACATCCACCGTGACCAAGTTCAATCATCAGTCCCAAGAGACCATGTCTTTAATGTCAGACCCATATTTTGGCCCCTGGAGACAGGCCACACCCCTATGAGTACCACCAGCAGGGGTGGCCTGCCCTTGCCTGTACCCTGCCCTAATGCCTCTGGTGAGGCATCCCTGGAGGAGGGAACCTCAGGTCTTCAGCACTTCACCCCCATCACCTCCCTGACTGCTGTATCTTCTGGCAGCTCAGGGAGCCCTGCCCAGCGGCTGCCTCATCCTCAGAGCAGCCCCACACGCCACCTTGTGGAGCAACCAGCCATGTCACTGCCAGCCACCAGTTCCTCTCTGGGAGGGGGGAGGCCCTGGCTGAGTGCCAGCTTGCTGCACACAACAAGTTGTGAACACCAGGCACAGCTGGATACTGTTGCTGTTGGGGAGCCCCACACTGAGTGGCCAACCTCTCCAGCCCTGCAGAAAGGTGGAACACAATTCAATATTTTATTGAGCAGCCTATGTCCCTGCAGCTAGGAAGGCACAGGCCTCTCACATGCTGAAGAAGGCATTGATACTGGCAGTGATGTCAGCAGTGGGGGGCAGGGACATGTAGTGCTGCCACAAGTAGCCTTCATGGTGGTGGCAGAAGTTATGGGGCAGCCCAGGATTGCCTCCTGTGTCATTGTAGCTCAGGGTCCTGAACCAGGAGCATAGGTGTGCCTGGGGCACCAGCAGGATCAGGGTGTAGTGATTCGGGCAGCCCTTCACCTGCATAAACAACTCATTGTGCACCACCCAGGATACATGTAACGGGCATGCCTGGGAACAGCAGTGGTGCTGGAGCGGATGGACCCTAGCAGGAGGGTGGGGAAATGGCTAGCCCCTCATCTGAGTTTTCCAACAGCCCTGAGCCCAGGCACTGTGGGCTGGGCGGCAGTGTGGCAGAGCAGCTGGCCTACAGGGAAGTGGGAGGGAGTGGTGCTTGGCCTGGCCCACCTACCAGCCCTGGGCCCAGCCCTGCCTGGACAAGTTACCATGGTCCCTGGGCACCCACGCCTGGCCGACCTCCAATCTGAGGCCAGGCAGTGCAGGACCCGTGGTGCAAAGCATCTTATCACTGCAATGTTGCAAATCTGCACAAAGGACTTCTGTCTCTTGCTTCTGTAGGGTCAACATCTGGATGTGGGTGAAAGGCTGCAGGGCCTTGCAGGAGTACTGCATCAGGTTCACTGCTACACACTGCTAGAGCTGCCTGGATGTGCTGGCTGTGCCAGCAGCATACCATGGACTGTCCTGCTCCAGTGGCTGGTGGCAGTGGTGGATAACTGGAACGTGTGGGAGCAGGCACAGCAGCAGGCATGGGAGGTGCAGGAGGCTAGCCTGGTGAAAGGAAGATGTCACTCAGACCACTTGGGAGGAGGTACAGGACTAGGTGCAGTGGGAGCCCTGGGCCCAGCTGGAGGCCCTGGAGTAATTCCATGTGGAGCTGCTCCAGCAGCAGCAACTGCCCAGCCAGGGCCAGTCAGTGGAGGCCACGTCCATGCCTCCCAAACCTGACCCCCAGCCCTGGCCCCACAAGGCCCCATGGTCCTTGGAAGGGGCCTCCACTGCCTCCCACCCACAAGAGCCCATGGCATTGACCAGCTGGGATGTTGGCTGCCTGCCATTGGGCTCTGCATCCTGGGTACCCCCACTGCACAGCCACCCACTCCGGGACTCAAAGAAAGAACGAGGCTCTTGTACATAGTTTTCAGTTTGGGAGGAGGGGTGTTATTGTTGGTGGGTGGGAAAGGTGGTGGAAGGGCTCTGTGTGCCAGGGATGGAGGGAGAAGGGGGCTCCATTGGTTGAGGGGGAAAGTGGAAGGGATGGGGGCGTGGGTTGTGAGGGTAATAAAGGTTTTCATAGCAAACGTGCACGTCCTGGAGTGGTACTGGGGGGTGAGCAAGAGGTAGAGGATATGTGGTGGTGGGGCAGATGGGTGTTATTGAAGACATCTGGGCACACCATGTCGTGGCGCTCCAGGTGGGGCCCGTGGTTGTCAAAGATGACAGCAACAGTTGCGCAGTGGTGGGGACTCTGGAAGGCCATGTACCAGTCATCCAGCAGGCAGTTGGAACAGGTGGAGAAGTTGAGTGGCGCAAGATAGCCAATCGCCAGTTCCTCACAATGGCAGTGGGTGAGAAGGACAGTGGTAGCAGCCCTGAGGAATGGGAAACCCTGTTCCTGGGTGCCAGGGCTGGGAAGTACAGCTGTGGTAGGAACAATGTAGGCATGTGCTGCCTATGTCTCTATTACACTGCTCCTCTAATTCAGGAAGTGTCAGCTCAAAGGTCACCATGTGGAGGGTGTCCTTTCAAAATGGCTGCCAAGTGCTGGCAGCCGCATGTCCAGAGGCTGGAGCTTCCCTGGTGGCCTCAGGGGCACATGGCAGGGCTAGAGCGACTTGGGGCCAAAGTTAGTCCCAAACTGCAGCACGTGTAGACACCTGCCAAATACACTTACTGCACATTACATCTAAGTGTGCTTAAATTCACATATAGGTGTGTTCAGTGTTTAATTATACAGTTCTCATCTGTACTGGCAATGCCTCTCAATTATGTGGAACCACAAATTTCACTACCATGTTTCTACTTATTGTGATTCTGCTTACTTATGAAAATATTTAATAAGTTGGTCCAATCATTGACAAACTTTACTACTTACTTTCTTCCACACATATCAAAAATACATTTTAATCTTCTCTCAGACAATTCCTTACAATCACAGATTTTGTACTAATTCTCCTCTGGTTTAATTCATATTTTTTCATGGAATGCTGAACAGAATGCTTTACTGAAGTCAGATAGATTAGACTGGTAGGGGGGCAACTTTTTTGGTAGGTGTGCCACAAATTAGCTCTGCATATTTTCACATGCCACTCCAATCCTCTTATCCTTCCTGATCTGCTGCTCTCCTTTCCACTTCCTGCAGAAAAAAAATTACCTAATCTGATGTTTTCTGCTTCTTTCCTAGCATTCCCTACCACATCTGCTGCTCTGCTTTCTGCCTTATCTACCAGTATGTTGCTTGCCTCCCCCACCCAATCTGCCAGATGCCATACATAAAGGCTGCTTGTGCCACTTGTGGCACACATGCTGTGGGTTGGCCCCTCTGTGGGTTAGATCTACCAAACTTCCTTTGTCTTAAAAAACAGGTCTTTTATCAAAGAAAGATATCCGGTTAACAAAGCATGATCTACCTTTGTAAAGAAGGCAGGGTAGATATGCACCTTTACAGACTAACTAAATAAGATTGTGGGTATGTGTGTAGCATAAGGTTTGGCAAACCCAAGCTTGTGTGATAGGATAAGCAGAAAGCAGAGTATAAGGAGGAAAGACAAATTAGAATACAAAAAACAAGGGAGGGGGAGGGGAGGCCAAAATTACATACCTAACATCCCTCCAAGTATCACCTATAAGTTGTTTTGTTGCTTTATCTACTCGGGTTGCAGGCACTTTGAGACAGAGAAAATGCAGACCCTATGCATTTGTCTAGTTCCTAGGAGATTTTGGAAACTACTGCAATATATATATATATATATATATATATATATATATATATTATATTGCATACTTATTTCACTCAGTGTTAAGTCATTTGTAAGTTCGTATTTGTAGGATGCCAGCAGGCCACTAGATGGCAAGTGATTTAGAGTATTGCTAATTTATGTAAACAGTTACATAATCTTACCTTTAGCAACGATTCATCACATGATTAGAGGCAAGTTATTTTACCAATCTGCATTTAGTTTTCCTGCCTGCAGAATGGAATAATTTGTGCACACTCCTGAAGTCTGCAGCTGACAGTTGTATGTCAGTGTTAAATATTATGATCAGGTAGGAAGCTTTAAGAACACATGAGTAACTGACTTGCTGAGGGTTGTTTCTGTAAGTCAGGACAGCACTTCTGGAATTTTACTGTTTTCCTATCAGATATATTCTCTGAACCTCTATGTATCTGCAGGTTTGTTCCCATTTAAAACAAATAACCACCCTAAAACAAAGCATATACTCTGTATTAACATTTCAAACCCCTAGACTCCTGTTTATTATCCTGTTACTGATATGTTATTAGTGTAGGATATTTTCAGGCTGTATTTCTAATAACATGAA
Organism: Caiman crocodilus; assembly: GCA_030014935.1. Taxonomy (NCBI): domain Eukaryota; kingdom Metazoa; phylum Chordata; order Crocodylia; family Alligatoridae; genus Caiman; species Caiman crocodilus. Next base: position 169,151,555 of record JAGPOW010003316.1, read on the forward strand.
AGTTGAAATATTGCCCCTTTTTTCTATGAACATTTCTGTAAAAACAAGTTTAATTACAAAACAGCAAAAGAGAAAAAGCAATACTAGTAAATGTAAAAAGCAATCATGTAACATTTCAAGACAAAGGATACAGTCTGTAACGCCTACAAAACAAGCAACTATTCATAGGATTTTAATAAGAATTTTTCAACTGTTGTTTTTTCATTCCAGCTCTTAATTCAGGTGACAGTTTAGATACAGTCTATAAATCTACATTTAGTAAGTTCCACAAAATAATTATAGTTCTGTCTTGAAATCAGTTAAAGCACATTGTGTATTTGATATTGGAGTATAAAAGTAAGCATGTATGGCACCCATAATTCCCTTCAGTTACTTCAGAAGACATCTTTGATTTGTGATTTTGAAGTCACCAGAGCCCTGAGATAAGTTTATAGGCACACTGTTCCAGATCTAACCATATTTTTAATGATATATGGAGCCATAGAATAAGTAAATGGCTGTGATTAGTCTCCTCTTTGTGTTTGTTCTGTATTGTGGGAACTTGTATTTTTGAGCTATAATGTCCTTGGTGCAGAATCTTGAGTTAAATTGCCTCTTCCCAGGGAAATATCAAAGGGAGGGACTATGGAAAAAGAAAAGCTCTTTGTTAGTGGTTACTCCCCATATCAATCTATGTAGGAGTGGAATGATCTTCCTCTGGAGAACTCATCCATAGGTCAGACTCAGGACTGCTAGGGTCCTGCTAGGGTCCTGCCTTCTTCTTCCTGGCAGGACCCTTTCCAAGCACTCCTTCAGCTGAAGCTCCTGTTGGATTCATTTACAGATTCAGTACAAACAGATGCCCACAAGAAAGCCTGAAGGTTTAGGGGTATGTAATGTGTCTTGGTAATTTTCATGGATTGGGGGCATGATGCTCTAGCAGAAACTGCAGGTGATTCCTTTTCTAAGGTCAACAATTTCCCTTCTCCCTAGCTCCTTCTAATTCCAAGATCCTTTAACTTGCCAAGCCATCTCTCCCACCAGCTACTGGCAGTTCTGGAATGCATGTAAGAACTTAATGTAACAATCAAACATCTTCTGTAGGCAATAATACTTATTGATGGGCCATTATAAATCTCAGTTGCTAAGCAGCTCATAGTGATTCAGACTGAACTGGAATCTTCTAGGGGTTTTACAGGTCCTGCACGGTTTGTTCTGTTTTAACAAATGGATCTTGAAAAGCATCATCCTCTGGGTTAGTGAGATTTGCAGAATTTTGGCCTGGCTTGCAGGATAGATATAGTTTGCCGTATAGCTATAGGAGGCATTGAAGAAAGTATTTTTCTCTGCAGTTGGTTTGCTAGTTGATTTTACTGTTGTACCCTGCAACACCAAATTTAAAATTAATGGATTCAGGGAAGTCTGTCTAGACTTTTGCCCTTTTGGAAAGAGTGGACTTCTGGGACTTAGCCAGTGGGTTAAACTATCCAATCAAAGAGAAGAAAATGGAGGAGGTGGCATTATCTGATGAGAGGTAGGTAAGTTATTACTGTGTTAATAACTCTTTGATTCAAAGCCAATGTTCTGTCCTAGCATGAGACTGCCAAACATTTAAGAGACTCTTGCTATCTGAATAGGACATCTTAAATTTTGTTGGCTTAAAATCTTGATAACTTTCTTTTAAAAAAAATATTTTAATGTTTACATTTTTTAATATCTAACATTTTTTAGTTTTCTGTTATGCATAATCTTTCATAGCAATAACTATTTCTTGTGCAATTAGAACTATGTAACAATGTGACTGAAAAGGGAACTTTCAAAGCCAAATATACCATTGTGGAGTTAGAACTAGCAACTTAGGGTCAGTTTCACCTAGTATAAACAAAGAGCTGATGTGGTGTGCTGCTAAGGCTAGTCAGTGGAAAGCTGGGATTGAAGGATTCATAACCACTATGCCCACGTTAGACTCCCAGTGTGTGTCACCACAAGTGGGAACATACATTTCCCTGGGGACAAATAGCATATTTGTGCCGCTGCTACTTGTCTCTGGGGAACACTCTTACAGGCATGCAGCAAGTTGCCCGGGGTGGGGTAGGGGAGGCTGGGGCCAGCACCTGGGCTGGCCCCAGCAGCCTTACCTGGGGTCCTGGGGCCCTCCTAGGGCTGTAGCAGCAGTGATAAGACCTGCAGAGCCTGGGTGGCAACCAGAGTGTGACTTTGGCCTGCTAGGCTCTGGTTTTGGGTGGCACGTGCTGCTGCCACATGCGCTGCCCTGGGTTTTTTTGGCATGGTTGTTTTTGACACTGGGAGATCCTGGTGTCAAAAAACCACACTGCGCTGCAAATTAGCAGAATAGCAAATGCTTACGTGTGCGGTAAGAGTAGTTTGTGGCACCACAGATAGGTTTGTAGCACCTCAAGCTGCACGTGTACTTGTCTGACGTGCCCTCAGAGGCTAAGATTATTGTTTGTTTGTTTTAAATGCATGTACAAAAGCCCAACTACATCCCATCTGCTAAGGTAGGAACTAGGGCTGCCTATACATGTGGTTGGAGTGGGGAGAGGGCATTTTACTTAGAGCGGTTCCTAGGCAGCTGCTCTAATTAAAATGCTGCAGTGTCACATGTATTAAGCCTCTGCACATTTAAAAAGTGGCTACAGGACACCTTATCTAAACCTCATTTGACGAGGTTTAGATAAAGTGCCCCACTACTATTTTAAAATGTAGGAGGTTTAATATGTATGATGCTGTAGTGTTCCAATTAGAATGCAGTGCAGACTTGATCCAGCTGCACAGGAATGGGGCCTAATCCTTTCATGCAAGACCAGGCCAGCCAGGGCCAATCCAGCTGCATTGGATGTGGAAGTTTGGCAGTGGGGGGAGCAATAGCAATGTTAATTGCCACTGCTTCCCCACCACCAAACTTCCAGACCTATGTGGAGACCAGTGGACAAAGGGTTGAGTATTCTGATGTAGAGTACAAAGCCCTGCATGCTATTCTATATTCAACTTTGAAGAATAGATCTGTGTATATTCCTAGACAGCAGCAACTTTAAAACATCTTGTGCTAAAATCTTCTCTATATCTAATTGAGCTGGTTCTCATTAAAAGAATACTTAAGTACTGCACATTAGTTCCTATCCTTTCCAGGCAAGAGATTTATATTTCCACCAGGGGGCACAGCCAGCCCAGGGAGAGATGTCTTGCTCCTTGCAACAGGAAAGAGAATTCCACATTTCAGAGGTAGTATGCAGAATCAAAAGATATCAGGAATATGATGAGTCATGTAACCAATAAATAATAGAACTTTGCGTATACAATGAAACTTAAGAAGAAATGTTACCGAAGGAGATGAATTAATGACAATGTACTGAGGCCAGAAGCTATAATTTGCTGAAGAAAGAACTATTTCTTAGTTTTAGCAAATGCTATGGCTGGGCAATGCTACTTAGTGCTTAAATCTGTAACTGAGACATTTCTCAACATACACATGTAAAATTAATTTGACAATCCACTCAAAGCAAAATACATCCAAGTACTTCCTCAATATGGATATTCTAATACTTTAAAGAGATGACATAACCAATTGTAGGATCAGCACTGAGTACACAGTCACTTAGGAGACTTTACATTTTATAGGTCAGTTATGCTACATCTCCAGAAATGTAACTGGAATAGGAGGCAGCTCATTGTGGCTAGGGGCAGACATTCAAAAAGCCTGAGCCTGAATTGATTCAATCTTTGCAGTTTAGTCTAACCTGGCTAAGCTAAATCAGTTTTGTAACCAGACAGACATCCCAGAAATGCAGGCACATGCCTGCAGTGGCTCAGGCAAGAAGCCAGAGGGGCACTAGAGCAGCCCTCCCTTCCCCAGGGCTGAGCCGTGGGGGCTGTGGCCAGGCCTCTAATTAGGGAGAGCCCCTCCCCCTGGTAACAGAGTACTTATCAGCTCTGTTATTAGCATTTAACACCCGGTCAGAAAACAAAGCCTTGCTCATTACAAGCTCTTCTTAAACAGCTTTTTTCCAAAGGAAGGAATGCAGGGACATTATCACCTGAGCTGCTGATTACCTCCAAAAATCCCTAAGCAGACACTGTCCCATCTGCCTTACACAGGATTAACTAGCATGCCACAAGTGGGAGAAAGAAGGAAAGGATCTCTGCTTAAACAGGGAGTAGTGAGCGGGAGCAGGGAAGCCAGCAGACTCTGCTGTGCCTGCAAGTCTCTACAGGAGCTGCAGCCAGGGAGCATAGGAGTGGAGCCAGCCCTGCTGTGGAACTGAAAGCCCAGCCTAGCCCAGAAAGCATGCTGGGATGCTGGAGGTGCTTGGTTCAGCTTAAACCAGCAAAGGGATTGGGACAGACATTGCATAAACCAGTTTGACCCAAATCAGTTAAGTCTGATACTATGTTTAACCAGGTTTATCTCAAACTGGTTTCAGCCATTTTAACTGGTTTATGTGCATTGAACATCTGTTCTGTTACAGGTTTCTGATCACTTAAACTGATGTATGTGTATTGTCTGTTCCTGGCCTGTGTGTTCCTTCCCTTCAACATCTTCCTATCATGAAAACTATACATGTACTTTAAATTGTAATATTTGTTGAGCTCTCTTGTCTTTTAAACACGAGAACCTAACTTAAACAATTTTCAATTTCTGGCTGCAACCAGGTTTGATTATGTAAACTTAAAAGCTCAAATCAGAAAGCAAGTAAAAAGAATCCCAAACTATTCTTAAAATAATTTCATGGGGGTGATTTAAAGCTGTTTTATGACTTTCTGGGACCCAACTCATTCACACATAAACAGAGATTTAAAATAGGAATCCATGTCGAAAACATTCTGACCTGTTGGTTTTTCTGAGTTCTTTGTAACAGAACAGTTCCTCCATTATTTTTCCTTAGTTGGGGACAGTTAAAAGTTGGCATTTTCCAAGGGATGTCTAGTGTCTAAAAAGGTTAAGAACCACTGCCATAGCACAACCCCCCGGTGCATATTCTGTGCATTAGGTGTTGTATGTAAGAATCCCAAGTTTCTGTAATGCTTTTAATAAGTGGGCTGTTTGTGAATCTAGTATACGGAAACTACTGTAGATAATCAACATTGTTATAATTTGTGCTAGTTCAACTGGCAAGATTATAGTGTGAATCCATTACTGGAGACTCAGGCTAGGTTTACACTACAGATATTCATTAACATAAATTGGTCTGGTAAGGATGTGAAAAGATCATAAGGCCTGGTTGATGCAGGTATGCTAGTTTAACTGTAACAGCAGAGGCTCTACTCTAGACAGTAAATATGTCCTCCAACTGATGATTTTCTTGTTGGCATCTGAACAGAACTTTTTTCTATTTTTCTAACTCTTAGCACTTAAATGTAGAGACATTTCTGTCCTGGCCCCAGGCAGTCGCCCAATTTGCCCATATCTGTGTCTGGCCCTGGGGGGCCTGTGTCTGGTCCTGATATAGTCTGGATGAACCACAACAGTGATTTCTAGATTGGAATGTTATAAGCGGTAAATGGAGATGTAAAATCCACTATGTCCAAAATAACAACAAATTTTTAAACTACTGCCTCTTACAACGTATCTACGAAGTCCTGTCCCCCTGAGAATATGCTCACAAATTACCCTCAGGTTGCCAGGAAACAATGCTGCAATTAGTATCAGATTATCAACTGGCATAAATCGGCACAGTCCTAAAGGAGTTGATGACTTATCACTTCAGGATCTGGTGTTAGGAATTACTTAGAAATCTTGTGGTAGAGGTGATATTTTTTATTAGACCGATTAGACAGGTTTTTTGCAACTGTCTTTAATTGCAAGCTTTCAGGCTCTCACACTCTTCCTTAGGCAGAGGAGAATGTAGATTGTAGAATTTCTCCCAGGTAGAAACAAAGCTTCATATTGCACAGGTGAACTGGAGGTTGTTATATAAGTTCTTGGAGAAAAAAGTTCATTTTATGCAAATTAGGCTCAGATAAAAGTTGGAGAAGTCTGTTTACCTCAAAGGTGCCTGAAAGCAAGTCAGATGTTGAATTATGCTTCTTTCTTGCTAAGCTGTCTCATATTGTACAGGAGGACTGGTGATGTAAGTTTTCTTGTGTTAAGGCAGCTCTGTCGTGGTGCAGCTGCTCTGCAAGTATGCAAATTTGGCTCAGACAAAAGGCTGGAGCAGGGGTGTTTGTATCCAGGTCTTAGGGTGTTGAATTTTGCTTCTTTTTGTTGGTAAAATTATGAAGTTTTCATTTCAAAATGGCTAATTATGATATCTTACATGTTTCAGTGATAGAGGCTGTAGCCATGTTGGTCTAAAGGTAAAAGCAGTCAGAAATCCTGTGGCAGAGGCAATATCTTTTTACTTAGAAATTTAAGTGAAGGTTTCTACTCTGCTATTACTAAGATATACAGTGAGGTAGAAAATAGTCATCCCATTGATCAGTCTATCTTCTTTCTTTGAAGCTGATAAAATTATTTTTGTGACACTTGGTTTTATGCTAACTTAACTATATCAGATCAATTTAGTTAAAAACTAGTACAATTCTTATACCTGTGGAGAAGGCCAGTAATTCCAGTGCTACAAATGTTTAAGCATATGAACAACTTTATTCCTAAAACTAGTCCCATTAAGATGTTCTTATAAAAAGACAGAAATATACTCAATGTTTCAGTAAGTGAAATGAAGTAGTGCATAGTACAACAGATGTCCTATAAGGCCAATCAGAAGAGTAACATTACTTGCATTCTTCACTGTTTGCAGGATGTCTCAGCATTGTAAGAAATATGGATTAATGGCTATGAATCCTGAATTATGTTAATAGCTCTTCTGGCACTCAAAGGAACTCTGAGAATCTAAGATAACATCTTCGATAAGCTTTCAAATAATATAGACTATAGTTAATCTATAGTAAACACTGCTGTTGTGCTTCACAAGAGCTTTATTTGCATAAAGACAGTCCTATCTTAATAGTTGTATATTTCTTATCAGTAAGATTTGTTATAATGACTTGGCTCAGCAGGTTGTCAGATTTCTATGTACAACGTACATAACTTTCAGTATGCAACTATACATGAGTAGGGAAACAGTATAAGTACCATTAAGTAGTTTGAATTTATGAGACCTGTGAAAACTGGACTTCCAGTCCTACAAAATATAACTCAACAGTATTTATGAAAAAGTAATCTGACTGAAACTAATTAGACTACTTGTGTGACTTGAGGCTGATTTACTGAGCATATTATTATTTGTACTGCAATATTACCCAGCAGCCCCCATCACTAATAGCTTATTAGGTGCCATAAAAACATTCTTTGTACCTGAGCATAACAGAGAGCCATTGTCTCCTGTTACTTTAAGCATAGAGGGGCAGTGGTGAGAGCCTCTGGCACGGAAAGCTGCTCGTTATGAGCTGCCAGAGAACAGGTGCTCCAGCAGTTACCTGATGCAAGCACTTACCACAGAACCGGTTGTTCCACAGTAGCACTGTAGGCTAGAGCCTTGCATGGTTACAGAGACAAGATAAGAGTACAGAAGAGACCAAAAGCAGTAAGTCAACCTGAGGCTGAGCCAGCAAGCTGAATCGGGAAACACCAGCAACAGGTCAGGGAGGCATCTGACCTGCAAGGGGGAGGACAGAGGGATATAAACAAAGATGGAAGTGGGTAATTATTTTGGCTGGAGGGCCACTTAACGAGGTTTGGTGAGCTTTCGAGGGTCACGTGTAGCCCCGCCCCTTGACATTTGCCCTGCCCCCTGGTCACCATCTTGGGATCAGAAGTCCCTCCCCTTATCCCCTGGAAATTCTCTTTGAGGGGGAGAGGGTTGCCATCTTAGAACCAGAAAAAAAACAAGTCATATACTAAAAGTCAAACAGCTACAATAACATATTTTAATTTTATTACAAAATCTATTATTGTTGTGATTTATGTTTGTGTAGTGTATAAAGAGGTGATAACTCAAATATAATAACTAAAAAAAATAATTCTTAGTTGTTATGAAATTTGCCCATTAATTTGGGGTGTGCTCATTTATTAGGGATAGTTTCTAGGGTCTTGGTGATTCTGTCAATGTGCTGCTTGTGTTACTATACGGAGCTCTGCCTTCTGCAACCCTTCACCCCCAATGGAGCTATCTTGCAGGACTCAGTTTCAATGGGGCTGGGTTCCTCCAAGCATCAAATCAGTCATACACACAACTTAACGTGACATGCCTGACCAAGCTGGGCTGATCAGCATGGACAGGCTGACACCCTCATAAGCCAAGAATCAGTTCATAAGAGCAACAATAAAATGCAGTCAGACACAGGCACACAGGTGAACAGAATCCCTCTGAATCCAGCTGGGTGTCCAGCTGACACCCTCATGGGCCAGCATTCGGTTCATAAGGGCACGTCTGAGTCAAACTGGGTCAATCAGCCTGTACAAGCTGATCCCCTTATGTGTTTCAAACTCAGCATGTCCC
>JAGPOW010003316.1:169176633-169187522 GCA_030014935.1 Caiman crocodilus
GTCCTGTGACCCTGGCACTCGTTCCTGCCATTGGTGGCGGGGTCAGACTAGATGGCCTGCTCTAGGCCCCTTCTGACCCTAGATACTATGATACTATGATATTTGGAACCCGCAGAATGACTACTCTCTACCCGTTACATTATTCTAGGTATTTTATTTCTTTTTCTTATCTTTTCTTATACAGTGGCCCGGATTGGAGGTGGCAACCCTTTCAAGCTGACCCCGGATCACCCCTGGGCTCAAGAGCGGATATCCGGCTGCAAAATCCTCAAGGTAAATGCTAGCCGGTGTCTTGTGGGGTTAATTGCCTTGTTAGTAATCCGCACAGCTGGTGGCTTCTGTTCTGCGCCAGCTACTCACGTGGAGGATGTCCCTGGTTGCTTCTCTCAGTACAAGGTAATCACTCACAATCCTGTCTCAGTCACTTTTGAGTCAAAGGGGGATAAGGAGTACCCCCTTGACCATGTCTTGGGTTATCGCCACTAATTGCCTCATTAGTGGCTTGTTATGGGTGCCTCCCAGTCTCTCCCTCTGCAACCTGTGCTGGCCTGGCTCAGGGAGTCCTCTCGCTATTAGTGCCGGCATTGTGGGACCTGGAATCATCTCCCCCACCCCGACCTAAGCTCTGGGGTTGTTGTCAGCATCCCTTCCCAGGTCTCGCCCTGTGACCCCCTTTCAAATTAGGGATGCCTCGCCTTGTCCCAGCACAGAGCCTCGGCTTTTCCCCAGACTTTTCGTAGCCTCTGAAGTTCCATCCTAAGTAGTTGGCGGTGTTGCTGACCCGCCACCTCCAGGATTCCTCGGTCTCAGTGTTTCACTTAGGCCTCGGATCCCTTCACCGGATCCTCTATATCTGGGGTTTCAAGCAGCCCCTTTTTCCATCTGTGGTGCCTGAATGCATTTTCTTCAGGACCACCCCTTTCTTTTATTCCTGGAGGCACCATCCCATTGGCTGACCTTGTAGTGGGGTGGTGAATCTTCCCCCAGCTGTCCAGGATTTTCCCAAGTAACAGGGGTCCTAACAGGAACCCTGTTACCCACCTCTCCCCCGCCCCCCTGGTCTCTTAGTCTGTGCCCCACCTTTTTGGGGGTCCCCTTCCTGGGAGGAGAGGGGTTGTAGAGAGGGGAGAGGGAGCAATGGGAAAAAAACCCAAAAGAAAAATGGAGAAGGAGGGGAAGAAAAAGAAAATCTCTCCTCTGAGACCCTGTAGCCGGGTCATAAAATTTAAATGTCTGAGTATGGCACCCGCTTTTTCCTGAGTGACTACTTATTGTCTTCATTGAGTTGAGTGTTCTCACCATGGTCATCCCCGGGGCAGGATAGGAAATTCTATGTTCTTGTTCCTTCTGCCAGCATGATGTTCTACTGAAAAACAGAACAGCTGTAAAGCTGTAAACCACTTCATGAGTCTTGCAGTATTCATTCTAGCTATTCGCAACTTTGTAGTGGTGCATGGTCAGTGATAAGCACGAACTCTCTACCCACGAGATAATACTGGAATAGCTCTATGCCCACTGTATTGCCAGGCATTCCCACTCTATTGTGGAATAACGGGTTTCTGTTGGGTTCAGTTTTTTACTGACAAATGCCACTGGCCTTTCTTCTCCTTTCTCTATTTGAAATAGTATGGCCCCAGAGTCACTGACGAAGCATCCGTTTGTAGAAATGTTTTCTGGAAATCAGGTGTGTACAAGATGGGGTGCTGGCACTGGCTTCTTTCAATTGTTTGCACGCGCAGAGGGCACTTGGATTCCACAGAACCGGGTTGCAATGTCCCTTAGTTAATTCTGTCAGTGGGGCTGCCTTCTCTGAAAAATTAGGAATAAAATGCCTATAAGAGTTGGCAAAGCCCAAGAAGGGCCGTAGTTGTTTCAGTGTTTTGCGTAAGCCGTGTTGTCTTATGGCAGCTACTTTGTCAACCATAGACTTTATGATACCCTGGCCTACTAGGAATCTGAGGTATTGCGTCTCTTTTCCCCAGTATGCATTTTTTTGGGTTGGCCATGAGCCCTGCCTGCCTGAGGCTTTCTAATATCTGTCAAAGGTGTTGATGATGTGTTTCCCAGTTGGGCAAGAAAACAATAATATCGACTATATAGGTAGCTGCATACCCCTGGTGTGGAGCAAGTATCCATTCCATTAGCCTCTGGAAGGAGGCCGCGGCTCCTTGTAGTCAAAACGGTATTCTTTTAAATTGGAAGAGGCCCCATGGGGTACCAAATGCTGTTTTTTCTTTATCTTCTGCAGCCATCAGGATCTGCTAATATCCCTTGGTAAGATCCAAGGTGGAAATATATCATGCTTGTCCCACCCTCTCTAATATATTGTCAATTTGGGGCATCAGAAAAGCATCAAAGGTGGCAATTTTATTTATTTTCTGATAATCAATGCATAAATGGATCGATCCATCATGCTTTGGTACTACTATGGGGCTTTTCCAGGGGTTTTTAGACTCTGATAATTCCTAGTTTCTTCATTTGCTCAACTTGTTGTCTGACTGCCAGCCACAGACGGCAGGGTCAGTCTCCTCCAGTGGTCTCTGCTTACTTGGCCCGGTGGGATAATGATGTGGTGGTGGACCCCTCTGGCTTCTCCTGGTATCTCTCTAAATACATCACGGAACTCCGAGATTAAGGCCCTCATATCTCCTTGACAGTCGAGGTCTAGCTGGTCATCTGTCTTCGGTTCTGGGTCCCTGTCAGATCTCAGACGTTGTTCCCTCTTCTTCAATTTTGTCCCTTGGGTTCATTAACCAGGCGTCTCCCTGGTGCCACTTTTGCAGTAGGTTAATGTGGTATACTTGTTTCCTCCAGGTGGGTGTTGTTTGGAAAACCCCATAATTAACTGGCCCCGTGCATTTGGCCACTCAGAAGGGTCCCTGCTATCGTGACAGGATCTTATGGGTGTTGTCCAGGAGCAGTACTACTACCCAATCCCCCACTTTGAGCTCCCTCTTGATGGATTGAGTGTCATAGTGTTGCTTTTGCCTCTCTTGGCATTGGCTTAAGTTTTTCTGGGCTATCTCCTGGGCCTTTTGTAGCCGCTCCTGAAACTCTCCCACTACCTGTGGTTGTGATGTGTCAGCTCCTTCCTGTAGCCATTCTTCACATATTAAGTCTAACAACCTGTGTGGGCTATGACCGTAGGTTAGTTCAAATGGGACATATCCGATTGAAGCTTGAGGAGCTTCCTCCAGGCCCCTGCCCCAGGGGCAGGAAGTCAGCAGGGATCATAGGATCCCAGCAAGATAAGCATCCAAATGTGTCTTGAAGGTGTTCAAAGTGGGTGCTAGAACTGCCTCCAGCGGCAGTCTATTACAAAACATCGGGGCTTGGATAGTGGAGAAGTTCTTTCTCATGTCCAGCCTGAATTGGTGACGACGGAGTTTGTGACCATTAGATCTTGTCATCCCTTGGGCACTCTGGTGAACAGGTGTTCCCCCAGATCCTGATGAGCACCCCAGTAAACTTATAGGTGGCCACCAGATCACCCCTGAGCCTGCGCTTTTCCAGGCTGAAGGGCCCCATGGCTTTCAGCCTCTCATCATGAGGTCTGTTTTCCTGAACTCTGATCATGCACGTTGCTCTCCTCTGTACCCTCTCAAGCTTCTCCACATCCTTTTTTAATTGTGGAGCCCAAAACTGGACACAGTACTCCCGCTGCGGCCTCACCAAGGCTGAGTACAAGGGGAGAATGACATCCCAGGATTTGCCTGAGAAGCATCTATGGATGCAAGCCAGCGTTTTGTTCACTTTACTAGCTGCAGCATCATACTGAAGGCTCATGTTCATTTTGTGGTCAATCATGACCCACCCCCAAGTCCCTTTAATCTGTGGTGCTAACCAGTGTAGTACTACGAAACCTATAAGCATGCTGTATGTTTTTCCTCCCAAGGTGGAGAGGAAAAGATCACTCTACTAGTCCGTCAATCTGCGGACAATAGACGGATGTGCGCAGCTATTTAATTATCAGCACCTAGCACCCTTTAAAATTTTCAACATACATTTTTTTCCTTGTTCTGTCAGAATTTCACGAGGATTGCCTACCCAGGTGATCCATTTCAGTAGAGCCCCCATTATGGCTGTAGCTGTCACCGACTTCAATGGTACCACTTCATGGAATTGGGTGGCGTAGTCGATGATTACAAGAATGAATTGGTACCCAGCCTGGCTACAAGGAAAGGGACCGGCTACATCAAGGGCAATTCAATCAGAAGGATGCCTGATAAGGGGCACTGGTATCAGAGGGACCTTCGACAGCCTTATGCCCCCAGTTTTCTGGCTTTCAGGGCACTCAGCACAGAATTTTTCTACCATCCTATATATGCTTGGCCAGAAGACCCTGCATTTTAACCTTGCTTCCATTTGTCCCTTCTGAGGTACCTGCCCATGGGCAAAGTATAAGCCACCCTTATCACAGCTTCCCAGTACTTGCAGGGTACCAAAATCTGGGGCCTCTCTCCTCCCTCCTCTTGATTCTCCACCCGATAAAGGATGCCTTTCCTTACCTCACACCATGGGTTCTATGTGATTCTCTGTGGGTCTAGGGTTCCTTCTTCCTTTCAGCCGATCTGGGACTGCCACATGTTCCTGTTGTTGTTCCTCTCAGAAGTGTCCTTTTCCTATGATTTGGTCTACAACCAGGTCTTCTTCTGGGTCCCCGAAACAGCTGGCCCAAAGGCTTCTTTCTTTGCCATCATTTGTTTTCATAAGCAGTTGCCAGATAACCTCTTTCAGATGTTGCCAATCTATCCCCAACAACATGGAACAGGGCAATGTTTCATCCAGACCTACTGAGATCTCTTCATTCTGCCCCAATATCGAGAGTTTTACCCTCTTCCATTCATATGTATAGGCAGCACTGTTCATACAGATCATGCGCACCAGGCTTTCGGGGCTTCCCCGGTGGCTGCGGGGGGCAGGAACAGCTCCTTGTGTACCATCAATTGGGAGCAACCCGTGTCTACAACAGCAGGTATGATCGTGTCACCTATTTTCACTTCCACCACGGGCTTGGCTTTCTGGCCTTGTCCTTTGTGTCTTCCAAAACTACAGTCCATCTCCTCATTGTGCGCGTCATTCGCAGAAGTTGAGGTCTGGGAGTGCCTAGGACAAAATCAGGATGTAAGTCCCTTCTCTCCACAATGACAGCACATTAGCTCCTGGGGGTTCCATACATGCCCCTCCTTCCATGTGCTCTCACCGCATCATGGCTGAATGGGGTTGCTATCAGGTCCCCAGCACTGGGCCACTTGCCTGGTCTCATTTAGGGATTTCTCTTTCTCCTTCAGCCAACGTGTAATCTTCTGCTAGCCGTAATGCTTCCTCTAAGGTTTTAGGCTGATGGCGCCACACCCATCTTTGAGAGCTGCCAGGGAGGTCTGTCAGGAACTGTTCCAGGACAGTCAAATCTATTATCTCCTAGCTGGTGCACATCTTTGGCTGTAATCAGCGTGTGGCCAAATCCCGCAGTGTCTGAGCCAGTAGTTGAGGCTGTGCTCCTTTGGGGCATTCCAAATTCAGAATTTGTGTTTATAGGTCTCTGGGGAGACCTCTAAACAGCACAGGATCACTTCTTTAACTTTTTTGTAATCCTGAGCTTCCACCTTGCTGAGGGCTCAATAGGCGGCTTGTCCTGGCCCAATCAGGAGTGGTCCCAGCCTGGCTGCCCAACTTCCGCGATCCCACTTAGCGGCCGTCACCACCCCCTCAAAAGACTCCAAATAGGCCTCTACATCATCTTCAGCGGACATGCAGGGTAACCTGGTCCCTCCTCCTTCTCTCCTAAGTAGCATCTGTTGTGCCTCGATTATCTCGCACAAATCTTGCTGGCATGAAAACAGTCGTATAAGAGCCTCTGCCTCTTGGGTCTGCATCCATACCATCTCCTGTAACTGTGCCTGCTAGCCTTGGAGGAGTCTCAATGTAAGGTTGTGGGCTTGCTGCCAATTGGTGGGGACCTGAGTATCCATAGTTTCTATTATGGAGCCTTTGGTTCCCAGCCAATGCATCACTTTGTTATCAGGTTAGCAGGATACCGCCCGTTCCTTTGGTTCTCACCTGCCATGACTTGGATCTTATGAGGAGAGGAAAGAGATTGATGGGATGTTAACTGGTACCCTCAGCATGACTACTCCCTGCCCATTACATTATTCTACATATTTTATTTCTTTTTCTTATCTTTTCTAATACAGTGGCCCGGATTAGAGGCGGCAACCCATTCAAGCTGACCCCTGGATCACCCCTGGGCTCAAGAGCGGATATCTGGCTGCGAAATCCTCAAGGTAAGTGCTGGCCGGTGTCTCGTGGGGTTAATTGCCTTGTTAGTAATCCGTACAGCTGGCGGCTTCTGTTCCGCACTGGCTCCTCGTGACGTCCTGGCTGCTTCTCTCAGTACAGGGTAATCACTCACAATCCCGTTTCAGTCACTTTTGAGTCAAAGGGGGATAAGGAATTCCCCCTTGCCTGTGTCTTGGCTTATTGCCACTAATTGCCTCATTAGTGGCGTGTTATGGGTGCCTCCCTCTGCAATCTGTGTCGGCCTGGCTCAGGGAGTCCTCTTGCTGTTAATACCGGTGCCACAGGACTTGGAATTTTCTCTCCGCCCCCGAGCTCCTGGGTTGTTGTCAGTGTCCCTTCCCAGGTCTCATCCTGCAACCCCCTTTCAAGTTAGGGATGCCTCGCCTTGTCCCAACATAGAGCCTCAGCTTTTCCCCAGATTCACCGCAGCCTCTGGAGTTCCGCCATAAGTAGTTGTCGATCCGCCACCTCCAGGATCCCTTGGTCTCAGTGCTTCTCTTAGGCCTTGGATCCCTCCACCAGATCCTCCATCTCTGGGATTTCAAGCAGCCCCTTTTTCCATCCACGGTGCCTGAAGGCATTTTCTTCAGGACCCCCTCTCTTTTCTTTTATTCCTGGAGGCGGCATCCCATTGGCTGACCTTGCAAGGGGTAGGGAGTCTTCTCCCAGCTGTCCAAGATTTTCCCAAGTAACAGGGCTCCTAACAGGGACCCCGTTACAATCACCATTTAGTAACTGAGGGAGCGTGGTGGCATTTGCTGCCCCTAAGCTAAAGACGACCAATATTTGTACTACTTGCTGCCTTATGACAGGTTTATTTCATTTAAAAAATTTTTTGTGCTTTAATAACTCTGTTGTTAAGTACCTCAATGAGCAAATCTGGTCAACTCTGCTCTTCTTGTGGAAGGGAATGGGGTGGGTGGGCTCTGAAGTAAAACAGAATAGTTTCCTTTACCAAATTAATCAGGTTTCACTATTTTGGTACTCTTGTAATACTCTAGTTCTACTGGTCCTTTGACCAGCCACACTCGTCCAGTATGGCCAAGACCTGAATTAAAAAAAAATCTGCAGAAGCCATTTAAAAATGTCAGCTTTACTTCTACAGGAAGGAAAGAGGGATTCCTTTTTTCATATTTCAAATGCTGCAGTTATTAACATCCTAGCAACAGCTCTTACTTACCATTTTTTATCCCTGCCTTATTTTCTCTTCATTGAACTTTGAACAAGAATGATTCATTCTGATAACAAAAAATAGCAACACCATACAAATGGTGCATGAACACAAGGCTATATTATCTTTTTGGTACAGTTCCTGAAATTGGATGCACGTATATTTGTAATGAAAAGATCCTTTAAATTAACCTAACTTCTCTGTATTAAGTCTCTGCACATGTCTCTCTCTTACTATGCTTCTGAAATTCAAAAAGCCCAAAAGGACATTCATTTCAGCAACATGACTCAATAGCTAATTTTAATGGGAGTAAATATGTTCCTGTGAGCCACTCATTACATTTACCTAGGAGTTCTGAAGGAATGTTTTCCAGTCTTGTTTACTTGACTACTTTCTAATCTACCCAAGTATAAGAATAGGCAGTTTCTACACTGAAATAATAGGATGTCTCAGGTATTAAGACCATAGTAAATGAGAATAGAATTGGTTCAATATATAAGCTGACTCGTCTGTTTCTTGTTCATCCTGGACTTGGTCATGTGCTTTTGAGTAACCTTACATGATCTCAGAGCTAGATCCAGGACTACACTTGTGCAGCTAAAGAGTAGAACTAATGAAGGGATTGTTAAACACTTCTATTTTTTCCACCAAAAATGGCTCATTTAACAAAATAAGAGTGGGATGGGAGTAGAATTCATCTTTAAATAGAA
Source organism: Caiman crocodilus (assembly GCA_030014935.1). Taxonomy (NCBI): domain Eukaryota; kingdom Metazoa; phylum Chordata; order Crocodylia; family Alligatoridae; genus Caiman; species Caiman crocodilus. The sequence goes on from JAGPOW010003316.1 coordinate 169,184,815, forward strand.
TAAAATGGTTTAATCTTGGCTGAAATTTCAGTTTTTTTGAGAGAAAATCTGTTGGCATGCCATTAAAATATTTCACTTCTGACACGCAACAAAATTTGAACATTCTGACTTCAACTTTTCACTCTTCACTAGGGAAAAACAGCTATTTTAAGAGATTTCAGAAATTTTCTTTTAAAACTGTCACTTGACCAATCTGCTTGGGAAGGAAAGCAGAGGCAAAGATAGCTGATTCATTCTGATTCTAACATTAACTTGCTCAGTGGAATACTGAGATTACACAAAGCCTTGGTCAACACACATTTGCTGGAAAAGGTGCAATTCTTCCTTTGAGTTGCTTTCTCACTTCTCATTTCATTAAGATACTTTTTCCTCTTCTCTAAACAGCACGAGAGTCAGGAATTAGATAAAATGGACAAGAGTCAAAATGATAAGAATGAAGTACTTCAGGGTCATACCTCAACTGCCATTCTTTCGACTGTTCAGCAGGCTGTATGAGTTAATCTCGTAACATTTGATACTGTCATGAATGCCCTGAGAAACACAACTTGGCTTGGTTCTAATGATATTCTTATCCTTTTTCAAGCTCAAGTAAGATTGCAGCCAGTTCACTTGCTTAGTCTTGTCTTTATCAGAATAACGTCATATAAAGGATGTAGTTTCTGAAATTGGTGACTTTCATTCTCAGTAGACGCATCTACACATATCCCTACAGCACCACTGTAACTGCGCTGTTACTGCGCTGTGACGGTGGCACACGGTATTTTCAGCCACTACGTCACTGTAGGAACATGCTATAGTGAGGGAGCGCGTTGCTACAACAACATAGCTGTGGCATCACAGCTTGTGCCCACCAAGGCTACGTCGCCATAGCACATTGCTATGGCGATGTAGTGTCGCATGTGGACACATCCATTATTGCCTTAAGCTGTCTTCTATAAAAAAAATGTAAATGCTTGGATGTTTAAAGGACACAAAGTATAAAACAACTGAGATGTCATATAGTCTTTACCATCATACAAGAGATTTAATCTGAATATTTCCAGAATGACCCTATTTATAAACTAATTAAATGTTGGTGCTACATACTTAAATATCATGTTATTATTAGAGATAAATACTGTCACTAAAACAACAATGCTATATCACTTTGGAGCAACTAGCACGTGTCAGAACAATTATAACCATGACTGAGATAAAAACATAAAAGTAGCCAGGAGCAGAAATTACTCTGTGGTGGCTGTCAGATGCCAACCTTCGGTATCTATGAGGGATGTATGGATAAGAAGACAACATTGACATGTAAGCTGACATGTCCCAGCTTGTATACAGGAAGTTAGCCAGCTGCCTCAAAATTAATTACAAAGCAACCTAATTTTGTAACTTACATTTTATATAACTACCAACCTATAACACTTCCAAAAACAAATCTTAAAATAACACACCATATGTAACATGGATAGGAGATGAAGCATAGAGATTTGTATCTAACATCTAGTGCAGGGAAATTGTTTGTGTTTATGATCCATAAGTTAGCACAAAAGAAATGAGTATTGAAATTTACCTAAGAGTCATTAAGGACCTGACTTTTGACATCGTTACTGAGTAACATCGTTACTGAGTAACAGAGATACGGTAGAGCAGTAAAGGGATTATCACTGTGGCTCCAGAGTCATGAGTCTGAGACTTGCATTGGACTGTTGTCAAAGGCATCCCTGTCAACCTAGCTGCAAATAGATCCCCCAACATTTGGGCTGGAGAGTCAAAAGTGGCTAAACAGTGCTTGCCACATCACTCCCTTGTATGTGATTAGTACAGAAATTTGGGTACTATAACCATGCTAACCTGATGGACTAGCTAAGTGAAGACAGATTGTTTTAACCTCCTTTGCATTGAGCAATACAGTGTTTCAAGGACAGTACTTTTAAATACTCTGCAGCACATGTGTAGACACCAAGCCAGCTGGCTGGGGCACCAGGATGCTTCAGTGTGGGGGCTACCTGCTGACTAGCTCTGCTCTGGAGCACCCTCATGACCCAGCCAGTCCCTTCACAGCACACTGGTCCAGGTCAGAGCAGGCCCAGGCTGGCAGGCTGACCTGCTGACCCCTTAGCATTGCAGAGTATTTACAAGTACTATCCTGCTGTGGAGTTAATTCGTTTCCTGTGGCCTAAGAGGGCCACGTGTGTAGATCTAGGCTTGGGCTGCTTCAACCTGGCTCAACATGCTGTGGTCCTGGGCACATGTTCAAATGGAGTGCCCAGGAGCAATAAATTCCAGTGCGATATGCGCTGGAGTTTATTGCTGCACGCTAATAGCATGTGTAAACACACCCTGTAACAGTGTCCAAAGCTACCCCATTAGTACTGTCTCTCAGCAGTGCTAAATATCCTACACATAGTACCATGGGCAACTGATGCTGCCTTAGTCAGGGGGGCACGTGCCCCTGCTGAGACCAGTCTCACTGCCTGGGGTGGGGGGAAGGGAGAGGGATCCCTCCTCAGCAGATCTCACTGTCCAGAGGGAGTTCCCCTGCAGCCTTGCTGCAGCCACTTCTGGGAGCGGCTGTGGCCACTTCTGGGAGCGGCTGCAGCGACTGGCTGGTACTTGCCTACGTGGTGTGCGTGGCCGATCAGGGTTGCATTGGTGCTCTCAGGCAGTGCACGTGCACTCCCGTGCACCCCCTAACAGGGGTGACATGTAGGGGGTGC
>JAGPOW010003316.1:169202728-169220080 GCA_030014935.1 Caiman crocodilus
AAAATCAAGGAGAATAATATTGAAAAACAGGTTGATTTCATAAAACTGCATTAGTTTTTCAGAAGCAATGGAAATTCCTTTTACTTGCTTTAAAAAAAAATGAAGAGTTTATAGTTAAGATGTATATTTTTCCACTGCCAATCAGGTGTATATTTCAGTTATTACCTGTTGCTATCTCAGCATTACCTTCTTTGTGTGAGACTTGAAACACAAGTCTCTTTGGTTTCAGTATGGGACATTATGGGCTGTTCTACCCCATGTATTGCAAACGGATGCGAATTGTGGATTGTTAATATCTATAGACATTCTAAAATTTGCAAAAGGGATTTTCCTGTGTGATCGCTGCACTGTTGAAAGTCATAAGACATCTTCATTTTACTCTGATCTAATGCCTGTACTGAACTTAAGGAAGTGTGCTATTAGGGATCCTCATACCTGTGCACCTAGGTGTATTGTTAGAGAAGTTGATTACCATGCAGGATTCATACATTCCTTTGGGGGCTCTGTTTCTGTGTTGCTAAAATTGGTTAAGTAGCTTCCTGTTCTATAGGTATTCTACCTACAGCTGTCTTATTCAGGTTCGAAGATTTTTTTACTTACTACCACGATAAGCTAGTAAAGATATGAAATAAAATAGCTGGTTCTCATCTCAGAAAACTGTCTGCCAAGTCCTCCTTTGCACCCAAGCCTTGGTTGTTGTTCATCTGTGTACAGTAACAAATAAAGACATTATTATTTATGTATCTCAGTAGTCCCTATACTGAGGAAACTGTTTGTCCAGAAAAGCTCCCAAGTTGTCAAATAGGGGCCTAGTTCCTGAGAAGCTTGTTTCTCCATCTGAGAGACATCATGTAAGTCTTCTGCCTCCCTCCAGCCCTTCAGCTAACCTCAGCCATTTGATTCTGTATGTGAATGCTGCTTCTGAAAACAGCTGCTGCAGAAAATGACAGAATTTTGGCATTGAGCATTTTGTGTGCTGTCATGTTATAGAGAGAGACTATTATCAGTTTGACAAACACTTATTGAACTGTGCCTTCATCCTGGAGAAGCTTTTTTTGAGTCTGGAATGAGATGTATGTATGACAGGTCTTTAGTTGGAGTAAGGTCATGAGCATGTTGCAATACTCGGAAAATTGTACTTGATTAAATCAGTATTTTCTTATTTTCCCCCCCCCCCCAATTTTATAATTTAATTTGACATGGCTGTTAAGAGAACTTGGAAGCATGCACATTTAATTTAGATTAATCTAACTTGTTGGGTTATCATATTTCATAGAGTTCGTATTCTTACTTTCAATTTTAAAGTTTCAGTAAATTTACATGTAATATGAAAAATGAAGATAAGCGGTATTTTATGTAGCACTGATTCTAAATTTCCTTAGCTAACTTTTTGCCTGGTATTTGATTTTGTTTTAACAATAGCTGGTGCTAATACTTGGGAAGGATGTACTCTTTTATTAAACTCTGATTTAATTTCATTCTCAGCACAATTTTAGAGTCTGCAGAGTTTAATCTGAGTATTTAATCATTATTAAAATAATGTTTATTGGCTTACATACATTTGCTACAAACAAACAAATATGTAGCATGGCAGAATGCAAATAAAATTGCTTATGGACTTTTTGTTGGAGTGTGGGAGTATAGAGTAGGCAGTTGTCATGTTATCCAAAATCATTCTTTCTATAACTGTTTTAAATTTTAAATCATAAGTCATTGTAGGAGATGTACATTCTAATACCCCACTAGGTTATTTTTAGAATAGAAAAAAAGTAGAAAAGCTATTATACTTTTTTCTGAATTTATCGTAGTCAGTTCTAAAGAAGCTGCAGTGGCTAATGATGTAAATTTAACAATATACAACAAAGAGTTCAAGCAGGAAAATAAGGGCTGTAGTCTGTAGCACATTTAGATGGTTTGTCTCTGTTACTTGTATAAAAAGTGAACTGAATTCAGAAGATGTGTAGGGCAGAGACTGTTATAAACCTTGTCTGTTCAGTATCTCCCAACAAGGCCCTGAGCTTAGTTGAAATATCTGTGATATTGCAGTGTAAATGATAACTGTTAATTTTGGCAGCCGTGTTTAAATTGTGTACTTCTCAGTGGGAATTGTGCTTGGGTAGGATCTCAGGGCAGTGGAATCTGTTGCATTGCTCTCTGAAGGACTAGACCAAATCTTTAACAGAAAAGTCTTAAAAGTAATATGTTGTTAGTATGCAGGGGCCTAACAAGAAGTTTGTGGGGAAACCAAGAGCAAAGTTGTAGGCTATGTATCTGAAAAACTTGCTGAGAATGAAATATGTGCAGCCAGGGCATATAGTCTGTTTTTGAAAGGTGGTGGAAATCATTTGGAATTAAAGAAGAAAAAAACAGATCAGACAGCTGATAAGGTGGTCACATTGTACGCACATTCTGTTTCTTGTGGACGAGTTGTTGTTCTTCCAGGAGAAACCATGGGTGTACAGATGTTCAAGGTTTTTCTCCCAGAATAAAAATGGTTTCAGTGTTAAATCACTACCATGACACTCTCCCAGGAGAAACTGTCTGTACATGCTGTAGCTTCTTTCAGAAAAGAACAGAGTTCACCACAGACTAACTCTGGCTTTCTTTGTAGTCATCATAAATTGCATTCTCAGGCTGGAATTCCTGTGCAGTCTCTTTCCACATCTTTAGCATTCCTATTTGACAAGTTTCTCTCTGCCATTGAATGAGTGTTTTAGAGCAGCTTTCTGTTCCTTCCATATTTCCTGCTCTCTGCTGTTACTTTGTATTAGCCCCCTTTTGTTGTTCTCTGACTCTTTCTAGGATCTCTTTCTGTCCCTTGGTACTTGTACCTCACCCCAGTCTGCTCCCTGCACTTCAGTGGTATGCTGTGTTCTGATGATAAATAAATGAAGATATTATATGTGTAGCTGTAAAGTACCTCACTAGAAGCTTTTATTAGTCTTGGACGCAAGCAATTACTGTTTATTGTTACCAGACCTTAAGTGTAGAGGTTTGTATATAGAGGTTAGTTCGTAAATGCAGGTAGTGTTATAATTTTGAGAATATGATAAACAGAGCTTGTTTTGATTCTGGAAAGGCTTAGGTCTTCTATTAGCCCTATGTAAAATCTTGGAAATGTGTAATTACCTTTTCACTACCCCAAAATTTTCAAAGCTTTCTAGTGTGAAGAATGATGATCCCATGTCAAAAGAAAAAGAGTTTGCCTCAAACCACATCTATTCCCTCTACTTAGTCATCATAATCATCTGCTTTTGGGTAAAAAAACCCGCTATTTTTACTTGCACATGCATCAACTTTTTCAGTTGTGGCATGGTGGTTGGGATTCTAAATTTGCTTGTGCAAAATTACAGTAGTACATACTGCCCTCTGTTATACTTGAAATGAGATGGTACGTACACAAAGGCTAGCAGGTTTTACTGACATCTGAGTTTTAATATTTTAGTTTCTGACAATGCTGTGAAAATTGGAGCAGATTTTTTCCTTCAAAACCCTGTTCTGAGTTTTTGCTGGGTAGTTGATTAGAGGAGAATGCTTTTCTCGTAAGAAAGAAATAGGCTATTGAAGTCCGTGGAGGCATAATAACTATAGAACTCCATTAGGATATTATTAGTCACTTTTCAGAGTTTAATTGCAGTTCAAGCAAATATTGCTTTTGTGGCTGTTGTCTTCACCAGCATCCTGTACAAAATGGCAGGAGGTATAGCACAAATGATACAAATTGTAAAGTGAAGAAGGTGAATATCTGAATTAAAAATAAACTTTATGGAGAGGAGAGAACACCTCCTATCAGAACTACAGGGAAACCTCTTGTATTGCAGAAGAATTACCTTGACATTTTAGACAAATTTTTATGGAAATAAAAATGTTCAATGTAGTACAGGTACTGCTGGGGAGGGGGGTATAGCTATACATTGCTTTCTTGTTTGAAATAGAACCAAGGGGACAGATTTGCTTGCTTAGCTTAATTTTGCTTTTTACCTTTAACTTGTAGGGTTTCATTCTCTTTGAAAAGTATATTGTTGAATTACTGCACCTTAAGTGCTTTTATGGACTTTAAAAGAATCTTTTAATATTAAGATAACCCTTTAGTTTCTCTCTCTGTCTGTGTACTGTTAAAGCTTGATCAGAAGGGGCAGATTAAACTGCAGCACACAGGAGTTCTGTGTACAAATTCTGGTGGCTCGTGTATACTTTTCAACTACAAGAGAGCTTTTAAAACTCTGGATAATGCTTATAATCTTTAACATTGAAAGGACTGTGTTATCAAAGTTGTTAAAGGATTAGGTGACATTTTAGATCATCATTGTCTCCTAATCCACTCAAAGTGCAGCTGCAGATAAAACACTAATTTCCTAGTTCTTTTAGGAAAGGACTTTGCTACGGAAGTCCTCTTGTAACTGCTGTGCTGGATGCCTCAGTTGGTTTATGTGACATAATCTACTGCCATGTTCATGCTGAGCATGTTAACTGCCTATTTGTTGACCTCTGTTGGAATTTGGACTATTTGCTAGAATGAACCCTTCTGCAATTTAATTGCAAAATAACCCTATTTTATTTGTTTTTTAACAGGAGAATTTGCAGAAAGCTTGACTGGGTTTGGATATACAGAGGAGAAAAATGCCGAAACCAGTAAGTAGCTGCCTCCTTTCTTTTCAAGAATTTGACAGGATTGTTACATTTTAGGCTGTTGTATTGTAACAGCCATAACACCTTGTGCTGTGATCTTGTTAGATCTCATACCCTAATGATCAACAGTGGGACTGTTTAATTTCTGTACATAGGGAAAGGTCAAAGGAACACTAGGTACTCCAGTGTTTTGCCTGTGCGGAGAGCAGTCATCTCTGACTTGAATTAAGACCCCAGCTTGATGCTTGATAGAAATTTGCTTCTGGAGGTGTTGTTTTCTGTAGCCTGAACCACAGCAAGAGGGGATTGCAGGTGCTGCAGAAGTGCACTCTGAGCCTGACTCAAGGCCTGTTGAAGTTGGTGGATAATACCCCTTCCTCCTCCTTCCCTCACCTGCCAGTAGTATTGGGAGTACTAGTCACATTTTAATGAAACATTTGCATGTCTGCTTAAAATCCCTGCCCTTTGTGTACCATGGGACTAGCAAAATTGTAAATGTAGGATGGAGGGAGCACACGTCTTTCATGGACTCCTTCTCACTTCATTGAAACTGGGGTTAGAGTTCATCCATGAGGGAGATGGACAAATTTAACTGCCTTCATAAGTGTTGCAGAAAAGTTAAGTAAGGTCATTATTCACCCTTAATATAAAACATTATGATCTCTTCTGCTGTTGATTAATTTGGTTCTAGCTATCCTTCTGCCTCTGCATTTGGAGAGAATTGACCTCCCTGATACTGCCTTCTTCAGTTTTTTATAATCTTCATAGTCTTCCAGCTTATTCTTGATGTTGATGGTCAGCAAACTTTTAAGGTTGAAGGCTGGTTTGACTCCGTTGGGGTCAGGGGCCAGCAGGCAGGTTCTAGCGTCTAGCCACTGCCTGTGCTTTTCCCCATAGCAGCATGGAGAGAGAAACTGCTGGCCAAAGGCCCCTGCTGTTGAATGCCACCAAAGACCCATGTCTGCAGGCTTGATCAAATGGCTCTGTGGGCTGGATCCAGTCTGTGGGTCAGATCCAGCTTACCACTGCTCTGTGTTTAAGAGGTGCTTCAGTTAGGCTGGTGTGTGGATGTCAGTGACTTGATTCTGAAACATAGGAATAAAGGTTTTTCTCTTTTTTTAAAGCTCCTCTGTGTAGAGCAGGGGTGGGCAAAATATGGCTGGTGGGCCGTATTTGGTCAGCTAATTGACCCTGTCTGACTCACTAGCCACCGCTGGGAGTCTGAGGAGGGAGGGCTGTGATCTGTGCCCCTCTACTCCACTACAGTCAGGGCCTCACCAGGCCACACAGCATAGATTCCTTCACCCCTGTCCCTCCTGTTCCCCTGCATCTACCCCCCTGGCTTCCATTTAGCACTGCAACAGTGAAGTCCTGGTGCTGCAGCTGCTGACAGCTGGGCCTGCATCAGATGAGGCATGATGCAACATGCCACATTGTCCCATTTGTCTGCTACAGTGAGCCATTACCACTCCAATGTCACTTGTCCATGCTGGCTGTGATGGGGCCTCAGCCAAGGGCAGCCTCTCCCAACTTTCGTGGTGTGGTGCAGTGGCTCACTGTGGTGGGCAGATAGGTGGGATGGCTATTCCATGTGCTGCATCACGCCTCATCCCATGTGGGTCTGGTGGCTGCACTGCCATGACTGCACAGCATCGACAGGAAGCTGGGAGGTGGGCTATGGATGCAGGATGGGGTGGAGGAGTCTTCCCTGCCCAGCTTTGGCAGAGTCAAATGGTGTGGGGGACAGTCCTCCCTCTTCAGGCTCCCGGGGCAGCTGGCAGGCTGGATAGGATCAATTGTCCCTGCCTCAGCCCTCAACAGCTTACCAAAACTCTTTAAGTGTCCCTCCAGCCTAGATTTTGCCCACCCCTGGTATGGAGGCTGTCTCCTTTGTCAGTATAAAGGAGCGGTGTGTTCCAGTGGATAGAGCATTAGACTTGGAATCAAGTTCCATTCCCAGTTTTGTTAGTGTCCTGCTGGATGATGTTGGCTCAGTTTCTTTATCACTTTTAATGCTATTTTTGCATGTGACAAGGAAAACCTTTAAGTGCTATGTAAGACTTACAGGATGGTAATATCTTGCTTCTGTTCCAGAGAAGACGTTGGATGTTTATACATGTGCTCTGGGAGTGGTGGTGGAGGTGCTCAAATTAGAGAGTCACTCTAGTTTAAAGCACCCAGAGCATTTTGTGTATCAGCATCTCCACACTTAAAGCATCCCCACTACCACTTTAACTAAAGCTTATCAAATGAGCTTTAGTTAAAAGTGCCCCCATTGCCATTTTTAAGCATGGGGATGCTGATACATGAGATGCTGGAGTCTGCTAATTGAGCCAATAGACCCTGTCTGACCCACCAGGCAGGGCTGAGAGCCTGAGGGAGGGGTCAGTCACAGCCCTCCCTTCTCAGGTTGGAGTGAGGTAATTACCGTGCCCTAGCAGATTTGATTAATCAAGTCTGGTCCGAATCACTGTAATTACAGTGCATTGGAGTAGCCTTGCTGCTCATGTATAGGCACCCATAATGTTTAGATTTTGAAAACATAGCAGACATGGGCTTGTAACCATGTAACAACATGGGTTCATAACCATGTAGAGCTGGTTTATTTTAATTCTCTTAGCAGTGCTTCCCAGCTGGAATAGACTGTTTGGGTCTTGTAGAATGATACCATTCTACCTTAAGGATTTTATTGAAAAGACACAAACCAAAGGAACAATGAACACAACCCTTTTTGTAGAAGTGGCAGCCTGCTTCCTCCTAGCTATTTTTGTCTAGGTACTAGAATCAGATTTGTGACGCTTGTGTTGGCAGGATGCCCCTTTCATCCCTGAGATAGTAAGGACATTTGAAGCTGCTGACAATGTCTTCTAAAAACAAAGAAATTGACCACCTGTTGTTAGGGAGAAATAGGGGCTTTTGTAAGGTGTGGAGGGAATGCTGCTTTATGGGGACTTTCATGTAAGAGTTTTTTCTATTTCTGGTTCTAGAATTTATTCTTTGGAGGTCAGGTAGCATATGAAGTCTCAGGAGGCATACCAGCTGAAAGGAGCACATTAAGAAAGGAAACTTTTATATAGATTGTTATTTGGAGAACTTCATAGGCATTATCTGCCACTAAATACAGTCTGCTGGATCTAGTTGGCTAATGTACAATGTAGCAGTAGGCTTGCACTAAGTTTCCAGTAGCTTTAATACTACAGTACCTGCCCTCAAGCTTCACACTTTAAAGTGGTGGATTGACTTTAGTTAAGTTTGCCCTGGTTGTTTTTTGGGGGGGGGTTGGGGTTTTGTGGGTTTTTTTTAAACCTTGAAGGAGTATATGTTGGTTATGCTCAAGATCGATCTTGTTGGATATTTATACACTAAGGTATTACCTTGCTTTATATGCCAGAGGTTGAGTATCTGACGAGTCCTGTATCAAGAAAGGTCTCTCTCTCAACATCTGCCTTGGCTCATCTCAAATTTAAAATGATTTTGATTCCTTTGATTTGATTTCCTAGCAGCCACCTTTTTGGCTTTTAATTTCTTAATTAAGGAAAGGGTTCTTCTTTCCCTTTTTAAAGGTTAATCTGTTGTTTGTTTTTATATTTGTATTTTTTTTTTATCATATTTACATGAATCCAAGCTGACCACAAACTTAAGACAACCACCAAATTTTAGTTTCTAGACGTGGAACATTTTTAAAACAAATTTATAATCTAGTTATTGAAGAGTCCTCTTAAATTAATTCCTCTTCCCCTACCATGGGGAAGGTAGTGGAAAGTAACATAGTAGCTGGGAGGCAGGCAGCCTCTAGTACTCCCTTTACCCCTCTTTCCCCTACCCCTGTGTTTGGCCCCTCCTGCCTGCCTCCCCCAGTGTCTTGTCCTTTGCCTCTTGCCCTCCTCTGGTGCCTGACCCCCACCCACCCCTTACCTTTGCAGTTGGTCTGGCTCTGTCTCCACTAGGGGCATAGAGTACCCAGCCAGGCTAGGCAGTAGCAGTGGCTTTGGCTCTAGCATGGGCCAGGGGGCCAGAGTAGCTCCCTCCACTGTGCTCTCCCTTGCTTGTGTGAGCCTGCACTGTGTGCCCCTTCCTTACACCTCATGCCTGTGCTTCTTTGCTCTCCATCCCCTTTCCCTTGTATTTTCTCCACTGTCACTTTCCCCCACACTGCATGGTCCTTCCTTATACCAAGCTCCCCATGTTCCATATTCCATTTTCCTCTCACACCCACTGCTGCCCTTTTCCCCCATGTTCCCCCTCTGCATTCTGTGTCCCCTTCTCTACCACCCCCTACATTCCTTTCCCTTTGCTCCATGCTGTCTTCCTCCATTCTTTGTCCTCCTCCTCTGTACCTTGTGCCCCTTTCCCTTGTGCTCTTTCACTGTATTGAGTGCCCACTTCCTCTGCAGCCCCCTGCTCTGTGCACCTTCCTACCTGACATATGAGCCCCCCTGGCCTTGTCTGGAGCTGCAACAGCTGCTTGCCTGGCTCATGTTTGTATCTAAGTTGATGGGTTTTCGCCCCCATGCTGAATGGGGGAGGGTAGAATTCTTGTCTTAAATTTGAGTTAATATGGAGTGTATTTTAGATTAAAATGCAATAGAGACATGAGTGCAGTTTTGCTTGTGCAGCTTGCCTCTGGGTTGTACCATCACTTTTTATAACTAGCAAGAACTTTACTGAGATCATGTTGTATGTCTTTCCCTATACTAGTAAGATGTGGATGATCCAGAGTCCTAAAAACCTGGTAAATTCTAGAGGTGCTAAAGAATGTCTTGGTTGATACTGATTTAATAGACATTATGGCTGGAAGGGACCTTGTAAGTTCGAGTCCAGCCCCCTGCCCAAAGGGCAGGAAGTCAGCAGGGGTCAAATGATCTAAGCAGGATAGGCACATGCCACCCATGCTTCCCCCAGAGGGCCATGCATCAGCAGGGAGTGCTCATGCATGTGGCAGTTGGTGATATTATTGGCCAAAAAAAGCTGATTACGGATAATTTTAATTTTCCTGTTATCAGCGCCAATCCAATATATTGGTGCACCTTTTGTACATTCTTGTAAACAGGAGAATCTGAGCAATACAATTAATTCAGCATTTTTTTTAAAGTAATGCTATTTGTTTTAAAGTAATAAAGTTTTACTTTTAATCCTATGTGTTATCAGTGATGAAGTTTGATATATAATCTGCTTTTATCTAGTTTGTTTCCCAAGGAGAGAACCAGGAGTACTGGCCACAGACTCCTAGAAGATCCATTATTTTTTTTAAGAGGAGACTAGAAGAGTCACCTGACTCCCAGTTATCTTTCCTGCTTGGTGCAGGAGGCGGGACCCAGTGATCTTCCAAGATCCCTTCCGGCCTTACAATCTATGAATTTGACACAAAGACATGTTATCATCTTTTACATAGAGGCATATCCATAGTAAAAGACGTTTGTTTGTTTGGAATATTGAACATCCTTTTAATCATAGTCAAATTCAAGGGGGATAACTTGGCACTTGCGGACTAGCATCATTTCCTCTGGAATAAAGTTCATGCTTCTATAAATAAAATCTTTCAGGGGTAGTAATGGAAAGATCTGTTTGGAAGGTCAGAATGTGTGGGGCTTGATTGTTCTGGGCAGTGGCACTCAACTCATTTGGCCCTCTGGGTTGGAAGAGTAGCATGGGGATGATCAGCTGGCTAAGTGGCATGAGTCACAGCATTTGGCCCATGATTCTGGAATTTGGTGGCAGGATTAGTGGCAGCAGCGTTAATCGCTGTGTATCCAGGAGCTGCAACAGTTAATACTACCACTGCTCCTCCTGCCATCAAATTCCTGTAGCTGTGGGGAGCCCTGTTCCTTGTATCTTTGTCATGCCTATTTTCAGGTATAACCGCATTGCCTCTGGACCATGCTAAGAAGCTCTGCGGTAAAGTGCACACCATGCTTACTCTGAGCATACCACACCCCATAAAATGTAGCTGGCTTTAGAGTGACGCTGGCCATATGCTGATGAAGACAACCAAGGCATAGAGGTTATTGGCACATGTCAGTTGCTACACTGAAGTGGCTATGCTTCTTCCATTTTGGGGTTCATGGAACAGGTCTACTGTGTTTCACTGTGATGTAGCCTCTAATTTGGAGGGGTATAGGCATGCCCTTAAATAGGTGGTTGGGCTGAAAAGTTTGAATGAGAAGTTGGATTTGGCAATCTAAAATACCTTATAATTTAGCACAGAGTAACTACCTTAGAGGTGTCCAAGCAATGATAAATTTTTCACATTTTCCTATTGAGGCAATCATTTGGGTTATGTTTGGAATCAAGGTGATTTCCTGTAGGCAATTCATTTGGCATCTCCCATACTCTTAAAAACCCACAAAAGATTTTTCTGTTCTTTCAGCTTTGCCTGGCACCCTGGAATTGGGGCATGAGTTCAATCTCTGTTGTAATCCATGGTAAAACTTCCGTGGCTTCAGTGGGAGGGAGATCAGGCTGTTAATAATCATTAAATATGATTACAGCTATCAGTAGCTGAATACATTTTGAAGGATTTAGTAGTTTTCTATGGATACTGAGAGAGTAGAATATTTGATCTAATTTCCAGCATACCCTTTCCAAAAAACTTGACTCAATGTCTTGGCTACATGCTATTTTCTCCTGTCTTCATCCAAAATAGAAATAGTGCGACTAAAATTAGCCACCAGTAGTTACATAAGTATTAATCATTTTATAACCTAAGAAGATTAGGTTTAATTGACTGAAGTATTAGTTGCATTTATAAAGACTAAAAACATTTTTAAAAAATTGTAATAGATTATTCTTAGGATTGTGTTCTCAGAGCATTCAGAACTGTGAAAGGGTAATCATTCTAGTGCACAAGGCACTAATGAGGCTAAATTTATTTTTTTAAGGTTTGGCAATGAAGATCTACCTGTGGGCATCATATATCAACTTTTTAAGAACCTGTTCAGTGTTTTAGGATATAACTTGTCCAAAAACAGCAGTGTCCAGATATTCTAAATTTTAACTTTGAAGGATTTATAGTGAGTTCTAGTGAATGACGCTTATGTTTTGAGTTGCACATACTGCAAATTCATTTTTTGGTTTGTAAAGTTAAATTAACTGAATGCTTTTTTTCTATAAAGCATTATTTACATGGTAGCTAAATTACAGTACAAGTAGATACATGTCTGCCTACAATATAAATAGACCAATGTGCAGCATGGAGGACTCATTTTATTTTTCATCCACTCAAAACTATCCAATTTATTACATAAAGTAAATGTAAACATATATGTTCTAATTGCTGTTTGTTCTGTCACGCACATTTTTCCTCATTCCTTCAGTTTTTCTAACATCCATTTATATTGATCTGTTGGATCAGCACGGGATCTTTACCTTCAGGTGTTTGTATAATGTCCGGCCCAATAGAGAACCTGATTTGAACCTTGAGATTGTGTTGTAATACAAATAGATATAATTAAAGGACAGTCAGCATCTGAAGTAATACAAAGGAATACCTGGAAAGAGCAATAACTTCTTATTATCAGTATATCTAGCTTAGTAATGATTTTGGTATTAGACTGATGCTCATTTTTTTTGCTTCATAGGCAAGTGACTGATTCTTTATGCAAAATTTAAAAAAACTAGAGCTTTTATATGCTTCCCCCCCCCCCGAAACATGATTGGCTCTTTGTAATAAATGGACTTATTGTTCCACAAGTAATTTAGTGAGAGAGTGTTTTAATCTGCCCTTTACTGCATCCCTGTGGACAGTACATCAATTTGAATCCCATGGACAAGACAAAGGTTTTTTTACCTTTAATATGGCTATTTAAATTTATAGTCATTTTTTGTATATATTCTGTAAACATGTAAGAATATCAAGCAATTCAGAATTTTATTTTGATGTGCAACAAGTATGTAGTCAGTAGACTAAGGTCTCATAGGCTCTAAAATAGAAACCACTTGGTGCGAGAACAAAAAAAATTGCCTGCCTGAATAAAATTACTGAAGCCATGCTATACTACTTTATTTTTGTGTGCAAATTTTAAAGGTATTTGTTAAAGTAAAAAATAGGACATAAACCCTGCCAAAAGCTAGCCCTCTACCCCTGACTTGAGTTGCTAACCCAAGAAAATTTATAATTTGCAAACTTTTTACTAACAAACAGATTTCTTTACTGACATGTTATTTACTGATATATAGGAGTCTACTTAACTCACGGCAAGACAGAGCAATTTTTGCAGCTTGCTTGTGGCATGAAGAGCCATTTTGAGGCATTTCCCAGCAGCTCTGCCCCTCACTGCTAATTGGCGGAGAGGCATGTACTGTATAACATAATAGCAATTTCCATAGAAAGTAAGTTATAATTTATCATATTATAAATTTAAATATATTATACACTTTATATCCAATATGAAAAATTTAGAAATACTAATTAATGTTAACCTTAATGGAAACATTTTCACTTCACTGATGCCTTCATTTAGTCTCTCGCTAGCACTGTCATGTGAGCTGTGGCTGCAGTGATTGTCGCACTCTCTTTGTATTATGGTAAGCATTGGGACATTCTAAAACAGTGCATTATACACTGTTTGCTTGGTTTTTTTTTAGGTTGTTTTTTGTGGGAAATCGTGGCCAACGTGATATTTCCTGGCGATTTTGTTAGGTGCCAGTTCTCAGTTTCTGCAGAACCACAAATTAACTACACCCCTGCTGATGGTTTACATAATTTAAGTATAACCTTTCTTCCAGGCCCTGAATGGCAGTTTGCAGATTGTCAGTAAAAAACATTTTTTTGGGTTGGTGATCCTGCTTGACTGCAGCAATAGTTCTTATTCTGTGTTGCCCCTACCCACCCCACATTCTACTCACCACACACCATGATACCCTTGAATGTACCTTGGACATTACATTTCCAATATTTGATTCTGTAGCGTATATATTGGAGAATGAGATGATAACTTTAACATTTTTTTCCCCTCACATCTATACGATTGGCATTTCAGTTGCAAATAGAAATGTATTGTTCCAGTTTGTCTTTTTTCTTGAGGTGCCTCAATCTTCAGATCTGTATTTCAGTTGGAAAAAGGACAAACAATCAGTTCTGTTCAGGCACTTATGTCTACAGCTTACAAAGCATACAAATGTACAAGGGAAGGTATTATTTAATAAAGATACCTATATATGGCACCAATAACTGAAAGATTGTTCCAATTTAAATCGATTCCACATACCACAACTCAATAATGAAAATATGAAAGTTGGATATATTTCATAATTAGGGGTGTGTCCTATAAGATTACCATTTGCCTACAGTATATAAAAATCAGCAGGGGAGATAAACCCATAACACATACTTGTAAATCGATAAGTGCTTTATCAGTACTCCCCTTATTTTTGTTTCTGCTCCCTCTTTTTGGTGCAATTTGATTTAATTAATCATGTGTAATACAATGCTGGGTTTGAATTTAGGGAGAAAAGAGAATACTTTGTGCTTAATGTAACAGGGAGTCTATTGACCCTGTTACTAGGAGGGGAAGAGTTAAACTTACCGAGAACCGGAGGTGATGATGTCATCAGGTGACCTCCAGAGGAGGGAGATTTGAACACCTGCAAAGAATTATAAACTAGAGACCAGAAGCAAGTAAGGGGACACCTTGAAAAGGGCCCTTCCCCAACAAACGCCCCCTGGAGAGGGGTGAGGAATGCGAATTCCACCTGGAGTGTTGAAACAGCCTATGCGATATCCCGACACAGCTATAGACCTCCTGCACAAGAGGCAGCCCATGCATTGGGGAGATACTTACCTGAATCAGAAAAGCGGTGAGACTCTTCAAGGGACATGGGGATCACAGAAACACTGGCAACGGAGGGTACACTCTGAGAGAAATTAAAGAGAGAATTGGCCACAGAGGTGAGCTCATCAGGGAGCCAGTCACCAGATGGAGACTATGCCAAAAAAGGATTTGGCTGACCTTGAGCATAAATGTTATCACCTTGTTAGACATTCTGTGAGAAAATAAGACGTTACCTTATACAGATAGATTTTAAGAACTGCAGTTATTTTTGTCTGTTTGTTTATTATATTTATTCTCCCATCAAAGGTGTGGCAATTAAGTGAACAAGCAACAGTGATTGCCAGAATATACTTGCTGTAATACTCTAATATGACTGGAGTAATGTTGCTATTTAGGACATTCTGGTCATTCAAGCCAGTTAAGTTATTTTAATGGCTAAATGATAGGTCACAGTTTGTCATTTAAGTAACTGGTTTGTAACACTATTTTAACATGAATGCAACATTTTATGCTGTGATTAACCTTCAGTGTGCAAAGTAATGGAATTAAGATTTACCTTTTTATTCCTTCCCTGTTGTTCTAACCTAGTGTTTGTATTGTTTCAATGTGTGTTGTAAAAACATTCTTTAGAAGTAAAAGATTTATCCTTACTTACTTAAATCCTCACCAATCTAGTGAATATTTTCATTCCCTGGCAGCCCTGTATTTTATTTAAATAGCCAAATATCCTCTGTTTTATATGCTCTTCACCATACCCATTTAATCATGTCTACCCTCCACTCAGAATTCATTTTAGAAAAACAAAACAAACTTTTTTTAATCTCAAACTCTTTACCTGTTTAGGTGCTTGGATTTATATATTTCATTTTACAAATCATACGGTGATGGAATGTTAAGGCAGGGGTAAGGAAAATACAGCCCGTATCCAGCCTACCAGGCACTTTCATCCACTCCATCGTGTGTCCCTGCCTCCCCATGAATTGCACCCTGCCCAGCCCTTTTTCCAACAAGGGTGAGATCAAGGCACCCACATGTACAACCCCCACAACATAACCTGTTGGACCTTGCCCGAACCCTCTTGGGCAGAAGGGCTCTGCCCAACCAGCAGAGTGACACTTTTATTTTGAGTTGTATATAGAAGGAATTGCATAATAACAGCATCTAATCACAAGTTGTGACAAATATTTTTTGTAGTAAAATTAAACTATAGTAGATGTTTTACTTCTAGTGTGTGATTTGTTTTTTATTTTTTCTGGATCTATGATTCCCTCTTAAAAGGAGCATTTGGTGGGAGGAGTAGTGGGGAGGGACTTCTGGTGGCAAAGGTCAGGAGTCCTGAGGCAGGATTTATGGTCCCAGTGTGGTGACCAGGTGTTGGAGCATTTGCCAAGGGACTGGGATACCCATGTGGTCCCTGACAGCTTGCCAAAATTTGAGCCAAAATAATTGTTCACCCTGTGTTAAGGTGAAACTGTCATTGGCTTCAGTGAGGGAATGGGGGTAGGTGTGGTGTGGAGGGAAATGAGAACCATGATTTCAGCTGTCTTTTTGATGATACCATCTTCCCTTAATGTTCTAACTTTCTCACGCTCTGGTAGATGGAATGCCAATTTTCATTAGATGTCATGTTTCTAGGGTATAAAAGAGGCAAAGATCTTCAACTCTGTATTCTACTACTCTATGTATCCACACTTGGCTCTGGTGCACAAGGGATCTCTTTTACAAGTTCAAGTTCTTCAGCTGGCTTTCTGTGGGTAAGGGTCTGTACTTCAATCCAGAGCCAAAACACTTTGCAATTCCAGGCCTCAACTTTTACTGCACCTTTCTGACCCTGTTCCTTTAGGTATGGCATTACCTGAATGCAGGACTGGATCTGGGGTGTGTGGTGGTACAGTCATACCCTCCCCTTTTCACCACTGCAAGTTCTGGTCTTGGCCCCCAGGTGCATGTGCACTGAGCTCTGCTGCTGCCACACCCTGCTTGTCATTGTCCTGGGCCCACTGCTGTCTAGACCTTGCATAAGGGAGGAGCCTCCCACCATGTAGTCTCTATAAAGTAAGAGGACATTTTTTTGAGGAAACAAGTTTCCCAGCCTCTCCAGATTTCACTGCTTAGTTACATTACCCCTCATGAAAGAAAGCACCCTCTGTTCTTGTGGTATGAAGGTAAAGCAGGGAGTCAGTACCAGTAAGCACAGCCCTGTCCTTTCCATCCATCAGACCTTAGTCTGTGCCCTCCGTGATCTCCTTTAGTCTGATAGCCTCCAGAAGCCAGAGCCTTGTGCTGACATTGTATGTACCTCTCATGAGGTACTTTGACCAACTTTGTGGGCCAGAGAAGCAGATCCTGAGCCTGATTTGTGAGGTGGAAGTTCAGCTCTGGAGTAATAGGAACAGTTTCTGAATGTCATGGACTTCCCACCTTTAGTATCAGGCTTCTGGTACAGAGCATTGTGGGGAGACTGAAGAATTTCCAGCAAGATTAGACCTAGATAATGCTAAGGAATATAAAGTACAGCAGCACCAATTGCAGTTAACACCTCTCAGAAATGTCTTTATTTGTCGTCTTTATTTGTCATCTCCATATTAAGCAAGAATTCTTGTTACGTCGGAAAGGCATAAATTTTCTTTGCAGGTTCTTGGTCATTAGCCTACACCTCCCTCTATTATGAGAATTGATGCACTTTGCTCCAGATAAGACATGGACACAAGTAACAATTAAAATGTTGTAGATGTCTTTTAAAATGTTTCAAAAGGACAGCTGGATACACGCAACTCTCTGGCTAATGTCAGTTGAACCCTCTGCTCCCAATCCTTTCTACCCCTCCCCTTTGTTGGGGGGGGGGTGGAGAAAAATTTGGAGATTTAAGAGCCAAAAGCAGGGATTTAGGGGAAAGTTGGTATTCCTAACCTACTTGTCCCATGCCCACTCCATTCCTTTCCAACCCCTGCTT
>JAGPOW010003316.1:169222977-169256171 GCA_030014935.1 Caiman crocodilus
CCAGGGCAAGTAGACCTGTTGGTCCTGGGTAAGACCGAAAACTGCACCTGCTAGGGAAGGGTGATCTGGTGGCGCTGTCAGTGGCAGGACAGTCCCCCAGAAATGCCAGGCTAGTTACCTCCCTGGTAAAAGGCAGGTAGGGTTGACTGATACAACCCCAACCTTCACCATCTGGTGGGTCATGACTGGCGGGTAGTGGAGGCAGGCACACCTGCCAATGGAGAGATACCTGAGCTCATGGGGGTGTAAGACCCTGGTAGTAGCAGGGCCAGATATGCCTATTGAGAGGTACCTGATTCCATGGGGGCATAATATGTTAAGGCCCCTGCATAGGTGCGGAGTGTGGACCCCAGAGGGGGTGGGTGTTGAAGCCCCAGGAAGGGTGCAGCTAGGCCTATGTAAGTCTTTGGACACCTGAGGCCAAGTGGGCGAGTAATTGGCCCTAGCAAGGAAGAGAGAGTAATGAGTTACCCAGTGAGAGAGTTTGGGTCAGAACTCTGTCCAGGATAAGGTGAATGGACTGGTGACTGTTTGGATAAGGGTCGCAAGAGGCTGCACACTGGCCAGCCCAGGCATATGAGGAGGCAAGCCTATGGGAGCCATTCAAGGTATCAAGGCAGGTTGAGTGAGGCAGTGTGTAAGAGGTCCAGTGAGAGTGGGTGGAGTGCTAGAGGCCTGGTTTCAATGGGTGGTGTGAATGAGGCCTGCTAGGGTAGAGAGAGGAAGAATGTATGAGGCCAAGCAAGGGGCTGAGTTTGCCCTGGACCTGGGCTGGAGTTGAGAGCAACTCAAAAGGAGACATCTGCAAGGCATGGGATGTGGTAAGAGGATATGGCCCTTGCCCATTTAAGAGCCCAATGGCTAGCTCCTGCTTTATTACATCCATTATCGTAAAAGCAAGGTGTGGCAGGAAAGACTGAGTGGAATGCCATAGAGATGCAGGTCGCCTGGTACCATGACCAGGCCTGGGTGATTGCCCCCTGTCACACTTGTCACCTGCCTTTGCCCCACACATTCGGACTGTTACCAGACTTGCTGCTACTTGCATAGCTCTTGCCTGTTTTTGTTAAGACAGACAAATGTTTTTATTTAGGTTCTTATCTTCTGTTTCATGCACTGTAACCGTATCAGCTTGAACCTCCTAGATACCAGCATCTCCCCTCCAGTAAGTCAAAATACAACTACTAAAATTATTTCCTGTTGCTATAATCATATCACCAATTCTTCAAATACATTCATGGGCTCCTGCACAATTTCCTTTAATTAAATTCCAGTGGTTTGCATAAACCTTCAGATTGGTTCATATTTTTTTTTACTGCTATCTGTTGTCCAGTTTTTTCTTATTGGAAGTCTTACGCAAGCAGTTAAACCACCAAAAATGCATAGGTGCTTTCTTTCACACTTTCTCTTATACAGGGAACTGCATTCTTCAGGTAATCCATATGACTGCTAATATCGCCTTCAAATTCCTTATTAGGCCTTAGTCCTGTTTGAGAAATACTAAAGAAACATTGACATCAAGCCTGTGCGAATAGAGAAGTGTTCAGTGCTGACTCAGAGGGCAGTGATTTGATTTGGAGATTCAGATCACTATCTTGAATCGGCTTCGGAAGGTTTGGTGCTGATTCGGAGAGATTTGGCCTCTGCAAGACATGCTAGGAAATCTGGTTTTTGCACCAGATGACAAGGCTAACCTATTTAACGATTTCTTTGCCTTCATTTTCCTGAGCAGCGACCAGATTAGCCCATTGGCCGGGACCCCCTGAGGCCCTGGGGGAGGCGCACCCGGGCCTAGGGTCAGTGAGGATCTAGACAGGGAACTTCTGGAGGGACTGGACGTATTTAAATCAGCAGGTCGCGGCAACCTCCACCCCAGAGTGCTGAGGGAATTAGCAGAGGTCATTGCGGGACCCCTGACACGGCTTTATGAGCACTTGTGCTCTGGTGTGGTGCCAGAGGACTGGAAAAGGGCTAGTGTGGTTCCCATTTCCAAAAAAGGGAGGAAGGAGGTCCCAGAAAACTATAGGCCAGTCTTACCACGATCCTGGGTAAGCTTTTTGAGACCATTATCCTGGCACATGTCCACGAGGGACCAGCAGGGGAGGTTATGTTTAGGGGCAACCAACATGGGTTGATTAGAGACAGGTCCTGTCAAACCAACCTGGTGGCCTTCTGTGACCAGGTCACAAAATCCTTAGATGCAGGGGTAGCAGTGGACATAGTCTTTCTGGACTTCAGGAAGGCCTTCGACACTGTGTCTCACCCCATTCTCATTAAAAAACTAGGGGAATCTGGCATCGACACTTACACAGTCAAATGGGTTGCTTACTGGCTGGAGGGCCACACCCAGAGAGTGGTGGTGGATGGGTCATTTCAACCTGGAGGGATGTGGGCAGTGGGTCCCCCAGGCCTCAGTCCTTGGACCCGTACTGTTCAACATCTTCATCAGTGACTTGGACAAGGGGGTAAAAAGCACCCTATTCATATTTGCTTATAACATCATGATGTGGGGGATGTGAGCACGCTGGAAGGGAGGAATAGGCTGCAATTGGACCTAGACAGTTTACAGAGATGGGTGGATGAGAACAGGATGGGTTTCAACACTGACAAGTGCAAGATGCTGCACCTGGGGAGGAAGAACCAGCAGGCTGGGGAACTCCCTTCTCGTCAGTGCAGAGGCAGAAAAGGATCTTGGAATCATTGTTGATGCCAAAATGAACATTGGCCAACAGTGTGGGGACACAGTCGGGAAGGCCAACCACACTTTCTCATGCATCCACAGATGCATTCCAAGGAGATGATCCTCCCCCTCTATGCGGCACTGGTCAGGCCACAGTTGGAGTACTGCATCCAGTTCTGGGTGCCGCACTTCAGGAGGGATGTGGATAGTATTGAGAGGGTTCAGAGGAAGGCCACCTGCATGATCAGGGGGCAACAGGGCAGGATCTATGAAGAGAGGCTAAGGGACCTTAACCTGTTTAGCCTTCCACAAGAGAAGGCTGAGAGGGGATCTAGTAGCGTGTTACAAACTAGTCAGAGGGGGACCAGCAGGCATTGGTGGAGTCCCTGTTCCCCCGAGCACTATCAGGAGCGACTAGAAATAACGGTCACAAGCTGGCAGAGGGTAGATTCACACTAGACATCAGGAGGCACTACTTCATATTCAGGGCGGCTAGGACCTGGAACCAAGTTCCAAGAGACGTGGTGCTGCCTCCCACCCTGGCGGTCTTTAAGAAGAGGTTAGATGAACACCTTGCTGGAGTTGTTTGACCCCCAGTACTTTCTCCTGCCATGGCAGTGGGTCAGACTTGATGATCTGCTCAGGTCTCTTTCGACCCTACCAACTATGAAACTATGATTCAGATTGGCTGGGGAGAAGCAGGTACAGCTGGGTAGCTGCAGGTTCTCCTGTGGCTCCTCTGGCTATGCATGCCTCTCCCTGAGCCAGGGGAGCCACAGGAGAAGCCCCCGTGGCTGCCTTGCCCAGCCCCATCCCTGGCCTGGCCTAGCCTCCTCGCACTTAAAAAAACCCAGTGCTTGGGGCCCCTGGGTGCTTGTGGCAGAGCCCCCCATGCAGCACGAGGCAGTGAGGGGCAGAGGAGATTGTGGACCCCTCCCCGCCTGGCACCCACGTGGCAGCTGTTGCATGGAGCTGCAAGCTGCCTGGGAGCTGAGTGGTGCTGGGCTCTGTCTGACATGTGGAGCCACCCCAACTCCCAGACAGTGCAGAGCACCCTGTCAAGCTGCACTACACTCTGCCATGTGACAGCTGCTGTGCAGGTGTCAGGTGATCCCCACTGCTCCACACTGGGTGGGGGGCGGGTTCTGCCATGAGCCCCCAATCGCCACTGCCAGAGCCAGCGAGTGTGGTGGTTTTTTGTTTGTTTGCTTTTAAAATGCTGAGAGGCTGAGCCAGTCAGGGGATGAGATCAAGCAGGGCTGCTATGGGGGGTTCTCCTGAGGCTTCTCTGGTCCTTGGAGCACTGATGCAGGGCCGGGTTGACGTGCCTGGCCAGCCTGCTGGTCCAATGCCCGGGTTGACATGGTGCTGTAGGAGCTGCCTGCCTAGGCCTGGGTTGACCCCAGTGGTGGGGAGCCATGGGAGCTATGCCTTGCTGCCACTTGCCCAGCCAGCACGGGGTGGGGGGGCATGATGCAGGTGTGGCTTGCTCCAGGCGGCAGCAGGGCATAGCCCCCGCTCTCAGTGCTGCTACACCTGTAACAGCACTGGGATGGGGGGCTCTGCCCTGCTGCTGCTTGCTAAACTTTGACTTAAACTGCATTCAATGAAATATTGATCCTTGAACAAAAACCTTTTATATTATGTGCATGTGTGTGAATACAAGTTAATTTGTTGCAAATACCTTTTCGATATATTGTTTTTCTTACAAAGTAGTAACAGCTATGAAAGCTATGAAAGATTTGTGGTACATACTATTCTAAGTATTCCTTTCTGTTTTTTGCAGATCAATGTACGAGTTACTACAATGGATGCAGAGTTGGAATTTGCCATCCAACCCAATACAACTGGCAAACAGCTCTTTGACCAGGTAGCCATTTTATGATCTATAGCTATCTACAGTGGATGTCATGATACACTGTTATATACGGTATAGTCAAAAGCATCTGTCCATTCCTTCCAGATGATACTTTTTATTGATCTAACCCATACTAATATCCAGTAGGCCTGTGCAAGTAGGCAGCTATTAGATTCAGCTTTGGATCCGACTGCTTCGGATGCCAGCCATCCGATCCAGAGCTCTGGACCAGGTTTCCGCTCTGATCCAGCCGAAGTGGTTCCAAAGCTTCAGAGCCCCCTTGGAGAACCGGCCATAGGGTATAATGGGGAATCAATTAAATATCTATAACTTTGCTGATTTTTGTCTGATTTGGATGAAATGTGCAGGGGTAGTAGCCTCTGCAGAGAGCATGAAGCCTGCCAGATTTCAAGAAGAGCAGTGCTGGGGTTTGGGAGGAACTGCACCCCAAATTCTTGAACGTAAAACTTAAAGTCGTGTATGTGTTACACCACAGGGGGGTGAAAACTGCAGGGGTAGTGGCCCTTGGTAAGGCCACGATGCCTGCCAAGTTTCAAGGAGATAGGTGCAGGGGCTTGGGGGAAATTGCACCTTAAGCTGCTGACAAGCAAAACTCGTGACATGGGTGACCTTGTGTGTGTTAAGGTGCAGCAGGGTGAAAGCTACAGGGATGGTAGCCCCTGCTGTCACCATGAAGCCTGCCAGCTATCGAGGAGATAGGTTTAGGGGTTCTGGGGCTCTGCACCTCTAGCTGCTTGACATGCAATACTTGTGACATGAGTGCTTTTGCAACTGTCTGTCGTGGGGTGGTGGGGAAGACACTTCTGCAGGCCTGGCTGTTAAGCTACTGTGTTACCAGTTACCAGTCAGTCATGACTCACTCAAAGATCAGCTCAATACACAGTACCTAGCTACTAATGGCTACTAGATAATTAGTTAGTTAGCAATGATTAACACCTACAAAACCACAGACTAAGGAGAGAAAATAATACAGACAATCAACTGCCCCAAGACAGAGACAGTTGCACAAGCACCCATGTCACGAGTTTTGCCTGTCAGCAGCTAGGGGTGCAGAGCCCCAGAACCCAGAAGCCCTGCACCTATCTCCTTGACAGATGGCAGGCTTCTTGGCCACAGCAGTGGCCACCATCCCTGCAGCTTTCACCCTGCTGCACCTTAACACACAGTGTAACCCATGTCACGAGTTTTTCTTGTCAGCAGCTTGAGGTGCAGTTTCCCCCAAACCCCTTCACCTATCACCTTGAAACTTGGTAGGCTTTGTGGCCTCACCAGGGGCTACCAACCCTGCAGTTTTCACCCCCCTGTGGTGTAACACATGCATGTGATATGAGTTTTGCTTTCAGGAATTTGTGGTGTAGTTCTCCCCAAACTCCTGCACCAATTCTCTTAAATCTTGATAGGCTTCATGCTCGCTGCAGAGGCTGCCATCCCTGCAAGTTTCATCCAAATCAGACAAAAAACAACAAAGTTATAGATATTTCATTGATTTCCCCATTATACCATATGGCCGGACCTCTGAAGCTTTTCCGAAGCAATTCGGAAAGCCTAACAAAGCTAGCACTTCTATCTGGACGTGCTGCTTCCGACGCCAAAGTGTTCAAAGCTTCTCCGGATCTGAATTATGGTCTGAAGCCTTGCACAGCCCTAATGTCCAGCCTTTGCTGCCTCTTGGCAATTCTGACGGGAAACTTGAATCACGGGGCAACTTTCCAGGAATGCATTTCCAGTTGGACTTCAGCTGAAACATGTTTTGAATCATATTGAAAGTAATGCATATTTTAGAGATTTGCAAAGAATCAGAGTACACAATTATGAATGTATAACTTAGTTTTTGCTATTGTATAACAACAAATCCAAGGCAGGACACTTTTTGTAGTAGAAGAATAAATACCTCGCTTCCTCTCCAGGTAAGGAAGAAACAGAATATAGTTCTCCTCTTTCTAGGACATTTATATTGTAATCAAAGCTCCCCCCTACCAATTATAATCCCCCTTTAAAAAGAAACACCATTTCATCTCCCTATTTCTGGACATGAAACAGTGAAAGTGACAGGTTTTTAACTTGTTGAGGAGTTTGAGTTTCATGCTTCCACAAGATGGCCCCGGCCTTTTGGTAATGTCACACTAAATGCTGACTACCCAGTTTTTCTTTTAAGGTTGTATTCCAGTAAATGACATGTGAGCTTAAGGTCAGATCCAGAAAAGTATTTGACCTGTTCAGGTGACAAATGCAAACTAAATCCAAGTGAACAATCCACAAAAACCAGATGTGACTACTTTCTATTTGGGAACTGGTAGCTACCTACGTTTTCACCAGTGCAGTTGCCTAAAGGTTTGCTAATATCTTTGTCTAGTATCAGCACCATCTTGACAAAACTGTGCATCTTGGAATCTGTTTTCACCTATGGTCCCTTGGGATTATCTAAATAGGCATGCCTATGCCCAAATCCTAGTTAGGTGGCTTTTTGTTGATCCCTTGCTGTTCCCAAACACATGATAGTCCTGCAGGGTGTGTGTGCGTGTGTGCGCGCGCGCGCACAGGTGCACGCTTGCACATGAGAGAGGAGAATGTATTAAAAAATAAATAATCCCTGCATTGCCCAATGCTGTCACTGCCCCATGATCCCAGCCTGGCCCTGCCTGCCTTTCATGTTCCCAGATGCTGCTCCCCCGCTACCTGGCCAAATGCACCCTGCCTGAAGGTGTCACAGGACAGTCTTTATAGAGACCCTGCTCACTTCATCTGGACCCTGCCCACCAACCCTGTGGTGGCTTCATGGAGGACAGGCCAGGGTGCAGTGGGGCTGGTCCAGTGGTGGTGGTGACACTGGCAGCAGCAGCTGGAGGGATTGTCATCACTGGGGCTGCCTGGAGCAACCATGGCACCCCAGGGGCAGTGGACTGGTTGTATATACCACAGCCTGGGTTGGGCCCATGCCTGGGTCAGACAGGGCTGAGGAATCTACTGTAGGCCAGATAAAATCCCTGGGTGAGCCAAATTCACTCTGTAGGCTGTATTTTGCTCACCCCTACCTTACGCTGAGTTCTTAAGTCTATTTGTGGGCTTTTGGCATTAGAGTCTAACTTGGCTTCATCTTTCTTGATCTAGATTCTAGGCAGCTTTAGAAATGAAGTATGCTAATTTAAAATCTCTCTTCAGTGGTTGAGTAATTAACATGACATATTTACTCGCATACCATACACTTTCCTCCCAAAAATTAGCCTTCCAAGGTGGGTGTGTATGTCTTAAGCACAGAAGCTGATTTTCATGGAGCACTGTAAGATGGCTCCTGCTGGTTTTCTTTCTCTTCCCTCCAGCAGCTGCCTGGATGGAGTGATGGAATCCAACAGGGTCAGATCCAAGGGTCTGCAATGGTGCTGTCACACCCTGTTATGATTTCTGCTCCACCCAAAGTTTAAAACGAACTGCCCAGCAGTAGCAGTGGCATTTCTCTTCAGGTAGTGCTAAGGGAGTTAATTGATTTTTATGGCTCATCATAATCTAACTGTTTCCTGCTGATTTGCTCTTTATTCCACAGTTGTTAATTACTCTCTTAAATGGTCTTGATGTTACACTAATTAAGCCGTCCATTTTGGCTGTATGTTAGCTACTCCTAGTCTCTCTCCTATTTCACAGCCGTACAGACTGTTGGGGTTGGGGTTTTTTTGCTTTTTTCAAACCCCTAGATCTTCGTAGGAAAGGGAGAGTAAGCTGATAATTTAGGCTTTGTCTCTGCTCTGTGTGATTGTAATTGGAAAAATCTTTTTTCCTTCTTTCTGTCTTCCCAAAAGCAAGGTGCATGTCTCATTTGGGAATTAGTGGTATGCAAGAAAATAGGTACTTGGCTATTGACTGTGTCATGGAAGGATGAGCTTTTTAAATTAAAAATACAGGAGCATTCTATATTACTCTCTTAAAACTAGTTCACTTGTATTCATCATTTATTTTAATACTAACAGTGCCTTTTGTGCTGCTCACCTTGCTGACATTAGTGCTGCAGATTCACAGCATGATTTCTTTGTAGGGAAAATGGCACACTTGCAGACATGTGATGTGATTCCAATATATGGCTAATGACAAGTCCTTTTTAAAATAGCTTTTTATAATAACAATATAATAAAGAGTTGTTGTATAGCGCTTTGCTAGTATAGACCTTCACAGAGGGAATTACTTTAGCAACATAAAGTCTGGCCTGATTTTTTTTGGAAGGGCCGAAATCTCATTTGTCATCTGTTTTAAATGTGAATTGCATGATTTGTCTCCTCTGATAACCAAGTCAGTACTAAGAGTGGTACATCTTCACCCTGTAAGCAAAGAGTAGATTAAAGACTATCATTTATATTGTGTATATTAACCAAGTTCTGCTTCCCCTCTAGTCTTTGCCATTCCGTACTGGAACTGTGGAGTAATACTTCAGCATTCATGCTCTTTTTTTCTTCCAGTTCCTGATTGGAGAAACAGGGAAACAAGACTTCTAGAAGAAAGGAAAAAAGGAATTAAAAATGATCTAAAACAGTCTCTTCAATTACTCACAAGTGTTGCAGGGCAGAGAATTTTTGGGGACAGGGCAGCCATCCTGCCTGCTCCCTAAGATGAATGGGTGAGTTGCCAATATCAACCCCAAGTAAAAATGATACCATCCTCTGGCATAAGAAGACAGCTGTGACTTCTCTCTTGCCAGTCTATGCTATCTCTAGCTAGGCAATTTTGGGGGATAACTACCTACTGCAGGAAGTCTTCTCCAGTGTTCATCCAGTAGTTTTCTTGAATAGGGGGATTAAGGTACAGATGCAAAACCTCTCTTCACCACATACTGTACCATGTTCTTAGCCAAACTCCATGTGTTTGGTGGCTTTTGCACCTTCTGGTAGTTCCTACAATTAGTTTCTAGATATTTAAATTGAAAATTATTAGCTTGAATGTCTTGCAGATCTCAACTGCCATGCCTTTACAGGAAGAGAAAGTATTTCATCCAGAAATGTACCTTCATAGGGCAACATCAGTACCTAAATTGTGCTGCTAAGCAAACATGGTTTTGAACAGTGTGGCTATGGCTACCAAACAGAGGAAGATGCATGTTCTTATAATAATTGTTGCCCAGTTGGCTTTCAAGGTAAACTCTGTATCAGTACATTGCATTAAACTTTTGGCCTCGTGTAATGGTCATGGTGTTACAACATTACCACTTTGGCCATATTCATAATGGATGGAGCTAATTAGCCATTTTAGTGTAGAGCAGGGGTTCCCAACATTTATGTGCCCAAGGACACATTCAAATTTAAAAGAAAAAGTGGTGGGTGTCAATATGACAACATTTTTTGTTGGAATGATTTTTACTGATTGTGAAAATGTGCATAGGCACCTGAATAAACCTTGCGGGGGGAGGGGGCACCATGGCATCCATGGGCACTGCATTGGAAACTGCTGGTATAGAGTATGTCAGAGCAGGTTCCTTCAACAGCTTTCTTGACTCAGCTGGTGATTCCATCGCTTTGCCTGATGTAAGACAGGCATAGTCTTATCTTCCCCACCTGGGTCTGACCTTTGGACAAGAGACAAGTAAATAGAAACCAGAGAGCAAGTATTTGGACTTGTCTTTTGCTACCTGATATTAATAATTCTGAAACATTCAGGGTACCTTAAGCATTTTCTGATAACCAGTTGAAAGGTTGTACAAATTAGGTCTGGAATACAGATACTTTATATAGGAGACTTTTATCATATTTACTGAGCCACACTACATCTCAAAGCTTTCCAAACTTTTGCTTTTAGCCATGGGGTGTAAAAAGAGTCCTGTTCATGAATAAGTAATCCACTTGAACAGTTCTTGACAGATGAGACAATACAATCTTATGGGAGTAGACAGGCATATGCATCTTTATGTAACAACATTTTAAATGCATTCATAGAAACTCGCATCATCCCTTTTTACAATGGGACAGCCTTCCAAACTGTTGTTACTTTTTCTCCTATTTCTCAGTTTAAGATAATGAACTTATTTAGTTTCCCTTTGTTTTGCTCACCTAAACTTGCATATGGAATTTAACTTTGTTCTGTAGTTTCTGATACTTTAAACATTTCATAAAATAATGCATCCTAACTGTGTGTGTCTGTAGATAATGGTATCATTGCATTATTTAATATCTAAAGGTTGAGATGATTCTTTTGTCTTAATGAAAAGATGACATCTTGCTTTCTGTGTTTTTTGGTTGGGGCATTGCTATCTTAAGTGATCCCAAAGGCAGTGCCTTAGATGTTGGCCTGAGCTCTCTTCCACCAGAAATAATGCTGCTTGTCTTCTCTTGCTGTAGGAAGGGGAAAGAGGAGACATTAAACAAAGGATTACTTACCAGTAATTATGTTCATTATCATCTTCCCCCACATCTTTATCCTGGTTTCTTTTCCGATGGTTACATAGAGTTGTACAAAAAGAAACGATGCTTGGTTTACATGGTCTTGTCTTGTGATTCTTTTTTTTCCATCTGCAAACATCTTCGCATCCTGATCAGAGGAGACATTTCATGTTGTTCTGGCTGGTGGTATTTTAAAGAAAAAACACTGTATACCTTGGAGGAAGAGGCTGCAATAATTACTGTTAGCTATTCATTTTTGATTTGACAGTTATGCATCATATATGGCATTTTATGACATGTTCACAAAACCTTGTTTTATGTGGCATTTAATACTGAATGTATGTGGACTCAACCCACCCAATTCCAGTTGGTGACCTGATTTTGTTGACGTAACAATTCATTTATTTTTAGGTGGTGAAAACAGTTGGGCTACGTGAAGTTTGGTTTTTTGGGCTGCAGTATGTGGACAGCAAAGGCTATTCAACGTGGCTGAAGCTGAATAAAAAGGTTAGGTATTCTTAAATGTTCAAACAATTTCAATTTTAAGTTGTTTGTTTTCAGACTTGCAACAAATTCAGTAGACTTACTGTAATGTTGGTATATTATAGTTGTGTCCAGCTGAAATGTGGGTAAATTGCTTCTTTATGTTACAGACTGGTACAGTGGTGTATATGTGCAGGTTAAATGGATTTAACTATAAACAAGCAGAATCATTTTGCAGAGTTGTAGCAGCATATTTTGCCTCATCCCAGAGCAAACCCTTCCCCCTTCATCTCCTTTCATGGAAAAACCCTAGGTCACAGAAATCATGGGTGCAACAGACCTGCAGCCTCAAGTATATGATGCACTCATCTTTTGATGTATAGTTTTCTGCTATTTAGATAGTTTCTTTAGATTCCATATAACAATAAAGCAAATATAAATCAGAACATTTTAAAACATGAAGTTGGTCTGAAGAAATCCAGCTTGTTTCCAAGATTTAAAGCACCTGCTTGACTGTGCTTTACAAATAGTTCCATGGAACTCATTGAATGAGCTCACTGGGAATATTCCCAATAACATAAAATTAACTGCGCACTGATGTGATTGCAAGATCAGGATCTCTTTCACTTTTTTTCTTAACACTTATTGTGGATTGCTATAGTACTTGATGTTAAAGGGTTTTTTCCATCTAATTTTTCTTCTTATTTATTGTTTAATAGTTTTATCTCAGTAATATTTAGTGCTAAAAATTTAAATAGGTCAAATTGCCTGGGCAGCTACACAAAAATACAGATTTCTGGTAAAATGCTAGGCAAAATAATAATTAAAATAAAATAAATTTGGTGTAGAAAGATATGGCACAGTTAATGCAATAAGTTCATCACCTTCTAGCAAAAGATGGAGTGTAGAATACAAAGAATTTTAGGCTCCCTTATTTATAGTGGTAAGCCAAAGTTTTAAAGTTTAATTTTATTCCAGATATTTAAGACTGAGCATGCCACAGTTCTTGCTAAGAAACAGTTTTTGAAATCCCAGTGACATCAGGTGAATTACTTTCAGTAACTTATTCTTTTTATATTTGATATACATCATAAGAATCATGTTTTCAGATCTTCGTTGTAGTAGGTAAAAATTAACACAAGTCTACAATAAGCTTTTAAATGAGACCTTTAAATTGCCTTTCAGAGCTGTCATGTTTGCTAATTCCATGTAAATTATTCAGTGCCCTGTGAATTGCAAGTCATTTTTACAGTATGCTTGCCAAGGGGGAGTTGGATTACAGCGTGTAGTAGCTAGTGAATTTTCTTGCTGCTAAAATAAATAACAAACTATTGCTTACTTCACTTTCATGTCTACTTTTCTCCAATCCAGGTAACACAGCAAGATGTAAGGAAAGAAAATCCTCTCCAATTCAAGTTCAGGGCCAAGTTTTTTCCAGAGGATGTATCTGAGGAATTAATTCAAGAAATAACTCAGAGACTGTTCTTTCTGCAAGTGAAAGAGGCTATTCTAAATGATGAAATCTACTGTCCGCCTGAAACTGCAGTTCTACTGGCTTCTTATGCCGTGCAAGCAAAGTATGGTGATTACAATAAGGAGATTCATAAGCTAGGCTACTTGGCCAATGACAGACTTCTTCCCCAGCGGTAAGTGGGAATGAAACTACTACTGCTGCTTTGTAGATGCTACTTTAACTTGCTGGTAACACACTTTTTTTAGGTTTTTAAATTCCAAATGTCAGTTGATCTTTAAAGCAGTACATGCTAGTTGCACTTTTTTGGAGAGTGAATGTGTTGGCTAAAAGTTAGGATCTCCTACTTTTCTCCTAACTTGGACTTTGAGTAGTGAAGAAGAGGCATCCCAGTTGTGATTCTTCTGAGAACTGCGTTTGAATGCCTCATTAGCTATATCCTTTGATAATTGCACAGATTTACTCAAGTGGCTGCTTTTGTTCCAATGAGGTAATACCTCTGGGGTGTATGATCTCTTATTCTGAGCTAATATGCATGGTTTAATATTCTTTGCTCTCTTCTGGAAACATACCATCTGCTAAATTAAATATAGGAACCATTCAATTAGCAAGTTAATGTGGAATCCTCAATACCAATATTTTTCCTTCAGTTCTTGAAGCAGCCTTCTTCTTTTGTGGGGGAGGGGGAGTTTGGGAAGATACCATCTTAAAATATTTACAAGTATGTATAACTTAAAAGAATTAACAAAAAATACACAAATAGAAAGAATATTATTCTAAAAATAAATGTTCCCCCTGTAGATATCCCACCTAAAAACTTAAAGCTTGTTAAGAA
This sequence comes from Caiman crocodilus, assembly GCA_030014935.1. Classification (NCBI taxonomy): domain Eukaryota; kingdom Metazoa; phylum Chordata; order Crocodylia; family Alligatoridae; genus Caiman; species Caiman crocodilus. The sequence continues at coordinate 169,236,679 of JAGPOW010003316.1, forward strand.
CTTGGTAGCAGTACTGTTTTTAAAGTTGCTGATAGCATCATGTTTTCTGGTGCATCTTGACAATGGACAGAGTATTAGAGGATGAGTACCTGTAATCATAATACACAGTTCTATTAGTGTATTTTGTTAGATCAGGTGGGACATACTTCTGTATCACTAAGTAAATGTTTACTTGGTTATTTGATCAGTGTAAATTAGATGCTATGAGATTTTGAAACAAATAACAGGAAAATTCTTTTAGTAAATAACGACATAGTAGTGACATTTTATTTACTATCTCGGTTGCTTATACTAGAAATGAGATTGAGAAATTCATTTAAAGAACATAATACATTTGAAATCTGTATTTACCCAAATCCAAGATGACTTTGAATTTAAAGATGATAGCCAGTTAGATTCTATACATGGAAAACTATTAATTTATTTATAATTTTCCATGTATAGAATCTAATCATTGGGCAGTCATCTTTAAATTTGTGCCCTCATTGCTGTGGTGGGGGCAAGGGGCCAGACCCTGCCCCCTGGCCTCCTGAGCCTATCCTGCTGCCCAGGGCGTGCTGTTTACTCTCCTGCCTTTGCCTGCCTTCCCTCTGCCCTGTGCTTGTCCCTGCACACGTGGCCTTCCTGCTGCTTACCTTCCGCTGCGGCTCTTCTCTTTCTCCAGGACAGTCAGGGGTAGCAGTGGACTCAGCCCGGCTCCATCCCAGCCTGGCCAGGGTGAAGCATGGGAAATAGCTCCAGACCCGGCCAGGTCAGGGCTAAGAGGGGCTGATGCTAGAGCAGCTGGAAAGCGGCAAGATGGGAGACAGGCTTGAGAAGGGTGGGCCCTGTGCTCCTCACAGACCACATATGGATGTCCCCAGTGTGCTTCCCCACCCTGTTTCCCTGACTGTGTGAACTCCCCTGTGTTCTCCTTATGAGCCCTCTCCCCTGCCAAATCAGCCACCCTGGCCTGGGGCCAGAATTGGCTCAGCTGAGGGTTTTGCCATAAACTTGGGGCTGAAGCCAGAGTTGAGCCACTGCCTATCCCAAGCCTGTAGTCAAATCTAAGATAAAGCTTTCTTTTCCTGATGTTGTGGGGGGGGTCATCTTGGATTTGAGTAAATATAGCAATCAATTTTTTAAAAGGAATTTACAGTGATATCAAGAACTACACTTGCTTCACAGTTACTCCATATTTTTGCAATCACACTTGCCTTCTAGTTGCTCCATATTTTTGTAATCCATGTATTTTTGCAATCTCCCCTGCCTATATCTTAATTTTTTTCCCTATCCCTGTCTAAAAGACCTGCAACATTAAGAAAACTGTGATTCTACAAATACTTAAACCCCTCAACTTTACTTACGCTAGTAGTCTCATAAATGTTAACAGGATTGCATATGTTAGTAAAGTTTCAGATTCCTTAATTTTTTCCTATAGAGAGGAGAAGGTGAAAACGACCATATGAAATGTGTTGAGAAACACAAAATAAACAGGAAAGAGTAGTTAAATTTTTGTTTTGCCAATCTCCTAGGTTTGGGCTTGTTACAACAATAGGTAGAAAAAGATTAAGACACGAATATAACTTTTATGTTGATGGTATTTCTGTAAGTATTTGAAATTGAAATTTTCAGTATGTAAAGAAAGTGTCTAGATCCCCTGAATATTCTGTTTTTATTAATACAGTTAAGACTATCAATATTATAGATAAGATAGAATATTATTATTATACTAATCTGATTTTTTCCTATTGGAAAAATATACCTTAAATGTTATGTGAATTTATTAATAATTTTTGTTTGGTGTGTTTAGTTCTGTTTTTAAATTAGAAATTGTTTGTGCTCTTTTCTTACCTGGTTTTGAATTCTCAGTCCCATTTGAACTACTCTTCATTGCTAACACAAAAAAAAGTTTTAAAATAATGGCAGTTAGATTGTTTCATAATCCAGCCTTTGAGGCTAACAGGCTGAACCTGAAGTGAGAAGACCTGAAGTTTTATTGTAATACTAGTTATATACCAGTCAAATCATAGACATTTTACAGATTACAGCCCATGGGTTCACATGAGAGATTATAGAAACCAAATTATTGGCTTGTCGCAGATGACCATGATGAATTTGGGTCCATTGTATCTCCTGAACATGAAAAGATGGTAGAAACATTAATATCATAGGACTGGATGGGACATCAGAAGGTCTAGTTCAGTGCTTTGCTCAAGGCAAGATCACCCCTGACTAAACTATGCCAGTCAAGTGTCTGTCTAGCCTACTCTTAAAAATTTCTAGGATGGAGATCGGGGGTTGGACTTGATGATCTACAAGGTCCCTTCCGACCCTAAATCTATGAGTCTATAAATTCCACAACATATCCCAGTGCTGAATTTCCATTTTATAGTGAGGAAGTGTTTCCTAATCTATAACCTAAAACTTTTGTGGTAGAGTTGGAGGCCATTGCTCTTAGTTCTTTCCCCAGTGGCAAAGGTGTCAAACTTGCCTGAAGCCCTGGGCTGGATCTGAACTGTGGGGCACAGGAGCTGTCTCCACGAGCATCTGGGCAATGGTGTCTGGGGACAGAGAGTCCAGTGGTGGCAGTGGGTCCAGGGGGAGGGCTATAAACTTTACTGATAGCCATAGACAGCAGGGCTCCCCTAACACTGGTTCACATTCAGCTTAAGGTCTACTGAACCCCCCAGGTCCTTCTGTGCAGCACTATATACAGCCTGGGGAATGACTGGCTTGGCTTTGTGCACACGGGTATTCTGTCCCAAATGCAGGACTTTGCACTTGTCCATCTTGAATGTCATCTGATTGATCGTGCACTATTTTTTCCAGTTTTCCGAGGTCATTCTGGATTCTTTGACCTCCAGAGTGCCTGCAACTCCACCTAATTTGGTGTTATCTGCAAATTTTCTAAGTATGCACTCAATCCCATCTTCCAAATCATTAGTGAAGATGTTAACAGTACTGGACCCAGGACAGTCTCCTGAAGAGCCCCTCTTACACTTCCTCAGAGCAAGACACTCAGCCATTCATGACTAGTTATTGAACATGATCCAACCAGTTATGTATCTGGTTGTACTTCTGGTGCTTTCATCTAGCTTTTTATTTCCATAGCTTATTAATGAGAATGTTGTGGGAGACTGTCAAAAGCCTTCTAATGTCAAGTTATATCACATCCACTCCTTCCCTATCCATGCAGCCTGTCACCTTGTTGCAGCAGAAAATCAAGTTGATTGGACATGACTTGTTCTTGGTGAATGCATGCTGGCTGTTTCTAATTGCCATGTTCTCCTTTGAGTATTTGAAAATATATTCTTGAGGACCTGCTTCATGATCTTTCCAGGTACTGAGGTTTAACTGACTGGCCTGTAATTCTCTAGACTCCTGCACATGCACTCATGCACACATACATTTTGCCTGCAGATAGACCTGGCACTGCTCATCTGGTCTGCTTGTCAAGCAGTTCAGGCACCACGGCTCTCAGATATATCCTGTCTTGCCCTGCCTACTGGAAGGCATCTAGTTTCTCTAAGTAGTCCCTAACCTGTTCTTCCATTAGTCTAAGCTGCTTATCCCTTATCCTATTAGGGCTGCCAACTCCACTTGTCATCTGGTAGCTGACCTTATTCTTGAAAGCTCACGTAAAAAAGGCATTACATTCTTCAGCCTTCTCAGCATTATCCAAAACTAGATTGCCTTCTGCATTCAGCGAGGGGGACTTGCACTTCTGTTGGTCTTCTCCTTATTTCTTGACATACTTGTAGAATCCCTTTTATTATTATTTTTTCAACTTCCTTGCCAGCTGCACTTCCAGTCATGCTTTGGCTTTCCTGCTTTTCCTCCCTCCTTGCCCATACAATACTCTTATTCCTCTTCCTTGGTAACATGATCAAGTTTCCCGTTTTTGTAAAATTCCTTTTTGATTTTCAGTTCATTGAAAAGATTGCTGTTGAGTCAAGCTGATCGCCCAGGAGGTGCTATGGGAGATCAGCCTGACTTCAGGTAACTGTGAGGTGCTAAGAGAAACACCACTATCTCCGCCCCTTCACTTTGTTTTGCAAAGGAATAAATAAGAAGGGTGTGGGTCTGCAGTAGAAGTGAAGAGGAAGAATGTAGAAATGTTGGGCTGCTACTGTTGAAAAATGCATGCTTAGTTGCATGCACAATACGTCCAATCCAGAATGGAGTCTTGAAATACTCTAAGCAGCTGAATCAGTTTTTCCATGCAAGAAAAGGGCTATTAAGTTGCTTTTAATTTTTCCTAAGTTTAGAAAAATCCAGTCCTTTCATTTTATTATCATTTGTCTTTGGGAAGAGACCCTTTTGCTGGAAAACTTCAAACTTAAAGGTAAAAGTCTTGTGATGAGGCAAGCATAGAAAAATAAAGGACTTACAACTTAATGTCTTGCAGCTATAATGATGCTGGTTAAACCTGTGCTTGGTATGAGATCTGTTGTTTAAATTGTAAGCTGTTTGGGGCAGACAGCATCTTATGTATGTACTTGAACAGTGCACTGGTCTGTTTGGATCCTAGAAGCCTCAGTCACAAGCTTACCTAAAGATTTTAATATTCTACTGTCAACACCTTTATCTAATATTCAGTAGGTAGAACTTTTTGTCCAAGATTAAAACTCTTATGAACTTGCTACTCACATCGTTTTTGAGTACTTGCTACTCATAGCCTTTTAAAAGGTGGTCATACTGTAAGAATTGTAATGTGTTGTTTTTGAGATACAGCTAAAATATTTAATTTGTAATTTAAGCCTACACAGGCATTTGGTAACAGGCATCTGAAGTTTGTGGTGTCAATTCATCTACCTGCATGATTCCAAAGGATAGAGTAGGTGAGGAGGAGGAGGAGTAATAAAAACCTTTTTGTCAGCAGAGTGAGGACAGTAAATTCAGTTAAGCTGATCTTTTCGGTAAGATGATACTCGATGCATTTTCTTTTCTGACCAGACGCCAGGAATGCTTAAAAAGTTACATATTAGGAATGAAAACATAAAATATCCTTTGTTTGGTTTTAAGAAGGCACAAAATGACGTTTTCTTTATAAAAGTATTGCTCAGGCACTCAACTTCTGTGCTATGCTGATAAGTTTTAAGAAGTACTTGTCCATGATTGTCATCTGACATGAATAAACTTTACTGAAGTTTAAAAACTGCTTGTTGTAATGGTACTATTTTTTTTAAAGTTTTCTTCTAAAAAGATATTGATACTAAGAAAATAAAATGGGATATCATAGTGCTATAGTTCTAAAATGAAATGGAACCATGTAGGTCTGGGCATATTTGTGGCTACGTAGATTGTGTGCGTGTGTGGAAAGACTTTGTGTTTGGGGAGGTGTGTGCATGTATTTGAACTGATATCTTTGTGTATTTAAGGGATCAGGTTGCTGGTCTATTTCATTCCATCCTTTTGTTTCGCTTTGTTTAACTGACAGGGTCTTGGAACAGCACAAACTGACCAAAGAGCAATGGGAGGAAAGAATACAGAACTGGCATGAAGAACACAGAGGGATGTTGAGGTAACTATTTACGAGTAATTCTTCCAAGATAAGTTTTCTTTATTTGAAATTAGTTTGATTTTTGTTTTAAAACTCCTCTTTTTCACCCCCGTTTAAACACAGGTTAAGAAGGATGGTTTAGTGAAGAGAGTACAGGAGCAGGGTGCCAGAGACTGAGGTTCAGTTCTGAATACGTCCGTACACTTCCTATGGGACCTTGGGCAAAGCTGTTATTTCCCTGACGTGCAAATTTCCCATCTGGCTATAATATTTCCCTAGCTCACAATCATGGGTGAGGATAAAATTTAATCATCGTGGGCATCTTTATACATGCTCTGCAGATGGGGGAGGAGGGGTGCTTTAATTAGAGCAACTCAAAGAACTGCTCTAATGGAAGTGCCCACAGCATCTCGTGTATTCAGCATCCCCTGCTTTAAAATGGCAGGAGCACTTTTAACTAAAGCTTGCTCTAGTTTAAGTGCCCCTGCCGCCATTTTGAAATACAGGGATGCTAAATACATGAGATGTAGAGGCTGTTGGAGCATGCCAATTAGCACACTCCAGCGTACCCCATTAATCAAGCCTGCTCGGACATGCTGTAGTTACAGCATGTTGGAGCAGTGTCCCCACATGTCTATAGGCACCCTATGAGGACCGTGGATATGAAGGTGGTAAGAACTGTATAAATATCTGAATAGATGTCTCCACAGTGCTTACGAACCCTCCAGAAGATTTAAATGAAATTAATTTGAAATGCAAAACTTAAGCAATCTTTAGTTCCCTGCTTCTCCGTCTAGCTCATTTTTTGTCTTTTAATTATACTATCTTCTCTCCTCAGGGAGGATTCTATGATGGAGTACCTCAAGATTGCACAAGATTTGGAAATGTATGGAGTTAACTATTTTGAAATAAAGAATAAAAAGGGAACTGAATTGTGGCTAGGTGTTGATGCTTTGGGTCTGAATATTTATGAGCATGATGACAAGTAAGTTGTTAACATTTTATATTTTTCTCCTGTGCAGGAGCCCTTGCTGAAGTTGGGGTCTATATATAGGACACACTGTACCTATATGTAGCAAGGGATGATTTTCGTCCTAAGAAAACTACAATTTAAATAAAAAGACAGAAAGAGCGGAACAAAAGAACTACTCTGGTTGTAGTAGGAATTGCCTTGTAGATTTCAAAAGTGTATTTCATATCCAGAGGTTTTAATGACTTTTAAACTTTTCCTTGTATTGTTGCTTTCTTGCTTTCCATACTCTTAGGATCTTAATTTCACTGGAAATGAGAACACGGACAGTCAAATATTCTCATAGCACAGATGAAACAACTCCTTAAATAGGAAGCATTTTACTTGTAATAACTTCAGTTAGAAGTAGAGCAGTGAGAACATCAAAAGCTGTCCTGTCCATCAAAAATGTAATTTTTTTTCATTGAGGAAAACTAATAGATTAAAACATCTTTTTCAGTTTAGGAATTTAGGAATGCTTTCTGTTTGCCCATTCCTTGAAGAAGGAAAAGTTAAAAACTTGCAAAATAAGTATCTAAAAGCAAAAAAACAGTTATTCTACTTTCTTTCTTCCCAAACACTTTAAGAGCTGCTTATTATATGTGCTTTCTAGATCTTAAATATCATGTGATACAAACAGCAGATTCAGGATGACTTGAAATGAAACATAGTGAATCAAGCATTATAGATAGCTGATACCCATTATTTTCAAATTAACTGCCTCCCCTGATAAACATACTCCCTGAGAGTTTCTTTGGTAAATATGAATTGTCATTAGATAGCAATATAGCTCTGAAAAGGCGAAGGAAAAATCGTTTAGAATGTTCAAATAAAAGGCTTCCTTTCTGATGATCTGATGAAGCATGCCTCATTGTCCAAGTACATTTGCAGTTTTAACTTCTAATGCTTGTAACTGAGATGATGCAAGTGGAAAATACTTTTAGTCCAACTGAGAAAAACACCATGGTTGAAATAATTTAAATATGTATACTTATTTCTGGTATTAGTATAATTGATTAGATTATTTAAATAATCTCATGTAGGGGATAACATTTCAAATTGAATGATAGGATTGTAGCAGCATGCAATTCTCATGTAACTTTTAAACCATCTTCTCTAACTTACTTTTGGTTAAATTTCAGTGTTTGTTTTAATGAAGCCATGCTTTGGAGTGAGCATTTCTTTTGAGAAATTGTTTGTCCCCTTAAATGAAGGGTATGTTTAAAGTAAGGGTCAACAAATTATGATATTCATTACTTGACTATAATATGAATACTGTGTGTCAAAGTTTGACGCTTGTAACACCCTTTCCTGATGCATCACAGCTGACTATCAGCACCATACCAGCTTGCAGGACTAACTGTATAATAATAAATCATTTGGTAAATTATCTCATTAACTATCATTCCCTGAAGGTTTTTCCAAAAAATCACTTTAATATTAAAACTGGAACCGAGAAAATGGCATAATTGATCCGTTTTGATATTTGTTGGAAAATACACCATTCATGCTTCTTATTAAATATTAAGAATTAATTTTTTCTTTTTGAAGGTTAACACCCAAGATTGGTTTTCCTTGGAGTGAAATCAGAAACATCTCATTTAATGACAAAAAGTTTGTCATAAAGCCAATTGACAAAAAGGCCCCTGTGAGTAAAGACTGAATCTGTGGGTTATTTTTTTCTTTGTGGAATTTAAGTATACATTTATGCTATTGTGGCACTTGCATGAGTGTGGAATTCTTTCCTGCTAATTTTAATTGTCTCTGAGGCTTTCTTTACCTTACACTGACTATTTAGTGGCAAAATAACAGATGATCAAATATAAATGTTCATTTTAAACTATACAGGGAAAAAATATGTGTTTTCTTACTTTTTTGCTGCCCACTACTGCAACATCTTCCTTTTGAATTGTAGATTGGGTCCAAAAAAACCCAAAAAACCCCAAACCCTTCATGTGTTAGCCAGTAAATTCAAATGCATCAATGAGTTTCAACCATTTTGGAAGACCAAATAAATTATTTGTGCATATGCCCTACCTTGAAGAGTCCAAGCATGTTCTTGAATGGCTCTTCCAATTAATAACCTATAGATAGCTGCTCTTGGATTGACCAAAGGAAGAATTTCAGTTCCTGTAAGACTAAACATAGTCTTTTAAACCTAGACATATATTATTGGTGTATTAAAATGTTGCCCTAAGGGGTCAGGCCAATGCTCAGGATCTCAGTATTGCACTGTTAGACAAGAGGGCGTGGTGTACAATTGCACGTATACAAACACACACAAATCAATTAGGTGCATACACACACATTCTACCGGCTCAGGCACATACACATTCATACCAGTGTAGGCACATGCATACTTAGACACACAGATCACTAATTCGTATATCATGCGCACAATACCATACACACACACCCACCATTCACACTAGCAACTCGGATACACACATGTTCAAAACAACTAGCCTAGGTTCATGCACACCTATTACCAGTTTAAGCCCATACATGCTACACACACCAAATTTAGACAGAATCAGTTACCAGTTACCAACCCCACATCTAATACACATGCGTGAATTACTAATGTATATGCCACACACACACACACAATGATATGTATATATGTGTATTCACTAATTCATACACATACCACCGACCTACACATATACACAGGTGAGTTCCTAAATTGGGTGTTGTGACCTGTATGTATGTATGTGCTTGGTTTACTTGGGATCCCTGGGGAAAGGCTAAGGTAAGAAGGAAGAAGATTAGGGAGTTAAAGTTACCAGGACTAGGATTAGAACCGGTAGACTACAGGGGCCTGGGCTGAAGAACTGAAGCTCGGGGGTAACTTTAGGTTAATTGATCTTAATTGATTAAAAGAACACGCAAAGCCTGCAGAACAGGTAAGCAATGCCACTGGAGCCAGAGCTATGAGGGAGCCAAAAAGGTAGGTAGGGAGAGGGAAAAATGGGACTAAGGGAAAGTGTGGGTGTTAAAGAGGGGCTGTGGATGTGGGGAGCCAGAGAATGTCTCTGGGGCAACTAGAGCAATTGCAGGGAGCGGCAGTAGGTGGTGGGAACTGGAGAAAAGCTTCAGCTGCTGGAGAAAATTGCAGGACAGCTAAGAGGAACTGGAAAGCTGTGGGGCAGGAATGACTACAGAAGGTGCTGGGGAAGCCTGAAAACAGCAGAAAATTACGGGAAAAGCAGCAGAAGGCAAGGCAGCAGGAAATCAGAGAAAGGTAGCAGAAAGTCGCATGGAAAAGGCAGTAGGTACTGGAAGCTGGAGAAAGGCTCCTGCTGCTGAAGAAAACTGCAGGACAGCTATGGGGATCTGGGAAGCTGCAAGAGGGGGAGGGAGGGGAGAGGATTACAGAAGGTGCGGGGGAAGCCTGAAAACAGAGAGAGAGGCAGCAGAGAATCACAGGAAAAGCAGCAGGTGACAAGGCAGCAGGAAAACAGAGAAAGGCAGCAGAAAGTCACAGGGAAAAGGCAGTAGGAGCAGGAGAGGCTGAGAGGTGTCAGAAAAGGGGAGATGGAATTGGGAGGAGATCAGGAAACAAGCAGAAAAGGTGGGGACTGGAGCTGAGAGAGAGAGAGAGAATGAGGCTGTAATTTAAGATAAGGAAGGGACTGGGATTCTGTAAAACATGACCCAACTCGGGGCTGCAAATGACAGTGGTTTTATGGAACAAGGGAGATAGTGACACAATGTCAAATTGGTTCCCTTGCACCCACACACACACACGCACAGACACACAATGGCAGCAGGGGTTAAAGAGGCTGGGTACAGGGGCTGAAGTCCAGGAGGAGAGAGAGTCCAAATTGTAGGAGGAGGTATGCAGGTAATATTTACCTATCCAGGCTGGAAAGGGATCCTTGTCCAGTAGGTGTTGTCCATAAGGGGGTTGCCGGCAGGGCCTCTGGGTGGATAGGTGGTGTGGCATGGTGCCAGTCCAGATGTAGAGAGCATTCCACTGGGTCTGTGTTCACTTCCCCTTTTTATAGGGGCAGATCCTGTGTGACCCAAATGACAGAAGGCATGCCCAGGCCGGGGTCAGCCCTTGGCATACTGAGCATGTGTGCTCCATGCAGGGATGTGCAGTTTCAGGTGTCTGTAATGGTAAGAGTTGCTAGTTCTGCAACGTCTTTTGTCTTTCAAATGCTGGGTTCTTGTCTCCATTCCTGGGTGAGATCCGTGGTTCCTGGATGAATCAATGCAAGGTCATAGCCCAGTCGTTACAGGCCGTTCAGTAGAGGTTTGCTACCATTGTATTTCAGTCATTCCCAATCACACTCATTCATCCAGGAACCAATTTACATGGGAGGGATACGTGACTCATACAGTTGCGACACTGAGGATGTCCAGGCAGAGGACACAAGATAGAAACTTGACATATAAAATGGAAACTTGACATGACTTTGGTTCACTTAAAAACACAGGTCTAAACCATACAATATCCATATGGAACGATAAAAATCAATATGAAATGATAATAATCAATACGAAAATGATAATAATACAGTATACAACAGTAAGAATCAATAAAAAATAATAATACAATATAAAACTGAATATCCAAAGCCAAAAACTTGCTACCAAAATAAAAATGCTTAAAGCTTATCCTAACTTACACTTACCTATAGGGAATAGAGAGGAAGGGGAAAAGTCAGAAATGATTGGGGAAGGGGAGTGAATGCAGTAAAAACAAAACAAAACAAAACTGGGGGTTTTCCTACAAATATTCAATGAAACCTTTTAGACCATAAACACTCAAATGCAAGTATTTTAAATTTTAAATATTTCTTGCTAGGATTTTGTTTTTTATGCACCTCGCCTGAGAATTAATAAGCGGATTTTGGCACTCTGCATGGGAAATCATGAATTGTACATGAGGAGGAGAAAACCTGATACAATTGAAGTGCAGCAAATGAAAGCCCAAGCTAGAGAGGAGAAACATCAGAAACAGTTGGAGAGGTATGGTATTAAACCTTCTGTAAACCATAATAAACTACTACCTTAACACTTCAAAAGATCTCAAGGGCATGGGATCTGAGTTCTTGCTGTTCCTGAAATCAAAAATCTACTACTTATTTATGTATTTAAAAAAAAAAAGAAATTGCAGGTTAGAATGGTTCATCTAGTTTTTCAACAGATAACCTTGTCTTTTGTGAAAATGTTATTACTGAAAGCTCTGTCATTTTTCATAAAGCTCTTTCTTTTGCTAAATAGTTTAAACCTCTATTGCTTGATTCTTTAAGATTTGGCAAAACTTCAAGATAGACAATACTAGTGGAACCGAATACAGCATGATTTTTCTTTGACCATTAGAAAACACTGTTGTAATTTGTAGCATCAGTATGGTCAACTGTCCAATAAAGTCTTGGACATGCTTTGGTCAAACTTTGACCAAAAATGTTTAGTTCCATTACAGGCCTGTTTTAAAGACCTTTGTGTATTCCATTTCAATACAGTATTATAATAGAATTCCTTATTTGTAGTGTAAACTGAATGTGAAACACATTCAAGACCTAAATCTGCTTTTGCAGATCGCTGTGTAAACTGAGAAACTCCTTTGAAGTCATGACTTTTAAATGGTATGGGAAGAGGATTTACTCTCCTTTGGTTTAGCACCTATGCCTGTCTACTCTGCACTTCTTTTGTTTTTTAGGGCACAACTAGAAAATGAGAAAAAGAAAAGGGAAATAGCAGAAAAAGAAAAGGAAAGAATAGAACGTGAAAAAGAAGAATTAATGCAACGCTTAAGACAAATTGAAGAACAGACAATGAAGGCACAGAAAGGTAAGTTCTTACTTTATTTTCAGATTTATATTCCACCCTATCCAAAAGTCTCAGAGTGGCTTACAGTAAACAAACTACCCAAGGACAAGATTCCCCAGACAACACTCCAAAGCAGCTCCCTCTTTCCTTCTGGAACCCACTACTCATTTTATTGTTTTTTCCCTCATTCCAAAACTTGCAAAGGTGTTAAGTTAATGCATATGGGTACTTTTAGTTCTATTATTTAGAATTGTTTTTTAAGTAATTATAACATTTAAATACTTTTCATGGACAGTTTTAGGTACAGTTCCAACTTAAACATTTTTTTTAATATTTGTTTGCTTAAAGAAATGCTTTATGTGCTTGATGCTACTGTGGTAGGTTCCTTAAACGCTATGAAATGAGAAACAAGCCAACAATAAACACAAAGAAAATTGAAAAATAAGACTTTTGAAACTTTCCAGTATTAGCAAAATAAAAGGGTATGATGAAAGGTAAACCATGTGTATATTAATCTCAATTTTTGAATATTTGTTTAATTTGCAGTATGAGTTATTTAGTCTCAAGTTTGTGAAATGCTGGGGACTTGAAGTTACATTAAGTGCAAAGTTTTAAAAAGAAAAAAAAATTGAAAATACAAAATTGTTTACTACAGCAAATGTAATGCTGCCCCCTTGTGTTTATATGTCACAACAATATCTTTAAGCACTATTAGTGTATTTACATATATTATCATCAGGGATCCTGGTTTTCTCCATTTAAAAAAACAAACAAACCCAATTCTTGTAAAAGTAACCCAAAATCCACATTTTGCCATGATCAAAATGATACACCACTAATATATAGTATAAGGCAAATGATAAATTAGGGATCCCAATTTCTCTCTGATTTAAAAAAAAAAAAATCCCCAATTTTCGAGTTAAAAAACTATCCCAAAATCTCTATATATATGGGATACTTTTTTAACCTGAAAGTTGGGGGTTTTTTAATCAGAGAGAAACCGGGATCCTTGATTTATCATCCACCTTACCATATATGAGCTGTATCAAGTAAAAACAAATCTAAAGCCAGCAAAATTGAAATTTCACTTCTTACTGCTCCCCTGATTAAGACAATTTAAAGGTGATATACCTACCAAATGGTTTATATAATTTTCTGCATTCTTGGCTACAAACTTGGAGTTTGTATTATGGAAATAGTGAGCTGCACTTTAGGGCCTCTTAGATACCACCATCTGGGGACTGATTTTGCTAGTTTCAATGATCTTTGAGCATTGCACTACTCTTAGACTCTACCAAGTGTATGTGTAAGCCCACATGCAGAAACCGCCCCCTCAAAGCTGACCAAAAGAAGCGCTGAGTGCAAAGTCAGGCAGTGAAAAAATATAAAATACAAGAAGTAATATGCCTGTGTGGTGATAATGTTAATTGTACAATCCCATTCTGTATTTTTCCGTGGGATCCTGTCTCATTCTATGTGCAGAAGGAATAAGTTGAGTCCAGATTGTAAGCGACTTACGTGAAAGAGGCTGTTGTCTAGGCCTGCTGTCTGCTTCGTAGCAGAAGTTGGAAAATGTAGTGTGTGAGGCAAGGGATATTACAGAGAAGAGATCCGATCTTTACTACACCAATTGAATGCTACTCTGGAGAAATGGGTTCCTATCTTTGTCAGTGCTACAGGATGCTTACGTGATGCAAGGAAAGGTAGTTTAACCAGGCTTCTAACAGATGGTTACTAATTATATGACGTTCTGGGAATCAGATTTGTAGATGTACTGAGCACTCGCAGCTGTAACTGAAGTCAATGGGAATGATACTTTGAACACACAAGAGTAGGGGCATATGAAAAATTTACTCTGAGGTAAAAGGGGGCATGGCATTACAGTATGTCAGCTGCTGAATAGTAACTGCTCATGTGGTTACTTCAACCCTGCAGTAATTGGAAGCTAATTACTGTGGTAACTTTAGCTAGCTCCCAGTGAAAATGGGGTAATCTGCCATGGGTTAGTTTCCATTTAGCATGGGGTAAGAGCACGCAAATGGATAGTTGCTATGGAGCTCCAATGCGTTGCAAAATGTTCTCTGTCAGTAATTGTTCCTGTGTTCACACACTACAGCTCTGTAATGCTAAGTGTGTGGAAGAATGGGTCCTAGTAGTCTCAAATTAGGCACCCAAAATTAGTATATCCTTCGAATTTTGACCTCTCCATGCCTTGGGACCCTGACTGTAAAACTTCATCTCTCACAGGGTGTTGTGAAAATCACTTCTTGTGAACGTATTGGGATAGCATTAGGCAACATATGCCTCTGCCTTCAAAGAAGGATTTGGTTTGTGTGCAGTAAGTAAGTGTGGCAGCATACATTGGAAATAGAGAATCGCTCCTTGTTAGCACGGCATGGTCCATCCTGTGCTTCACTTAGTTATATTGACTATTTACTTATTTACTAGGTTTGATTTATATGTTGTCTTTCCAAGTAAGGGCTCTGGGTGGCTTTCAGTGCAAGGCAGAAATTAGAGAAAGAGAAAGAATAATATACTACAATAAACTGTCCCCCACTCCTCTAATCAACTCACTCCCAAGCCTACCCAGAAGAATCTGCTCCCTCTGTTACTGTCTCCCAGGCCTGTACCTCCCTCTGTTATTGTCTGCATCCTACCTCCAAACCCACTCATCCTCCCCTTCCTTCCTCCCCCCACCAAAGAGACACATTATTTAAAATCTAAACAAAAATAACAATAGAATATTGATTTTTTTTTCCCCTCCCTTCCCCCATCTTTGTTGTTGCCAAAGTGATGTCCTTTTTGTGGTGCCTACCCCAAGGCAGCCTGCAATCAGTCCCATGGCCCCAGACTAGCTAGGCCTTGCCCTCTTCCAGCTCATGTGGGTATGTGGTATGCCTGGTGCTTAGTATCCCCCGCCCCACTCCAGGCTTGAGTGTCTGATTATTTTAATTTACATATTATTTCTATTTTCATATATTTATATTTATATTTTTTAGATATATGATTTATCACACACACAAGCCTAGGGCGGTGGTGGGAAGATGTTTATATTTGTGTTTATATGTAATAAAACACACACATACAAACAATATTTACTTAAAATTACACAGACCATGGTATAATTTTTGTTGGGAGTTCAACATGGGTCCTTCTGAGCTTATTCTTTCAGGAGAAGGTAAGAATGCGTTTGCTGTAATACGAAAAAGAAAAGTTTGCATGTCACTTAAAAACCCACAATGCTATTTTAAGGTGTCCATATTAACCAGATACAGCATGATGATTAATACAGTACCCATCAAGATAACGAGGCGTGTTGAGGTATAAATCCTCCTAGGCACTGTTCTCTGAAAAATTGCTTTCTAAATCTTACTGTCGTTGACATCGTGTACCAAAAATGCATGCTTAAAGTGGCCAACAGATTCTTCTGTAGTGCTTAAGGAATATCCATAAGTCATTGTTGTGGAATACTGTTTTAGGCTTATCTTCAGTATCAAAATGATTATAACAGGGTTGACATGTTGTTGCAGCCATGATGGTCTGGGAAATATCTGAAAGGCAAGGTTTTTTGTAATATTTTTTTTGGACAAACTCTGTAGTTGGTGAAGCTGTTGGAGCAGCTTTCAAGGAAGAGGTGCCCTTCCTCAGGTCTAGGCCCAAAAGTTGGTCCAACAGCTCACAGCTAAACAGTTGATTCAGTAAAAGGTATCAGTGAAAAACCTTTGCTCAGACATGAAAATAATCATGTGAAATGCTGTGGCAGAGAACTTAGTAGTCTCTTGTCTAAGTGGTAAGGGTATCTTTTAGTCTTATTTTTATCAAGGTGGAACAGGAGAGAGGAAGGAGGTGGGGGTTGGTTTATTTTGGGGCGGCCTATTGTAGGCCCAGTTGGTTGCAAATGGAATTGTGACTACTTATTTTTAATATTAGCCCCAACTGAACACTAGTTACCAATAATGGCAGTTTAAAAAAAAAAAAAAGGAACCTTTCTTTACACTGATTTTCAAAAGTACTTGATACTAGCAGTTCCTGTTGACTTTAAACAGCTTGTCTTAAATATGGTATTTAGGTGTTTAAAAATAGGTGTTGGAGCTTAACTTGAGGGACCAGGATTGAGTATGTTGGCCATTGTTCTAGGTAAGTTTAGATTTTTTTTCAATGGTTTGTTGAGCTGTGCATAATAAACAACATAGTTACCAGGACAAACCAGATGGCAATGTCTTGACATTTTTCCTTTGGCCAGAGTTAGAAGAACAGACGAGAAGAGCTCTAGAACTGGATCAAGAGCGAAAGCGTGCAAAAGAAGAAGCAGAGCGCTTGGAAAAAGATCGCCGTGCTGCCGAAGAAGCTAAAGCTGCTCTAGCCAAACAGGCTGCTGATCAAATGAAGAACCAGGAACAGCTAGTAAGAAGTAACCCCAGAATCCCTAAAACCAAGCTACGGTTATTGAAACAAGTTGAAAATGTAGCCTGTTTACTTTTTTTGACAAAGGAACAAACATACTTATCCTTTTGAGCATAAATAACCATAAATAAGCTACTGTAACTTGATAAATTCCAGCTTTGATAAGTAGTTTGCCACTTCTATATCAAATATTGACCTATTCATTATTAATAATCTTAAAATGCCAATAAGAATACTAATTTGTTTTGAAATACATCCTTTATACCATATAGTGATACCCAGCAGTGGTTGTCCTCTGATTAGGTCCAGGTGTCATTGTACTTTGTGTGCGTTTGGTAGAATATTATGCTCAGTTACTTATTATAGGATCCTATTATGCCTCTATGGTTTTATTAGTTAAAGAAAACTAATGCAATAAAATTTTCAGGTGGGATCCTAGTGTTTCATATCCTCACACCCTAATTCTTCCATGGAATTCACATGTAAAACTTCTTTTGACTTCAGTGGGAGCTGGGTTGGCCAGTATTGCACTAACCCTTTTGAAACCCTACCGGTACTGCAGCAGTAATCTCATATTTCACTAAAAGCACTTGGCTTGGGTATACTACAGTATTTTCTGTCACAGTAGATGTCATAGTGAGGCGTTAGAATCATAGAAAATTATGGTTGGAAGGGACCTCAGGAGGTCATCTACTCCAACCCCCTGATCAAAGCTGGACCATCCCTAACTATATCATCCCAGCCACAGTTTGCCAGGCTAGAATTTCTCTAGTAAAGGAACAGCCCCATTATGGTACCTGGCAGTTCCTCAGTGTAACATGCAGGCTGAGGGCAAGGAAGGGAGTTACTGTAGCACTGAGAATCTGGGTTGTGGCACCAGCCTATGAGGTAGATAAAGTAAGACTGTGGTTAACTACACTGGAGCGCCTCTAGCTGTTACTTTACATCAGTTGCACCTCCCTTGGCAGCTCAGTCTGGGAGTTGTAAAGATCCTCCCTAACCAGGGATTTTCCACCTGGGGAGATGCAGCACAAACATTGTCCCTCAAGCTCATTTATAATTAAAAGTTCTATTTTTAAAATGTAGAAAAATTACTAGTGTCATAATGAATATATTCTTTTTGCTCACAGCATAGCAAGGCCTTTTCCACTTCTGCTGTAGAACCAATAAAGGGTATCGAATTAACCTTTCTATGTCATTTTCCTCTCTCCTAGGCAGCAGAACTTGCTGAATTCACTGCCAAGATTGCACTTCTAGAGGAGGCCAAGAAGAAGAAAGAAGAGGAAGCTACAGAATGGCAGCACAAAGTAATGAAGCCTTACAGTCTATTAAGTAATAGAATTATAAGAAATTAAGGTTGAAAGGGGCCACAGGAGATCATCTAGTCCAAACCCCTGCTCAAAGCAGGCCATCCCCAACTATATCTTCCCAGCCACATCTTAAAAACCTCTAAGGCTGGAAATTCAACAACCTCTCTGGGTAACCTGTTCCAGGGCTGTACAACCTTCTAGTGAGAGAGTTGTTCCTAATATCTAACCTAAACTGCCCTTGCTGCAACTTGAGATCATTGCTCCTTGTTCTGTCATCACTGTGAATCATCTAGCTCCATCCTCTTTGGAACCACACTTCAGGTAGTTGAAGGCTACTATTAAATCCCTTCTCTATTATCTTTCTTCCAGACTAGATAAGCCCAGTTCCTTCAGCCTCTCCTCAGAAGTCATGTGCCCCAGTCCTGTAACCATTTTTGTTACCTTCTGCTAGACTGTCTCCAATTTGTCCATGTCCTTTCTGTAATGGGGGTCCCAAAACTGGAAACAGTACTCCAGATGTTGCCTCACCAGTGCTGAATACAGGGGCAGAATCACTTCCCTCAGTCTACTGGCAACACTCCTCCTAATGCAGCTCAGTATGCCAGTAGTCTTCTTTGCAACAAGGGCACACTGTTTGCTCATACCCAGCTGCTTGTCCGCTATAATCTGCCCTTTTCTCCAGAGCTGCTACTTAGCTAGTCAGTCCCCAGCTTGTACTCGTTCATAGGATTGATTATTCTGTCCTAAGTGTAGGACTTTGCACTTGTCCTTATTGAACTTCATGAGATTTCTTTTGGCCCAGTCCTCTACTTTGTTGAGAGCTCTCTGAATCCTAGCCCTACCCTCCAGCATAGCTACTACTCCCCACAGCTTGGTATCATCTGCAAACTTGCTGAGGGTGCATTGTATCCCATGTTCCAGGTTACTGATGAATAAATTGAACAAAACTGGCCCCAGGACCAACCCCTGGGGCACTCTACTTGGTACTAGCTGCCGATTTAGACATTGAGCCCTTGACTACTACCCATTGAGCCTGACAATCCAGCCAGTTTTCTATCCACCGTGCAGTCTTCATCTAACCTGTACTTTCTTAGCTTGCTTGTGAGAATGTTGTGGGAGACTGTATCAAAAGCTTTGCTAAAGTTAAGGTATATCACATCTATTGCTCTCCCTGCATCCAACAGAGCCAGTCATCTCACCATTGGAGGCAATGAAGTTGGTCAGGCATGACTTGCCATTTGTGAATCCATGCTGACTGTTCTTAATCACCTTCTTGTCCACATGCTTAGAAATTGATTATTTGAGGACCTGCTGTATGGTTTTTCCAGGGACTAAGGGGAAGCTGACTGACCTGTAGTTCCCAAGATCCTTTCATGGTCACCGCTGCCCAATTTGCCATCTACCGAGGTCATTGCGGGACCGGTGGCGCGGCTCTATGAGCGCTCGTGGTGCTCTGGTGAGGTGCCGGAGGATTGGAAGAGGGCTAATGTGGTCCCTATCT
>JAGPOW010003316.1:169256271-169286272 GCA_030014935.1 Caiman crocodilus
TCTGACCCCGGTGCTCTTTCCTGCCAAGGCAGGGGGTCGGACTAGATGATCTGCCCAGGTCCCTTCCGACTCTAGACACTATGAAACTATGAAACTACTATTACAGGGGTAGGAAACCCCCAGCATGGGTGCCAGAGCTTGGCACACAAAGACATTTTGCTTGGCACAGTCATCTTAGGGCCAACGGCAAGGAAGTGGCTGCAAGAGCACTGCAGACCTCTGCACTACTACTTTCCCCACCAAGTCTTCCGTGTTTGTGAGCAGCAGGTCAAGAAGAGCACAGCCCCTAGTTGGCCTTTCAAACACTTCTACCAGGAAGTTTTTCCCAACACTCTCCAGAAACTTCCTGGATTGCCTGTGTACTGCTCCCCCACTTAGTTTAGGGCTTTGGTCTCTGTCTGCCAGTGAACCTAGTTTAAAGTCAGGAATTGTCAAGTGGCTAAGGGATATGGCAGCACAAATACCACTAGAGCTTGGCAGCATGAAGTACTTCCTTCCTTCCTTCCTTTAGGCTCCTTTTGAAGCCTAGCTAAAAGAACTTCCTTGCAAACATTAATATTTTCAAGTCCTTGCAAACATTAATATTTAATTCAGCTCTAAATAGTGAATGGTGAATCAGCTTGGTGAAAAATGTTTTCTCATCACAACCAATCTACATTCATGCTTATAGCTTTTAGTTTGTAAATAACAAGGACTTCTTTACTGTATGGAAGTAGTGGTATTCTTAGGCTAGCTAAAGAATTTTTGTTTTTAATTCTTTGATTTGTGTGTAAATTATTTTGCAGATGAGAACTATATGTGTGCTAATTACTGTTATTGTTATTTAGGCTTTTGCAGCACAGGAGGATTTGGAAAAGACCAAAGAAGAGCTCAAGACAGTAATGTCTTCTCCTCCTCCACCTCCCCCCCCACCAGTTATTCCTCCAACTGAGAATGAGCACGATGAGCATGATGAGAACAATGCTGAAGCTAGTGCAGAACTGTCTTCTGATGGTGTCACAAACCACAGAAGTGAGGAAGAACGGGTGACAGAAACACAGAAAAATGAGCGTGTTAAGAAACAGCTCCAGGTAATGAAGGTTTGCAGTTGCATTAACGTTGTAATTACAGCTAAAAATGTGCATTCTTTTTTTTTGCTTAAGATCTTGTGTGCATTTATTTAGTACATGGAAATAAAACTGAACTAGCTAGTGCAGAGAAGCAAAACTAAAGTGGAATGTGGCAAGGAGATAGTACATTTTATCATGTACTAGTTTAGTTATTTACAAACTTATCATTTAATTATTGCTCTAGGAACTGCACAAAATGGAGAATGTAGCAAGATTGGGAGTAATATAACTCATTTTGTTTATGCGTGACTTAAAGGTTTGTGTGTGAATGTGTTGCTGCATTACAACTAATGTTTCCTGTCAAATAGGAAGCTAATCTACAGTACTCTGAATTTTTGAAGTGTAATGTTTTAATTTCTGAACTGTAAAATATATTGCAAAATGCAAAATAAGTTTTTAACCAGTAGCATTTGGGGGTTTCTTTGTAGTAATTTATGGTATCTATAAAAATGAAATGTATATCCTAAATTGGTTTATCCTTATTCAAACTGTTAGTCTGGAGAAAGAGATTCTTTTACTGAAAAAGTGATCGGTCTGTCACTGGCCAGTTTAATAATACTGTTAGCACGTACTCTAATACCAAAACCAAAATGTGACCTCTGGTTCCTTTTCAGTAGCAGTATATTACTAGCATGCATGTACATATATTTCTGTTCTGCCACAGTACAATTACAGGCATAGGAGTAAATAAACTGGTCAGTTTTTGCTTAACTGGAAGGCTAAGATTACTCCTTAGCTTCTCCTACCAAACCATGTTCAGCTACTTCTAGCAAAATTGTTCTCTTGGATATTAGAATATAAGGCTGTTTTTCTTAGCCCTTTGCCCACACTTCTAGAATGACTTCTCAGCTTGCATGATAGACCTGATAACAGTAGTGGTTTCACTTCTTTCTGGAGAAGTGAATAAAGTGTTTCTTTGGCAGTCAGGAAAACTCTGTCTGTAACCTCCAATGAGACATGCTCAGAAAATCTAAGCTAATTAAAATGTTAAAACACAAATATTTTATTCAACAGGCATTAAGTTCTGAGTTGGCCCAAGCCAGAGATGAAACCAAGAAAACTCAGAACGATGTCCTTCATGCTGAGAATGTTAAAGCGGGCCGTGATAAGTACAAGACTCTTCGACAGATCCGACAAGGCAATACAAAGCAGCGTATTGATGAGTTTGAAGCAATGTGAGAGCTGTTATTTTGCATATCTGTTCCTCGTAAAGCTGAACCACCAACAGAGAAAAAAAGCAGGCCTTTGCAGTTTTGAAGGATTTCACCCCACTTTGCCAAAGCACTTATACCAGTTTGACTGTGGTGGTTAAAGACAAAATTTAGAGGAAGGCATTCAACAATAAGGCAGTCTTGTCATATACCCAGCTTTTTTAGTGGATGGAGGGGAGGCGGGGGAGAGGTATGGGAGGAAGGAATGTGTGTCAAAAGAGTGGAAAATGACGGCAGAACATTTATCTCCCGTAGCTTTTTTTTCATTTTCTGTTCTTGCTTTTTTGTTTTCCTTAAAATTGGCAGCTAACTATCATGACTGACAAATGTATGTGTTACCTAAACATTAAGAGGTAAAAAGGACTTGAGGCACAAATCTAAAACTGTCAGATACTGTTTGTGTGATGCAGTTTGAAATGCAGTTTTTTCAATTTTTCTGCACTAGTAGGAATCTGGTTTTGCTGACATCCTTGTGCGCGTTTTATTTTTATTTCCCCCCCTAAGCTTTCTTTGGTGTTTCATGTCCTGTCATCATTGATGGTTTTCTTTGCCTGCCTGTTCACAAAGGTCTAGAGAGCAGGTGGTAGTTCCAGCAGATTTTTTTAAAAATGGAACGCTACCTGTGGGCAGCACATATCTGCTGGTAGGCTTCAATAAATATTGTTTTTGTAGGTGATAACTTTAGATATGCAGAAATAGTCCAATGAAGAAAAAATAAAACCTTCAAACCCCCCCTATATCCTGTTTGCTTATAATTATTTTAGTTGCAACAGGAAAAACCTGGACCTTTCTGGCAAGGGAGCATATGAAAACATCAGTCCCAGGGAGGGGACAGTATCCTACCTCACTACTATATACATGATGACTGGTCCTTCAAACACCATGTAAATCTTTAGTGTGAAATTGTCTTTCCCTTTATGATGATATTTACAAAGCTAGGAGTCCTTGTGCTCTTAAGGTTTTGTTTTCCTTCCAGGTGGATTTATGTTGCTAAATACTGTTTAACTGCCTTTTTGTTGAGTTAAATTGTAAAAGCTTATTATGTACACTAAAACTATAACTTGTCACTGGTATACTCTCTTCTGGGAGGGGTGTGGAATGTGTTTGACTTACTTTATATGTGGGTTTCCAAATACCAAATGAAAGCTCCCATTGTTGAAAAAAGAAAAGAAGGAACCTGTAGTTTTATTTTTCAGTGAGGCCAGTTCATAATTATGTCTTTGTATATGATGTCCGATCGTTGTTGCTCAGTTGTTACAACATTTTGAAAGGGCAATTTAAACAAAATGGTGGGTTTTTTAAATTTATAAGGTCAAATAATGTGTGGAGATTGAGTCTTTCTTTTAAGAGGTCATTTTGCAACAACTACGGACTTTCTTTTTTATTTTATAGTACCCTAGTTACAGTTTTATAAAAGCCTTGCTTTCTCTGAGGATGGTTCAGCTATCTTCCGTTTGATATTATGCACTCATAAATTACACTCATCTATTAAAATTTGCCATTTTATTAAACATTTTTCATGCACAGTAGGTTCAAGTTACTTATGAACAGGTCAGTTGAGATTTTTTTTTTTTTTTGCTAAAAGTGTCTGGTTAACTTTGAAGACTGGTGTGCAAATGTTGTGCACATGCTTCAACATGCTGCTTGATGGAAGTTAGTTTTTCTACTTGCAGTGCATTGAAAGAACAATTTATGTATCACAGGCTTCATACACTGAAGCATGAGCATTCAGATTTCCAAAGTGTTAGAACAATTTGCCATAGCAAGTGAAATGCTGTACTTCCAATGACTTTTTGGTTGTTTTTGTTGAAAAGTGTGCACTAACACTATTACATCAGTTTATCAGTGTTGGAAAATATCAGTTAGGTTTGCTGTTCATAAACCTACAGTTTATAGATTAGAATTACAGTGGATCTAATCCATTTTTTAAAGCTGTGTGAATTTTTCTAAACAACCAGGAACAACCATTTGTAACATACGGATTTTCGCAATGAACAAAGTGGTGATAAATGCATTCACCAGCAGTTGAAAACACTTACTGATGCAGAAATGTTGAGAATCGTTTAATGAGTACTTGGTGAAGTAAATTTCAACATGCTTTTTCCCTTAGCATCATGTTTTATGTTGTACAATTAAACTACGATTACATCTACTATTTTGGATAACATTCATTGGTTAACAATAAAGAGATACAGTTAATTTCTCCTGAGGTCCATTGTTGTTATTTAATGAACCTTTTTTCTGGCAAATTTGCTAAATGCATTGTAAATAGCTTTTTGTTTTGTTTTTTGTTTTGTTTTGTTTTTCAGAGTAGTGAAAACTTTGGGACATTGATCCTAAAATTTCACTTTGTGGTCAAAATTACAGAATAGTAATCTGTTTAAGAAATTATCTTACAGTTGGGAGAAAAAACTGGTCATTACTGATGTCAAAAGAGGATATGAATCATCGGGGTAAATTGGTTCTCTTGAGGACAGAGGGTAATTTGGCCACTAAGAACTTTCAATCACTGCCTGCACAGTACTTAGCTTTAAGCTAGGTAAAGTTTATTTTAATTAGCCGTTGGTTTGTTGTGGTGATTATTTTTCTAAATACTGTACATTGACAGTTTTCTTAAAGCTGTCTTTCAGGTTTTTTTAAAATATAAGCATTGTTTCTGTTTATCTCACCAATTTGAAGAACATGGATTATTCCTGGCTTCTCCCTTACCAATAGATGGAAAAACTTTAGCAGATTAGTTTATCTATGTGGATCAAATCTCCTTTCAGTTGGTACATTGGATGTGTACAGACTTTCAGGGAAGTTAGATTGAGTTAAAAATGGCTGCTCAATTCAGGTAAAATCAGGATGGGAGAGACCAGGGGGATCTGGGGCAGGGGCAAATGGAATCCACAGGGTGGGGATCAGGCAGCTAGCAGCTCACAGAGGGGGTTGTTGGTGGACATCGGGAGGGTTTGGCAGGATTGGGGTGGAGTGGGTCCATGGGGGGCTTAGAGGGATGGAGGAGGGGGTAGCAGGGTGCGCAGAGGGTTGGTGGAGTCCAGGAAGGTTTGAAGGGATCGGGGGGGTTGGGAAAAGGAAGCTTCCCCCTGCCCTTGGACCAGAAGCTGGTTTTAGACCTCTTGAGCTCTCTTCCCAGCCCCCAGATGAACAACCCCTCCCAGCAAACCTACCCACCCCCTGATTCCATCTGCCCTCCCCCCACCCCAACTTAAATCAGCTCCCAGCCCCAGGAGTGGCTTGTGGGATGGTGGGCTGGGTGGTGGCTGGTCTGCCAATGGGGGGAGTAAGGGACAGGAGGGCTAATATTAGCTTGGTGCCAAGTGGGTGGGTAGAAAAGCTCATTCTTGGGGCTGAGGCCAGTGGCTGGAGCTTTGTTAGCCTGGAGAATTGTACAGATGTTCAGTTAGCTCCGTCTCACCACACCTGATCTAACCTCCAAGGTAGGGTTTACTTGAATCGGGTCAGCCATTTTTTTAGACTAGTCTAAACTTTCTGAACTTCTGTACTATTCGCACTTCGATCCCTAGTTAGGTCAATCTAAATATAAGGTCCACGTCTGAGCTAAGTAAATTAGGTCAGATAGCCATTTTTAACATCATCTAACCTGCCCAAATTTCTTTACTCATTTGTTGGCTTGGTACAGGCTCAAACATGAAGCCCTTCATTCCCTTAATTGCTATGTCAGAGTTGGTAAAAGAAATGAAAATGGGTACTATATATAATTTATATATAGGTTTTATATATATATACGTCTTCTCAAACATGCCTGTGGATTGTTTTTATCCTCCCCACCAATTACTTTATGAAATATTGTACTGTAAATTCCCTATTGTCAGAGGCTCCTGTCAAGGTCTGCCAACTTCAGAATATGGTACTTGAATTAGGAGGTAAGTGCATTAAAGGAGGGGTTTGTTGTTTTTTCCATACTTCCTTTGGATGAGTCGAACTTAGCTGATTTCCAGACAAATTCCTAGTTTAAAACAGAGGGAGATATTTACTCTATTTGGAAACAGTTTTTCCTTCATAATTATGCTTCTTCAATTGTTTGATCATCTGTACATCCCCATCATGAGTGCACATACCTCTCAAGCAGTTGAACTTGGAGACTTTTTTTGTCCAGTTTGCATCTGTCTGGTGTACATACAGTCTCTGCTGTGGGGAAAAAAGCCAGTGCATCCTTCCCATCCTCCCTTCCTCTCAGCTGCCACAGCTAGACAGAGCCCTTTTGCAGCCTGTGTACTTTCTGGCCTACAGCCCTCTGAATCCCTTTGCCTTCATCATTCTTCCCGTTTTTTGTATTCCCTTGAATGCTTGTTCTCATTCTGCTGGTATAATTTCCCCTCATTTTCTTTGATACTCTATTTTTCTTCTTCCTTTGAATCTGGAACACATGAACCTCAAACCAAGGAGGCCTCTTCTGGCTTGCATTTCCTAAGTAAAAAACTTAGATAAGCTTTTGTTTTCCAAAACTTTTTTTTTCTCTTTAATTTTTCTGCCCATCATCATGGCTTGTCCCATATCTTTGAGATTTAAGTGGAGTCCATCTTGGGATGTTGCTGTGTCTAGAGGCAAATCCTGCATTCCTGGGAAGCCTTTTGTAGATGAATCCCTTACCTCCTGGGGTTGAATTTGGCTTCTTTACCTCTTGGACTAGAAAAGAGTTCAAGGCCCAGTTCTATCTTCTGGGCAAGTCTTGAAGATCAGCATTTGAATATTAAGGGCACAGTTTCATTACTGAGGATACTTGTCTCATCTGCCCTGGAGAAGGCTTCTGTAAAACACCAGGACAATTCCAGCAGGAGATCCCTGTCCCAGGGTTCGATGAGGAAACTTGTTTCACCATCACCTAGCCCTCCCTGTTTTGAACTTCATGCCCTGAGGAGATCCTGAAGTTCTTCAATCCTGAGACTTGGGTATCAGCTTCCAGCTCATAGAGACTGTCCCTCTGGTGCCCGGGAAACATGGAGATAAGCTCCTGAATGCTCCTCAATATTGGTTCCTGTTTGTGATTCCACTGAGCAGACTACAGCATCATGAATTTCTGCTCCTGCATTTCTATTGAGATTCAGTGAACCACAGGCTCTCCTGGCCACTTTTTCCTGCTTGGTTCCATTGCTTTTGGTGATGCTAGTGTGCTTCACAGGTCTGAATTACTTGGAAGTTCAGCTGCAACCAGAAATTTTGTTTCTTTGTCCTCACCAGTACAAATCATGCATCTGTCCAGCCCTGAGGTCTTGGACCCACCTGCAACCCATCGCTAGTTTTAGGTCATCAGAGCTGTCAATGGAACTTGCAGTGTCAGCTTCCTGCCTTTGATTCTGAAGACTGAGGTTCTCTTAACTAGTTCAGTAACAGAAGTAGGATTCCCTTAAAGCAGAAAGCATAGTTTTTTCTTGGCCTGTGTGCTCTGTAGATATTTCTGACTTTCTCAGTACAGACTTTTTGGCCTTGCATTTCTCACCTAGCAGATAACACTTGGCTTCCTGGTCTTCAGTTTCCCCTTCTTCAGCCACATCCTGCAACAGTCTGTTCCCCCAAAGTTTACCCTTGCTATATACAAAGCTATTATGGACCCCACAAAGTGTCTGGGAAGAGCCTGCTACCTATGCCCCTGTTAGGAGAATGGACAAGTGACAGTGAATGCTCTTAAACACTCTTTGTTGTGGATGAGAAGGCAAAACAGTTTTCCAGTACCCTGAAGGACAAGGAATCCAACAGGTGAACTTTCTGTAGAAAAAAGTAATTATCCTTTTCTAGCCTACAGTTTTAGGGTGGCTAGTTATTAGGCTTGACTAGCATGATGCGGTTTTGAATGGCTCTGATCATTTTGTAGCAAGCAATTCTGACTCAGAACTGACCTTTCTTTTCAAAGGTCATTTGGTGCCCAGGACCAATCTGTAGGCTTTCTTTGATGGAGCAGATAGTGCTTCATTATCCATGGCCATGACTGTGAAGCAGGTTTCTTGGCTTGGGAGTCTTGTTTCCCAATGGAAATGCAGAATACTGTGGAGGACTTTCCCCTTCAAGACTGATGAAGCTCACTGCACATCCACTAAGACTCCAGGTCACCCATAGGTTCTTTGAGTTACACATGTTGCCTCTAAAAGAAAAAAAGAGATACCATTATTATTCCATGCCGAGTAAATGTCAGCAGTCCTCTTCTCCTGTGGTCATGTGCTGCCCCCAAGAGCCTCAGAAAAGATCCAGCACTTTCGTAAGAGGAAACAGACCTGTGCAGCACTTTCCCTTTAGCATCTTTGACTGCTCAAAATCTTTGAGGATGGTCAAGAAATGCATCCCACTTTCTGATACTTTCAGGCATGTATTCAGTGCCACAATTAGGTAATTGGATTCAGTTCTTACAAACTAGAAGCACCCAGATATTAACCTTGTTACCTTTCCCTTCAACAAAAACAAAGCCAAGGTCCTTCTACCCCAGATGTACACTCAGGCTCCAGTTGATGGTCTGATGCCTTTCTTATCCCAAACTGGAGCTGTTTACCTCTGGAGCAGAATTGCCTAATTGTGGCACAGAATACATGCCTGCTCAGGCTGCCTACATGGTGTCTGGAAACCCTGGGAGATAAACCAATGATAAGCTTCTCATTGTGAATGCATCAGTCCCTGTCCCATGGGCTGATCACCTTGCACAAGAGGGAAGATCCTTCCTGCCTATAGCTGTAATTATAAAACACTAATGGAAGGATGGACAGGATTCTTCAAAGCTGCTATTAATAGCTTTGCAAAGACCATTTTGGTTCCAAGATCTACTTTGGATGCTGATGAGTTCCTGGACTGTTCACCCAGAATGGACTGTTCACCTGGATTTATATAGCTTGCTGGATGCTGGGTGACTCTTGATGGTAGAATGGACCTGCTCATCTGTTGTTAGAAGGTTCCCCAAATACTTATTATTTTGCTTATTTTTTCTAAAATGGAATTCAAGAAAAAATCTAAAGCTATGTCATTCTAAAGGCCATATTCTCCCATGTTTAATTCCCAGTTTGGGGGAAAACTTAAGCATATACTTAAGTACAACCCTATCCAGGAATCTAAATATTTTTTCTGATCAGAGAAATTTACCAACAGACTATAATAAATGTACTCTAACTCCTGAAGTGAGGTGCCTGTTCCTTACTTTTATCAGGAATCATCTTTTCTTATGGCAGGGTCTTCCATTACAAAAAAGTCTGATCTAAAACTCACTCATTGAAATTCATCAAAATAGCTCAGCATCTACAATTTAATATATTTACAAAAGGCTGGTATTCATGATGAATAAAAGCTATAGTCAAGAACTTAAATAGTAATCCTGGTGTCAAAGCCTAGGATTTTATCTTCAGCAAACCTCCCTTTAATGCACTTAATACATGGGTAAGGAAATATTTTTTTACTCTCCTCTGTTGTGGATCAGTTCAAACACGAAGCGTAAGTAGTTAATAATGTATAAAGCAACATCTTGGAATTTAGAAGAATTTTCCCCCATTGTTTAATTTTTTTTCAAGAGGAATTAATAAAAAAATTGGTCTCGTTTGTCAAGTCTAACCTTTCATTTTTCTAAAGGTTTATTCAGGCCAGGCCTCTTTCTTAGTCAAGGAAATGTGTAAAGCATACTTGATATGCCGTTGACTAAGCAACATTTAAGCTATAAATCATAAGTGCAGCAGTTCAGAGGAACTAGATTTTGGATTTCCTTTCAGCTTCTTTTCCTCCTTATCTTTCTTTAGGGATGTATTCGGTAGCCATGTTGTATGACACGCAAAAAATGCAAAAACCTAGAACTCTTAGTTCAGAGATATGGTACCTTTTATTGGACCAACTAAAAATTGCAAAAAAAAATCTTTTTCTGCAAGTTTTTGGCCTCACATGCCCTTCATCAGGCTTAGGGTAAATTAAAGATGGTAAAATGTCCCCATATGTATTTCTATTCCTCCCTGCTTGCCATCTGACACTAACAGGGAAGGAATCCTTCCTGATCTGTACAACAAAGAGCAACTCAGAAAGACACTCTCATGGACCCAAAGGGACAGATTTCCATCTTAGCTTCCTTTGTGCAAAAGTGAAGTTTATTTCCTACATACAGGGACTTTTTATCATCTTTAATTTTCCCTGAGCCTGAAGAAGGGTGTGTGAGCCTGAAAACTTGCCTAAAAAAGTAATTTTTTTGCAATTTTTTTAAAGTTTTTTAAGTTAAAACTTAAGGTTTTTTTATATCTAATAAAAGAGATAATCTCTGAACCAAGAGTTCTAGATTTTGTATTTCTTTTAATCTTTTTTTAAACATTATCTAAAGCCTATGGTATTATATATGGGATTAGGGAAGATAGCTAGTAAGAAGGAAATAAAGTTTATTGGCATCATGGGTCTCAGCTTTTAAGCTTGTTTATGATAGCATCTACAATACAATACACACTTTTGTCCATTTCTGAATGTTCCCATAGGACCAAGAAGATGGCTAAAAAGAGATGGAAAGAGTTTAGGGAAAGGGAAATAGTAAGTAGTGCACTTTTGATTTATTAACCTAAAGGATCCATTAAGTGGGTTAAATTGGCTTAAATATTGTGTTTGTGTGTTTACAGCAATAGCATTTAGGTAACAGAAAAGAAACAAGTGGAAATACAGGCTTGCATCAGCCAGGGAGGCTTACTGAATACAAATGTGCCTAGCACAGTGATTGTTATGCCAGAGAGCCAGCAGACCCCAATTTCTGTAAAGGTTTGCAAGTTACAGGTAGGAAACCTATGAGGGCCGTTCAAAAAGTATCAAGCCTGATGTTGTAGGAAACAAAATATTTTATTTACAGGGGTTTCAGCTTAGTCTCCTTTGAAGTATGCTCCTTCTGCAGCTGCACATTTGTCCCAATGTTTCTGCTATTGTTGGAAGTACCTCTGAGCAGTTTATGGAATTGCTAAAAGCTGCTCAGTTGCATTTTGTTTTATGGTTTCCACATCATAAAATCTCCCTTTCAAAGTTTTCTTTAGTTGAGGGAAGAGAAAGATGTCAAATGGGGCCATATCAGGTGAATATGGAGGCTGTGACACTTGTGGGATACGGTGTTTGGCTAAAATTTGGCTAAAAATTTCTTCACAAGATATGCTGAGTGGGCAGGCACGTTGTTGTGGTGAAGCATCCAAGCGTCGGACACCCACTTTTCTGTCATTTTTCTGGTCATTTCATTCCCAAATTGCCAGTTAGAATTGAATGACATGAACCAACAGAAATTCCAAATTCTGCTAGAACTCAGACAATCAATCGCCTATCATTTTGAACCAAACTACAAACCACTGCCAGATTTCATGATGTTGAAGAGCACTTTTGATTGATATTTGTCCTTCTTTAAATTGATGATACCATTCAAAAACTCTTGCATGGCTCATAGTGTCATCACCAAATGCTATTTTAAGTCATTCAGATGTTTCACTTGCCTTTTTCCCGATTTTCATGAAAAATTTAATGCACACACATTGTTCTGGACACTGACATAACAAAAGGAGACACAAGACACAATTTTACTTCAAGTGCTGGCCACAGAAAGCTGGGGAATTCAGTCTTAATACTTTTTGAACAAACCTTGTATATATAGTCTTGCTTAAGCAAATGCTTTTTCAGTTATAAATGAGACTTTGTATGACCAGAGCTCTTAAACACCAGGATCCTTGAAAGGCTGCAGCTCACTTTAAAAGAGATGTTGTGGTACATGACATGGTAGATGATCTGGACTGACTGTAAATATCACAGGCCATTATGTTTAATAGACACCACTTCGTTGAGTCCAGTGACTTTTAGTCTAAGCATTTTCAGGCCTTGACTCAACTCTTGTGTACATTTTTTTGTAAGAGATTTTAGAAATTTATCTCCCCACTACAAAGGTGAATTAAAGTGGAAAGTAATTAAGTACTTCAGCACTTTCCTGTGTTCAGTACATCCAGATAAATGCCACTCTGTTGTAGACTATTATTAGGTAAACCTTGCTTCTTTTGGTCAGGTGTGTCAAAAGTATGGCCTATAAGCTAGATCTGGTCCATGGAGCTCCATGACCTGGCCCATGGGTCTTGAAACAACTTTGTGCACTGCATGTGGCATGTGTTGCTGATCTGACACCTGTGCTGAACTTGTGATTGTGGGTGCTGCATGTAGCATAACATGTTGGTTCAGGGCATGCACCACATGCAATGCCCATACCAGCCCAGCTCTGAGGCTGGTCCAGGTTGGGCTGTGCCAGAACCAGTGTGCAGGGCTGGACCAGCAGGTAACCGTATGCAGGCTGTACCCCATACTGTCCCCCTGCACTACATGCAGTGCATGTGGCTGGTCCAGCTTTACCTGTACTGGCCCTGCTCAGACTAGCCCAGCAATCCACATGTGGCCCACTCAGCTGAATGAGTTTGATACCCCTGCTTTAGGTGTACTGGAACACAGGATGTCTTCATGCCTTTTCAAGCTAGTCCACTAAACTGTAATTCAAGCTACAGTTTTGATATAATGCAAACATGTAATTCTTTGAAACTTGACAAAGTTATAATCTTGATATGATCTAGCAATGTTCCTTTAAATCTCATGCTTATTTATTTATTTATTCAAAAAGTCTGATACAGAAAATAGTTAATGTATGCTAAACTGATTGTATGGCAGCCTGGTTTGCAACTCAGCTAGCTAATGTATTAAAGTGAGCCTGCTGTCTTGCCCAACTTCTACATTGTGTTAGTTAATCAATGAAACTGACCTCTGACTAAGATGACTTGGATCTCATTTTACTCCTGAGAGTTAAGCATGCAGAAAATTGCCAAAAACATTTAGAACAGGGATACAGATCATTTTGGCCTTTCTAAATCGGACTTCTGTTTCCTCCCTCTTCTGTTCTTCTCTTTTGCTTTCCCTTGCTGCCAACCAATCTAGTCTTGCTTCATCCTTTGCATCTATTCTCTTTATCCCAAAAATGTGTTCACATAATGTTGGACAACTGTGTATTTTCGGTTAGGACCTGAGAAAAATCCCAGTTGTTGTTTTTTTTTAATCCATCAACTGTAATGAGTTCCATTAAGCCCATATCCTTGGGTTTATAATTTTTAGTTTCCCAGAAATGGAGACAGCAAGCTGTCTCATTTAGCATTAATGGTATTCTCATCAGTGCCTTTCACCTTAGGAAGGTTTTAATGAAGGCATAATTCTACTGTACCATTCTCTTAAACTAAGAGGAAATGGAAAAAAGGAATGTCAGATCCATTCTGAGGAGAGGACCAAAGTTCACCTTTGAATTATGGTCTGTGGGCCAAGGTATATATTTAATGCATGCTTTTCTTGTCCCACAGCTCACTGATGTTTAACAAGTTCAAATGTAGAAATTCTGATAGTTTTATCTCAATCCCCATTCAATAATTAAAAATGGAGGCTTCCAGCCATTAGGGGAAAATGGGAAGAACATTTTGCCAGAACAATTCCAAAATGCATATTCCTTGATGGCTTTCTCTTACTGCTGTATGTTAATCACGGTCATTGGAAGCAATTTTTAAAATTGGGGTTCATTTAAATAATACTTGTGATTAGTTGGTCATCTTTGAGAATATAAGATCCTTCATTTGAATTTGGCTGAAGCTGAAAACTTCTCTTATGCACTTTGATTATCTACAAAGTGAGTTTAGCACACAAAAAACCTTCTCTGTGTACATCATCTGTGATGCATAGTTCAGAACAGTGCTGCAATACCTTGGCCAGATGAATGATCTGTCACTGGACTATAACAATTTTTTGAGTGGGGAGCTCTAATGTCGGGATATGAAAAGAGGCTACTGCACTTTGTCTTAGGAGCACATGTGAATAGCGATGAGAAATGTTTCATTGTTCACATCAAAAATCCATTCTGCAATACATGCAGAATGGATGTAGTTCCTTTTAATATATTTTTTCTTTTTTTCATTCACATTGACTTCTTGCTTTTCTTAAATCTCCACAAAGTTTATCAAGCAAGTACGCTGAATTGTGTTTATGGTACCACACAGGAGGACTTGTTGGTATAATAGCTGAGTATTTGCTGCTAAGTGCTCTGAACAGTATAAAAACTTGCAGATAGTCTTTGTATAAATAGGAGGCATATAATAAATTTTAAACATAAAAGGCCGGATCTCACTAAATATGATCCTACTCTATCCTGCTCGAGTGCCTGGAAAAGTGCTTGCCTGCCTATTGTGTAACATCCATCTTCTTAGCTTGTAGACTGAGTTGCAATGAGCAGTGACCAGGAGAAAGATCCACCCTCATCTTGGTTAAACTTTTCCAGGTACAGTACTTGTGCAGGGTGGGATAGGATTGCAGTAAGTGCCTAATAAATTAATAGGATTTGGCCTTTAGGGTTCAGTCATGAGTCTGACTGCATGCCAATGCAAGGGAGTAAAGGAAGGCAAGGGGCCACCTACTTCTACTATGTAGATTACCTAGCTGACCAGACTCTGCAAGGGGTAGCAAGATACTGCACGTCTCATACAAGTAGGCAGCCATGAGTGGCAATAGGATCACTGCAACAGAGAACACATGGAGAGGGGAAGCATTGGAAAAAGGGGCTTGTACAATATATTTGTGTTGAGAGCAAGGGGGGAAGCAAGAGGCAAGCTTCGTTTTTACGATTTGTAAGTTCAATGCTCTCCCCTTTATAGCATTCACTGCTGCCACTGTCAGAGATGGTGCTGCCAGCTAGCCCTATGCCCCAGCCAACCCTCCCTGCAGCACATGGAGCCTGGTTGGGAGGAGTTGGGCATGAGCAGTTTGGCTGAAGCAGAACAATTTGTTCCTCAACAAAGCACAGAAAGCCAGGGAGTATATTGCAGCACAAAGTAGCAGCACAAATCTGTGTCACTACTGTTTGTGCTGCTGCAAGCACATGCCTCTGCTCATCTGAACACAGTCCTTGTGTTCTTATGGTTGCAAGGTACTGATGCAATTCTGTCTGAAATCTCTGCAGTCATCTTTGTGGAGTCAAGTTGTCCTGTTAGGCCATTCTGCCAAGAGCCCTTTTTTGCTCATTATTACTGTTTTGCTTGCTTGTTTTTTGGGGTATTTTTGGACAGTGAACAGTGGATGGCGGTCCCCCCATCCCTCATCACCATGAACAACCTTTTTTTTTAACAGTAGGTCTTGCATACTTCAGGCAAGTCCTTTTCACATGTCTTTTTTGCAGTCTTTGACCTGTTCCCTGCTCCTTACCCAGCTATCGCTATTTTTTTCTTATCAGTTATTCTTCCATTTCTAAAAGCAGAAGTAGAGATTTAAATTCAGATCAGTAGTTTTCATGCAATTAAGTAATCTGTTTTGGTAAGGGGAAAGTGCAAATTTAAAATAACAAGGTGCTGCATAATTATAATCAACTAATTTTAAAGCAAATAGGAAGAGTAAGTAAAAAGGTCACTCTAAACATATTTGGTAGTCTGTGTACGTTGTTCCCATGGAATGGAAAATGTTTGTGGAAAGGTAGGCATTAAATTATTTTCTCAAACATTTAACCTGTGATAGCAAAGTGTTTTATTCAGATTCCTCTGTCTACTTTTTTGTCACTTGCCAGATTATGTATGAATCAATGGAGGGGGAAAGGTAGTACAATCCTTTCCTTTATTCAGTCATTTCCCCTCATTTATTGTTTATTGCATTCAATTCGTTTACAGATAAAATGACTGTTTTTCTCCAACAATGTTTTTGTAAAATTACTTTGCCTATGAGACACAACTCAGTTTTGTACCCTGAAGATTAACAGATGGAAGGAAAGTAATTTGCTGGAGAATGTACTGTAATTTGCTATGCATTTAAATTGCGCCTGCTCATGGGTATTTTTAACCATTAGCATGGTTTTAAAATGAAGCTTTCTAATAAGATAAATGATGCCTGGATCCAGAATAGATATATAAAATAAATCAGTAAAAATACATGAATGTGAATACCTTTCAACTTTGAAGAACTATTTCAGTATCATACAAGTTGGAAACCAGACTCTTTTAAGGCTGTTAACTTAAATTTCTGTATTCGTAATAATACAAATCTATTTTAAAGATATTATTGCACATGATGGGGGGTGCATAACCTTTCATGGATATCAAAACCTTCTCTTGCCTGGATTTTTTTTTTATGTGTGATACTCCTACAGACATTTACTCTTCATTGGCATCTGTCAACAGTGCCCATATAGTTTTATTGACTTCAAGGAAGCCTGTCTAATGGAGCTCAGTGCAGGGCTGGAATCTGGAATCTCCCTTACTCACTGCACTTGCCTGGTTTGGTAGAGGCACTCCCTAGCACCCTTAAAGCGCACGCCTGGTTCAGACCGTGGGGGGTGTCCCCGTGACTTG
Source organism: Caiman crocodilus (assembly GCA_030014935.1). Taxonomy (NCBI): domain Eukaryota; kingdom Metazoa; phylum Chordata; order Crocodylia; family Alligatoridae; genus Caiman; species Caiman crocodilus. The sequence goes on from JAGPOW010003316.1 coordinate 169,272,922, forward strand.
GATGTTGGGCTGCATTTGCCCCCGAGGGAGGCCCCAACGCTCTCCTGCCACGACTTGGCCTTCCTTTCAGAGCACCCTCTCTCTCATGGGATCTCGCAGATCAGGTGCTGCCCTTTGCAGGCATTCTTGGAGCTCCACCTCCCCTACACCCTAGCCATACGCCAGCCCTCAGGATGACCCCATACTGTACAGGTGATGGATTGTTGGTCTGCCTCTTTGATGTTCTCTCCTGCTCTGGTCCCCTCTTGCCTGTTCCTCAGTGCTTCTCTTTGCCCTGGGTGTCTATCGGGTGTGGGACCAGTCCTGCCTCAATGTCCTTTCTGACCTTGCCCTCAGGACAAGGTTCCGTAGAACTGCCTCCGCTCCTCTCCTTGACCCTGTGGGTCTATTTGGGGATGTCTTCCCCCAGTTCAGGCCCTGGGTGTCCCTCAAGTTGATAACATAAAACAGAAGAAGAAAAGGAAGAGAAAAAGGAAGAGAACAGTAGGGGTTTGGGCCTTAGCCCACCCCACTCACGGATCCGGTGTCTATGGTCATCAGGATCCCTCGATGCCATCATCCTTGGTCCTGCTGTTCTGACAGCCAGGTGTATACCTCTTTAAGGGAGCCAGGAACTTTCCTGTGGGTCCTCATAGTATGCCAGACATGAAATTTTGGCCTTGATTGGTTAAAATTTCCTTGGGTATGCCTACCTGAGCAATCCACTTTACTAATTCCTCTGCAGTACGTGGGGCTCTCACCACATAGAGCAGAATAGCCTCAGCGTACTGGGTAGCATAATCAATGGTTACCGGCATGTATTGGTGCCCTGCGCTACTCCAGGGTAGGGGCCCCATTATGTCCATAGCTATCCAGGAAAAGGGCCCATCAATAACGGGTAATGTTTGGACCGGTGCATGGGTAGGGCGGTCTTCTTGGGTCTTCTGACATTCTGGCCATTCTGCGCACCGTCGGGCTATGTCTTCTCCCAGTCTCGGCCAAAAAAACCAATGGGCCACTAGCTATCATTTTGTCCCAGCCCAGATGCCCTCCATTAGGGTTTGCATGGGCCAACTACCACACCAGTCGGCAAAACTGAGTGGGTACTACCAACTGGGTTTCTTCCTGCTCTTCCTGCCTCCCATCCTGGACCTGGTAAAGTAACTGCTTCCTTACCTCATATCATGGGGTCCTGGCATTGCCCTCTGGTTGGTCATTCCCAATTTTGAGGACTTGTGTCCTGATTCCTGGAAGTTCTTCATCTTTTTGCACTTTCCAGAACTGGGTCCCGCTGATTACATTGTGTAAGTCCACTTCTTCTGTGTCCTCTACTGACTCCATGTCAGCTTCGAGTTCTCCGAGCCATCCGTCATGGTCCTGGAGTCATCGCTGCGTGCTCTCAGCATCTCATACCCTTTCTAGGGCGTCACAGATAAGGGTTCAATCACGTCCCAACAACATATCGCACGCCAGGTGTAGGACCAACCCCACTAATAGCTCACTAATAGCTCCATGACTCACAGTCGGACCCACCAGTGTTCAACCCTTTCCGTCTCCCCGTGGAGATGAGCCATCTTCACTGGGGCTATCCAATTGTCCATTCAGGATAGCACTAGGTCAGCCTGCACCAATGATTGGGCACACCTGGAGTCTAAGGTGGCCTGAATGGGATGGCCTCCCACCCACACTTTTCCGATGGGACAACTCCACACTGCGCTGTCTTCCCCGGAGGCATAGCTGAAGTCCGTAGGTTTGCCAGCATCTTTTACTCTCTGTCTCTCAGTCTGTCCCTTCGGGGAACTTTCAGGCTTCCAACATTCTGTGGGGCTGCTCAGATACTCCCATGAAAAGTGTTCTGTCCTCCCACACCAGAAACAGCCCACCTCTCTAGGCATACTCTTGATAGGGTTCCGCCTTTTCTCTGCCTCCTGTGGACACATATTCCCAGGGTTTGCTGTAGGTTTCTCCCAGTTGCATACTGTCTCAGACGTGGCAAAAGCCTCTGCCAATCTTAAGACTTCTTTGCAGTTGGTCGGAGAGTGTTGCCAGACCCATTGCTGAGTCGATTCATCAAGATCATTCTGGAATTGCTCCAGGAGTATTTGGTCAGCCAATGCCTGGCGGTCATATTTGGCCAGGCTCACCCACTTGTTCAGAAGGTCCTGTAGCAACTGCATTAGGACCCGGAGTTGTTTTTTCTGGAGGGCCTTCTTAGCTCAGAAATGTTTCATGTAATGTTCTAGATTAATCTTGAGCCGGTATAAGACGGCAGCCTTAACCTGCTCGTAGTTCCAGGCTTCGTCTCAGGCTAAGGCCCGATATGCTGTCTGCGCCTTGCCTATGATGAGGGCTCCTAACTGACTGGCTCAGCACCCCTTCTCTAAGCTGGTCATAAGGGCATGGTGTTCGAAGGCTTCGATATACGCTTCTGGGTCATCATCCCGGGTCATTTTGGGCATCTTGAAAGCAGTGAGACTATGGTGTAGCCAATCATGTTGCCTGTCCACCATCTGTTATTGTGTATCTATTATCTGGGTAAGGGCCTGCAGGTTTTGGCCCAAGAGATCAGGAGCAGTCATTGCTGCTGGCTGCATTGTGGGGTCTTTGACTTCTGTTGGGTTTCCTTGCAGGTTCCCTGCCAATGCACCATTTTTCACCCCTCTGGTTTGGTATAGGCGCTCTCTAGCAGCCTTAGAGGGTATACCCAATTCAGACAGCAGGGAAAATCCCCATGATTTGGATGTTGGGTTGCATTTGCCCCTGGGGAGGCCCCAACACCCTCCTGCCACGACTTGGTCTTCCTTTCAGTAGCGGGACTCTCCCTCGGGGGATCTCACAGATTGGGCACTGCCCTTTGCATGTGTTCTTGGGGCTCCACCTCCTCTACACCCCAGCCATATACTAGCCCTCAGGGTGACCAGATGATGGCTCACCAGATCGTCATCTGCCGGCACTGCTCCCAGTCGCAAATAAATACGGCTGATGAACCGCGCCAGTGGCTCTTCTCAGTGCAGCAACGGCTTTTCCTAAGGGAGGTAAGTAAGCCCCCTTCTTAGAGATTTTGGGTTCTTGTTTCTTGCAGCTCACCCCAGCCTCAGGTCCCACCATGGGAGAGTGTTTCGGGACCTCTGTTTGTGTCCCCCTGGGACACTCACCTTCCAATAATCAGTATCAGTAATGCTTGGCTTGTTTTGTTTCAGTAATTATCTTAATGATTTTAAACTAGTCCAACATTTTTGAAGGATTTAAGTCTTAACATTGTGGGAACTGCTATCAGCTTCTGAGTTTAGCCTACAGAGTTGGCAAGAAAATTAGCAGGGGAAAGAAACTGCAAGCATTTCATGGAACTTTTTCCATATTTGGTTAAAATTTCATTCTGGTGGAGGTTTTTCAAACCAGCTGTCAGTGTTAAGTCATTCCTTTTAGCATGTAGTTAAATAAGGCTAGACTATCTAACCCTATCATAAATGAAAACTTGACACACTGCTCCATGTCCCCCTCACACTGTTCCAGTCTTGGAAGTTCTGATACCCCATTTGTTGGCACAGCAAAGCAGTGCTGGAGCACTCCTGAGACTGAAATTTTTAAGCCAGCTCTTCTTGCACAAGTTGACTGTATCAGCATATACAAGAAGTCTGTCGTTTCATTAACCATTTTTAAATGGCAAAACCAAAACCCAACCCTCTATTTCTTGAATGAAGGGAGCATGTTTTAGTGAAATGATTAATGGATTTCTTTACAAATGTCACTGACTTTTCTAGTAGCTGCCTCCTTACCAAATATCACAGCTCTTTTCTGACATTTTATTTCTTAAGCTATCAAATACCTGGTTTCAGTAGCTGATTCAAATTTTTCATTAAAAACAATGACAGCTGAAATAAGCATTTCTATGAATCTTTTTGATTCAAAGTTTCCGTTTTTCATCCATTCAAAATAAATACTTAGAAAATGATTGTGTCGACTTAGTCAAATATATTAAAAATTATTTCAAAAGTAAGATTTCTCATTTCAAAAACAGTAAATAATCTAAAATAAATTATTAAAAAATAGGGAAACAGTGAATTTTTCAATGAAATACATTTTCCTTAAAAAAATGACTTGTTCTAATGATTCATAGAAATATTTGCAGAAGTTCCAATCAGAGCTTCTGCAAACATCTATTTAGGTGCAGAGAGAACTGGAAGAGGCTGCAGGAGCACAGGATATGGTTGTGATGGGCGACTTTAACTACCCAGACATCTTCTGGGAAGAATGCTCGGCCACATCTGACGGGTCATGTAGATTCCTGATTTATATCAACAAGCTCTACCTGTCTCAGGAAGCATATGGGCCAACAAGAGGAACTGTGCTCCTAGATTTAGTTTTGGCCAAGGAGGACAACCTGATGAGTGATTTGATGCTAAAGGGTAACCTAGGTGACAGTGACCATGACACTGTTGTTTTCAGTGTCTGCCATAGGGCTGGGAAATCTGTCAGTAAGGTACAAATTCTTGACTTTAAAAAAGCTGGCTTCAATAAGGAGAGAGGACTCGGGGAACTACAAGCCAATCAGCCTGACCTCAATCCCAGGAAAAATCCTTGAAAAATTTCTCAAGGAGTCCATATGCAATAAGCTAGGAGAAGGCAAAATTCTGAATGACAGCCAGCACAGGATTTTTTTGTGAGTAGGTGATGTCTGACTAACCTCATCTTCTATGACCAGGTTACTCACCACCTACATAAGGGAGATGAGGTTGTTGCCATTTACTTGGACACTAGGAAGGCCTTTGACTTGGTGTCCCATGAGGCTCTCAAGGTAAAACTAGGGGACAATGGTCTCAACAATTCAATGGTCAGGTGGGAGAGGAACCGACTGGCGGGGGACCCAGAGAGTGCTAATAGATGGATCTGTATTGACCTGGCAGAAGGTAGCCAGAAGAGTCCCCCAGGTTTTGGTACTTGCACCAGTGCTTTTTGACATCTTCATTAGTGATCTGGATGTGGCGATGAAAAGCACACTGGCAAAGTTTGCTGATGATACTACCCTGTGGGGAACTGTGGCTACACATCAGGGTAGGCTGACGATCCAGCTGGACCTAGACAGATGAGTTAGATGCATGGACCAGAACCAGATGCTGTTTAACTCTGAGAAGTGTAAAGTGATCCGTCTAGGGTGGAAAAATCCACAACAAACCTGCAGGCTCAGTGGTGCTACACTAGCTATCACCGTATCCGAAAGGGGGTGGGGGTCAAAATTGACCTTAAAATTAATATGAGCCACCAGAGTGATATTACAGTTAGCAAAGCAAACAATATGCTGGCATGCATCAATCGATGCATCTCAAGCAAAACTAAGGAAGTTATTCTCCTGCTCTACTTTGCATTGGTGAGGTCACTGCATCCAGTTCTGGGTGCCACTCTTTAAGAAGGATGTGGAGGAACTTGAGAGATTCCAGAGAAGAGCCATTCATATGATTAGAGGCCTGAAGAAGAAGCCATACAAGGAAAGACTGACAGATATGGGACTGTTCAGCCTAGAAAAGAGAAGACTTTGGGGGAATTTGGTGGCAGCTTACATATATATCAGGGGTGAGCATGAAGGGCTAGGCAAACAACTGTTCACCAAAATGCCCCAGGGAAAAACCAGGAGCAACTGTCATAAACCCCTAGAAGAAGTTGATATAAGGAAAAATTTCTTTACGATTCATTTGACCAGACTCTGGAATAGACTCCCAGCAGGGGTGGTGCAGGCATCTACCCTGGAAATCTTTAACAGGAGGCTGGACGTGCACCTTGCTGGGGTTCTTTGACCCGAGCAGTCTCTCCTGCCCAGAGCAGAGGGGCTGGACCCAATGATCTCACAAAGTCCCTTCCAGCCCTAAACTTCTGTGAATCTGTGAAAAATCTAGGCAGACTGTCACTGAAGCTATCCCTAAGGATGCTAAACATTTCGTCTCATTGACTTGTAAATCTGTAATTAGTTGTACAAACCAAAACCCCACAGTTTGTGCTCTATATAGCACATCTCTGTGATAAAAAGAAATTACATTTGTCATCTGAAGTACTGGCTGTGATTGAATGTTCTACAAAATCCTTTACTCAGTGAATGGCAGGTCTGGTTATAATAGAGGGTCCTGTCTGCACTACACATTCAACTCCCTGTGAAAACTGTTTTCAAACGTTCTTGCCTCTGCTGCTTTTGGCTCTGCCTTGTCTGACCTGCATTAAGTCATAGCTTTTTTAAAGCTGGCCCCCAGTTTGATCTTTTGTTAGCTATTTTACAACATGTTATTCTCTATTGGCCAGCTAAACTGAAGTCCCAGTCCCTTGAACACTTAAAATGCAAGAAAACAAGACACTGTCTGGTTTACAGCTGCTTTTTAAACCAAGTTAAACTTAGTTTTTGAACACAGTTGAAAGTTCAGTGAAGACAGGCCCTGAATGTCATTAGGGTTCTTCTGTTGTAAGGGTCACTAATGTAATGAATTGTTCTTCCCTGACATTTCCCACTTTTTCTTACATTTATTTCTGGTTAGATTCCCTCCTCCCAGCCCCCCATCAAAAAATTCATGAAGGCATTGCTTCAAAGAAGCTAATGATACATGGAACTTTTTTATTACATAGCTCTGATGCATGGCTCTGAATTTCATACTTATGTTTAGTATGTTTCTTCACTAATTATGTTATTGTTAAATTTGCTTGATCTTTCTGTGTCTTTTTTGTGCAGGTTACAAAAATATGATCTCTTACAGCCCTTAGGATAGGAACATATTAAGGACCAGCAGAAGACCCTGGGGTCCACAAAGGCCTCTCCAGATCTGGACAGTACTTTAAATCAGGTGCTAACTGGTCCGGCAAGAACTTCCTGGAAGGATCTAATTACTGTTAAAAGCTACTCTTTTCCTTGATGGGTTATTTCTCATCCATGATTTTTCTAAAGCTTTCCTTTATTATGTTTTGCTAGAAGAGAAGTAGGCATATTTGGTCTGCTGTCCTTCCCAAGGCAGAGGAAACAAAGCTATTTATTTCATCCAATAGGTGTAATGGGACATTTCACAATAGGCAAGGGAGTTAGCCTTCAAGAATCTCCGTGAATCTTCCCGATTTTGACAATGCCTCCTTTTCTACAAGAAGCCTGACACTATATCCAGGGAGGGGCAAGACAAAATATTGCACATGCTTTCAAATTCCTATTAATTTTCTACGCAATTTCTAAGAAGCCTTGATGATATACGAATGGTACCAGGTAATTTTTCTACATAGAATTATCAATTAATTAAATCTATATAATATATTAATTATGAATTAAATATAAATATATAGACATTTCCAGCAACAGGAACCATCGCTACATTTTCTATATAGTTGAAATGGACACACTATGTATATATAACTATAGTAAAAAGTGCCCTCTGCACAAAATGAATGAATGTATGAATAAATATGTTCTAATGTTGATCCAAAGAATTGCTCTTCTCATTAAATGACTTCCTTATTACTCATTTTTAGATATAAATTTGTCCATTCACAAGAGAATTTCAAGGCACACTGATCTGTGTGCATGATACTGAGCCAGAACAGGGCTGCCTTATGCATGTCTTGTGCAATGACGCTGTAATTTATGCAAAGCCAGCAGTGATCAAAAAGGTAAACTCCAGAGGAAAACACATGAGCTAATGATTCAGTAGGTGGGTTTAAAATAAAGCCCCAATTGTGTTATATCCAAATCCTGCAAACGTTCACAAGCTTCTCATACTGAACTCAAAAGAGTACTGCCAAGCTTCAAGTTAAGCACCTGCACAAGTGTTTACGGTGTTTACACAAGTGTTTACAGGTGTTTACAGCTTTAGGGTCAGATCCAAAAAAGGACTTAAATATCACAGAGAAGACTTGGTTCAATTGAAGTACCCCACTACAAAACTGTGATCCTCAGTAGAGTCCCCTGATTCTGGAGCCTCCCTTTCTGACCTGAAAGTTCCCTTGGCATGTGCAGCTCTGCCTCATCTTGTGCCTAGCTCTCACCTAAGCTACTTGGGAAGCTCAGTTGAACAGTACTAAGTTCTCTGGGGATTTATCTATTGCAATAGTGATGAGTCTTGGTGCTGAACCCTGCCTCCCTCCACCTGCTCTCAAGCCCTCCAGCATGCCTGAGAGTAGGCAGAGTGGTCTCACTTATGAACTTACAGGTTTGGAGTGTTTTCTGGAACTCTTTAATGCTGTTGCTGCTGTGTAGACAAGCTCCACAGGGTGAGTCTGGTAGCTGTGCTCCAAAGATACCTACCAGATATATGAGGGTGTATTGAATCCCTCAAAAAATGCAATAGTGGCTGCTTTCTATTTAAAACATGCACCCAAGTGAAAGGGTTGTGCTAGTGGTGGCTGTCTACTTTAATATGCTACAGGTTTAAGCACTCACCCAGCAAGTACGAGGAATGAAATGCCTTTGTCAGCCACAGGGTTCAAATCCAGATCTCCCAGCTCCCATGAGAGCGCCTTATTGTCATGCTATACACTGGGTTAAATGAGGTTGCCCTTCATCCCCATAGGAAAATAATACAGGACACAGGGCCAGGGAAAAGGAGTCATGCAAGAAGACACCTTAACCTGAATTCCAGTGGTTAGAGCATTCTTGCAAAGTGGGAGTCTTGGGCTTCAGGACTATTCACTAAGACTAGATTTTCTAGGACTATTCACTATTTACATTAAAGTGTCATTGGATAAAACAGGAATTATTCTGAGAGCTGGGACTGGAGCAAAGACCTGACTTCCCTTTTTGAGTGGCCTAAACACTAGAGTGATTTAGATTCAGTACTTTTCTCAGCCTGCAGGGGTTCAAACTCACATCCCCCACTTCCTGGGAGATCCTTAGCCACTGGAGGGTGGTGGGGGTGGGGATGCCTCCAGGTCCTGATCCAAAGTGAGTGGCAGTACCAGCCACTGCAGCCAGGACTCAGGTACTCAAGCTTCAGAGAGGAATCAGACTTCAGACATTCCTGTGCTTGGCATTTCCTTTTGGCTAGCTCTTGGCAGCTCCTTGCTTAGCCATAGTCCAACCCTTCTGAGGTGCGTCAGTCTCCTCACAGATTGCATAGAGAGCTTCAGCATTTCTGGGTTCTAGATTCCACTCTGGGCCCCAGAAGAGATTGGGGATGCAGAACCTAAGTTTGTAGGTGCTAAGTCCTTTATTGGATCTAGCCCTTAGTCACAGCACCTAGGCTGGGATAGGGAAAAGGCGGGTTGAGGAAGGAGTGTTGTTTTATTCTGCCTTGCAACTGGTGTTAAATGAACACTCTTTAGGTTTTTACAAAACACTAAATGGTGAAGAGAGAGTAAGTAAGAGTTTATTATTTACTGTGTCTCTCAGTACAAGAGTTGGGGGTCACAAAATGGATTTCATAGGCAGTAAGATTAAACTAACAAGGATTTTTTTTGGAAAAAGTACCCTGTTCACTCTCCCTTTCAGCATCCACTCTACCACTGTGAGACACAGGATACTGGGCAAATTAGACCTATTGTCTGACCCAGTAAATGGCAGTTATTATATTCTTATTTATCTGTATATGTGTAAATAATTCATAGGTCAAGTGCCAGTAGGTGGCATTCAGAAATGTGCAGAATAAATCCTGGGTCTTGTGGGACTCCAAAAGTTGTTGCATTTCAAATGACTTCCTCTGTACAGCTCTCTTTCAGGTGTTCTGTTTGTGTCTCAACCTGCCACATGTTTCTGATTGTGCTCCTTGTCAGCAACACCTTCAGATTTTTTGAAATACTATAGCACTTGGTCGTCTTAAATCTGCAGTTTACTGCTAACTGCCTTTCCTGCTTGTGTGCCATGGAAATAGTTATGTGTATATGGGACAGAGGATAATGCATAAATGTACACGTACGTTTTAAAGACCGTACTATATTGAAAATGTTAAATCCTGTTGAGTCTAAACTTTCTGCTCTGTATCGGTTTTCTTTCCACCCAAATTGCAGACTTCTGTTAAAAGTACATGTGTAACAGATTTGTAGATAGAAGCAGCCCTGCCTAACTAACTGTTTACTGTTTGAAACTTAAAAAAAAAATGATAATAAGAAGCTTTTACGCAAATCAGGTCTAAGTGTAACTGCAAAGTGCGTATTATATGATGTTATGCTGCTCAAGCTGAAGTCTGCCCACAAGTGTTCTTTGGCTTCTGTTATCAGTATTCATTAAGCTTCTGTTTGTTTTTGTTGCAAGATGGAAATTATGCAGGAAGACATGGTACAATAATTTCTAATATTCTAATAAAAGATTGCTGCATTGATTGATTTTTAAAAATACTAATAAACAGCTCAGACTTTGTGTTCTCTCTGTTGCTGCTACGTGGAAGAAAATGGCCTTGGTTCTAATAATTTTCTCTTAACTTTTAGTGATGTAGGGATTGCCATTCTGGTTCAGATGTGGTGTCCATTGCTCTCGTACCCTGACGCCAACCATGACCAGCACCAGATGGTATTGGAATAACTTTTCCCAGGAAATTCCCTTCTTAGCCTCAGTAGCTAACTTGCACATATCTTTAAGCACAAAGATATTTTAATCCTGTCTGATTTATTATTTGAAGTCCTGGCCCAAGGTAAAGTCAGTTGGAGTTTTGCCATTCATTGCAGTGGGACCAGAATTTCTACCCTTGTGTTTTAAGTATATACTATCAGTGGAAGGGTTGTTTGAAACTCTTTTAGTGGGACTCAAATGGGGAAATACTCTACTGTATGGAAGGAGAGCTCACAAATTTATACATAAGTCTGACAGTCCTTAAATTGGCAAGGTTTAATGTTACAAGTAGTAGCAAGGCACTCTTTTTATTCATTTGAACCACATCAATATCACCATCATTGTCTTAGACACAAACAAATTGTGTTGCATCTCTAGTTGGTATCCAGGATCAAGGGCCAGCCATAATGCTCCATGAAGTTAGCAGGAGTCCTTTCCACTGTCTTCAGCTAGTGCCGGACCAATCTGGCTGCATTCAGACTCTCTGCAATCCACTACAGATTCAACTGATGTCAGTTTGTGGCTAGCCAAGGCTATTATTTTAAATAGTGACACAATCTGTGATAGACCATGCTAATGAAGAGGCAGCGCTCCAGCTTTTATTTTATAAGTTCAGTCATTTCAGGGCTGAAAGTGTGCTTCTTCCATCTCTCTCTAAATATGAAAGCTAATAGCATAAACCTACACATTTTTCAGTTTCTCAGTTTATGTGATAAAAGTTCTGTCACTGCCTTGCATGGTTCCCTTCCATATATATGAGGCTGGTAAATTGTTGAATGACACTCTACATGTTTTCCAACCTCTCTGCTCAGGTGTGATAAGGCACATTTTGAGTACTTAAAAGGATGGTGTTATTCAAGTAAATTAGTTTTTAAATGTCAGAAGATAAGGGTGGAAGAAAAACAATACAAATTTGATTAAAAGCCTGATACAGGTTGAGAATGTTGTGAGGATTCAATTTCTTAGTACCACCTGACATGCTAAGAGGTAACACCTATAGAATGGTGGCATTTTCCTGTTTAAAGTAAAATCTAAAAATGCAATGCCAAGTCATAGCTTGTTTGATTCATGCACTATACAAAAACTTTGAGAATTAATTTATATCTAGAGTGCAGTTACTTTTTTCCTAGGTAAGGGGCCCATGCGTTATCTGGTGCAGCTTTTTGATTAATATATGGTGGCTGATGGCAGAAGTCAAATGTGAAGAAACCATTATGATCTGGTCATCAAAAAGGTGCTGTAGAACTAACAAGGTGCCCTTATATAACAAACTTGCAGTAAGGGCATCTCCTCGATTGAAATGGCTGCCAGAACCTTTTCTACCTCCTCTTGTTATTTCCAGCCTCTCAACCTTAAGTTCATGTTCTCCAAACATACATGTTTTTTGCTGCTTTGGATGCAAGAAGAGCTGTGTCTTATGATTGCTCTCACTTTCCTAAGGACCAAGGGAACAAGGTGGGGTTGTGGAATTAGGTAACTTCCAAAGGAAGGATGTCATGGGGTTCTAGCACTATGTTCCCACAGATGAAATGATCAAGGATCTTGTACTTGAAGACCAAGAAGACTAAGAGATGGAACACAGGATCTCCCCCTGACTAGACTGGCAGGGACTGAATGTTACCATCTGATTGCATTTTGGGTTAATGGAAGACTGTGCTATACAACCACAATCCTCACCACCGCCACTACCATTTATTTGTCTAGCACCTTTCAAGAGTAGATCTCAAAGAACGTTACAAGAGATGTAAGTAGATCCTCATATTATGAATGGTGAAAGTGAACGGCAAATAGATAAAATTTTGGAAACACTGACTGGTGTCTGAGGCAAAACAAATTATTTAACAGAAGCCTAATGGCTGTGTGTGCCAGCATGACTCAGACCCGTGCGTGTAGGGAGGCAGTTAGATGGGCCAAAGCTACCATGGAGCTGAGGATAGCATCCCAAGTTAAGAATAACAAGAAATTGTTTTTTAGATATATAGGGAATAAAAGGAAGGCCTAGGGTGGAATAGGACCCCTGCTAAATGGGCAGAAGCAATTGGTGATGGACAGGGGGGACAAGGTTGAACTCCTCAATAAGTTCTTTGCCTCACTGTTCCTAAGTGAGGGGCAGGCCTGGATGAGCTCCATCCAAGGGTACGGAAGGCACTGGCTGACGTCACTGCATAGCCACTGGTGGGAATATTTGAACACTTGTGACACATGGGCCAGGTCCCGGAGGACTGGAAAAGGGCCAGTGTGGTCCTCATTTTCAAGAAGGGGAGGAAGGAGGACCTGGGCAATTATAGGCCAGTCAGTCTCACCTCCATCCTTGGTAAAGTCTATGAAAAAATTATCAAGGCTCACATTTGCGAGAGCCCGGCAGGACAAATCATGCTGAGGGGAAACCAGCACGGGTTTGTAGCAGGTAGATCATGCCTGACCAATCTAGTCTTTTTTTATGACCAGGTTACAAAACAACTGGACACAAGAATAGGGGTTGGCATCATATACTTAAGACTTCAGAAAGGCCTTCGATACGGTACTTCACCCCATACTGATGAACAAGTTAAGAGGCTGTGACTTGCATGACTACACAGTCCAGTGGGTGGCAAATTGACTAGAGGGTCGCACCCAGAGAGTCATAGTGGATGGGTCAGTATTGACCTGGAAGGGTGTGGGCAGTGGAGTCCTGCAGGACTCAGTCCTAGGACCGATACTCTTCAATGTCTTCATCAGTGACTTGGATGAGGGAGTGAAGTGTACTCTGTCCAAGTTTGTGGATGACACAAAAATGTGGGGAGAAGTAGACACACCGGAGGGCAGGGAACAACTACAAGCAGACCTGGACAGGTTGGACAAATGGGCAGAAAACAACAGAATGCAATTCAACAAGGA
>JAGPOW010003316.1:169295787-169318485 GCA_030014935.1 Caiman crocodilus
TCCAGCTCCACCTCCACTCTCCCAGACCCCCAAATGGCTGCCCCACCCAGCCTCACCCCCCAAATTGCACCCCCAAGTCCCCAAGGCTACCCCTACAACCCCAGGCACTGTCACTTAAAAAAAACAAACCAGAAAAAGAACAGAAAAAAATTGAAAAAAAAGAGCCTCTGCTTACCTTAGAAGGGGTGGAGGGGCTTCAGGGCCTCCTGGCAGAGGCTCCCTGGGAAGCACGGGACAGCGGGTGGGGGGGCAGGAGGGCCGGGGGGCGCCGCTAGGACTGTCACTCTGCCCTGCACTGTGCAGGAGGGGCACCAGGCAGCAGACGGCAGTTGGTCAGTGCCGGGGTTTTTTTGTTTGTTTCTTTAAACTATGGGGCAGGAGGGCAGGGAGGGGGGGCCTTGGGGGGATGGGGCCAGCCAGGGCAGGGGTCGAGGCTTCAGGGGGGCTGGCAGGGGGAGGGGCCAGCCCCAGTGGAGGTCGGGGCCTCGGGGGGGCTGGCAGGGGTAGGGGCCAGCCCCGGCAGGGGTCGGGACCTTGGGAGGGCTGAGGGGATGGGCCATCCCTGGCAGCAGTTGGGGTTTTTGGGGGGCTGGCAGGGAGAGGGGCTGGCTGTGGCAGGGGGAGGGGGCTTGGGGGGGCTGGTGGGGGAGGGGCCAGTGGGGGTCCCCCCTATAGTCCCCTCCCCCCTCTTCCAGCCCCCCTGGCCCCTTAGTCACCAGCACTGGAGCCCTGGTGCTGAAACACGTGGCCTGCCCAGCCCCATGTTTCAGCACCAGGGCAAGGGGCCAACCATAGAGACACTCTGGCAGCCAGAGCATCTCCATGGAGGACCCAGTCCCTGGTTGCCTCAGGGCATGATCTGGAACCATGCCCTGCCCCACTTTTTTAAACTTTGGTTATTTTAGACCCCTGGATATCCAGGGGTCTAGTTTTCTCCCCGCGATGCAAACTTGCAGCATGGGGAACATTTTTTTGTTCCCGCATGTACCTCTTGCCCTGCCTCAAAGGGGTTTGAGGCAGGGCAAGAGGCACGTGTGCGCTCCTCTGGACACGCCCATAAGGTTCAACAAGGAGAAGTGCAAAATCCTGCACTTCGGACAGGACAATTCCATGCACCGGTACAGGCTGAGGGCTGACTGACTTTGGAGAAAGGATTTGTGAGGTGGGGACCCGTGTTCAGATGAGAGCCCAAACCACTGACCTATAATTTTAGTCTGTCTCAGTAAATAAACTACGAGGTATAGTAGGTCAGCTAATGACTGAGAGAAACAGACCCTAGCTATAGCTCCTAAGCACATCCCAGAGGAGCTCAGGATGCTCCTCTGGGATGTGGGAGCCCCAGGTTGAAGTCCGAATCAGACAGCAGCATCTTGTGTGCCTATCTTATGAAGATGTTTTTGGAAATGGCACTTTGTATCTGAAGTATTGGCCAATTCCCATTCCTTGTTGAAGCTGGCAGGCACTCGCCAAGACAGGCAAAAAGATACCCTGCAGGTTTTCAGAAAATGAGGCAAAGCCATGCATAAATCCTGCTGTTTCTGCAAAGTAAGGATGAATCAGATCACTCAGTGTGCCATGGCTCCATGGAGCCCTGTTTCAAGAGTGCAGTTCATATAGGTACTCAGTGTAATGAACAAGGGAGCAGCAAGGACCCTTTTCTCATTCACTGTCCTGGTCTATGGAGCCTTCCCCTCATTCTGTGTACAGATGCTGTCAAGGTAAGAAGGTGAAGCAGAGAGAAGCCCTCCCCACAATCCTTGTAATGCAAATGGGGTTGTGCATTTGATGAGCACTGTAACACAAGACTGTACTGGTAAGCAATCCAATGGCAGAAAGTGTCAGTTTTCATGCTGTGTATAGACCTTCAGCTCTGCTCTTTGTGCCTGTGTTATTTAATTGCACAATTACATGTAGTATATCACATTTTTAAATAAAAGACACTTTTTAATAATCTTTTGAGGCCTTTTTCATTACCTGATCATGTACAGCTGTCATTTATGATGCTTAGCATTCAGTGCTGCACACCCATATCTATAATAACAAAAAAATATTTCTTCAGATGATCATGTAAGGGTATCACTGTTTAGGTGGACAATAGACAAGTTAACTTTTGGCACTTCTTTAAATAACTGACTTTAATTTCCTTTTAGGCCAACTTTGAGGATGTCACTAAATAGATCTGCTCTACAGAATGGGCCTGGAACAAATGGACCTGATTCTCTTTCTATTTAGCAACATACAAATAGTTACAACCAAAACCCTGGGAGTGGAGCTTGCACATTTTGGTGACTGAAAACAGTTTCCAAAAGGTGCTGGAGAGTCTTGGTAATGTTATAAAATAAACATAAGGGAATCATTTGATACCAGAAGAGGGCAAGTGAAAAAGCAAGAGGGTGAATTAACAAAAAGCTCAGATTTGATGAAAGAAGATTGTGGAGCACTGTTTCCAAAGTTGTGGTCCACAAGGCCACAGCAAGTGATCTGCAGCTGGTGCCCCTTTCCATTAAGAGTACATAATTGGTCTGTAAAAAGTTTGTTGGTCCAAAAAAGCCAGTTGAACAGCTTGTCAGAAGAAAGCAGGTGTACCGTATGGTATTGTGCCAAAAAAAACCCCTATTGAAACATAATTCTGCTTTGTTTTTCTGCCAAGGAATCGCAAGAATGTTACGCAAGCACGCTTCATATGCATTTCTCTACCCCTGCTGCATATACAGGACAAACAAGAGCTTTGGGATCAGCATGCAAGGAGCTGCATTGCTACTGTATTCTCACACCTCCTCGTGAGTAGTAAACCTCTGTGTTTTATGCTAGTGCAGTCCTTGCAGAAGTCCTGCAAATGAAGCAAAGTCAATGATGTATGCAAACAGCACCACAGAAACTCA
The DNA here is from genome assembly GCA_030014935.1 of Caiman crocodilus. Taxonomy (NCBI): domain Eukaryota; kingdom Metazoa; phylum Chordata; order Crocodylia; family Alligatoridae; genus Caiman; species Caiman crocodilus. The sequence goes on from JAGPOW010003316.1 coordinate 169,298,670, forward strand.
GCCATGCAAAACACATTGCTACAGTGTGTGCAAATTACCAATGGTTAGAATTTATTGGTAGTAATGGTTTCCAAGTTGATACTTATTTCCACTGTTACTCTTACCACCTTGCCCTACTCATTAGTTTAGGAGCTGCCAAGCTGCTCTTTCAGCTGGAGAAGAGGAAGCATATCCCATCTGCAGCAGATTCTCTTTGTAAATAAATTAAAATTAGCATATAGCCAGCTCCATAATGTCACATGTTATTGAGCACTCTTTCCTCAGGCACAGAGCAGGGGCTTTGAATTTATCAAGTAACTTGTCACCCAATCCTTGGGTAGTAAGATTATGCAATTAATGAAAAACAGACTTGTGGCAGCATCTGAAAAGGAGTCAAGTTCTGTTGATACATAGAGACTTTCAAAAAAATTCTGCCACTAAGTTACTGACAATCCTCTTTAATTCCTTGGCTTTTTGTTTTCTTTGTAAGGGAAAGCTGGGGACAGAGTGGGAAAAGAACAAAGGCCAGGGCTCAAAAGCTAAATCAATTAAACACAAATTACCCCAGTAACAATGCGCTGACAGTTCCTGAACCCCTTATGATCCCCTTAGATCAACATACTTGATCTTGGCACTGCTAATAAAGTTAAATAAAGTTAAAGGAAGCCAGTTGTTGTCTTTTGCAATTCTGAATGATGCTTTTTAGAATTTCAGTGTTAACTTTTGTGTCAATTTAAAAAGGTTTTTTTTTATATAAAACAAAAAACAACCCAACCATTAAAAAAATGTATCTTTTTATTTTTCTCTAAAAGCAGAATTCATGTACATGTTTTGCAATGATTTTCATGAGGTCTAAAATATTATTAACAGATGTGAACAGTCACATCACAGTAGTACAAAACAGCCAGTGACGGAATTGAGAGGAAGTTTAACAATTAGTTCATTAAGTTGTCCCAAAGTTTGCTGACCCTATCTTTTTCTTCAGGACAAACACTAAAATCCCAACTAATTGGTACAAGTTCCAGAGAGAATATATGGGGAGGGAATGAAACACAAAATATGATTTATGCTGCTAAGTTCCCTGCATTTTTATTTGTGTGAAGTATATATTTTTTTGTTGTTCAAATGTGTTTAAAAATGTGATCCTGCCCAGGAAATTAAAAAACAAACAAACCCTATACTGTGTTAACTTTATCAGCTGAGACAAAAAAATTGCCTTACAAAAGATGGACAAGTTTTGCTTCGCAAAATGAAACCAAGAATGCTATGCATTTGAAAGGTGTGAATAAGAATTTGGACAAGTTGTTCAATATAAATATTTGTGTATGTTAAAGTAATCAGGAACAGAGTGGTAAAATTCACTGCTGCAGTAATGTTAATGCAGTTTTACCTATTTGCTGAAGTAGAGGATTTGAACCTACATACTGCAAACTTCACCCATTTCCATTTCAAAACAGAAACAAACTTGAGCCCTGCTTCTGCAAAAAAGTATGCACGTGTCTAATTTTGTACCTCTCTGTAATTCCACTGAAGTCAAGCCATCGGGATTATTCCTGGGCTTCAAGTTAGAAGTATGTGTAAGTATTTCTAGGATTGGCACTTCACGTGATGCCACCACATTCTGAATGAGAAATAAAAGATTTCTTGAGAAGGAAGTCCAAGCTTTTCACACTCTAGAGAAGCCATTACAATCATTTTAACTTACAATGCTATCAGTTAGACACAGAAGCATACATTTATAAAAATTATGACCACTTTTTAAGAATTTAAATTTGCAGCCTGCCCAATTAGTTATATAGCAGTATTAGCTACTGATTGAATTAACTCTAATTTGATAGCACCCTTTTTATACAACTAAACCATTTTTATACAGAATATGTAATAATTTTAATGCACTGCAAAAACATACATACAGTAGTATGATTCACATGTGCACAGAGTGCAGAGATATACATCAGTCAGCTATCCAGGTCGAGATATACATCCGGGCTGTCCTACTGGCAGTCTATAGGTTGCATGTGGCCCATGAGGAGTTAATGCACAGCCATGGGCTCTCACTCAGCTGCTGCTTCCATTACCACTCGGAGTGCAAGTCTCCAGGCTCTCACCTCCTTCCTCTGCCTTTGCTGCACAGAACAGGGATCTGAGGGTGAGCCTGGGACTGAGGGTGAGAAAGGGGACGCACTGCAGCAGTTGGGGGGAACACATCAGTCGCTAATGAAGTCTTAAGAAAACTACAAAATTAAATTTACTCTGAATTCCTGGGCATGAAATCTAGAGTATAACCATTGCTGTCTAGGTCAGTTAGTATGGTCATTTCAAATGAATCTGGACTATCTGCATGTTCAAGTTAAACAATACATATATCAATTTTTATATAGTCCAAATAAAATTCTCCAGTGACTTCCAAACTTCTTGATACGTTTATAATGGATAGAAAATATGATATCTGGCTTGGTTATGAAACCCTAGCCCTTAAACAACAAAACAAGACCAACATTCTAGCTTTAATCAGTTATTTGCTTTGTTTTGATGTTTTTCTTCAATAATAATTAAAACTTAGATATAAAGGTATAAATTATAGGAATAAATTAACATAGTAACTGGAAATAAAAATAAATAATTCCTAACCTACTTTTATTTAAAAATATTTTTAATTGCACAATATTATAAGTGTCCAGTAGCAAGGTAAGTCAACTGGATATTTTTCTCAACTTTTGGGATATGATGATAGCAGTGTGTCTAGTATTTCAATCTTAACAAATCAAGAATACCTTTTTCAAATGCTTAATGGATGAATGTTTTGGTAACTTCTTAGTGTGGTCACCGTGGGGGCTTTAAAAAAAAACTTCATATTTAACCTTCCTAGTCAAAGTTATCTACTTTCCTGACACAAAGCCACAGGCTTTTCATTTTGACAAATACAAGGTGCTTTTGGTTTTATCAATATATTTGTTTTTGCCAGTGGTATTTTCCTTTTGCCTCTACTGCCAAATTCACCTCTCCTCCTCTCAGTTTAATTCATTTATTGCCAGCCTAAACAGCCAACCCTTTCAGCTTTCAGCTTTAAGTGTGTCACCCAATGGCATCTCTAGATCTAGACCACCTCTTGCATGCTTCAATATTGTGTTTATAGTTTTGCTATTCCAATAGCTAGTTGGGGAATGTTATATTCAGCCATACTGAATAAAAAAGGTTACTTGACAAGAAAAGATCTTACCTCATAATATTAGTTGCAGTTGACAACTGGATTCAAGGATAAAAGGAAGAAATTTCTAAAGACAAAGCAGTGGTTAATACCATCACAACTTTGTTATAAAATATGGGCCAAATTCAGTCCTGGTGTAATTCCACTCAAATCAGTGATGTTGTATCAGGAAAAAAATGCCTTTCCATGTTAAGATCATTTAAAAGGGTATCTAGAGCAAGGGTCAGCAATGCTTTTGGGCAGAATACCAAAAACACCCGCAATCTCGACTTGTAAGATGTTGGCTTGTGGGGGAGGATGGTGGGAGAGCCCTGAAGGACCTGATCTTCGTTGTGGCAGTGCAGCCCCGGCCCCTTTCCCACTGCCCACCCTGAGGCACGCATGCCAAGGAAAATGCCTTTGCATGTCACACTCTGGCACCCATGCTGGGGGTTGCCTACCCCGATCTTAATTAAAAACTTTATATGACAGTGAAGCTAGTTATATAAAACAGCCACAAATGTAAATACTATGAAAATACAGACAGGTAAAAGTACTGTATATTTACAAACTATTACTTGTATACCCAATAACACTTTGGGTGTTGTATTTCAAATACTGAAGGCAAGGAGACATGTTACCCTCTTTTCAGTAATCGTGGAAGCCTCCATTTTCTGGAGCTGCTTTATCCAGAACTGAAAGCCATAATACTTGATTAGAGCAAAGGGAAAATCCTTAGCCCAGGCTTTTTTACTTTTTAAAATATATATCACATTACTTTGCAATTATATTACTTTATCTTACATAAAACAATGTCAAGTCCCCAGTATTACCATTTCTTGCTTAATACTGGTGTCATCTTTTAGCTATTACCTATCTAGCCTGATCTCTTCTCCTTGGAAGAATTTACAAGGTACTGCTTACCTTCTCTGTTGCTCACAACAAAGAAGGAAATACCAAAGAACTAATGTTTTGTCAGCAGTACCCTTTTCTTCATACAACATAACCAAGTTTGAATTGAACTAGAATATCATTGCACAATATTAAAACAGTTGCCAAGTAACTTCTCATCCAACATTTTGTAAAGCGTTTTAGTGCTGTAGTACAAAGCACATAATTGGACACATTGTTAAAATTCTAGCAATTAACTTATTCTAAATGATTAAATATACAACGAAGCATTCAATGCTGATAGTTCATATCTGTGCACTGCAGCATGCAGTCCCATGTGATACCTCTCACAGGAAGCCACGCCTAATGATTTAACACTATAAACCAAACTGCTACATGTATATATTAGAACATAATCTGATGCTCAAAAGATGAAATGTTTCTGTTACATATATATGTATGTGTGTAGAGTATATGTATACACACACACATGCACACACACTATATCTGCTCATATTTAAAAGTACTCAAGTTTTTTCAGAAGTCAATTCTGACATAAAAAATAAATGTAGAAACTCATTAAAAACAAAACACTACTATAATCATTGCAATACTAAAATGGCTGCACCTACACTATGGTGTAGTATGCAAGTGTAATTCAATTAAAAAAGTACAACTAAGATCATTTACTGTTTTTAGACTCAGTGTCAGCAATGTATCGTCCTGTACATTAAAACACATTCTAGGAAGAACGGCTGACAAAATCAAGGAAAATGGTAGTCACAGGTGAACAGGTTCTCTCTCTCTAACCAAACAACCCAAGACAGCTTATGTACAACACCTCCTGTAATTGGTACAAAGGACAGATGAATGAAGATCCCAAATCAAACCAACAGTAAAAGCTGTGTAGAAGAACACTTCCTGAATTAAGTTTGCTGAACACGGTTCAGATTATTGGCTATGTCTATAAGCACAATGCTTTTTAGAAGCATTTACTGTGTACCCAAATCCTACTTCTCGCAACACACAGTGTTGCACAAGTAGTGAAATGTTTTCCTATTCAAAGGTGCTCCGACGTTCATTTCAGGCAGCATTTTACCTTTATTTTTAGTATGTTTACACTAGGTACAGTTAGTTTAGAAGGAAGAAAATGCCAATAGTTTTTTTTAAATATAATATATGAAACTGAGACAGACGCTTACCTAAATAAATAGCTGTATTTTTATTTGTCTAATCCTAGTATAGAGATGAAATCTATTATGTCAAATAAGGGATAAAATGTTGCCCAAAAGTCTAATCATAGTTACACGTTTGTGTTTTCATTAGATCTACAAATCAAAATAGTTCTCAGTTAAAAAGATACAATTTGTATCAACAGTAAAAGGTACTTTCTGGTTCTTCAGGGACTTACTTTAAATTGCAGCAATTGTACCAAAATTACTAGCAGTGATTTGTAAACTAGGAAAATTTTAACATTGAACAACATTAAGCTGGAGGGAAACCTAAAATGATAGGCAACTGACTACAAGAATGTAAACAGAACTGTCATCATTTGCAAAATCTCCTTTTTTATATATATAAAAAGTGTGAGAGATGCTAGTAAAACCCATGACATAAAACCAGAAATATCCCTTACTAGTGCTAGAACAGACCATTTTGTCCATTTCTAAACTACACTATTTGTGGCAAGACTGGGCCTACATAATACAACAGGCCAAAATCTAATTTCAGGAACGTATACAGTATTTTACAAAAAAGTTTTTAAGTTATTATTTTCAGCTACAATATCATTACCATAGTGCAGTTAATAAAGTTGCATATCCTCAACACACAAAACTTTCTTGGGCCAGCCTTGATAAACAGTGAGAAAATCTAACAGTATCTTAAATACAAAATTTGCATTGAGAATAATTAGATTCATTTTAAAAACAGGTCAATATTTTATGAAAAAACATGTTTTATCCAGTATACTTGTGCACCAATACAAAGGGGAAAAGGACACAAAACAACTGAATGGAATCCTGAGGTCTCAGTTCCATTTCTACTGAGCAGAAATACACAAGACCTGGATCACAATGCATATGAACGGAAACATTAGTGGCCTATTTTAGGACATTCTGAGCATCTGCAGCTTCTTTTGGCGTCTAAAGGAGTTCCATATGCTCAGCCTCTTTGACAACTAGGCCATCAGGCTTTTGCCTTATCCATAAAACAATGGACATGAGTTGCTTTCCTCTGATTGCATTTGCTCTTACTTAATCAACTGCATCAACAAATCATTTAACTATTTTTTTTAAAAGCAATGAAAAAAGTGCCATCCTATAAATTACTAATATATTGTTACCCATTTCAACATTAACTGGTAACTTAACTTATTAAAAAATAAAGTCAGTGCTGTAGTAAATCTTTGTTTTCTATAAATAGGTGATTATAGCATAAAGAAGTCCACCAAAACAAAAAACAAAACAAGCAAACACCCCATCCACAATCTCAATTGGGATAAAAACTTCAAATTAAGCTTGGCTTGAAAATTGTTTCCCATGTCTATTAAAATCCTTTTGACTTTCTGCAGCTTGCTTTAATGCCTCATAGCTGAAGGACAAACATACAGGAAGTTAAAACAAACAAAGACAAAAACAAACATGTAATAAGAATAGAAAGTGCTGCATATAAACCCCTGATGCACCAAAGACTATTACCAGAGACCAGAGATAATATATATATATATATATATTATCTTAAGCTGGAAAGATTTTCAGCCAGGAATATAGTCATTTAAAAACTTTCAAGTTAGAGTGTAAAACAAATCTGTTATTTCCAGTGCACAGGGCTATACATACAGATTCCATGATACAGTATTTCACATAAATGGATTACTATATAACCTCCTTGCTGAGAAGGAGATCACAAATGCTATTGTAGCAAACCTCCCTCAGCATTAGAGCTGAACTGAAAACTACCAGACACCACAAAGATGCATCATCTCTCAATAACCTAGCTGGGATTTTTCCACTAAAATGGCTGCAGCAAGTTGCTGAGCATCTGTCATGTGAGGGTTCCTTTTCATAACAATTCTCACAAGATCAGAGGGGAAGATGTTGCACAGATTTATATAAACTTTCTCCCGGGTGTCTTGATGCCTTGGAGGGTCTTGAGGGATTCCACAGTAAGGTATGCGCCAAGTCTGGTCTTGCTGCTCAGGTAAGCTTTGGAAGGTAAACTGTTCATAACATGGCTGTGTGGGATTACTAGGCAAGGAGTAAGTCTGGCGATAGCCATATGCATCAATCCCATAACTCTGCCTATCCCAACTTCCAAGCCCATCTTGGCCAGAATAAGGTTTCCTATGTCTTAGTGGAGAATTATCATATAAGCGTGAGTCTGAGATGCTTTCTATTCTTGTGGACACAAGGGCTCTCCCCAGATGCATGGTCTTTGAATGTGGTGAACTCTGAGGAGCAGAATAGTCATTAGGACAACTAGAACGAGCACCCACTGCAGGGTGCTGCAGATGTACAGCCATGTATGGAATTGGAGGCTTTTGGTGATGCTTTGGTTCTTCATGACTGTAACTCTGCACTCGTGTTAAAGGATCATGGTAGCTCTGTAGAAAGGGCTGTGAGTTAAGGCGACCATGTGGGTGCATATGTTGGCACTTTAAGTTTTCTTCCAGTTGTGGGTCAGGTGAACTTACATAAGACCGATCATTGTAACCCACGTAGGAATCGCTACTGCCGCAGCTCATACTCCCTTCACTGCTACAGTCGGAGGCTACAGAGCTAATTCTATAATCTGTATCTAAGGAAAAACGCCTTTCAGGACTTCGTGGACCAGATATGCTTAAATTTGAATATGCATTCAGCATAGAGTAATAGCCTACATCCACAGGAGACTCACATTTTGGATACTGATCATAAGGCATAGGCGTTCCATGATTTTTGGTTGCCATCATCATTGGAGCGTACTGTCCCTGCGGTCTTTGATCCTGAGATGGGAAATGAACTCCGGATGAAAGGCCATTGCTTAAAGGTGCAGTACTTTGGGGTTTTGCAGCAGAAGAATTCGGTATAGTAACTAATGAAGGTACAGACCTGGTTTCCAATTTGTTTTTGGTGGGAAGCTTTTCCTCCAAGTCTTGATAGACTTGAGTCCTTATACTAGGATCTGATTGCCTCTTTGGAGCAGTACGTTTGAGATCAGAAGTGCCATCATTCTTAGTGCTACATGGAACACTGTTGCTTTTCACCAGTCCTCCTTCACTTGCAGTTTTAGCAGCTGTGCTTCTGGACATGGCACGAAGTTCATCAGCTACAGACCGCTGAGGCTGATTTCCTCTTTCTGGATGATAGTATTTGCATTTATGCCCATAGGTACATTTCTTTCCTATTAACAGTCACATTAGTCAAAGTAAAGAAGAAAAGAAAGAAGTGTTCAGTAATGTATATTAGAAGATCTCTAAACTGTAACATTTTTGAGTGAGAAGAACAGACTTTAAAAGCACATGTCTCCACATCCCTGAGGCAAAGCTTCCAAACCTACCTTCTTGTGTTGTGGAGAAAAGGATTGCCTTGTGCTGCACTTAGCACTTGAGAACAGTGATGCTCAACCTTTCGCTTGCATGAGCCAGAGTGGCTTGGGGTTGGTTCACAGCCTAGATCAGGCCCCATGAACCAGGATCAGGCCAAGAGCTGCAGGACTGGGGCCTGTACCACTTCCAGACAGATCCTGGGTCCCTGGATTGGGCCCCAGGCCACCTCTGCAACATGCTATCTAGCCCATAGGGCTCCCAATGGGTCCAGAAACTTGGCAGCAGGGTAGTGGTAATTGCTGCTACTACTCTCCCACTCTCTTATTCCTGATCATCTCCTAAACAGAGTGTAGCAATACTAAACTGGTTTTCAACTGTGATTTTCAGTTTTTGAATATAGTGCACTAAACCATTGTAATGTTCTTTTATCTTCCTAGAAGGTAATATTTTCACCACTTTTAACTAACATCCTCAGTTATAAGTGTTTGCTTTGGTTCTATTGTAAATACAGGGAAATCTCTTCCATATGAAGCAAGCCTGTGTAACAAACTGTGGCTTCATACAGACAGACTGCGTCAATGTTAGAGGTGATCAAACTGGAAGGGGAAGCATAAGCCACTGAACACCTGAACAGGAGGAGTCATTACATTAGCAAGCAGGAGGCTTTCCTAGTTACTGAGGTCACTTGAAGGGGACATGATCAGTCAAGAAGTAATTAATGACTACTTTCTTCCATAATAGTCTGGCATGCCCACATGTTCAAAGCCATGCTCTGCTTGGGGTACCCCTTTTTATAATGAAGCCTGGTCAAACAGATTGTATACCACAGGACTCCAAATCAGACTAAAAACCCTTCTGGACCTCAGATACTTTGGACTACCTTGCCTTACAGGAGCAATATAGAATTATACTGTGTGTGATCACATCTCTCTGTATTGGCTGGTGCTCCCAGTAGCCAACAGCCCTTTACTTACTGATGACTAATAATGTTAATCCTTCAGATTAAGTGTAGATAGAGATAAATTCTTTAAATAACAAATGAATTAAACATGTCCGTTCTCATTGATGTAGTCAGCCTTGCTCAAGTCATGGTTCAAAATCCCCAAACCTATGTAAACATTTCACTATACTTGAGAGTATGTAAATCAAATTACCATATGGACATGGTTGCTTCTTGTGTTCTGGAACAATTGGTTTCTTCCTAAGAAAATTGTCCAAACTTGGGCCATGACGTCCAAGAGGATCATCAGGAGGCATGAATCTATAACACATACCAAATTAAAATAAAATAAAAATAAGTTAACTTTATCAAGCAGCTTACAGAATTTCATAGCTACAATACAGAATTTCAGCTACAATATAAATACCAGAGTACAGTTAACAAATGTTCTATGTCCTTAGCATATAAAGACTTTGGGCAGAATTCCACTGGATACACCTAGATAGCGATTACCCAGCTGCACACATGCCATTTTGGAACTTGCATGCAGTTTGCGATTAAGCTCTTAATGCACTCTGGATGTGCAAGTAGCCATATGGCTACTGAGCATGCTCAGTAGGACTGCAGTCTGGCTAGGCATGTAGGTGGCACTATATCCTTGTAAGGCCAGGTGAAGACCTAAAATTATAACTGCATAAAAACCCATGACACCACGGAGTGGGGGTAGGAAGAGCACCTTCCATCTTTTAATTCAATAGCCTAGTGGTTAGGACACTCACCAAGGAAGATTTCAGGTTCTCACATCTGCTCTCCAGTACAGTATTCTAACCACCTGGTCATATTAGTCATTATTTAGACCCCTTCCAGCATACCTCTTGAAGCTGGACATCCAAAAGAGTGAGATATGTGGGGACAGGGGAAAGAGTGTGAGCCAGAGGGTGTGTGGTGCCATAAGATGGATGGTTCTTTGGAATAAGGGGCCTGGATCCTTGCTTCTAATGGGGCAAAAGTGTGTCCATTGGACTGCACTCCACCCATTTTATCCAGTCAATATTAGATGCATCATGCAGTGGCTCAACTTCAAGTGGAGGACTAGAGATGGGACTAATGGCTAACCTGTGTCATAGTGGGTAGCAGGAGATGCAGGTTTCAACCCTCTCCAGATAAAGGGAGCCTAGAACCTGGGTCTTCACTTCCTCGGCAAGTATCCCAACCACTAGACCAGTGATTCTCAAATGTGGTGCCATGGCACCCTGGGGTGCCTTGAGGTCCCTTCAAGGGTGTCATGGGTTGCTGCACAAAGTTAGCACTGTTATATATACAAATATGATTTAAAAGATAAACCTGAAGATTTCAAATAGGAATCCACAGCATTAAAAACATTCAGATCTGAGTTCTCAGCAGCAGAAGAATTGCTCTATTATTTTTCTGTAGTAAAAAAAAACAAGTGAAAGCTAAGAGCTGGAATTTTTTGAGTGGAGCCTTTGATCAATGGGAGGTGCCTTGAACTTAAAAATGTTGAGAACCACTACATTAGGCAACTGAGACATAACATGGAAGAGCCCTTCCTCATCTCTCTGGCAGCTTCAAAACAGTGATGGGGGTGCTTGAACTAAAGCTCACTGGACTTTAAGTCACAGTTTCAAATGTCAGTGTCATCAAAAGAGCTTTAGTTGAAGCAACCCCAGAGCCATTTTGAAGCATGGGATACTGAATACATATGACCCTGCAAGCACTTTAATTAGAGCAGCACTTAGGGCAGCTCTAATAAAAGCCCCCTGACTCCCCTCCCAGCCCAGAAACACGTGTATAGACGCCCTTTGTGTTCTTGTTGCAATTACTCATAGGAGAAGACTGCCCATTACAATAACCTGTTACGTGTATTCTATAGCAGTAAACACTATCCAGAAAAATATATAGCACAGAAAGTCTGTATATGCTGCAACTAAGAACTTGTCAAATCAGAATCAGCCAACAAATCAGAAAGTTCCAAACATACTGTTCTGGAAAGCATCTTCCATACTACAGCATCTCTCTAACAATGATAATTCCCAAGATATCCTCCAGAGCCATCTTGCAAACTGTTTTACAGTTGCAGGCCTGCAGAACATTTCCCAGCACAATCCTGCATCCATAACTGTAGCCACAATTTTAAGCCTGGGTGCTTAAAAATAAGGCACTTCACCCAATTTTTAACAGTTAAACTGATGTGACTCAACTATCAGTGATGCTGAGCAATTCCTGCAGCCACAGGCATCCATGTGAGCAGCAGGTGCTCAGCCTGTTTGCAGTTTAGTCCCTGTCTATGCAGATGCCAACATATAAATTAAGGAGCTTACTTTTACATGATTACATTTGAAACTGTAGCTTAAAGTGCCTTAAGAATCTTTGTTCCTCACAGAACTGCCTGGGTGTTTTATGACATGGCATACATGCAATGTACACAATAACTCAGCACCTTGGGGCAATTATATAAGTCCATTAGATAATTCAATCATTTTTCAGTCTTTGGGCTCTTCCAGGACAGGTAGAAAAGTTAAAGAATTCAAAAGGTTAGAGACTAACAAAATGATTTTTAATACTCTGGCAAAGAGCAATTTTCAAGGCTTTGATGATTAAGATCAGACCCAAAGCCTTTGATTTTCTTCATCTGTAACTAATAATATTAATGGAAGCTAACTTGCACAGAAACCTTTGCAGGGGCTTTTTCTCGATACATTTTTTAAGTGGTACAAAGTAAGGATTACTTACTTGTCATTGACAAATGAATACATCAGCAAACGTTCATCTATGAACTTCTTCCATTCTGGTTTTTCATTAGCTAGGTCCCTGTAGTTATCATTAGAAACAATGATACCATCTGACTCAAAAGCCAGCTTCACTATGAACCGGTCGTCATAGCATACCACCCTTCTCCCCTGCACACGGCGGGATGGTGTGAACACCAAGATTTTCTCCTTTTCTAACTTACGCAAGATTTCCTGATCTAGAAGTAATAAGAAACAAACAATGTTTTAATGTCTGCAGTGAATAAAAAAACTCATTTGATCTAAAGATCTTAGGGTTGAGGCAGGAAATCAATTCAGGTACAAAAAATGTCTTTTCACAAAATAGTTATAATCCAGCAGAAAGTGTCTGATATTTTAAAATTAACATTCATCAGTTGACCAGCAACAAATTTATAAAGTAAATTAAAACTTCTTATTGTTTTCATAGGCCCAACACAGAGGCTTATGTTCTGTGATCACATAGTGTATCTGTTAACTGCTGCAGAACCAACAATTTCCCCAGTTGATAATTAAAAGTCCTGAACTACCCTGCTATCAGGAACAAATCCCACAGGATACAAACATACCTACCCTGCTGGGGTTAGGTGACTTTGGTTCAGTATGGAGACCCCATCCCTACTGCACTCAATGTTTCTCTAGGACTAAATTGTTAAATCAAGAGAGAACATTTCATCCCCGCTGAAGCCAAGCTTCTGAAAGAAGTCTTCTTCTAAAGAAGACTCCTTTTATAACAGGTGATTGAAAGATAGACAAGAAATTAGCAGAAAAGATTCTCCCCATCAGGAATCTCCAATTCTGGCTCACCTACTTTTCTAACCTGCAGAGTCTAATATTGCCTCCATCCCTAACAATCATGGAAGCTGACAGTGCTCACATTAAAGAAATGGACTCTGACTTCATCTCTGGGCCACACAGGATCAGATCAAATAAAAGCAAGAAAAAGCTATCAGACAAATCAGCTAGTTACTATCCAGTAAGGGCAGCAAAGATATGGCCCACAGGCTGGACCTGGCCCATGCAGCTCTTCCATTCAGTCCACCAGTGAATTCGGAAGCATAGCGGGGGGAGGGGGCTACCATGGAATTCAGGAGTCCTGTTGGACAACAGCACAGGCAGGGGGGCAGAGGAGGGCAAGTGAGCTGGGCTTGCTTATGCTGCCTTCACTGCAGCATGGTTCTGCTTGGCCCATAGTTGCTTGCTCCACCATCTCTGCTGCCACCGCTGCTGTTGCCACCTCAGCTTCTGCTGGTCCTGCCGTAGCCACTGGCCCTGTGGATCCAACCTGCAAAGAGCTGTATGGTCTCATTGTGGCCAGGGCAAGTTTGACCCCCTTGCTCCAAAATATTTATCTCCCTTCCCGGCCAAGAAATACCTTATTTTGTTTAAAAAAAAAAATCAAATCAACACCCCCCTCCCCTGCAAAAAAACCCAACACCCTTCCCCACCCAAAAAGCAAAAAACCAAAAATCACCCACTCCCTCTTTGGACCTATTAAATTAAGTGTATTTTATACCTTGGAGACCTTTCTGGCATTTGGCAAGTTCCTTTAGAACAGCCAGACCAGTGGAATCAAAGAGGTACACCACAGCATGACAAATTTATACAGGTTGAGCATCACTGAAATACACTAAGAAACACTCACATGACACCTAGTATTTAAGCACTTGAGAGGCTTAAGAGCAAGTTTTGACCTCAAAATGCTAAACAGCTGTTTGGAGTACAAGAAACTTCAGAGAACCTTTTTTACTTGGAATAAAGACAACACTATTTGGGATATCAACTATTCTACTCCTTAGAAACGCTCAAGATTTGAGGTCAAAAACATTCTTTTCAGTACCAAACCCCTCCTTTCATACAATAATTTATTAAATGCTTTGAAACGTAGTAATGTGAAGAGACTCCTGTTATGCCATACCAAGATGACTGGCAGGTAAACACCCTGTCATTCTCCCTTAGAAACTACGACAGCTATTCATTTATACTTTCATTCTAAATACTAAAATTCTGAAGAATACCAAAACAGCCTATTTGGTAGTCACAGTTTCAATCAGTGGGAAAAGATAAAGTCTTTTTCCATAGGTGTTCTTTCATTACCTGCTTAGGGCAGGTCATGCTGGGAACTCTTCAGGTTAATTAAAAAAAAATTCTAGATTTCAAACCAAAGGAAGGACTTTCTCCTCCTTTCTTGATCTAACCCCAAATGCATTGCAGAGAAAAGATCTCATCCTACCCTGACATGATGCTGGCTCTAATTTTCATCTAGAAAAGCAAAGCACATCCAATATCAAGTCACACAGGATGATTTTTGTCTCTCAAAATAAACTCACTGCTCCTAACACTTAGAACATGTTAGTACGAGTTTCTAGTGCTACCTCAGTACAAAAAGAAGAGCATTCTTCCCTGCTGTTTAAATGAATTTATGTACACGCAGCTCCAGTAATCTATATGCTCCCAAGATTACTGTTAGTCCGACTTGCTGTACAATATTCACCAGTTTTGCTAGTGTATTAATTCCTGGGAAAATGGTCTCCTGGATATTGCTATTCTACCACAAGTGATCTCTTGTGATAAATTCCAGTTTGCTTGCCTGCCTGTTAGTCACCCATGCAGGACTACAACCCCTTAGCTTGTATTACTAGAGTTTTTTAAATTGAAACCCATTCTACAAGAAAAAGAAAATTCCTTGTGGTTACTGTCTTGACCAGTGGTGCTCAACTTTCTAGCCATAGGGGCTGGATGAGTGGTACAGGGCTGGTCTAGGGGCCAGATGCATGTGAGGTCAGCACATAAATGCGATCCTGAACTTTGGGCAGCTGGCTGCACCATGACCTGATGATTTAGCGTGCAGAGCTATGTCACCTGGCCCATGGGAGTGACAAATTTCCAGAACTGTGTGCAACAGGAGAGCAACAATTAATACTGCTACTGCTCCCCCACTGCCAAATTTCTGGAGCTGTGGGAATCCCTGCAGGCTGAATGAGATAACTCGGCAGGCTGTATCAAGCCTATAGGCCAGAGGTTGAGCACCACTGGCCCTGACAAATTAACCGTTTATCAAAATATCTGAGTTTCAGTACATATAGCAGATACAAACGACATGTCCTCAGTGGTATGAATAGAGACTGGCAAGCAGAAAAGGGAGCGAGACTAAAAGGAATTTTGCTACTGATGAACCATGCATTCCCCTAATTTCTTTTTTCCCTACCTGCAGATCACAGAAAAGGTCTTACACCAAAGATACTTCACCATAGAAAATATGTAGTTGCCCTTAACTTATTCCTCTCATGCTTACAGACAGTCATTAGGAATTACACACATTGTACTACACTGTTCAATAGGCAAATGAAGGCAGGCCAGAGATTACCTGTGATAAGAGCATCCGGTCTTGACTGTTCTTTCCTCCAGGCTGGTACAAACACTGTAACATCTTTGTGACCTCTTTCCAAAAACCAGTCTACAGCTAATTTTATTCCCCGACAAGAAAATACTTCCTTGTTGCCATGGCTGAAACAGACATAAAAGAAACACTTTATTCCCTGAATGGAACACAGTGCAGCACACATCTGCTTACTCTCAGCAATGCTGTTAACTCCAACACTGTGCCAGGACTATAGACAGGAATGACTAGGCATGTCTTTATACACCCAAAACTGTGACATAAATGTAATTACAGAACGAGAACTTTGGTACAGGGGATAGCCTGTTCAGGTTGGCCAGACAGAAATAGGGGAAAAGGTACTGCTTTGTATTTCAAGGACATATACATTTGATCTGAAGTTCTGAAGAGTGGCGAGGCAGATTTGTTTAAGGTCTCTAGCTTAGATAATATCTCTGGTTGGATAAAAGGAATGAGGGCAATGTCACACAGGGAAGTTAATCTAGTCAGGTACAGACCACCTAGTCAAGATGATGAATTAAACTATTTTTAAGTAACTATTATGCAGGCGATGCTACATCACCGTAGCAATGTGCTATGGTGATGTAGTGTCAGGGGTCACAAACCACGATGCCACAGCTATGTAGACATAGCAACATGCTCCCTTGTTGTAGTGTGTTGCTACAGCGACACAGTAGCTAAAAATAACTGTGTGTGGTGTGCACAGCGCAGTATACACTGTTATGGCACCATCATTTAGTACCGCCTTTTGGAAGTACTAAGTGATGGCGCAGTAACAAAGGTGCTGTAGACATGTAGATACACCTTACAGGGCATCCACTGGACAGAATCTAGAAGTGCATAACAATACAGCAGGACCCATACACTCCATCAACTACCTGGGACATGTTTGGGAAAACCTTTTGTTTCAGAAGTGGGAGCAGCTATTTTAGATCTGGTTCTGACTAAGGGACAGAAATTGATTAAGGATTTAAAAGATGGAGGGTAATTTGGGTGCAAGTGATAAAAAATTACTGACTGCTATTCTAAGAAAAGACAGGTCTGGGAGCAGCGGAGTAAGGATAATGGAGTTCAAAAAAGCAACAAAATCATGAAACTAGTACACAGGGTCTTTGGGGAAGCTAAAGGGTTAAAGACATGCATATGAGCTGGCAGTTACTGAAAGAGGCTCTGTCAAATGCACAGCAGCAAACTATCTCCAAGTGAAAGAAAGGCAGAGTCCATTACAACTACCTCAGAAACACTTTACACACCTGAACATGGCACTTAACTAAGCACGAGCATAAAGGAAAGCACAAGCTTGCAAGAATAGAATCAGAAAGGCTAAATAAAAGACAAGATTAGTTTCTCTAAGCAAGGGATGTACCAGGCAACACAAAAAGGTTCAACAAAAAGGAAAACAAAGGGAAGACTTGGCCCATTTCTGAAGAGTAAAATTACAGATGATGCTAAGACCACTGAAGTGTTCTGTACAGTTTTTGCTTCAGCCTCCACAAAGTTTAATTGTGAACAGACACCTAACAAAAGTAATTAATTAATTATTAACAACTTTTCTGCCTTTATAAGATCCCCACTACCTCAATTAGTTTGTAGAAGGATTTTGACATATGGCAGAGGGATTATCTGGTGCCAGGGAGGTGTCATTTGCTGGCCAGATTAATTATTAATTATTCATTAATGATTTGGACGATAGGATTGAGTGTACCCTTAGCAATTTCGCACATGACACCAAGTTGGGTGGAGTTGCAGACACCCTGGAAGGAAGTGCTACGTTCCAGAATGATCTTGATAAAACTGGAAAAATCACCTGCAATTAATAAAAAAAAATCATCACGAACAAGTACAAAGTTCTGCATTGCAGATAGAACAATGTCTTGCATGGGTATAGACTGGGAAATAAGGCTGCAGTACTACAGAAAAGGACCTGGTAGTTTATAGAAGATTATAAACTAAAAGCACATTGTTGTTGAAAAAAAAACCCAACAACATATTAGGCTGCATTAACAGGAACTTCATTTGCAAATCAAGGGAAGCGATTTTTACACTCTTCAGCATTGGTGAGACCTCACTGCTCCAGGTTTGCATATCATACTTTAGAAACAATGAAAACAAATTGGTGTTCAAAAGAGAGCAACAAAAGTGATTTGAGCCCTGGGAAACATGACTAAGTAGTCTGGAGAAGAGAAGACTGAGGGGGATTCGTAACAGTCTTTAAATATCTGAAGTGTAATAACAAAGAGGATGAAGTCGAGACTTCTCTACAGCTGCAGGGGACAGGATAAGGAACAATGGTCTTAAATGATGGCAAGGAAAATTTAGGTTGGATATACGGAAGAATATTCTTACAAGGCTGGTTAAAGAATTGGATCAAGCTACCGATCTAGGTTGCAAAATCTCTTTCCTTCAAAGATTTTTAGTGCACATTTGGCTGGGATGATTTAGTTAAGGGTGATCTGTCTTGAGCAGGGGTTTGCAATACATAACCTCCGAAGGTCCCCTATAGCCCTACTTTTCTAAAATGCTAAAAAAATAATTATTGACAATAAAAGTCTAACCTGCATGAGTTTTGATGAATGCAGCAACAAATATCAAACTGATCTAATTTCCTTTTTAATAGGATAGCTTTCCTAGGGAATTATGGAAAAGCACTAGGTATATGTTAATTTTAGTAAGGTGCCTGATATGGTCTAATTTGTTATTCTTTTAAGTTAATAAATAACAGTGTAAATGTAAATCACCAAAATGGGGGCACACAACTGGTTGAAAAATGGAGCTCAGAGAGCAGCAATCTAAGGTTTGCTGTCAAGACTGGGAGGGCACTTAAAGCAGGGTCCCACTGGGGTCCTGTAGGGTCTGACCTGGTTCCAACCTTACTCATTATCTTCAGTGATACTGGAGAGGGTTAGAGTGTCCTTGAGACCAGGATTAGAATTCAGAATGATCTTGGAAAAAATGGAGAAATGGGAAGAAATGAACTAGATCAGTAGCTGGCAACCTTTCTGAGCTGCGGGCTGGCTCTGGTATAATGTGGGCCAGGGGGCTTCAGTGGCATTCCAGCGGTGTTCAGCAGTGGAGGGGGGGCTTTACCTACATTCGTGGTGGGCTGGGCACTGGAGACCTATAACAAGGCCTGGTGACTGGAAGCTGCATCCAGGCCACTGCCACAAGCCAAAGAGTATCAGCTGCCCAGCCCCAGTGCAGACTGCCACTGCTTGGCCTCAGCCCCAGAGCAGAGAAAGCCCTCTGGCTTGATGGCGTATATGTTGCCAACCTCTGGTTTAAATGCAATTCTGTAAAACACAAGTGCAAAGCACCTTACTTAGGAAAAAGAAATCAAGTGCACAAATGTGACATGGGGAATAACTGGTCAGGCAGCAGTTTGGCAGAAAATAATTTGGGGGTTGTAGTGGATCATGTCCTACACACTGGTCAATAATGTGATGCTGTTACATAACAGGCCAATCCCCTTCTAGAATGCATTATCATTATATGCATGACAAGGAAGCTAATTATTTGGCCCTGCTCGTTGCTGTTGAGACCTCAGCTAGAACACTGTGTCCAATTTTAGGCATCATGCTTCAAGACACAAACTGGAATGAGCCCAGAATAGAAGAAAAACACAAAGAGGCTTGGAAAACATGGCCTCCGAGGAAAACTCAGTTTCCTCAGAAAAGAGCAGACAATATTAACCATCCTGTAGTATGTGAAAAGATTAATAGATTCATACATGCTAGGGTTGGAAGGAACCTCAACAGATCATCAAGTCCGACCCCCTGCATAGGCAGGAAAGAGTGCTGGGTCTAGATGACCCCAGCTAGATGCTCACCTAACCTCCTCTTAAAGACCCCCAGGGTAGGGGAGAGCACCACCTCCCTTGGGAACCCATTTCAGATTTTGGTCACTAACTGTGAAGAAGTTCTTCCTAATGTCTAGTCTAAATCTGCTCTCTGCTAGCTTATGGCCATTAGTTCTTGTAACCCCCAGGGGCACCTTGGTGAGTAGAGCCTCACCAATTCCCTTCTGTGCCCCCATGATGAATTTATAGGTAGCTATAAGGTCGCCTCTCAACCTTCTCTTGTGGAGGCTGAAGAGGTCCAGGTGCCCT
>JAGPOW010003316.1:169322179-169378599 GCA_030014935.1 Caiman crocodilus
GTGCGGTAGCATCCCTAAGGTGTTCAGTGGCACTACCGCACAGTTACTCTGGTTACAGCACAGTTAGTACTTGATTATAGAAGTACTAGAATAAATACACAGTAACCACTGTGTACTAATAAGTGTGTAGGCACGCCAACTGAGGACAACCACTGTCAACTGTTAGTGCTTACAGTTTGTATTTTCCTTGCACAGGGAGACTAAATCAATAGCAATGTGAAAGCTAAAATAATATAAGGAGACAAATCTAAGGTGCCCAACAGGTCCAATGAGCATTCACTAAAGAAAAGGTGGCAAACCTATGGCCCGTGGGCCAGACACAGCCCACAGAGCCTCTCTATACAGCCCACCATGGGTGAATTTGACACCCCTGCACTAAAAGGTCCTAACCTGCAATACACCAACTCATGGGCTGACAGATCTGTTTGACAGCTGCCAAAGATATCTTTGTACAGCTTGGCAAAAAAAGCCCCCAAAAAACAAGTATGTTATAAGCCAATTCAAATCCTTCAGGAAATACTTGACGATAAAATCTGCAATACAAAAGGACTGATTAATTTGTTATCTTTAGCTTAGAAGACTAACTACAAGAAAATCCACCTCAAAGTATTTATTTAAGCATGAACAAGAGTTGTATTGAAGGCATTGGGGCTATTTAAATCATGGAGGCTTTCCACTGCTGTAGATATATATCCAGAATCTCCCCAGACTTTTGCTTCTGCAAATCCCCCTTCTAAATCTCTTAGATGGAAATTAGAATCATAAAGCGGTGGGGCTGGAAGGGACACTGGAAGTCTCTCAGTCTAACCCTTTGTCTGAGATCCCCATCCAAACCTTCCCACGCAAACCCTTATCCAGCCTATTACTAAAACTACACAAATCAGCTCTGTCAGTCAAACACATACAAGGCACAACCTCTTAACCTGGCACAGGTAAAGCAGAGGGATAATTGGTGCCCACAGTCCTGCTGCTGCAAGGGTTAAAATATGCTGGAAAGATCCAAGGAAGAGGGCCAGGTGCCCCACAACAGAGGAAGGCAAAACCTCTCAACAGTCCCTACCAATCTGGCTAGAAGGTAAAATTCCTTCCCTATCCCCAACATGGTTGTCAGTCTGATCCTGAGTGGAAAGGTAAGAAGATCCTCTAGCCTAGACCCCCCAGGTTTTAGTCATATCGGGAGTACTGGCACACTCCAGTCAAAAACTCCAGTCTTGACTGTAGCCAACACCAAATGCTTCTGATGAAGGCAACCCCACCTCTGACACACAACCAGACACACAAAGCCAGAAGCGTCAGGGAGAATGCCTTCCTTGTCCCATGCAGCAAGCAGCAAAACCCAGAAATACGGGAATTGCCCACAGAAGAGCATAGGTATAGCTACACCTAGATCATCCCTGACTAGTGCTTGTCCAGTCTCTTCTTGAACACCTCTAATGATGGAGATTTCTCAACTTCTCTAGGCAGCCTATTAGTAATTCCTATTTGGGATGTATTCAATGCAATAATTAAATACAATTAAATATTATCAAGTAAATATTTCTTGCCCATGGACACAGCAACACAGAAAAAAGCATAAAGACCACATTATGATCTCCTATAAGGACAAAACGGTAGGGAAAATGAACCTTCCAATATCTCACTCATATCTTTCCATCTCCCACAAAGAACAGGCACAATTTGTTTTCCTAGGGCTACAGCAAAAATGGGCATGGGATACTATGGCCCCGTGGCACTAACCAATTAAATCAGTCAGGACTGCAAGTATGGTTGAATGGCCAATTGACAATCCACAGATCCTAGGTACTCCTAGTGTACAAAAAAATAGATAAAAGGAACTGGAAAATCTTATCCAGAATGTCTCCCTGCAGTATAGCCAGGCCTTTCTGCATGAGCTTCCAAAATGCTTCTGGCTGTAAAAGAATGACTATAACCCTACTGCTATTACAGGCATATTCCATGTTATCAAAACCTACCCCCCAGACCCTCCATGTAAAACCTAATTCTTTGCTGCAGCGCTTTACTGATATTGTTTTACATCACATTAAGCTCTACATTGGTATGCGACTCACTTCCAGGACTGGTTAAGAAATAAAATGAAGGCACAGATATCTTAACTGATCACATAAAGAGCCAAGTGTATATGAAAGAAAGATGCCAGGTCCTGAGCTGTTTCTGCAAGTGCCTAATGCAGTGTATGGGTAAATACATCTTGTTTTATTCCCCTCTTCCTCATCTAATTTGTGCTGTTAATCTCCACGTGCAGATTAGAAAAACCTGAACTGCATGCTAGGTGCTAATGCCACCTAGGGGCCATTCTAGCTTAAAGAATCTGATGCTACTTACAGTCAAGGCTATGGATAGCCAATGCTTTCTCTATCCCAGCCAGGCCCCAAGAGCAGGGATAAAAGTTGTTTGTAATTTTTTAAAATCCCGCAACCTACCTCCAGCACCCTGCAGAACCCTAGAGTCCACCTCCTGCCCAGCCTCCAATTTTTCTTCCCTGAACTCTATGCAGAGCCTCACAGTGTATCACCTTCATGGCTTGGTTGTGAGAAATGCTGCAGACACCCAAACAAGATCTACATGCAGCAGCTCCAGAACAGAACACATACACAGAGGTACAAGTCAAGTAACTAACTTAGTCAGAGACCAGATCTACATTGCCAGTGTGGCAGAAAGGTGCCACAGAGCAGTGGAGGATTTGGTTCCAATAGTTTAAAGTATTAAGAAACAATAAAAGCAACAAAACTATAACAATATCTTCTGGTTTGGAAGATTGTTTTAATTAAAACAAGCCACTTGAAACAGTGTACAAGTATGTAATGAAGTGTTAAACAAAACTGGAATTCATTTTAGAAGCCTTTGGATCATTTCTAATTAGAATAGTAGAATAGATCTTACTTGTGTTAATTTGAATATAACCAGTTTTAAAAGGTATGCTCACTTAATTTCAGCTAGGTAAGGGGAGACAGGAAAAAGCATACGAGGTGGAAAGCCCTTGAGGAAAAAACTTAAACAGATACATAATTTAGGCAACACTCAGTTTAGAAAGACAACAGAGTCCTGCATCCATAAGCCAATTACAGTAATTTAAATCTACTGAAAATATATAATTGCTATAAATATGAAAGAGCTCTGTACGTATATTTAATTTCAATCTGTTTCCCAGAAAATTGAATTCATTAAGTAAATAATCTTAGATGCTTTCAGGCCTGAAGTTTCTTCTACCAAGTGTTATTACCAAGCTAATAAGGAACCGTCTCAACTTACCAAAACACTGAAATGGCTCAGTTTTTTCCAAAATGCAGTATGACTGGCTGGGACGGGAGTGGGCAAAATATGGCCCGCAGGCTGGATTCTGCCCCCTTTGCTGCCACCTCTGCCCCTGTGCTGCCCAGCATGTGAGCTCCGGGCAGGCAGCAGCAGCAAACACTGCCTGGTGCAACAAGTAGGGGGGGCCGCAGCTGCTGCAGCACAACCCCAACAGGTGAGCCCGGAGCTGGTGTGGGATCCAGGCTGGCAGCAGGTGTGGGTTACAAGCTGGTGCTGAGTGTGGGGGAAAAAAAAATCGGCCCCTCACCCATCCTGTGGCTGGTGCCCTGTGCTGCAGCTGCTCATAGCCTATGCAGGGCTGCCTGTGCCTGTTCAGGACAGCCCTATGTGGGACTCCACAGGGAGTGTGGGTCATGGGGTGGGTGAGGAGCCACTTTTCCCCATGCTCTGCACCAGTTCCTTCCCTGCTGGTGAGCAGGGGTCATTGCTGTGTAGTGCCCCCCCGCCTGTACTGCGGGGTTTGGGGGGCACTGGGAGCGAGTGGGAGCAGTAGCTTGGGGCCTGCACTGGTGTGCCAGTGCCAGCAGAGCAGCAGGACTACAGGGTCCCAGCTGGCAGGGGCTCCGTGGAGCCGGGCCAGACCCCTGCCAGCCTGTGCCCCGCTCTGGGCCCCACTGATGGTGGCCCTGAGACATTGGTCCCAAGACATTGGACATTGGTCCCAAGATGGTGACTAGAGGTCAGGGCACCTGTCAAGGGGTGGGGCTACCCATGCAGCGCTCAACAGCTTGCCAAAACTAGGTAAGCAGCCCTCTACCTGAAATAATTGCCTG
Organism: Caiman crocodilus; assembly: GCA_030014935.1. Classification (NCBI taxonomy): domain Eukaryota; kingdom Metazoa; phylum Chordata; order Crocodylia; family Alligatoridae; genus Caiman; species Caiman crocodilus. Next base: position 169,326,286 of record JAGPOW010003316.1, read on the forward strand.
CCCCTAGGCTTGGACGATCCTTGTGCTCTGTCCAAATAGTTACTCACCAGTCCTTCATCCACGTGCCCACTGAAAGAATGGCCACCTAAACTCTCTGACATCCCTCATTTCAGTTTCTTAAGTACATCTTTTCCTAACTCCTCCTTGCCTAGTAAAACAGGCTTAGACACCCACCTGTCCCACCAACAGTAATTTCCATAGGGGTAGTAAGATAAGTGAGGATGAGCACTCAGTGTATGTATACTTGTCTCTCTCATAGGATTAATGAAATTCCGGAGATGGAGTAGTGTAACAGAGGGCCTTCAAGGGGCCGATTTCCCTGTGTCCTGTCCACCTGTTTCTGAGCTAACCGTCTGCCACACCTTGTTGTAATTAATTAATTGATGTTAATTAAGCAGGAGGCTGCTCATTTCTTGCCCTGAAGCCAGGGGCCACTATCCACAGCTCCATTCCTCCCCTACAGCACAGCACAAGCCTCACAGATGGCATCCAGATGTTATCAATATCACCAGCCCCACACTGGGCCCCAGAATCCTGCTTTTTGAACTCCACCTGGATCCCTCCATTCATGCGGCCTATTCCACCTTCATTCCAGGCTGCATAGCTCCCTGAGCTGCTTCCCCCTGATGGGAGTGGTCCCCCTGGGACCTCTGGTTCTACTGGCCCTGGCTCACCTCCAGGACAGTCGGAACCCCAGGCCCTCGGCTCTGGGCATTCCTCATGGTCGGACCCTGGTCCTTCGACCCTTCCCATCCTGGCCCCAGCATGGACCAGTTGGGGGATGTCAAGACAGGTTTGACTCTATGGCCCCACTCTCTCGCTGGCATCCACCTTCCAGACCCTACAAGGGGGTAACCCACCTGGTTGTGGGAGCTGGAGTTAAGGCACCCTGACCCGCCTTTCACTGGGTAGTAACTGACTTGGCATTTCCTGGTCAGTTACTACCCCAGGAAGTAGTAACTTCCGCGCCACTGAGAGCCCCACCAGGCCACCCACGCCCAGCAGGGTGAAGTTTTAGGTCATGCCCAGGACCAGGAGCCTCCTGACCATCCCCTACAGCTCCTCCCTTACCTCCAGTTTATACCTGCAGCCAGGTGATGTTGTTGCCTGCCTTCCAGTAGCAAAATACTCTGTTTATATGGGCAGCCCTGAATCCAAAATGGCTGCCCTCATCAGGCACCTGCCAGCTGCTGTCTTCAGGCCCTTAAAGTGGCAGGCACAAACAGTGCCCTGCCACAAGTAGTCTCAGGAACTGCCATATTATCTAGTCCAATACCTGGTCTGTAACAGTGGCCATTACCCAACACTTTGGAGGCAGAGTAGATCACTGTGGAATAACCTACCCAACAGGAAAAACATTTTTCTTCAATTAGTTTTTGGTTAATACTCTGAGGCAAGAAGATCTACATCCCATCTCTTTTAAATTTATAACAGTATAGTATTATTTTTGTAACTGGATATAAAAAATATCCATAGAAATTCTCAATGTTTGGCTTCAGTGACATCAGGCAGTATGAGTGCCAAGATTAATTAAGCAGGGCATTACAAATAAAAAAGGATTTTCTTTTGCATTTTACATTTTTTTTATCTTTCAAATTTTATTAGCTGTTTCTTTGTTCTTATGTTGTAATATTGCCCCTTAACCTAGATTTGTTAGATCCATCGCTGCCTTGCTTAATCTTAAGTGATACAAGTAATTTTACATCATCTGTAAAGTTAGCCATCTTATTCTTTAATATATTAATTGTAAATTTGGAAAAAGTAAACTAAGTGGAGAGATCTAATAGCAGAAGCAGAGGGACTTGCATAATTAACATGTGGTTGCAGTTACTATGATAGCGTAAATCACTGTACTCCGACTGACAGACTTAATCTGAGCACTCAATACGCCATCTGGGTTTCCATACATATGGGTGAGAAATAACCATACGATGACTATGCAAACAATAAATAATGTACAGTTTTTGATAAGTAATGAAATAGCACATCAGTGTCTAGTTGCTTGCAACAGTTCCATTTCCATATACGTAAAACAAATGCTTTGTTGCCACATACCTCATTGCCACGTTGCTGCCATCAATTACTATTGGCCTCAGGTTGTCACCATCCTCTGTCACATCCTCCTGAAGTGGGGACTCAGACCTCTGAGACTCTACGGAAGATGCTTCACGCATTACACTAGCGTGAACATTATTTATGGTCTGATCAGTTTCAGTTTTATTTCCAAGTTTGACAAGTTCTCCCAAAATATCATTGATTAAAGCATCAGTACCAAGTTTACTTAGAACAAGTTGAACCTGTTCTTCAGAGTAACCTAATTTAAGTGCAAACTCCAGTTTGGTTTGATATTCTTTCATCACATCAGGGGGCTTCTTTACTTCCTTAGATACTATATGTGCCTCCTCAAGCTTAAAGTCTTGCAGGATTTCATTACGCTTTAATATATGAGGCTCTAAGCAGGGAGATCTGCACAGCTGTCGGTGAGTCTTCAGCAACAAGCGTGATTCTGATGCAGTATTATTCAGTCTTTCTGATTCATTATCAGAATTTGTGCTCTCTTCTGAATCACAGCTGGAACTTCCAGTCTCTTCCGATGCTTCCTTGTCCGCATCTTCCTTCCTGGAGTTTACTTTATCCATTGTTGGTTTCTCCACCATTGGCCAAGGTACAATTGCATTTATTTGTGTGTCAGTGTTCCCCACATAGAGATGGCCTAGGTCATGCCCCAGGTGATCCTTCAAGCCCATGAAGCTGCTGCATGTACTCGACTCCACTTTGCTGTTTTTCCTGTACTCCTGAATATAAAGTGTCCGGTATTCCTACAGAAAAAATAAAAACGTTGGCACCAGTTACCTCTTACTGTGGAGTGATTGTCTTACTATTACCTTGGGATTTTGTTTTCTGCCACCTCAAAAATATCCTAATTTTGGATGTGTTTTTAAAAATAGTTCCTAGGAAATCTGCAAAGTGTAACAACACTTCAAATCCAACAGAAGTGTCCAATAGAGGTCACTCCATTTCATTAAGAAACTAAGCATTTTCCTGCAGTTTTCATAAAACATTTATTTCTAAATTAATGAATAATACAAGAAAAAAATTCAGGTTTTTTAATGTAAGTTATAAGTTGTGCAAAAATACAAGTACAGAGGAAGGGGAAACAAAAACACTAGAAAATTGTTTACTATAACTTCAAAAGAAGGGACCCTTCTATATAGATTTAAATTAAATGTGATAATCTGACATGTTCAGAAAACATTACTGAACAATGGCATAAACAATAAATACAGCTATAAAATAAGAGTACTACTGTAGAAAAGCTTTTTAGACTAAATAGCTCAGACCTTCTATTTACTAAAAGGTTAACTAGTATATTACTACCTTATTGGCCTAATTAGGCAGATATGCTTAAGATGCATCATATAGAAAGTCAGCTGATGATGGAACAACAAAACAACCAGCCAGCTCCGAAACAGCAAATTAATTCAAGTGGGTAAACATCCCCAACATATTTCTAAATCATGTTATAAAGCACAGACCAAATCAGAAAAGCCTCTGTATGGTCTCTAGGGAGCTTTACTTTAATAATGAGTGTAGTACTTGGCTCAATGTGCAATTCCAAAATCCAGTGAAACAGGTTTCTTCTGATATCAATGGGGTACACTTCAGCCCTCAAGAACCCCATCTAGAAAAACACTTAAATTTGACTTCAACAATGAGACTACATTTTTGCTAAAATTTTGTCATGGTTGCAAACATTTTGCTGAATCAGCAGCTAAAGATGGAGATGGGAAGAGGGTGGGAAAAATGGAACAAAGCAAGCTGTAGTTTCCGCACCTCAGAAAATCTGTTGTATTAGGTTTACTGAAGCAGTTTCCCAGATTTTTTCAGATACTTCCATAATGTATATTTAAAGGGAAATTAGTACTTCATTTACTTTGTTTTGCTCTCTCAAATGAGAATTCAGGCAGAGGGTAGAATTGCTTCTCTTACTAAAAATGAAAGATATTTTACTCTTCTTGTTAAAGAGGACAACCTTGTCCAGCTGGAGCTTTAAATGCAACAAAACCTTATACTAGGGGAGAATGAGCTGAAAACAAGTAACAGCACTTTGTGTTCTAACAGGGAAAAAAATTAAGTGATATACACATGTAAATGGGAGAACCTGAATTTGTCCTATAAAGTGTGACTAAATTTGGCCAGTCACCCTAAGAAAAATCACTGTTTAAACAATTCCATACTATATCCTAAACACAATTCTGTATCCTATTAGAAACAATCTATACCTGACATACCAAGTCTTTTCCATGAGAGTAAGCAAAACTCTCCTATCATGTTAGTAGGTATATAAATTGTTAAGAATATCATCATTTGCACAGTATATATTGCATTTGTTAAGGGAAAAAAAAAGAACTGAATGTTTGTATGGAAATTGATGCAGGCGTTTCTCAAGACAAATGGGAATGAAGTGAGTAAGCCATCCATGACTAGATAAAAATGGGTTTTAAATGCATTAAGTGCTAAGACATCTCCACGGCAGCAGAGCTTTTCAGTGAATAGCTGTATTAACTAAATTGTTCTACCAAATAACTTGCCATTTTTGGTTTGATACCAAGCAGCAATCTTTTCTGACTAGTTTAATGCAGTTTGGACCAATAGAAAGAATATATTCTACTTTGATTTCTACATTGGCTTGATTTAGTTAAAAGCGAGTAAGATTGATACTCTCTCATAGAATATCACTAGTCAATGATAGGTCCTCTTTAAATGGGAGTTTATGAGTTCAGGCAATACTGCAGATTAAATACAAGGGGAATTTAGGAAGTGAATCTTTACACATGGTGATTTATTAACTACTGTAATATACTTGATAGCATAGTGCCAGTAACAAATCACAACAATATCCCAATAAAAGGATACAGTTAAAAACCCACACAGTGGGCCTTCATAGAACTGCCACCAAAAAGTACCTTAAACAAGAAAAACCTATTGGAAGTGAGGCTGCCTAGCAACCAGTCTTTAGTTGCTAAGATGCACTCCTTTAACATGCCATCATGAATGCTAGCACAGTGAAAGAATAATTTGGTATGAACAAAAGCCCATGAAAAAGACTGGGACTTAAGTGCGTCTGGTTTACCCTCTGAGAACAATGCAGCTGCCAAACCAATCTGGAAGCTCCGACATCATTGTTCCATAAACCCCACAATCTGCTCTGACTGGAGGAAGTATATTTAAATCGGTAACATTTACAAGCTGGACTGAAAAGTTGGGCTGGTGATACACTGCTGCAACAGAATACACTAAGGTAGATGTGTCGCTACTCAAATCCTTGCACAGTGAAGTACCAGTTAGCACACTTAACTAAAAGTGGTATTTTTCATAAGGACCTTAATTGAATAGGCAAAACACATCTTGATATGTATAGACTAAAAAAAATGTTTCATAGTAGTCAAGATAAACTAATGTGGTTCTTTCTGAAGTTATATCCTAAATATTTCTCTTTAACATTTTTAAGAAGTCTTTAATTGTAACTATAAAAACAAACATAATATTTTCCCCCTCTGACAGAAATGAGTGGCAGAGCTATAAATGTACTGAAGATTAGACATAACAAGCACATTCAAATACCTTTGTTTGGAGGGCTCATACTCTCAAATATATCGCATGTAATAGTGTAAACAAATCCATAACCAATGAGCTCTGTGTTTATGGGTTTCACATGCTTGTCTTAATCTCTACCTTGCAAAAAAACATTTGTGAAACACTGCCATTCTCCAAAAACTGTTTGGAGAAATTGCATCAGTAGCAATTTCAATCTACTTTCAGCAGATTTCAATCTACTACAAAATTCTGTCAGCAAACTATCATAGTAAACCAGTTGCTGAAGTAATACATTCACTACAGACATAAAGTATAAGGATTTGAAATATTTTGACATCTTACTTTTAATTTTTACTTAAGCAGTATGTGATTCTTGCCATCAGGCCTGTGCCCCATATGCAAATTCTGCATATCTACACATTTTACAACGTCTGCTATCTCTGCCCACACCATTTGTGATAAGCAGCAAAGAATGTGCAGTAGTATAACCTGAGAATGTTAAGACTCGAGTTTTCAACCCACCGTTCTGTGTGACATTCACTGATTGAAAATCAGATCTTACAGCTCAGTGCTCCAGGAACTGATTATTTTGCTTGGAGCAAGATAGTAAAGAATGAAATGAGACTCATTCTACCTGAACAAATTAGCCCACATTACTTTTTCACTCTCCCCACCCCCCATCGAATACCTGTTATTAACAAAAAGCCACAAAAACAGGAAAATAAACCTGAAGAAGCAGAAACAGTGAACATGAAAAGACCCACACATTATTTACAACAAAACAAGCAACAGCTTTGAAATATTTTCCTAGACATGTTACCTAGCTGAAAGTCTCCCTTGTGAACTTTGACTGCCAATTTATATATAATAACTGGATGAACAATGAGTAGCAGAAATAAACCTGTTAAGAATAAGATTACTATACTTGTTGGTTACACTTGCAATGCAGTTACGTAATAGCTTTGGTAGGTATAAAAATGTAAATATAATATAGCAGTCATCCAGGTTAACCTAGAGAGATGAGCAACAATCACTGCAATAATAAGATGAGATCTTATCTGAATGTTCACATAGTTATAATCATCACATCAAAACTTTTAAGGACTTAGATTAAATTATATTAAAAATGCAAAAAAGAAATGTATAAAATAAAATGTGGCCTAATATTTTAAATTGGCTCCCTTTTTTATAGAGAGTTTGTATTTGATTTACATAATTTTTAAAGAGACATACTTATTCAGTTAAGGATTTATACTTAGCACTGTCGAGGAACAAAATGCCACTACGTTATAGAATTGCATGCTTTTTCCATCTACAGTTCTTCAACTTCAGTAACAGACCTACTTTCCATTAAACACCAAAAGGAACCATCTCACCAATTAATTTTGTATAAAACCCTTCTATTTCTCAAAAGGGACAGAAACAATTAGATCATCCAGTCTTTTAGTACACATAATGATAATGTTCCACTTACAACTGAAATTTTAATGTGTAGTTTACTGCAAACTTAGTACATGGAACAAAAAAGAAAAAAAACACAAAAGAAATAAAGTGGGGAAGGTGTATTTTGTGGCAAAATGTTTGTAAAAGCAATTACATTTGTCCTTAAAAGAACCTCAATGTTTTGTAAGGTAAATCTTACAACAGATTACTAATTCATTTTGTTTTCATGCAAAAAAATTCTTAGTTCTTTTAAAATAGCAAACAGTAACTATTTGTACCTCAAATTGTCAAAACACCACAGTCATTTGTCCTGAAAGCTGTATAGGCTATTTAGACAGAAACCAGTGTACTTGTCCTCAAATGGCAAAGATATGGCAACAATGCAAATAAAATAATGAATATGTAATAAATACCTACTGCTGTAGTTTCTGTATATTTAATTACCATTGTATTTCAGTGAGCGCTGTTGTCTGCATCGCTCTATCTAACAAAGGAAGGATGTCCCATTGAACAGATTGGTTAATGCTCTGGGGCAACAGATGTCTACTGGAACTGCAGGAGACCAGCAACTGGTGGCCTGCCCATCTTCTGAAAACTTTCAATAGACTTATGCATATGTTCACACAATAGGGCATGTGGTAGAAATGCAAACCTCTTTTTAACCCTTTTATGTACTCTCCTTCTGATATATGAAGGTCTTTGTTTTTTTTTTCTTTAGAGGATCCTTGGAACACTGTCTCATGGAACATGTACTGTTTGTTCTTTAGCCTAATATCTGAATCCAAAGCATAAAACAGAATAGATTTAAAACTTCACCAGAATATGCTGGTTAATTCTGCAAGTGTAAGAACATCACTCAAAGCACAAAGTCTTTGACCACAACATACAAGTTTGTGAGAGTAGCTCACATGAACTGATGTTACATCATACTCTAAATGCATCCCAAACACAGCCACTGTACCACAGTGATGTTCTACCTAATTTTAGGAAACCTACTAAATTTTGGTGAAATTTCGTAAACTGGGCAAGCATGCATAAAATATCTATTTTCACACAAAGGAAAAGTAAGTAAAGCATTGTATATTTCCAAGAAGGGGTAAAACTTTGAACTTAAAGCTAAAGTCACCAAAAATGTACAGAAAAATTTAGCTCTGTTAAAGTGTTCCATCTCCCATTTTCACCCTCCCAAAATCCAGCACTATTGGTGCTCTTAGAAGTTCCTTACTTGACTATATCAAGTTAATGATCAGCTTTTCATAACTTATTCTTCAAATGGAATTTTAAAAAGAGATTCCAAAGTTTGGAAATTCCAGCCAGTGTGTATGCTGTTTATGTTGCTCAAAACTGAAACCGACATACTGAAATGTCAGAACAGTGAAATTGCTCAATCCCTGCAAAGAGAGTCCATATACTTACATTAACTGGAAAACACACAGACATTGGTTTCTTGTTGCAGTTCCAGAAGCAACTCCTTAACACGATTTCAGCTGCAGACTTCAGGCAAGCAAGCAGAACAATGAATGGTTGAACAGATGGAATGGCAATGTCTTTGCTTAACCTATTACTGAGTGGAATAACAGCCAATCAGAGGCCAGAAAGCTCACAATTAGTTGGCCAGGCAGATGCAAGGCAACCTCCATACCCTGCGTCAGGTTTGTAGGTTTCTAAGATAAGCAAGTTGATGTCATTCTCAGGGTCTGCCCTGGGCAGCATGTGTATTAACGAGGGGTGTGCAACAACAATAGGCCATACAAAGGAGACTAGCAGGCAGCTGCTGTATGAGAGCCAGAGTCATTAGGGAGCAGGCTGCCAACAAGAAACACCTGGCTTGGGCAGACTTCAGCTTTTCCTCCTTGTTTCTAATTCATGAAACAAAGAAAAGAATTATTTTTAAGTAGTAAAAGTTGTTTCTATGAAATAAAAATTCTAAAGAATATAGCCTTGTCTGCTAAAAAGAACCTTTAGGGTATAGTGGAAGAAATAAAAATACAGAAATTGAAATATCACATTACCTTATCACATTATGTACCTTTTCCCATTAATAAAACAAATCATGACATAGGAAAGGAGCTAACATTATACCTTGAAATACATCCAAAACCATTTTGTGAATTTCCTGAAACTTTACTTTTATGTGCCAGTAAACCTAATGAACTAGTACTTACTCACAACTGAGCATAATACTTAGCGTAAGTATTTCAGTTCCAATACAAAAAAGAATAGATAAACAGATACATTTTAAAAGTAAAAATATTAATTTCCATGGTGGATTGTTGGATTTTGCTAACTAATGGCATTTAATTATTAAAAAGCTGACACAAAGAAACAACAAACTATTCTAGCACCACTATCGTAGTGACTCATCTCTATTTGCCCATAAGAGGAAAACCTCTTAATCAACAGATTAAATCCTGAAGCCAAAAAAAAAACTTTCCAGTTCCTGGCAGCATGTACAGATGAAGAAATAGCTAAACAAATATGTTGGAAGTTGAGACACTACCCGAGCCCATTTAAAAAAATCTTCCTTGTGGAGGTAGACTATTTTGAAATTAAAAGAAAAATGACCAAAACATAATTTTTAATAAATGTATCAGGTTTGGCAACATGACTGCTTAGTTTTGAGCTTACATAAGAAACACAGAAATCTGGACATCTACATTTTGGACTTCGTTTTTTTAACTTTGTTTTTGCTCAGTTAAGATAGAAAATGATGTGCTCTAAAACCCTGCATTTTACCAATTTTCATTCGGACTGAATATTAACTGACTTTCAGAGGCATTCAATAGGCATGCTGAAGATTGTGAATTAGTAGCTGTTTGCTTATTCTTTCAGAGAAAATCTACTGGGGAACATCTACTGTGATTTAAAAACATCAGAGAATGCAAATCTGCATTGTTAGAGCTCATTAACTGTAATAATTTTTTACTTGTATCTGGAATTTTAAATGTGTCAGAATAATAAATGAATCCATGTGCCACTGTAATGCAAGACCAACATATTTATCGGATGCTCAGATCTACAGATCTAAAGCTAATAATAATAATAAACCAAAATACAATGCCTGCATGCAATCTATTATACAACTACTAAAATAGCTACTATCATTACTATTTTGAAGTTTTTAATTCAGAAGCTGGAGGAGTCTTCTCACTAATTTCTGCCACTGTGAACACAAAGAATGAGAAAAAGCTACCCAAGAGCACAGCAGGAAGCCTGATCTCCAGCACTGGATTAAGCTTCTTTGCAAACACCAAATAAAAGCAGTGATCTGAAAAAGCTAATCAGTCCCTGCTGTGGTATTTAGACTACCTCAGTTGCGGGTATTGGATAATGTTAAGTATATTAAAACATCTGTAGGTGAAATAAGGAGCCAGTCTGGTTTACCTAGTCTAAAGGCACTGACCTCAAATGCAAGTAGCATTACTTTTCTAGCCCTTGGCTCAACAGCTGTCTAAGTAGAGCCAAACACTTTTATATGGTTATAGAAATGTTTATTTTGGCAAACAGTACACATGCTGTACTCTGAGCACAGGCAAAACTCTAAGGTGAACTTGGGAAACATAATGAAAGTAGTGGACTTGTGGGTCTATACACACAAACGCACAGTCATGCAGGTGGACAGCCTGACTTAAAGGCTGTATTAAATATAAGGTTACCAATTTTCAAGAATCACCTCCTCACTATATATTCATGCATAAGAAGCTTTTTATATCTCATGCCTAATAAAAAGCAAACTACATCACCTTCAATTCATCTCCAGGCCAACGTTGTTTTGCAACTTCTGAAAACAATCAAGATCAAAATAGATGTTTAACATGGTAGGATAAAGTGTTCAGGTTATATTTTACATAAATAAATCAACATAAACTATTTGACAAAATGCAATGGCATTATATTTAAATATCTTTGTAGGTTTATAATAAACAACTGAATAACATTTTTGCACAATCTTGATCATTTCCTTTCCCAAACAATTTTCCTAAATCTTCCTTAAAAAGAAACTTTAAAAAGTGCCCAAGGTGTACAAGACGTCAGAACCATTTTATTAAATCCTGCTCACAGTGACAGAAATGCACTCATACGAGGGTTTTATCCAGTACATTAGATTTCCTACTGGGAACAACAAGGGCAACAAAGAAACCTTAGCAGGAAACAATGTGGATCTCTTGTCACATCTGTGACAGGGTATAATAGCATTACTAGAAAGTACATAGTGCAGATGAACAAAGAAAGCTCTACTTCTGCTGCTCAGACCTTCAGCAAGCTGACCACACTAGCTAGCTCCCATTGCTATACTTAAAAAACAGTATAGGAAATTAATTGGCCTTGAGCAATCACTGAAATGCAACCTACATGTGCAATGATTCTTTGCATTTTTAGCCCCTTTCTGATCTTGAGAAGCCAATGGTTCTGTTCTATGGATCTCTACAAAGATTAGATACGGTATCACCACTCATTAAGGTCCTAAATTTTTTTATTTAAAAAGTTAGTAGATGTTAAGTAACACCACAAATAACAGAATTAGATATAGATAACTAATGCTGAATAACTGCTGGACACCAGAGTGAAAGGAAATTTCAGAACGACACACAGCAAAGCAAGGGAGAGTATGCTAGAGTCTCGGAAACACAAGCAATATGAATGTCAGAGATGTGTGAAGCAACAGGGAGGGAAGAAGGCTCTCCCACAATTCTGTTAGGTATAAAAGACATGCTGGGGAGGATTGAAAAAGGCTGAGAGAGGGAATGTTGAGAAATTCAGAGAGTGTCAGGCTAGGGACAAACATTCAGAAAGCCTGAGCCTGAATTCAGTCTTTGAAGGTTAGTCTAACCTGCTAGGCTAAACTGGTTTGCAACCATATAAGCATCCCCTCTGGACTGAAAGAAATGCAGGCACGTGCCTGCAGTGGCTCAAGTTAGAAGCCAGGGGACACTGCAGCAGTCCTCCTTTCCCTTTCAGAGTGCTGAGCTGAGAGGGGCTTGGCCAGGCCACAGCAGGATGCTCTGATTAGGGAGGGATTCAGCCCCATTTCTGACCAGCCCAGCAGGAAATTGATAATGCAGTGTTTATCATCCCTAACTCATTGTTTATCACCCCAATAAGAAAACAACAGTGGGACATTACCAGCTATCTGTTGATTCCGCCTTTGTCCTGTCTGGCACAGCACAGACTATAGCCAGCACGTGGTCTGCTAGCTAATGCTGTGTGTTTGTGTAAGGGAGAGGAGACAGCAGAATTCCTACTTGGGGGAGTGGAGGAGAAGGCATACAGATGCCTTCAGGATCTGTCAGAGCTACAGCCAGGGAGCAAGGAGGAGGGGACACCTCTGCTGTGGAGCAGACAGCCCCACCCAGGCCAGCATAGCCCAGAGAGCATGTTGGGATGCTGGAGGAGTCTGGTTTATCTTAAACTAGCAAGGGGTCTGGGACAGACATTGCATAAACTAGTTTGATCCAAACCAGTTAAGTCGGATACCATATTCAACCAGGTTTATCTCAAACCGATTTTAACCATTTTCAGACTGGTTTATCTGCACTGAATATCTTTCTGTTACAGGCTTAAATCAGTTTCTGATCTCTTAAACTCATTTATGCATAATGTCTGTCCTTAGCCAGGGTGACCAAGCGGATGCGGGCAGAAGACAGAAAGGTATTACTAAAAAAAGTTGAGCACAGTCTTCCAAGTTCCAGTAAGCTCCTGTTGCTTCAAACACATTAAAAAAAAAGGCTATTTTTTTCCAATGAAATTATCTTAACACACACATAAGATGGACATTTTTTCTGTTATTGTAATCTGCAACAGATGTTGCTGTACCATAATGCAAGAAAGAGAAAGATTCGTCTCAGTAATGTGTTTTCTTTCTTTTTGTGTACAACCTTATACCAAATATATCATAATCTACAAGCTCATAATGATCTTGTTTGCAATAATACATCTGACACAACAGTTAAGGATGTACCATTACAGTAGAAGTCCAAAAAGCATTAGATTTTAGCTTCAATGCTTCAGACAGTTCTCATGTGGCATGAAAAATCTAACCTTACATTTCACAACTTGCTTTGTAGCTGCAAAGGAGGACCAATAATATTTAAAATTAAGAGTTGGCAATCTGCTGAGAGTACTAGTTCATCAGTAGCCAACACATTAAGAGACAAATTCTAACCCAAATATAGCACCTTGAAGTGCCACCTTCTATTCTTCAAAACTGAGAAAAATTCTATCTAAACTACATCAAATTTTATCTAATTTGTTAAGACAAGAAACGGTTTTCCCCAGGTAAGCTGAAATTGCAGTTTCCAAACTATTTTGTAGGAAAGAGCAAACCTGTACTAGTATACAGCCAACAGTCAACCTAGTATAATATTTTGCTTCTTATCAACACAAAGTACATCAGAAGGTATAAGTAAGTTTCATAGGAAACAGGAGTTCAAATTTACCCTATACAACACTTTTTAAAACATGTATTTAAATAGTTTCAGCTGCCTGTTATAAAATCATAACATTCAGAAGCCATTCTCTTGTCTATGGTAAAAATGTTGACAAGGTTTTTAACAACTGTAGAAAACCTTCAATAAAGTGGCAAGGAATATTTCAGCTTGTGATAAAGACTCATCCATTTCTACATATCCACAGGACTTGTTAAAAATAGGACTATGTATCAAGCAGCCCTCTTCACAAATTAGAGCACATAAAGACTAGGCAGCCTGCAGGATCCATGAAACAACTGTTAGATCACAAATACTGCAGCATGCTTTAAGGCAAATTCTAACTGTTGCAATGCTGTTAACATGATACAAGATTTGTATAAATCAGAAAAATAAGATAGAAAATATGTATCAATTATTCTCACTGTTAGTGGATGTACACATCTCTGATCTTAGGTTGACTGAAGAAAAAAGCCTTAATCTTGCAAGATGCTGAATGAAAGAGGCCCCAGATGTCCACAGGGAGCCCCTTCAAAGTAAACGGCCTGCGTACACAGTGACCAACAGGCTCAGGGGTAACAACAACTGGCTAAGTCAGTAAACTTAAAAAATCCAGTCTGTTCACTTCCCATTATCAGGAATGACACCTAAGATTATGGTAACAAAGAGTTTTGAGAAAAAGTCTTCTCTCAGATTGCTTTGTCTGTAGTCTCTTTCACTATTTCTGGTTACACGGTTATATCTTGAATCACACGGATAGATTCTTGTGGCAGACAGAGCCTTCTTAACCTCAGTGGATGTCTGCAGGGGCACAAGAGTCCATCTACCTCAGCATCTCCTATTTGTGTGCATCTTTTGCACAAAGTCCAGGCAAAAGACTGTTTTTTTTAACATATGTAACAAGTATAAAACCCCACAAGTTGTCAGAAAGCCTCAAACATGAGCATAATAACTTTTAATCAGTTTTTTAAAAACTGATCACATTTCAAATGCATACATCTCCTTCAAAGCTCAAGTTTACTGCAAGTGCACAAGTCCTCTTACCCTGCTGGTTTAAGAAAATAGATTTATTCAGACATCCACATTTTAACCTGGTGTTTTTAACACAAAATAAAAATGCACTACTTGAGAGGCCTGTTGAGTGACTATTCTTGTTGATATCAGTAGAGCAAACTTCTTCCTCATAGTTTTAGAACATCACAGAGAAAGGTGTAGAAGGCAGGGAATATGGGACAGAGTAGGCTGCTGCCTATGAAAGTATAAGCCTCCAGTTAGTCTCTACGGCTAGGGACAGACATCCAGAAAAACCTGAGCCTGAATTGATTCAATATTTGCAGGTTAGTCTAACCTGGCTAAGCTGAATTGGTTTGAAACCAGGCAGACATTCTCTCTGGACTGAGGAAATTCAGGCACATGCCTACACTGGCTCAATCTAGAAGCCGGGGGATGCTAGAGCACCCCTCTCTTCCCTTCTGCAGGGAGCTGAGCTGAGGGGGAAAATGGCCAGGCCCTGCCAGGACTCTCTCATTAGGGAGGTCTGCTTGCAAGGTCCCTGGCTTTTCCCCACTGGCTGCTCAAGGGGTGGGAGTGTTGCCAGCCCCCAGCCCCCGGTAAGCACTCTGAGGCAAGTGGGGTGGGGTGTGCAGCACATGTATCTGTTGATGATACAGAGCTTTTCAATCTCCCTCCCTGCTTCAATTTGACAGACAAGAAAGCCACCTGGGGGCTGACAGTGATAACAGTCTGTATCACCCGATTAGCAGAACAATGGCCTCTGTCTATTACTTCAAACTTCTTAAACAGCTTACCGGCTGACCTGTTGATTAGTTCCAAACATCCCTAAGCAGTCACTGTTCTGTCTGTCAGCTCCAGTGAAACTGGAGAGACACACACACAGAGACACCTCTCGGTATTAGCTAGCATGCCTATGTCCATGGGGCTGAGGTCCATGCTGTGGGAGATTGGAGGGAGGGAGGGAAGGAGGAGGTATTTCCTGCTTTAGCAGCAAGGAGGGTAGGGCAGGGGGAAGCTAGGCAGTCTCTGCTGGAGCCTTACAAAGCATTAGCTAGCATATCACATGCTGGCTATGGTCCATGCTGTGACAGAGAGAAAGAAAGGATCCCTGCTTAAGTAGCAAGTGGTGAGGGGGTGGAGGGAGAGGGGCACAGGGAAGCCAGAAGACCTTGCTGTGCCTGTAAGTCTCTGCCAGAGCTCTGGCCAGGGAGCAGAGGGGAGGGGCCAGCCCTGCTGTGGAACAGAGAGATCCGCCCAGCCCCAAGAGCATTCCAGGGTTCTGGGGGACTCTGATTTGACTTACGCCAGCAAGGGGTATGGGACAGACACTGCACAAATTGGTTTGACCCAAATCAGTTAAGTCTGATATTACATTCAACCAGGCTTATCTCAAACCCCTTTCAGCCATTTTCAAACTGGTTTATATGCACTGAACATCTGTTCTGTTACAGGTTTAAACCAGTTTCTCATCACTTAAACTGGTTTATGTTTAATGACTGTCCCTAGCCTAAGGTGCCACCTTGCCCTGCTTTCTGTCTGACTTCAGATTAACATGGATCTCTCTCTTTACTCAGAGGTGTGTATGTGTGAGTGCCACTTGAATGCAGAATCAGTCTTCACTGCTTTGCATTCTACAAAACTTACTGCGTATGAACTAAATGAAATGGACATTTAAACACCGTTCTCCTTAGAATATAACTTAAAGATTATGAATGTTAGATGCTGATCTTTTCCCACCTTCCAAATGTATCATGGACCAACTGTATGGACTAACTGTACACTTTCTGCACATGAAAAAAGTGTCTGTAATTAACTTTCCCTGTAACAATATTGGGCAGCCAGCCAATACCTACAACTGTACAGCATGCACACTGTCCTGCTTAGCAAAGTGCTTTTATTCAAATCTGTCAAAAGAAAATCCTCTAACAAGACTAACATAGCCATGTGAAAAAGCATTCCCTTTCTTTCAGTAGCAATTTACATGAGCTGGATACCCTACATAACATCCATTATAATACATTAGAGCTACAGGGGTTGTTATCCATGCTGGATAACTCTTTAAAAAAATTTAAAAAGCAAGAGAGAAAATATTAGACAATTTAAGAGTTCTAATGCAGTCATCTGTGTGCTAGGTGGTGAATCTTGCAGAAAGCACATGACATCAATGCTTCATAATCCAGAGTTCCTGCATGGAATTTAAGGTGTTTCAACTTCATGAAGCACTAAATGGCTCAGTTACTGCTTATCTGAGATATCCTGGGCACTTCTACATGTGCTATTAATTTGACGTAGGCTTACCAAACAGTAAAAATACTGCACAGTTAACCTAGTAGGGGAGCATGTTTACACGTGTTCCCTCTTGGGAGCAGATTTGCTCCCAATGTCCCAGTCTAGATGAGCATGGCTGTGCAGTATGTGACGCCACATCTTCTGTTGTTCTCCGCACTGCAAGGGAGCAGTGCAGAACATTTTTTGACCCCTGGATCCAGGAGTCAGAAAAACAGTGGAAAAAAAAAAGTGGGAAAACAAAAAAAGTGCCATGCACCACACATGGTGGCAGCATGTGCCACTCAAGCCAGAGTGACTGGAGCCAGCCAGGGATGCACAGCAGGATTGCTGCTGCTGCAGCCCTGGGAGGCCCTCAGGACTTCAGGTAAGGCTGTTGGGGCCAGACCAGTGTTGGCTTCAGCCTCCCACCACACCCGGGGTAACCTGCTGCATGCCAGAGATATGTAGCACAAGTGTTCTCCGGAGACTAGCGGCAGCATAAGGTGCACCACTGCTAGCTATCTCTAGGGAACCAAATGTCTACACATGTCATGCTCTGAAAAGGGCTGCTTCCACCCTGCTCTGCCCCCCTGCAGTAGCCAAGGGGAGCTCCAGATTCCTCCTGGGTGCTAGTCCAGGAGCTGGCAGGGAGCATGGGGAAAGAAGACAGCTCTCTCCTGGCCCCATACACATTGGAAGGGCTGCTGCAGAGCTCTCCCACTCTATTCACATGGGGACAAGCCCTGTACCCAGGAAGGCTTCCCCATGCAGCCCAGGGCTGGCCATGATCTGAGGCAGATCCTACCCAGCCCAAGGCAGCGTGGTGAACTCTCTTGGTGCAGGAAGCTTCTGGCCCTGGCTCCATGACTATGCCTGCTGCCAGGGCATGGGGCCACTGTCTTGGCTGGGCTCTGAGCTTGGAGTCCACCCCAACAGCAGGCAACTCCAGGGAGCAGGGATCAATCTCTCAGGACCCTGCTCCGACTGTGGAGACAGGGCCAGGAGTTGCCTGCTGCCAGGACAGGGGGACATTGTCCCCAGCAGCAGGCAGCTCCCAGGGAAGGGATTGTTCTCCTGCCACCTGCTGCCTAGGCTGACTGGCAACAAATTTGCTGCCAGTCAGCATCTACATGTGGGCTAGTGCGCAGTCACTAATGCATGGTCCATTTTCCACCCTGAAAATTAATTCTGCAGTTGACTGACTGTGCAGTAAGTGCCTTCACATGTAGATAGTAGATGGCAGTATAGCCTCTCTCATAAACACGCTCCCTGTCTACCTAACCCATACTTTTGCAGTTATCAATTTAGCCAGGTCCCTCCATAGAGGCTAGAAATGAGAGACTATCAACTGTGGAATTAATTTCAGTCCTGAGTACTGAACTGAAGTACTGGACCAGGAGTACAATATGCAAAGCACATGGTCAGCTGGTGCCTCCTGAGTCTGGGGGGGGCACCCACAGACGCCACCGGCAGCAGGGGCACAGCTGGCGAGTACTTGCAGATGCCGCCAGTGGCCTGAGCAGCGGGGACAGCCCGGGGGGGGGCATGCCCTCCCCCAGTCACCTATGCCAGAGCATAAAGCAAAGCCCATCTCTTTACTCAGGCATCTGAGCAAAGCAAGACTTAAATAAGGTTGAATATTTGTGGGTGTGGTGGTTTGCTGTCAGGAAGTCTGAAATTGATAGTGTTCTCTGGTTTGTTATTTTCTGGGGAAGCTGTTGGAATTGGTTAATGCCACTGTACATTTAAAATCATGACAGGTACCTAGATCAGATAGGGAGAAGTTTCTTCCTCTTGGTTTCCCATAACTAAATAAAGAAAAATTAGTGTACCAAACATTTAAGAATACATTTGATTGCATACGATTTAGCTATGATTTTTTAAATTTACCTATCCTGTAACACAGAGAGTGACAATTCAAGCAAAACAATTTAACACCGCACTCAGACAAGGCTCAGGTTTCCAAATTATACACAACTCGCAAAAAACAAGTCCTTATTTTCTTAATTATCCTAGCATAACAAAAGGAAGCAGGAATACTCTTATGCTTAGTCTTAACCTAATGAGAAATGTAAAAGACAGGACTGAATTTTATATGTGTTTCCTCACTGGGAATAATATTTCGCAGCTTTTTGGTTTTAGTGCTAACATCTGGCTTCTAAAAAGTTCCAGCTTGTTATACAGTTACGTCTTGTGACACCAATATGCATGTATGGAGACTCAATTTAGAACTGGCAATGCTATTAATATTCAGAGGTACTAACCCTTCTAGCAATACAAACTTGTATTTACTGAGAGATAATAAAATCACTCTCCAAAGAAACACTACCATTTTAAATCAGTTTATCTACCCCTATTTACTATATCCAGTGACAATATCTTTTTTGTGAGGGCTGGAATGGAAATTTTTTCTTTTCTGTTCCTGCAGGCATAATTCTACACCTTTCTGAGTGCATCTAAGTTGTAGATAAACAATTTAGCAGCTTGTGGAAGTGTGAAGTGAACAGAAAGAAAGATAAATCTTAAAAAGATACTAGCTATGATGGTGCTAAAAGTGAGTTATCTGAGGTTTTTCCCAGCCCTACAGGCCAATGAAAGAAAATGTACCGAACTGTAAAATAAAGGTGTCTGGAATCTAATGAGACACCCAGCCAGTGACCAAAGCAGGGTCAAAAGCTGTCACTCTGTGGAAACAATTTGATTTGGGATGACTGGTCTTCAAAAGGTTATATATCGCTTTGGGGGTAAAGGACTATAAACTGAAATAAATGTATTAAACTTTTGAAGGCAAAGGTATAACTGAGGGCAGGATCCTCCTGTAATTCCACACTCTAGGCCAGTGGTTTTTAACCTGTTTTCATTTGCAGACCCTTAAAAAAATTTGAATTGAGGGGTGGACCCCTTTGAATTGTATGTGTGGGTATTCACATACTTTTGTTTGATCATATCATAGTAATCTTTCGTGGATCCCTTAGACATAGTCTGCTGACCCCCAGGGATCCACAGACCACAGGTTGGAAACCACTGCTCTAGGCACATACTAATCTTTTGCAGGTCCTGTCTACAATTTAATTTCTCATAATTTACCCAGGAAATATAGTTCATAAACTTTACCCAAACATACAAGGAGCAAGTCAGTACAAAATGCTATAACTAGGTAGAAAGTTTATATGGTTTACGCTGAACTAACCTTTGATAAGGCAGCCAAACTCCAGCTAGCAGGCAATCCTTGATGGTGCATAAGGTGGGTGCAGACTTTTGCTGGAGGATGCTAAGGATTGCACAAGCTTAGATTTGGTACCAGACGCTGTACCCAATTTCTCACACATGCTCTCAAATAAAGGTCCTAAAGAGAAAACTGGGCAAGCGGCTCCTGAACTGCAGCTGAAGCAGACAGCTCAGACTAGGTGCCAACTATGAGCATGACCTCAGAACCCGGCTCTGGGGAGTTTTTGCCACGAAGGCCCATGTGTAGATAGAATGAGAGGTGTATTAGCATGACACTTTAAAGCAGGCTAAATGCTTTTGCACCACTTTAATGGTCTTGGTGTTTGCATGATTCAGCAGCATATTCCAGCTGCTGTAGGAAATTTGGCAACTCAAAGGAATTTCAGTTTGCTGCTCCTACAGTCATGAAGCAAAGCACTGGGCTCTGTGCAGCTCCACGGCTCTGCAGGAAGCCCTGCAAGAAGCCTGACAGCAGCACGGGAAAGCAGCTCCGCCTAAGAAGAGCAGCAAGCCTGATTTTCCTCCTCCTCACCATTTCCCCCGATTATGCCTGCCTGCCTGAGCTGCTCAGGGGCCCGGTGTTTTCCTCTGCAGCTGTGGTGCCCCTGGGACCGCCCGAGCTGGCTGCCTGTGGGTGGGCGCTGCCTGCGGGGGCGCCACCGCTGCTGCGGAGGGAAGCACCAGCCCCCGCTGCAGCCCAGGGACTGCTCTGCCCGTCGGCAGCTCGCCCTCCCCTCTCCACCAGAGTGGCAGGTAAGTCAGCGGGGTGTGTGCATGACAGAGGTGTAAATCGGCCCTAAACTGAAGTGGTGTTTTTTAAAAACCCACCGCTTCAATTTAGGGCTCCTGTTTTGTCTACATATGCCCAGGGATGACAGTGGCATTGCAGCACCATGGCAGGAGACAGGCAATGCAGCATAAAACTGCACCAAGCAGTGTATCTGGGGGACATGGGGCAAGCGGGACAAATGGAACGGCGTTCCCCTCTGAGGAACCTTTGTCAGAGCAGGCAGAGCTTGGCACCCAATACTGTACTGGGGAGAGTAGGGGGAGAAGAAACAAATGGGGCACAAGACCTGGCTCCCAGGTAGCTCAGCTACGGGGCAGCTGCTGACAGCTAATGCAGATACAGCAGTAGCAGTGGCAGCAGTTTTAGTAGTCTGCGCAGATGAGACTTCCCTTCCTTTCAACCATACCCCTCCACCCCACCCAATCTACAGTGGTCAGCATGTCCTTGCTGGTCCCACCCCCCAGGCACTCCATAAGCTTGCTATGACTCTGCTCAGATTTCAACCTTTCAGCAATAACCATAGGCTGCGGCTGAGCAACAACTTCAAGAAGCCCAGCCTGCAAACAGTGCAGGCTCCAGAAACAGCAACAAGTCCAACTTACAGCTCAGCAAGAATAGCAAAAGCCCAACTGGCAGCCCAATGAGAATGGAAGATGCAATTCTAGGAGTCGCTGCTACAGACTCAAAAACCAGGTGTACTGCCCTTAATGACTGTGAACTCAGTCCTTCCCTATCCAGAAACACTACCACCTCCAGGGGTGCACCTAGACAACTTGAGATGGCAGTTACTGTAATGCAGGGGGAGAAGTCACTAGAGATATTTAATTAATTCCTCTTTTGACAGGAAAGGGTCAGAAGGGGAACATGCCACTGTGAAAATACTTGTGAAAAATATGGGCCTGTCATATCTACCATCTTAGAGAACCAGGGGATTTCTGAGGAAGTACAACAGTGTTTTTTATAGGAGAACTCTTCTCAGAAACACAGCCACATGCCAATACTTGATGTGTGCGAGAGCAGGCATTGTCTATGGCTCACCTGTGATACTCTCAGACAAAGAAAGAACCAACAGATCTTCTTGTCTTGGGAAGAGCTGGTGCCTAAGAGAAAGCACATGCTAGATGTCTTAATTCAGCAAAAGGATAGGTAAGGATTTTTTTTCTGGGGTGATATCTTTTATTGAACTAAATAAATAGTTGGGATGAAGTTAGACAAGCTTTCAAATACAAAGTATTCTTCTTGCTTATTTAATTTTATCCCAACATTGCAGTTGGTCCAATAAAAGAAATCAACCCAAAAAATCCTTGCCTCTTGCCATCATGGCTACAACACCCCCTAACACTTCACTACTTAAACAAAAGGAGATTGCCTACCAGTTCTTAGGTGCAGACTAAAGGAAGGGGTAGCAAACATAACGAAAAAGAATCTAGTTCTTCTCTGCTACATCTCCTACACCAAGGCTAAGGAACATGCTAAAGCTGATCCTAATTTTGTCAAGTGAAACAGAACAGCTTCTAGTGGAGTTTGCCAAATTTAGGTACATTTGTCACATCAAAGTTTTAGTAGTTTTGCTCTGGATGATGCACAATGGCTATTCAATACATCTTAAAGTTTCCAAAAGCCATTACCTCATGAATCAGATTGCATGCAGCTTCCCATACCTGGTGATTTATCTTCCTAACCGTAAGCATTATCTGTCCCAAATCACTTCAGTTTATATATAAACTATTAGGATGCTGTGGGAAAAGAGGTGTTTAGGCATCATCCTAATCAATTTGTGCCCTTGACTAAAATGTCCAAAAAGGTTAATGATAGCTTAGCCAGCCTCTGATCTCTGCCTGTCTATGATACTGGTAGAGTTGCCAAGCAGATTTTTGCATTTTTTTAACTTTTAAAAAACAATCTATAACATACATTTTCTAACTGTACTTCTCCATCTACACTGATTCTGCCAAACCTTATGCTTATTTGTGCCAAACCTTGTGCAAGTGAGCAGCGGCAGCAAATGGTAAGCAGTTTGCAGGTCAGTTAGCAGCCCCGCTCTTTGAAGGGGAGCCTGTATGCTTGGTGAGAGGAACCAGGGAAAAAGGAACCTTTTGTGACCAAGGAGCAGTAAACAGGCCAGCCTACTGGCAAGTTTGCTAAGGAAAGTGTGCTTGGAAGAAGGGTAGCAAGAAAGAGGCGGTGGATTAAGAGACCCAGAGAAACAGCTGGAGGACATCACAATGCCACAGCCACTGCCACTGCCTCTGCTTGCACCCATGAGGGTCTGTCCAGGAAGGAACGCTCACTGTTGAGATTCACCCTGGTCCTGGTTTGGCACTGTGAAGTGTGCGGCTTGCAGGTTCCTTCTAGTGATGCGGAGGTGGGGGAGAGCCTGCAATGTAAGTGGTGCCTCCTAGTGGTGTCCCTCATGAAGCCAAGAGACCCAGAGGAAGAGGTGGTAAAGCTTCAAAAAATCCTCCACCATGAGGACTTCATTGACTCTATGCTGAAAGAGATCTCTAGGACTGTGGAGGAAGGACTGCCAAAGCAGCACTAGAGAAGGGAGAGGACATGTACTCCCAGGAAGGTGGAAGCTGGAAGCTTCTGACTTCTGGCGGCAAGCAGGAATCTTCATATCCACTTGCAGCAGTTTGCCTGGAGAACAGATATGGAGTCCTAGAAGCAGAGAAGGAGTACCTTCCATTGGTGGAGGAGGACAGGCCAGGTCTCCCCAAAGCTGGAAGGATAGAGACCACTACCACCAAGAAGCAGCAATGGGTGGTAGTGATTGAAGACTCCCTTCTGCAGGGGGTGGAGGCATCCATCTGCCAACCTGACCTATTGTCTCAGGAGGTCTGCTACTTGCCCAGAGCCCAGATCCAACATGTCACAGAGGGAGTAACGAGACTCACCTGGCCCTCTGACTACTACCCCTTACTGCTCATTCATGTGGGCGTCAATGATACTACCAGGGGAAACCTCCAGCAGATCAAAAGTGACTACAGAGCTCTAGGTACAAAGGTGAAGGGGACAGGGGATTAGGTGGTGTTCTCCTCAATCCTTCTGGTCAAGGGGAAAGGTCCAGGCAGGAGCAGGTGCACCCAGCAGATCAGTGAATGGCTGTGCAGATGGCATTGCCAGCAGGGCTTTGACTTCTTCAACTATGGAAGATGTTCCAAGAAAGATTGCTAGGAAGAGATGGCATCCACTTGCTGAAGACAGAGAAGAGCAGCTTCACAAACAGGCTCACTAACCTACAGAGGAAGGCTTTAAACTACGTTTGCCAGAGGATAGAGACCAAAGCCCTGAGGTAAGTGAGGAAGAGGATGACCCGGAGGAAGAGCAAGCAGGAGGGGGCAACAGGGATGGCCTTCTCATTCTTCCTGAGAAAGTAGGACAATCAGCTAGTTACTGCAGGTGCTTGTACATGAATGCATGGAGCCTAGGAAACAAGCAGGAAGAATTGGAAGCCCTTGCTCAGTCATGGCACTATGACATGACTGGAGTAACAGAGACTTGGTGGGATAGCTTGCATGACTAGAGCACTGTTATGGATGAGTATAAAATGTTCAGGAATGACAGGCAGAGGAGAAGGGAAGGAGAGGTTGCACTTTATGTAAAATAGCCATACGATTATTCTGAGCTCAAGTATGAAACTGAAGATGGGCCTGTTGGAAATCTCTTAAGTCAGTGTCAGAGGGGAGAGCAACAAAGGTGATATTGAGATAGGGGTCTGCTATAGACCACCAGACTAGGAAGAAGTGGTGAATGAGATTTTCTTCAGACAGCTAGCTGACATTTCCCAGTCACAGGCCATGATTCTCATGAGGGACTTCAATCACCCTGACATATGCTGGGAGAGCAATACAGAAGTGCACAGGTAATCCAGGAAGTTTCTGGAGAGTGTTAAGAACAACTTCCTGGTGCAAGTGCTGGAGCGGCCAACTAGGGGCCATGCTCTTTTTGACCTGCTGCTCACAGACAGGGAAGAACTGGTGGGTAATTTAGCAGTGGATGGCAACTTGGGCAGCAATGACCATGAGATGATTGATTTCAGAATTCTGAGGAAAGGAAAGATGGAGAACGGAGTATGGACCCTGGATTTCAGAAAAGCAGACTTCAACTCCCTTAAGGAACTGATGGGAAGGATTCCCTGGGAAGCCAGTCTGAGGAGAAAAGCAGTTCACGATAACTGGCTGTAGTTTAAAGAAATCTTATTGAGGAACCATCCTGATGTGCAGGAAGACTAGCAAGTATGGTGGAAAAGCAGCTTAACTTAGCATGGAACTCTTCAAAGAGGTCCCAGACAATTGGAAAAGGGCAAATATAGTGCCCATCTTTAAGAAAGGGAAGAAGGAAGATACAGGGAACTATAGATCAGTTAGGTCCTCAAGGACCTGTTTAAGGTCCTCAAGTACATGTTTAAGTACTTGGATGAGAAGGTGATTAGGAACACTCAGCATGGATTCAGCAAGGGCAAGTCATGCCTGACCAAACTGATTGCCTTCTATGATGAGATGCCTGGCTCAGTGGGTGCGGGGAGAGCAGTGGATGTGACAGACCTTGACTTTAGCAAAGCTTTTGATACAGTCTCCCACAAAATTGTCACAATCAAGTTAAGAAGTACAAGTTAGATGAAGACTACAAGGGGGATATAAAACTGTCTGGATAGTCAGTCACAGCGGGTAATAGTCAATGGCTCGACATCTAGTTGGTAGCTGGTATCAAGCGGAGTGCCCAAGGGATTGGTTTTGTTCAATTTCTTCATCAATGACTGCAACATGAGATACAGTGCATATGTAGCAAGTTTACAGATGACACCAAGACAGGGGCAGTAGTAGATATGCTGGACAGTAGGGCTAGGATTCAGAGAGACCTCAACAAAGTGGAGGATTGGACCAAAAGAAATCTCATGAGTTTCAATAAGGACACATGCAGGGTCCTACACTCAAGACAGAACAATGCTATGCACTGGTACAGGCTGAGGAATGACTGCCCAAGCAGTAACTCTGCAGAAAAGGATCTGGGGGTTACAGTGGACAATAAGCTTAAGATGAGTCAACAATGTGCCTTTGTTGCAAAGAAGACTAAGAGCATGCTGGGCGCATCAGTAGAAGCACTGCCAATAGATCAAGGGAAGTGATTATCCCCTTCTATTCAGAGCTAGTAAGGCCACATCTGGAGTACTATGTTCAATTTTGAGCTCCTCACTACAGAAAGGATGTGGAACAAATTGGAGAGAGTCCAGAGGAGGGCAGCAAAAATGATTAGGGTGCTGGGGCACATGATTTCTGCAGAGAAGCTAAGAGAACTATGCTTATTTAGTTTAGAGAAGAGAAGACAGAGGGGATTTAATAGCAACCTTCAACTATCTAAAGGGTGGTGTGAAAGAGGATGGAGCTAGACTATTCTTATTGGGCATGTGTAGACAAAACAGGGGTCCTAAATTAAAGTGATGGGTTTAAAAAAATACTGCTTCAATTTAGGGCTGATTAAACCCCTGTGTCATGCAAACACCCTGTTGACTTACCTGTCTCTCCGGCGGAGAGGGAAGGGTAAGCTGCCAGCAGGCTGATGCTTCCCTCCACAGCAGCTGCAGCCACCCCTCCAGGCAGCACTCACCCGCAAGCACTCAGCTGAGGTGGTCCCAGGGGACACTGCAGTTGTGGAGGGAAGCACCAGGCCCCCATGCAGCTCAGGCAGGCAGGCAGGCAGGCTCCAGGGGAGGAAGAAAAAAAATGAAAAGATCAGGCTCGCTGCTTTTCTTGCATGGAGCTGCTTTCCTGGGCTGCTGCCAGGCTGCCTGCAGGGTTTCCTACAGAGCCATGGAGCTGCGTGGAGTACTTCACTCTGCAGCTGTATGGAGTTCTAGTTTGCTCAAAGGAGCTGTAGCATGCTGCACCCCAAGTCATTTAAGGTGCATTAGGCCACCAAATTTCCTATTGCGCTGAAATTAATGCACAATACGCTGCCGAGGCATGCAAACACTGACACCATTAAAATGGTGTGAAAACATTTAGCCAGCTTTAAGGTGCGGTGTAAACATGCCTCTCGTTTCGTCTGCACATGGCCGTTGGTGTTTGATGAGAGAACAAGGTACAATGGTCTCAAGTTTCAAGGGAAGTTTAGGCTAGGCATCAGGAAAAACTCTCTTGCTAGGAGGGCAGTAAAGCACTGGAACGGGATACCTAGAGAGGTTGTACAATTTCCATCCTTGGAGGTTTTTAAGAACCAGCTAGACAAAGCCTTAGCTGGGATGATCTAGTTGAGGATGGTTCTGCTTTGAACATGGGGTTGGACTAGAGGTTCCTTCCAACCCTAATTTTCTGATTCTATTTGTAACTTTCAATTGCTTCCTAAATCCTTCTTGTCAAATACAAGTCAGTGTATTTTTCTAATTGTAGGGGCAACAAGTTCTATCTAATTCACTCCTCCCCTCCCAAACACCAACTTTGCAGCACATCTTCACCTTCTGTTTCCTTGGCTACAGCTCCCTCTCCTTTCTTGTGTATGCCACTCGCCACTTTTGCTTCTAACTAAAACCAGTCCTCTCTAGCACCTAATCCACTGGCTTTGAGACCCATTAGTAGTGCATTTTACAAAAACTGCTTCAGTTTTCTCTCTATTCACCCTCGAGAAAAATACAATCTGTAGAAGAACGATACAACATTAAATGTGCAGCATCTTTCAAAAGCTCCATATAAAAGAACTTGTCAGCTCTGGCATGCCCAGGTCCAAAGCTGCTATGCCTAAAAAAGACAGCCTGTGAACTGTCTTTTCCAAGGTACATGTGAGATTAAACCTCAACATCGAAGCATATTGGGAAGAGTGAAGACATACATGCAGCTATCTTCTCTCATAAGGACAGGAACATGGAAAATTATATAGGAAGGGACTCTGTGGTAATGACAGCAGAAATAGCCACGGATGACCAACCAAGAAAAGAAGAAAACAGTCCAAAATCTATTACAACTTGTGAGGTGAACTTGCAGAGAGTAAAAAAACCTTGGGAGCAAGTGGGAGAATGCTTCCTTCTATTCTCTCCTTCCAAGACCTGAAGAGGTCTATTGCGGCCCCGTGTGAAAAAAAACTTGTGACTCAGAGTAGAAGAATAGACAAAAGAAGGATATGTTTAAAAAGTAGGGGTGCATCAATAGAGATTTTTAGGGTTGATATTGATAGTCAATTTTTAAGGAGGCATGTTGGCTGATTCCAATCCAATTTCCAATGCAGCTGCGTGAGCTGGTAAGTCTGTTGTGGTGAAAGGGGAGAGAATGGGAGTAGGGACACAGGCCCTTGTGGTGAGGAAGGAAGAGGAACTGGGGCTGGGCAGGCACTGCCCAGTTGGGGTGGGGGACAGAGCTGCAGCTCGTCTTGCGGGCGCAGGAGGGGCTCTGGGATGGCATGGGGGGGGTGCGCCCCAGACTGGTGTTGGGCGTGGGCAGGGTGGGATGCAGCTGTGGGGTTGGGGCTGGCACCGGAGCGGCAGTGGCTCTGGGAGAGGGCTACAGGGGAGGGCTGCAACCACTCCAAAAATCACCATGGCCGCCCCATAGCTCCCCTCCCAATGCTGCCACTGCCCGCTTTGTGCAGATCCGGGCGCACATGCCCAGCCCCCATGCCCTCCCAGACGCGTGGTGGGAACAGTGGTGGGAACCGCTGGATGAGTGGATGAGCCTCTGAACAAGTTGTGTGCAGCAGCAGAAGCTGCCCCTCCCTCCCCCCTTCCCATGGCCCCTGGACAAGCAACAGCTCCATCCTGTGCACCCCCCCACGCCGACTGAGAAGTGCCAGCTCCTGCCCCTGCCCCAGCCCCACACCTGCCTCACCACAGGGGGTGTGATCTGCATCCCCCACACCCTTCCCAATTCCCCTCCCCTTTCCAGCTGCACACAGCTCTTGACACCGCCAGCTATGCTCCTCGCTGCCTATGTGCTATGTTGCAGCTGCATGCATGCATGGGCCACATATTGGCCAAATTATTGGCCACATCAGGCTGATTTCCAATATAGATAATTTTCTTTATATTGGTGCCGATCCGATATTGAACCAATGTATTGGCACACTTCTATTTAAAAGGCTTTTATTTAGTGTTCATTTTTGTTGCACTAGAAGAGGTGGAGCTGTATCATACTACAGAATTTAATTAGTTCCTCAATGGGGGCATACTGAGACAGCACTTGCACTGAAACGATTGAGCAGTGCACCCAGGTGTCACGCCTAGCATTTCTTAATATGTGAAATTCAGTCTAAACTCGGCACACTGAAAATAATCAGTTAGTCCTGGCATAAGTGAAAGAGTTGGAGAGGGCTAGGCTTATTCAAACAAAACTCATGCATTAGAGGAGCCCTGACTACTCATTCTAGTAATTAAACATACAATAAATACTAGAGTGTCTAGTCAGAGTATTCTGCTCATGCACTACCTTTAACATGTAGTTTGTCAACTAAAAATGAAAAAGTGCCAATTTTTTCAAGCTATAAAATGAACAGTTCAAATCCTAGGTTCCTTACCCTAGGCCCATGATATTTTTTTTAACGCATTAAATACTTGATACAATTGAAGCATAGTTATATAATAAAAGCCTTGATCAAAGGTCAAAAGTCTTCCCATAGTCTCTCTCAAAATGCCACTCAAACCTTATATAAAGTCTAGAATAGAAGGACACAGACATGACTCTATGTATATCTCCTGCTACTATGTCCTGGGACAGCAGAGTTGAGCATGAATTTTCTTGCAGGAAGGAGGAGTGGGGAGAAGAGCATGAGTAAGTGAGCAAGCAAAAGCAGTCTACCCTGAGATACTGGAGGACCTGGCCAAGCACAATCACCGTGTGTGTGACATGCCACACACTCAAATTATAGCTTGATAGAAACCAGCTATAAAAATGTTCTACCTATTTCAAGTAACAAATTTATAGCTAGTTGGCCATTTTTATTTGATAATAATTACTTTGCATGTGTAGCACATCTAAATTTATATGCAATTAACTGGTTAATTACACAAATTGATGTAACATGTCAGGGACCTTTGACTACTTCCTTGGAGTGACAGAAACAGGAAAGCTACCCAGGCTGCCTTGTTCACAGAGTTAGTTACTTGACTGCAAGTTACTATATAAGGTTTTAGTAAGGAGTCTGAAGGCAATCCCAGGCAGTTGGTCAGATATATAACAAGAAATATCTTTGGCTTTTACTTATGGTAGCATGAGTATCTGAATGTATGCGATCTGCAGCATGGACTGTATCTTGATAGCAGGGATATGAAAGGTTAAATGTTTAAAAGAGAAAGATACTTAATACCAGTAATGTATTGCCAGTTGACATTTAACGTGAGGTGCAGTCTGGCAGGGAAGGAAAGCACAGCGGTGCCTCAGGAACAGGAAGGCAGCCGGGAGGGAGAAGCGAGAAGGGAAGAAGTGAGGGAGCAGTAGTAATCATAGCTATTTTGCTCCTTCCCTCCCAGCACACCGGGTACTGCAGCTGTTAAACTGTTTATTGGACATAATTAGAGGAGGTTAAACAGAGATTTTTTAAACAATATTTACATCTGTACTTGATAGGCATTCGTAACACAGTGGGATATGTAACACAGTGGGAGCCTGATTGGGTTCTTTAGGTGCTACTACAATGATGAAATGAAACTAATTCGATTCAATGAAATGAACTAAATGAAAAAGCAAAAGTGAATTAATATTCAACACCCAAGACCAAATTTTCTCAGAGAACCTTTAGCAAATCAGCATTTAAAGGCAGCTATAAGGTATTTGGGGTCTTAGGTACTGAAAACCTGTGAATAGCTGTGCACCTTGACTTCTATGATTATATGACACGCTTACTGGCAGAGCTCTTACAAAGGCCTGTACCTTTGAAAACTGGTCCTTTAGCCCAAATATTGCAATTAGATTAACATAAGAACAGTAATACAAATCAGAGCAGTAATAGTTCTAGTCCAGTAGCATCGCCAAAGCAGCTAGTCAGCCCCACATACTTAAAAGAAAAATGCAAGAATCTTCATGACCAGATAGTTGGGGAATCCTTGCTGCTTCAAACATCTAGTGGTTTAAAGTCATGCTTTGAGGCATGAGAATTAATGTCTCATATGTTATTTGTTCTATATTATAATTGTGGCATCATCACTATCTCATACATGAAGTGAGAGGAATGCCAGAAACACTCTACTTAAATAGTTCCCGGAGTAATCTAGATGCGGCTTTCGGGATTTACAGGTATTCTTTACTTTGTAGTTGTCTTAATCATCCACTTGGCTAGCAGTCATGGCAACAGAAGCACAGAAATTAGTAGACTTAAGGAAGTCTCTTGACTATTTATTCTCTTTTTCAATTCCAGTCCACTAACTCATCCTAGTCACACAAATATTATACCATAGGAAAGGGACAAGATCAGCATAATATATTCATAAAAGCGGATGGGAAGGACAGACACGATAACTTTGCCAATCACAACACTCCTTTGAATTGCCATTATTCCTGCCTCATTCCTAACTACAATGTATTCTCTACATTCCTGTCTCATTCTGTAACTACAATGTCTTTCAGCCCTTAAAACATTTTTTTAAGAGATTCACATAATAGGAATTCAAACCTAGAGAACAAAGGCACGAGAATCAATGACTAGAAGTGATGCCAGACAAATTCATACCCGAAAATTTTCATTTTTTAACAGAAGGCAATGAACCACTGTGACAACTACCAAAGGATGGAGTAGATTTTACATCCTTTGAGATATACATATATATTCTTAATTAAGGGAAGTGTGATATGCCTTTAACATCTACATTATTCAGTAAGCAGCTGTGACAAAATAAAGGAGAGGCAAGTAGTGGACAGACCAATTCCTAGAAAGAATCAAGGCTCAAGTCCAACTCTTCTAGGAATCAGTCTGCTTACTACTTGCCTGTCCTCTTATACCCGACTTTCAGGTATAAGAGAAACAAGTAGCAAAGGACAGCAGGGCCAGAAATGAGGCACTGGAAGACAGACTGTGTGTCTGGTCTTTAGTTTAGGTAACTTCTGAAAACACTGTAGAAGAGAGGGTGGCTGGGGGGAATTTAGCCTTGAGCACTTACCCTCAGTAGAGCTTTCATTAGGCAGGATGGTCTGCTTCTCAGGAGACAAAATATGGGTTTTTTAAAGCAGATGATCAGTGGGTTTGGACTAGAGGAAAGACCTGGAAGCAACCCTTGGAGTTTTTGAATAAAGACCAAATGTTTCTAAATGGAAAATTCCTCCTCAGGCAGAAATTACCAGCTTCATGGATTAGCTGTATAGTTGGTCCAATAAAAGATATTATAAAAAACAAAATGAAAAGACTCCCACAAAAATCCTTGCTTCTCACATATTTTCTGGACAATCACAGTTACAGCAACACTTCAACACTATTACAACCTGATGAAGGAACTACTGAGCAAAATTCTGTGGCCCATGTTATGCAGCAGTACTTCAGACTAGATTGTAGCAGTCCTTGTTCACCTTCAACTCAACAAATCACAGAGCTGTTCACTAGCCTAAGATTTTAGATAAAAGCTGACCTGAACGAAAAAAAATGGTGTTTTCCCCCCCCATGCCTTTGAATTCCTTATTTTCAGCCAAGTCTTTGGGGTATTTTTAACTGGAAGCCAGAAGTGCCAGAAATCTTAAAAAAAAGAAAAAAAGAAAAAAAAAGAAATGGTTTTATAGGGTTTCCAGCTCCATTTTATATAACTATGACTGAGATAATTACAACATAAATTTTTGGCTGCTCCTCAAAATCAAGCTGAGCCTCCAATGTGCTTAAGGTTCAGTGAATCAGTAACAAGTATCTAGTTTCCCTGAGAAGCAATAAATGCCTTTAGAATATAACTGTTTAATATTTTTAAAAGCCCAATTCAGTCTAGCAATGAATATGTTCTGACAGATTAATACTCACCCCAACAGTTTGTATCTCTAGCTATGCATAAAGAGCAACAGCATCCACAGACAGATGAGCAAAGTGTTGGATAATCCCTCATACTTCATCACTCAGTTCTCTGAAAATTACATACCTAAAATGATATCCTATTCTCATCTTCTACACTCTAAGAATATTCCCCATTAAAAAAAAATCAAGATGTCTTGAGTTCTCAACTCACATGCAGTCTTCATACAGAGACCCTGCAGTGCATATTGAAACATAGGTGTCCTATGCATGCCTAACTGACAAAGCAACTCCAGTACTTTAAATTTGCCGGGCAGCCTCAAGGTCAGACTCATTCCATCCACACTTTAAATTTACTGTAACATTGAGTTATCAAAGACAACTGAGACTCAGAGAAAAATAGGGCTGGAAGGGCCCTCAGGAGGTCATCTAGTCCAGCATTTCTCAACCCATGCGTCATGACCCAAAAGCCCTGCCAGGGGCTGCTTGGATCCCCCCCCCCCCCCACTCCCATCCCACACACTGTGGGGCTGGGGCCTGGATGAGGGAGGCAGTGGGTCGGGAGTGCAGGGCACTGGATTGGGACTGGCCATCCATGTTTACAAATGGGTCCTGGTACAAAAAAATAGTTGAGAACCACTGACCTACTCCAACCCCTTTCTCAAAGCAGGACTGTCCCCAACAGTCTCATCCCAGCCAAGGCTTTATCAACCCAGGTCTTAAAAACCTCAAAGAATGGAAGTGATAATATTGCTTTCAATAGCATTTCACTAAAATCCACTTCACTGAAGACTTCACCAGGTCTACACACAGTTGGTGCAGTCAGTTGTACTGGATACATCTTAGTTTTAGTAAACTGAGCAGCAAGATGCTGGAATGGGAACTGTACCTGAGGTATGTGAAGGGGTTTGTTCCTGATGAAAAGGCTGTATTAAACCTCTATACCACTGGTTCTCAGTCAGGATGTCACAAGTGTCCTAAGGCTCCTTGACATCCTTTCACAGGTGCCAAAGCATGCCAGAGTACCTTGAGATGTTTTCATGGGTCCCACACATTGTTTGCTGCGCAAACCATGGACCAGTGCTTTGTTTGCAAGAGTCTTCCTCCCTGCTTACCCCAAGACGGTAACACAACCACACCAAGCAGCATCAGTATTTTTTTTGGCTGATCCGTTCACTTATTTGCGATGAGCTGGGAATTCATTCATTCTGCGCTTCTTACCTGGGGGGCTGCAGCACATGGAGGGGCTGCCTTGACAACCTTTCCGGGGTGCTGCATACAGAAGGGGGCTCACAAGATAAACCCAGAGGTTTCACCTGGACACTCGCAGCATGGAAAACCCTCTGCCCTGCCACGGCCTCCCCAAGTGCTTGGCCAGGCAGGGCGGGCTCTGGCGGAGGCGCCGGGGGGCTGCGCCTCCGGTCCGGCCCCGCGCCAGGGGCTCCTTCCCAGCTCGCTACAGGTGCGGGCAGGCGGGACAGGCCTCCTCCCGCGGCTCCCGCTCAGCCCCGCTGCCGACAGGCGCGCGGCTCTTCCCCGGAAACAGGAGCCCCTGCTCGGGCCGCCCCGCGGTCAAGAGCACCGCGCCCCGGGGTCACCCTGCGCCCGGAGCCGCCCGGTCCCGCCGGCTCTTACCGCCCCTCCGCGCAGGCCTGCACCCCGAGCCCCGCTCCGGCTCGCAGGCTCCCGGCACCACCAGCAGCAGCAGCAGCAGCAGCACCATGGAGCCGCCCGGGCTCGGCTCGGCTCAGCCCGCGGCCGCGCCCCCTCGGCGGGGACTGGGAGGCGGCGGGGCCGGGGCCGGGGCCGGGGCCGGGGCGCCCCGCTCCCTCCCCGCGCCTGCCTGGCTGCGCTGCCGGCTCGCGCGCCGCCGCCCCCTCCTCCTGCGGGAGGCAGGGCTGGCAATCGCCGCCCCTTGCCGGGTCCGGAGGGGGACACGCGTGCTAGCGACGTGCCCGCATCGCCTGCCATTGTGTCCAGGGGCTGCTCGGCCCGTGCCCTTGAAGGAGCGGGACGGGAGCGGGGAGTCTCGCCGGGCGCCCCGGGGAGCCAGCCCTTGCCCGCACCCGCCCGGCAGCCCGGCCTAGGAGAAGGGGCAGGTGCTTCTGTGCGCCCGCCGACACCTGCCCCTTCTGCAGCGGGGCTGACCCGGGCGCGGCCGCCTCCTGCTGAGGCGCTGGCTGCACTGGGCTCCTCGCCTCTTCCTTTGTGCTCTCCCCATCCATGGCCCCACCAAGTGCTGGGACCTCCCGGGCAGCCTCCTCCTAGCCCAGCTAGGCTGCATATCTGACCAGGAAGAAGGGTCTGTGGGGCCGCTTTTCTTGCCCTACTTAATCCGCATCTCCAAGCAGAGTATCCCTGGGCAGCATCTGCTGGTGGGCGCTGGCTGTGTGCTCTGCTCAGTCTCTCCCCCCGCGCACTCTTGGGACGAATCTTCGACCTTCATGCCTTTCCCTGTTTTCATTATTTGTCTCAAGTACTCAGTTGTCACCTTTCCTGTAGCCTCCCGGTCTGAGAGAGGCCCATAAATTACTTGGTGGGCCTAGGCCCATGTGATCGAAGGTGACAAATAGGCCAGGGCAACCTCTTCCTGGCCTTGGCCAAGCTGGCAGTGTATGTGACCAGGAAGGACCCTCTGGCCAGGAGGGTCCTCAGGGACTGCGGGGCCACTTTCCTTGCCCTACTTCATTCCTGTCTCAGAGCAGAGTATCGCTGGGCAGTGTTCACTGGTTCCTGGGACTCATTTGAGGGCCAGGAGCCACTGTTCAGTGTGCTTTGCTCAGTGTCTCCCCTTGGCACTCTTGTTATGAATCTTTGACCTCTGTTCCAGTCCCTGTTTTCATTATTATTTGTCCCAAGTATTCAGTAGCATGTCAATAGTGGTTCCCAGTACTAAAGGGGGTTTGTAGTTTCCTTGGTGGGCCTGGCCCGTGAAATCCCCTAATGTGTTAAATGTCCTGCATGCCAGCACTGACACACACCCGTCCTGCAGCAGAGGGAGTTCCTGGCGCACGCCTGCCTGCAGTGTGCCAGGCTGAAGTCCCTGCATCGCCTCCTCCAGAACCTCCCACTGGTTCTGCCTGCACTTCTCCCCGCACCCTTCTGTGTGTGCACTCCCCATTGACAGCTCCACCAAGTCCTGGTGGAGCTCCTGGTCAACCTCTTCCTGACCCAAGCTAAATGGGCAATCTATCTGACCAGGAGGGAGGCTCTGGCTAGGAAGATGCCCAGGGACTGCAGGCCCTTTTCCTGTCCCTCATCCATTCATGTCTCTGGGCAGAGTTCCACTGGGCGGTGTCTGCTGGCTCCTTGGACTCATTTGAGAGCTAGTAGGCACTGTACAATGTACTTTGCTTGGAGTCCCCCCTTGGTGCACTCATTTTGAACCTATGATCCTCACTTCCGTCCCTGTTTTTCCCAAGGAATCAATTGTTATTTCCTCAGTGGCCTCCTTCTTAAGGAAGGCTTATCATAGTTTTACTTGATGGGCCTAAGCTCGTGCTTCCCCAATGACATAACAGATAGGCCTGTATGCCAGCACATGTAGGCACAGTAGGAATGGGCATCTTGTTCCCAGCCTCAGTGACACTCCAGAACTGAATTAAATAAAGGACTTGGCTTCACTGGGACCTTGTAACCAAAAAAACCTCAATCCAGCTGCGGCTTGTGCAGCTTCATTCAAGGGCACACCGCAGATCTAACTGACACGACTAAACCAGAGAGAAAACCTGTGCTGGGGGCTCTCAGTGCTGCTCCTAGAGATTGGCCAGAAAAGCCCTTCCTACATCAAAAATGTTTTGTAGTTGGAGCAACCCAAGGCTTTAAAAATGAAAGGAGAAGAAGGGAATAAGCAATAGCAAGCACTCAGGCCTGGAAGTCTAGCAGTTAGGGCACTTGGCATGGAAGAGACCTTGCTCTGCTTCCTTCAGTCCAGGGACCTGGACTTCAGTCTTCCACATCCCAGTGTCACCCAGGCTATGTTAAGATGATATTTTTTTTCTTCCATGCTCTGGTTTTGACCAGAAACTCTCCCCTTGCCCAAACTGTCATAGGCATGTCTACACAAAGTTTCTGTTCCAATAAATTGGTATTGTTCAACCAGAAATTTCATCAGAAAAGTTCCAACCAGCATGAGTTCCTAACAAACCAGTTGAAGCAGTGCTAGCAAAAAGGTTGGGTTTTTTTTTAACTCCTAGTGTACTGAGGTGAAAGAGGCAAACTGCAATTCAAGAACACAGGCAAAACAGTTTTGCATCAATTTTGCTGCAAAACTGAGGCATGCTAGAACTATCTTGGGTATTAGCATGTTTTGACTAAGCTCTGCAATAATAGTTTTTTAAGTGAGCAGTGGAATATAGGACTGAAGTCTGTTGTTGTAGCAGCCTTCCACAGCTGAATAACCTTCAGGAATGTAAACTTCTCTCCATTGTGCACTCCCAGTTCACGGGAATTAAAATGAGACAGTGACAATAAAGAGGTATTTACCATCAGGACTGGACTAATGTGTTCATTAGTAAGCAGTACCAACATTCTTTAGGGCTATGCATAATCATAAAATCATAGAAAATCATAGAAAATTGGGCTTGGAAGGGACCTCAAGAGGTCATCTAGCCCAACCCCCTCTTCAAAGTACCCAATAGGGGTGCACCAATTAAGAATGTCTTAGCCAATACCGAGAGCTAATTATTAACCAGCCATATTGGCTGATACCAATCTGATAAACAATTGGCAGGAATGCAGCTGGGCAGGGTGGAGAGCAGCATCCTGCAGGTAAGTCTGTGGAGGGGAAGATGTGTGGGGGTAGGAAGGGGTGTCAGGGGGCAGATCAAGGCCCTCATGGTGAGGGAGGGAGTGGGGCACGGGCTGGGGGCGCTGCCTAGCTAGGGTGAAGAATGGGACCTGGGGTGGGACGGAGCTGTAGACAGCTCACCCAGCATCCCAGCACTTTAAAATGGCAGTTGGGGAGCTTGAACTAAAGCTCAAATGAGCTTTAGTTCAAGCACTATTGCCACCATTGTTAAGCACCAGGAGACTTTTAATTGGAGCAGAGCCGAGTGAGGTGACGGCAGATACGAGCTGCCCTCTGTGGGCTTTGAGCTGCCTGGTCTACTGCTTTTGCCCTGGGGGCTTCATGTTGGCCGTGCATCCCCTGCCCACCCAGCAGCAGGTGGCACAACTTGCCACCTATACTGCTGCTGGGCAGGCAAGGGGCATGTGGCCAACATGGAGCCCCCAGGGCAAAGGCAGCAGAATATAGAGCCCCAAACCTACAGCAGACAGCCCACATCCTCCCTATGCACAAATCTGGGGGGCACGTGCCCCACCATTCCTTCCCCTAGGGATACGCACAGTGGTGGGAGCCCTCACTCTCCTGGTGGGAGCCACTCTCTCATGGCTCCATTCTG
Source organism: Caiman crocodilus (assembly GCA_030014935.1). NCBI lineage: Eukaryota > Metazoa > Chordata > Crocodylia > Alligatoridae > Caiman > Caiman crocodilus. The sequence goes on from JAGPOW010003316.1 coordinate 169,364,358, forward strand.
CTCCCTGCCCTGGCCCTGGGTCCCATTCACTGGCCTGGTTGGGTACTGCCCTCAGCCCCAGCCCCCAGCCTAGCCTCTGCCCCTGCCCTTGCCCCTGCCTCATCCTTACTCCTTCTCTTACTGTGGGGGCCTCAGTCTGCCGCTCCCAGGCCCCTTCCCTCCCCCCATGACTCTTCCCCTCCTGCAGGTAAGTCCTTTTCCCCAAGACTTACCTGCAGGGCACTGCTCTCTACACTGCCTGGATGCATTCCTGGGCACGTGCATGTGTTTGGCTGCACACATGCATGCAGCATCTGTCTGCATGCATACAGGGGCCCTGGCCAGAAGACATATTATATTTATTGATGACATTACCAGCTACACCGGCCAAAAAAGGCCAATAGGTGATAATGTTAATTTTCCTTTTATCAGTGCTTATCCAATATGGCACTAATATATCAGTGTACCTCTAATCCCCAACTAGATCATCCCAGCCAAGGCCTTGTCTAGTTGGATCTCCAGTCTCCAAGGATGAGTATTCCACAGCCTCTCTGGGTAACCTGTTCCAGTATTTTATTACCCTCCTAGTGTGAGAGTTTTTCCTAATATCTAACTTAAACCTTTGTTGCTGCAACTTGAGACCATTGCTCCTTGTTCTGCCACCACTGAGAATAGTCTAGCTCCATCCTCTTTCACACCTCTCTTCAAGTAACTGAAGACTGCTATTAAACCCCCTCTCAGACTTCTCTTCTGCAGACTAAATAAGCCCAGTTTCCTTAGCCTCTCCTCAGAAGTCCCACAGCCCCCTAACTATTTTCATTGCCTTTTGCTGGACTCTCTCCAATTTGTCCACATCCTTTCTGCAGCGGGGTGGGGGAAGTGTGCAAAACTAGACACAGTACTCCAGATGCGGCCTCACCAGAGCCGTTTTATTTACAACTGTACATAATCTTATGTACCATTTAGATTATGGTTTTTATGGGAAGGTTTGGATAGGGATGATCCTGCAACAGGCAGTGGGGTGGACTAGATGATCTCTGGAGGTCCTTTCCAGCTCTGTTCTTTATGCTTTTCTGATCTGTTTTGGAGTATGGTGCCATTTCTGCTATGACAGTGTGGTACATCTGTCCATATAACATAGTAACAATTGACTTTTCCTAAATACTAAAATATTAAGCTTCTTAGAAGCCTAACTTTGGCTCCTGACTGAGCCAATGTACTGAAAGACTTTTTGGCCAAATTGGGATGTGCTGCCAAATTATAGAATCCTTAGCTGGTTTGGACCAGCTAGCTAGACTTTTCACCCAAAGGTTATTACATCAGTACTTTGCAGCAACTTTGTCTGTACAGAAATGAGTTGCCATCTAATATAGCACATTTTAAGTGGTATTTTGTCACCTTCTAAATGTTCTAGTTGGTACTAATAGTTTTCTTCCAGGATCTCAAAGTGCTTTGTATGCAGTAATTGATTATTTTTTGCTGCACTCTTAGGAAAAGGTTAGTACTGTCCCCATTTCTACAGTGGAGGAAGCTGAAGCTACAAGAATAAGCATTTTGTCAGACTGTGAAGTCAGTAGCAGGGTTGTAAAAGGAACTCAAAAATCCTGAATCCAGTCCCATGTTCTTAATTACAAAACAGTTCCTCCCACTGTGTTGTTTCTTTTGTGCCAATTTAGTCCGCTTTCCCCCTTTCCCCAGCCTTCTGTGCCTGTTCCTGAAAGTCTAATAATGTAGCTTATTGGCAGGAAGGCTGTCACTGGATATGAATGAAACTTGAATTTTGAAATTAAAACTTCTCACTCAAAATGAGCATGTACATAGTGGGCATGTCTACACTTGCAAATAATTTGGGAGCAATTTATTCTTGAGTAAACCACTCAAATGTAAACTCTCCCAGGCATACATCTACATATGCAGTGACGTGGGAGTAGATTTGCTGCTCCTACAAGCAGACTGCTCCTGTGCCCTTTAGCCCTGCAATGGGCCCTTCTGCCACCAGGGGGAGCTGGAGGCTCCAGCTTCAGCTACTCCAGGCCCTTAAAAGCCTGCTGGGACACTGTGGCCTCTGGCCACAGCCAGGTACTATGTCTCCCAAGACAGGCTGTAGGGCAGCTGCACCAGTCTGCCTGCACCCCGGTACTACTCTGTGGCACAACAGTGCTGCGCAGCTTCTATAGCCATGCCATCCAGCTCCACAGAATGCTGCAGGCACCTGCTAGGTCTGGCAGCACTCAGAGCCACCTACAGCCAGCTTCTGGCCACTGGGCCTGGCTCCAGCTTGCCACAGGATACCTGCATCAGCCTGCCTGGACCCTGCAGCTGCTGCCTGACACTGTCTGACTGTACACCTGCCAGTCCCATGGCATGGCCCTGTGCTGGGTGCTGGAGGCACTGCTGCCATGCAGAGGCCCAGTGAGCCATCAAGGGAGCCATGCTGGCATCCTCCCTGACACCTCATGCTACCACCTGGGGCTCCAACTGGTCCCAGGAGAACACTGCAAGCTAGATTGTGCTGTGGGATGAGGATGAGGTTCTATGCCAGTTTGTACGGGGTAGGAGCTCCAATGCCCACACTTAAAAAGGGCTGTCGGGCTGCATGTGGGAACGTGGGCACAACCAGTTGGTGTGCCAGTGCCACATAAAGGTCAAAGCATTGTCAGCACAGTGGGTCACAGTCATTGACCATAACTGCTGGTCAGGGGCTGCCCTCAAGTCCATGCTCTTTATGCAGCAGCTGGATGACATCCTCACACCCCAGGATACTGGCTGCAGCCATGCTGTCTACTCCAGAATGGGAGGCTTGCATGAGCCTCCACTGTGGCCTAGCACTTGTGATGATGCATCACCAGGGTAGGCTTCTTGGCCTGTTAGGAGTCCATCCCAACATGTTCCCCATCCCCAACATTGTTGAGCAGCTCCAGGAGACTAGACCAGTGCCTGCCCCACTATTCTGCAGGCTCAGCCCCAACAATGAGGCCAGCCATGGCACCACCAGCTGCCAGCTGCTCCAGCTCCTCCTCAGAGGGGTCCCTACCCAGGTAGCCAGACACTGCACCTCTGTGACCTAGGACACATGCCTCTGTGACCCAGATGAAAGGGACTTCGGGGTCATGATTGACCACAAGATGAACATGAGCTATCAATGTGATGCTGTTAGTAAAGCGAGCAAAACACTGGCTTGCATCCATAGATGCTTCTCAAGCAAATCCTAAGATGTCATTCTCCTATTGTACTCAGCCTTGGTGAGGCTGCAGCTGGAGGAGTACTACATCCAGTTTTGGGCTCCACAATTCAAAAGGATGTGGAGAAGCTTGAAAGAGTCCACAGAACAGCCACACGCATGATCAGAGGTCAGGAAAACAGACCTTATGATGAGTGGCTGAGAGCCATGGGACTCTTTAACCGGGAAAAGCACAGGCTCAGGGGTGATCTTGTGGCTACCTATACATTTATAAGGGGTGACCACCAGGATCTGGGGGAACGTTTGTTCACCAGAGCATCCCAAGGGAAGACAAGGTCGAATGGTCATAAACTCCTCCAAGACTGTTTCAGGCTGGACATAAGGAAGAACTTCTTTACTGTCTGAGACCCCGAAGTGTGGAATACCCTGCCACTGGAGGTAGTTCAAGTACCTACTTTGAATGCCTTCAAGAGAAATTTGGATGTTTATCTTGCTGGGATCCTATGTCCCCAGCTGACTTCCTGCCCCAACAGGCAGGGGGCTGGACTCGATGATCTTCTGAGGTCCCTTCCAGCCCTAATGTCTATGAAATCTATGAAAACTATTAAATCGGGAGTTAAAAACAAGTCTTCTAAATCATAGTCTAATGTTTTAACCAGAGGACTATGCATTCTTCCCTAAATTTATCATCAAATATATATTTAGCAATATAGGCAGATGATAGTCTTATAGGGTATTTGTAGTGAACTCTGACAAGAACATTAAGAAGAGAAGCAACTGAAAAGTACTAACTTCATAAATCCCAAAACAAGTCCAAACAAGTAGGACCAATATGTGACAATGGTAAAGCAAGTTGTGGCCATAGTAGGAATCTGTCATAGTGGTAGAGGAACAGACAAAAGGACATCTATATTACCATAAACTTTATTGTAATAAACCCTGTTTATCAGAACCTCACTCTTTTACCAATCCAGCTGCTTGAACCATTTCTTCATTAGGAATAGGCAACTGTCGATCCTTCTAGATTATGGTGTATGCATGAGAGGTCATCAAGACTGCCAACATGTACATCTAGGGAAGAGCAGAGGCTGCCCAGACCTTCCATCCCCTCCTTTATATCGTTGAGACAGTATCCAAAGAGTCCAGATGCTCAGTGCCTTGATGGCTGTAGTTATATGCACATCCAGGAATTGAGCCCTGGTCTTTTTGTGGTAGACAAGGATTCCACCACTGATCTGAAACAGCAGGGGTTTTTTTCCATTAGTACAATGTAGCAAATTGACTAGCTTAATTGATGCTATACCCTTACTAACCTATAGATAACACCCTCTTTCAATGAACTTATTCTGATCCCATAGTGGTCTGTTATAATGAGGTTGTATTATAATTGCATTAGCATAGCATGCAATAGACATTGATATCCTGATGTTAATTAGATGTTATTTGGACTGACTATGGTGGCAAAATGCAGGTGGCATATTGGGAGAGGGAATAGCAGCAGTTGGGAGACTAATTTGAACGGGGTTACCTTATTCAACCCCTGACTGTGCATTTTAATTGTACCTGAGTTAGCTTCTTGGTCCATTCTTGAACATGAGCTATGGGAGATTTAAAGACACAAATGTTCTTAAAAAACAATAAACTAAGGACTAGCAAAACCCATTGTCTTTGCCTGCTGTCACTGTTTTCTCCACATCAGACTTCTTGCCAATGATCCACCATGGTTTGGTTTTTAATTTAGTGACTGATGACAGTTAACTAAACATTTATTGAAAAACAAGTCCAACACAGAGTTTGTCACTGCAAGCTACTCAGTATGATTCACTGTAAGGTGCCTCAACCCCAGTTTGAAGATCCATCTGATGGGCCCAATGTATAACTCACTCCGCAGCTTCACCATTCTGTCAGGAATTTCAGAGCAGTGTCAGACTTCTGTCACCTGACTTCTAGCTCCTTTGCTGTCACTTAGGGTGATAGAGTTTTTGAAAAGTAGGAATGATGTCCCACAGCAGATGAGTTTGAATTTAAAAACAAAATCTATGAAAGCAGGATTAAAAGAATCATGTAGCCTTTTGCAATGCATCCTATTACTTCATTGGTCAGTTTTGGAAGTCTATTACAGTAAGCAGTGAATGATTTGGTTAATAATATTGCTCAGCTCTCATATTTTGATCTGAACTTTCAAAATATGAGAGAAAAGTATAATGAGCAACTGAATACATTTTGCTGCTAATTAAAATAGCAAGAGTGATTTCCTCATGAACCTTTTATAATACACCTGCAACTTCAGTGGGTTTTATGTGAGAACACTGTTTGGCCTTATGTTTTAGGATCATAGGCAGGGTGACCTCAGATCTTCCTGCACATACCACACTCCTGACCCTGACTCTACTGTGCAAGTGACTCTGCTCACAGTCCAGCAGGGTCCAGACCAGGAAGCAGCCCATTGGCTGGGCTTCCTGGAGAAAATTGAAGCAAAAATCCCAGATTGGCATGAACCTTGACTCTGAAACTGTTCAAACGGGTGGCTTTCCACCAATTTGGGACTTTTGCTTAAATTTTCTTCAATGTCTGGGACACTGAGACAGCTTCCGAAATCCAGGACTGTCCCAGCCAATCCAGGACATATGGTCACTCTAATCATAGGAAAATAGGACTGGAAGGGACCTCATAAATTGATCTAGTCCATCCTTCTGCTCAAGGCAAGGTCATCCCCAATTAATCTGACCACCATCACATTCAGTAAATTCATAGCAATTTCTTGCCTAAATTTCCCCTGCTGCAGCTTGAGGCTGTTTCTCTTAGTCTTGTTCTTTATACCCACAAAGGAAAGCCCAACTCCATTCTCTCTATAGCAACTCTTCAGACATTTGAAGGCTGTTATGAAAGCCTCTTCTCCTCCACCAACACACTTGTCTTTGCTTCTTCTAAATAACCCTAGCTCTTTCACCCTTTCCTCAGAAGTCTTGTCTCCCAGGCCCCTGATTATTTTTGTTGCCCTGCACTGTCTGTGTCCTTCTGGTAGTGTGAAACTTGAAACTGGACACAGTACTCTGGGTGAGACTTCATCAGTCATAAAGCAGAACTTCTCCATTAATTTATAAGTTACATTCCAGTTAATACAACACAGGATGCTGTTGGATTTTTTTGCAACAGAGCACACTGTTGGCTGACATTAGTGTGGCCATTATAGAGGGCAGTCCAGTTGTCCTCTGTCCTTTATTGATACAAAACCTGATGCCCCTATGTCCTCTATTTTTCTCTTGAAGAAGAAAATAGAGGACAGAGAACAGAGGACAACCAGACTGTCCTCTATGATGGCCACCCTAATGTGAACCAACAGTATTTTTCTTAAAGAGAAAAGTAGAGGACATAAAGGCATTGGGTTTCGTATCAATAGAGGACAGAGGACTGTTCAAATTCCCTGAGTTTGTTAAAGTCTGCTTTTCTAAAGTCCAGTGTCCTTATTCTGCTGCTCTCCTTTCTTCTTCAACTTAGGATCTTGAACGTTATCATTTCATGGTCACTGTCAGTGAAATTAACTTCTCTATATTACTGCAGCCTAACCAGCCTTTTTTTGCAGAGATCTTGAGAAAAACTCACATACAAGACCCAAGTCCTATAAGTTAAACCAAAACATATTGAATTGTTCCAGCTTAGCCATTTAATGAAATATAGGCAACCTTGCCATTCGCAGGTGATATGTTCTTAAGATCTCTGCGAATGGCGAAATCTGCAAATACGGCGCTGCGTTCATGAATGTCATGAATGTAGTGCCCCCAGTGGCTGGGGAGAGGCGCGGCTGTGCTGGTGACAGCGGGAGCCCAGTGGCAGCAAGCACAGAGCTCCCAAGGAGCTCCTATAAGTGCATTTAAAATGCGGATTTGGCATTCACGAATATTTGAAACCGTGAATGCCATACCTGCGAATAGTGAGGGTTTCCTGTGGTACATTTTACATAAAAGACCAGCCTCCTAGAATTAAAGACTCAACAAAGCACAACAATTGTAAGAGATAAAAACAAGAAGATGAAACTGAATATGGTGGTCTCATTTTTCAGAATGATAATAGTACATAAAGAGCTGATGGCAGATTATTAAAACAAAATTTTAAATATAATTTACTGCTAAAATATGTAGTAATTACCGTAATGACAGTCTTGATTAATTTTGCTGTTCCTTTGTGCTACTGTAAAGCAAACAACACATGATGGTCTAAACCAGGGGTGGGCAAAATGGTAGATCCAGCTGGTGGCCAGATTACATTTCCCAGCAGTCACTGTTCATGTGGCTCCTAGCCAGTCTCCATGGAGATCCCATGAGCATGGGGCCATGACAGTACGGGGCAACAAAACCAGGGCTCTACCCCAGACTGCCCCAGCCCTATGCTAAGTCCTGATTCTGCAGCCTCATGCTGTCATGAACCCTCACTCCCAGGGTGTCCATGGAGAGAAGCTGGGGGTAGCATGGGTGGGGTACACACCTGGGCAGGGAGCTGTCTGGGCCTGGGGCTGGGATCTTGGGGTGGTGACAGTGCAGGGCCTGGGCCTGGGCAGAGCCGTGATCCACTCCCTGCATGTCGCTGCCCATGGAACCTGCACTCATTGCAGGGGTGTGTGGTCAGCAGATTGCAACTCTGCCCCAGACTTGGCCCCAGCTCCATGCTGTCTCCACCCTAAGATCCTTGGGTCTCCCCAGCCCTTGTTCCTATCGCACCTCCATCCCAGCTGCCTGGCTGTGAGCCCTGCCCATGTGGGTCCTGCCCCTGGTGGTGGGTGCAGGGCAGACAAGCCAGGGTGCTTGGGAAGTGGGGCTGGGTCTGGTGGTGGCAGCCAGAAGGAACCACCACCACAGGGGCTGCTGGGAAATGGAGTTGACTGTGAGCTGAACTTTGTCCACTTTGGTCTAAAATAACAAAGGGAAATAGGTTATGAGAACCTTTTAGATGTATCTGCTATTTATCATTTGCTGGAATGATCAGTACTACATTCTAGGGAACATGTTCCTGTGCATCAGTTTGGAAGATTTAATTCACTATCTGTTCGAAAGTGAATTTTATTCTACCAGTAATTGAAAATGGAACGAGATTGCTTTTAAAAGCCAACACATCAGCCACACAATTTCTCTTTGATTAATTCCTGACATTCGTTTGCTCTTCTTTGATAGAATTCTTAGGAAGGTTTTATATTTAAGAAACAAGATTCTGAGAACGAGTCCAAGAAATTCCTATTCCCTCACCATAAACTCTTATGTGGCAGTAGCAACTCTGGGGAATGGTGATATTAGGAACTGAAAGTTCCTTTCCTTGAAAAGACATAGCAGAGATGATATGCATCCCAGAACCTCATCAAATCCTGTTTCCCACCCATCTTTCCTCCAATCTTTCAGGCCTCCATCTTTGTTACATTGTTGCTGAAATGCAGGGCTGCTGAAGCCTCCATAGGACTCCTGCATTGGAGATAAAAGGAAGGAAAAGGGGTGGCTATAGCAAATCATTAATGGTGTGGACGATGAAATTAAGGTGCACAGTTTGAAAATTTTCAGATAACACCAAATTGGACGGAGCTATGGACACTCTGGAGGTTAGGGCCAGGATCCAGAATGACCTGGATAAACCAAAGTCAATTAAAAGAAATTCAACAAGCATAAGGGCAAAGTCCTGCACTTGGGATCATATAATTGCATGTACAAATATAGATTGGGGAATGAGTGACTAGGCTCAGAGAAGGACCTGGGGGTTACAGTAGAGCACAAGATGAGCCAATGGTGTCTTGCTTTTGCAACAAGAGAAACAGCATGCAGTGTTGCATTAACAAGACTGTCACTTGCAAATCAAAGGAAGTAATTCTGTCACTATTTGGCACTTGCGAGGTCTCATCTAAAGATGATCCTTGTTGCAATTTAAGGCCATTATTTCTTGTCTGGTTCCCCATGAAAACAAAACAGTAAATCACAATCCTTTTTATAACAGCCTTTTTTGGATTTGAAGATTGTTATACAATCCCCCCTGAATTTTGTAAGTCTATGTAATCTTAGTTCTTCAATACCCAGTTTGAATGTCACCTGCAAATTTACTAAGTGTGCATTCAGTTTCATACTCCAAGTCATGAAAGGAAGATATTTCACAGTAATAGGCCCAGGGCAGATCCTAAGGCAATGTTTTTTAACCTTTTCCAGCCCAAGTCAAATGTACATCAATAAAATTTTTCTGTAGCACATCTGTTAAGGCATCTCCATCCTCATACTTATTGTACCTCATTGTAGCTCATTTCCATGGCAAAATTCTGCAGCACACCTGTTCATTTCTGATGGCACACTTTTGTGCCATGGCACACTGGTTGGGAAACACTGCCCTAAGGAACCCTATTTTGGTACAGACTTCCAGTTTTCCCTTGAGCCATAGATGGCAATCATTCAACACTATTTTTGAGACTGACCTAAACTCTATTTCTTGGCCTAGAAATATCTAAGAGAATATCATAGGATGCAGTGTCAAAAGCCTTGCTGAATTCAAAACATATCACATCCATTATTTTCCCCTTGGGTATAAAGCCCTTCAATTAGTCAAAAGAAATCAGGTTGGTTAGGCATGGCTTGCTCTCAACAAAGCCGTGATATCTATAACTAACTACCCTGCTATCCTCCAGGTATTTACTAGTTAAGTATTTGTTGATATACTGCAGTATCTTTTGGGGTATCAGTGTTAGACTGTGACTGGTCTGTGATGTCATGGGGTTCTCTTTGTTCCCTTTTTAAAGATCAGCACTATATTTGCCCATTCTGGGTCTTCTGAGACTTTACCCACCTCCATGAGTTCTCAAAAGATAATAAGAAATTGCTCTGCAAATATGCACAGGCAATTCCTTGAGTACTCTAGGATAAGTTTCATCAGATCCTGCTGATCTGAAAACATTTAAGTAATCTTTACCTAGTTTGTTTCCTCTTCTATGCTGCATATCAACTCTCACTATCCTTGCTGCTAAATGTGTTCATCATTTCACATTTAAGCTTTTTTGAAGATGGATGAAAAAATAATAATAAATTAAATATTTAATTTTTTCTGCATTACCCTCACCATTCAGTAAGGAAGTTATATACTTCCTTTGGTCTTCCTCTTACTTCTAATGTGCTCACAAAATGTTTTTGTAGCTTTTTATGTCTCTTGATAATTATATCTAAATTTGTGCCTTACCCTTCCCAAATTTCTCTTTAAATGTCCACACTGTACTTGTGCACATTGTCACTTTTTGTATGATTTCCTTTTTAGTTTCAAGTCACTGAAGAGTTCACTGTTTACATAAGTCAGTCTCTTCTTATGCTTCTTGTCTTTCCTTCACCTCAAGATGGGATGCTTGTATACTCGCAATATTGACTCTAAAAAAACAACCAGCTCTCCTGGATTCCTTTTTCCTGTAGGCTTGGGAACCCTCAGATCCTGCCTACCAGTTTTCTCAGTCTAATAAAGTCTGCTCTTTTGAAATCCAATATTTTTATTCTGACATTTTTCTTTCTTCATTTTATGATCACTGTCACCCAAGCTGCTCTCTGCATTCAGAGTCTCAACACATCCCTCTCTATTAGGAAGCAGTAAATTAAGAAATCTCTCTCCAGCATAGATTTCTCCACCATCTGAGTCAAAAAGTGTCCTCTACCCTTAAAAGGGCCTCCTTAAGGTACAGCCAGCTCTCCTGTACTCCTTTTCCCCTCTCAGACTTACCTGCTTGCCAGTTCCCTGAGTTGGTTAATGTCTGCTTTTCTGAAATCCAGTGTCCTTATTCTGCTGCTCTCCTTCCTTCTTCCCCTTAGGATCTTAAACCCTATCATTTCATGGTCACGGTCACCCAAGTTACCTTCCACCTTCACTTTCTCAAGCAATTCCTCCCCGTTTGTGAGCAGAAAGCCTCCCTAGTTGTCCTCTCTATAAGCTGAATCAAAAAGATTACCTCAACACACTCCAGTAACTTGCTGCGCTATTTGTCCACTGCTGTTTCCCAATCTGCAGATGTCCTGATAATTAAAGTCCCTAGGTGCTATGATGTGGAAGCTTCTATCATTTGTTTAAAGAAAGTCTCGTCCACCTCAGGGTGTCAGGCTGGGAGAGTCACCTGTGGGGAACTGCCTGCCATATTACAACATCTAAGTCATGGCAGGTGAGAACAAGCAGCTTCCAGGAGACCTGGGTGACATACTCTAGGTCTCACCCTAGTGCTACCAGTGTGCCAAGGGCCAGTTAGGAAGGGCCTTAAGCCTTACAACACTTATAGGTGGCACACTCACATTACCAAGGCAAACTTGGACTTTGGATTTTTCCAGTTTTGATATACTAACTGCAGGATGAGGCAGAGCAGCTTCTCCCATCTATGAGTAGAAAGCTTGGCTGTTGCTTCAGTTTACTGTTGAAGGCTATACCTCACTCAAGCAATTAGTGCCGGAATGAATCATCAGGGAAATAAAACCACATGCAGTCCTTCTACAAGAAACACACATAGAGCATCTGTGGAAGATGAAGCTGTCAGGCTATAGCCTTGATGACTCTGTAGCCAGCAAGATCCATGGCCTTGCTACCTTCATCAGAAATAACCTACCATACACTACCAGGGGACACAACACCTCCCAGAGTGCATGAGAATGGAGGGCTGTCCAGGTCAATGACAATCATCACCAATACATACAATTCTCTACCAGTTTTGTAAATCACATCCCTGCCTATTTATGATCACATGACCTTATATGCAGGTGACTTCACTGACGTTAGACAAATCCCAGTTGACAGCAGTTTCCTAGCTGTGAGGGTTCATTTAACATAGGAACATCTTTTCAAGACAGGTGGTGGAGTCACTGGTACTTGGGCCTTCAGGGTGAATCAAACATATTTTAAACAGAGATTCTTTCAGCCAAGTTCTGAAAGAAATACTATGGCCTGTGTGTTCAAGGCAGTCAGACTGGGTGGTTTGGTCTTTTCTGCTTGTAAGATACAGGATTGCCCACATTGTTTTCATCTTCCCTCTAACATCTGCAGTTCTCTATGAAGAAAATGACTATAATCTATAATAAAAAAATTCTTGTGCTTTAGGGTTTTAGTCCATCTGGATCCTTTTTATCTGTTGTAAAATTGACCAGATCTATTCTTTCTTTTTTCTATTGCTGCAAATTATCAGAGATTAGCCACAGTTGGAGATGGGATGTAGAGGTATTAAAGCAGTGCTTCAGCATGGTACAGAGTCCTTTTTTAGGTGTCTGGCTTATGTGTCTTGCTTATGTCCTAAGGACACCAGATTTAAGGTCAGGAAGGATTGGTACATATGATGTACCTGCTCTTCACCCTTTGGTCAGGAAGGCCAAGAACCTTGATGGGTATTTTTGCCTTCCACCAAATGGTGTGGTGATCGCTTGCTGGGATCAGCTGGCCACAACTCATGTAATCAGTTCCCTGCTATTTCAGCGGTCATGGACATTGGTGACACTTCATTTGCTTTTGTTCTCTTCCTATGGCTGTAGCATTTTAGTCTCTTATGTCTTGATTGTCTGAGACTAAAGTGTTGGGGCTTATTACAGGGGTACCCAGTAAAGTTTGGGTTATGGGATATAGGAGCCTAGAGTATTTAGTAGCCTCTTCTGGTTTTAAATTGAGGTGGCACTTCAAATCATGTGGTTGATATTATTTTTCAGAAGACTTGTAATTTCCATCATACTTAGATAACTTTCCTTTTCCCTTACCCAAAACACTTTGCACTCCATCAGTAAACTGATGGACATGTCTGAACTTTCTGCTCTGCTTGCTGTGTAAATGCTTAATTCCTCTGAAAAGTGCTCACATAAGGAGCACCAAAGTTGAGATGACCTCCTCTTTTCTACCTTCTCCAAATGTTTTATGTCAAAACTGTCTTGGCATTGTGTTCCTTTTGCTGTAGACAAAACCAGCCTGTTAAATCCATTATTCTCCTTTTCACTATGGCCCCTAATGCTGATAACTCCAGTACACTGATTCATTAATGGCAGATTAATGATATGGTAATAATAAAGGCTGCTTGCTGACATTAAAAACAAACCAACGAACAAATCAAACCTACTACACTTTACCGGAAGAAGCAGCGTGTTACTTGGAACCACTCTGCAGTGTCTGTAAGGATCAGGCACTTCAGTAAGGCTTTTTGGTGCTTTTAGCTAAAGCTGATTCAATCCTTTATTAGATAAAAATACCAAAAAAGCCCCATTAAAGTGCCTTACCTTTAGAGATGTTGGGCATGACAGGTTGAAGTAATGCGCTGCCTCTTCTGGGCATGCATGGGGAATGCACTGAGTTTAAAATAAGTGTTATGTCTCAGCTGTGTGTTCTTGGGCAACCCTGGCACAGGATGCAGTCTGTCTGACTCACAAGAACTCACCCCCCACTCCCTTCCCTCCTCTACCTAAATGAAACTGATTAAGATGCAGTGAGAAATGCACCTAAGACTCTCAAGATAAGCGTGCAAGAGTGAAACAACTGTCCTAGGTCCCATTTCCATCCAAGATGGAACCAGATGACCATTCATTTACATGAGAGATGGAGAACAGAAAGCCTGAAGCAGAGACTGCAGTGAATTCTGGGACCAGAGAAGCAGCAGAGAAGCAGGGGAGCACTGCATGATGGGGAATCTGTGCTCCAAACGTTAATCAACCCATGTTCACACACGCCCAGCTCAGCATTTATCAGACCAATTTTAATCTGGATTTACTAAGGACTTTCCCCCCTCAGACATGCACACACCTCTTAGTTTAATAGGCATCTCAGGCCATACATTCCCCGGTCCCACTATGGGAGGCCTATTTAAACTTGATTGACTAAAACTCGGTTGTAGGGCTAGGGAATGCTGAGGCAAAAGACCGAGTCAGAGGGGGTATGGGCAACATTTGAACAATGGTTAAGGGTTCATATCAGCATCCAGCCTGCTGCAGCCCTAATCACAGGTGTTGTCATACTTTTCCCGAGACGACTGGTGGGAGTCCTCTCCACAAAAGGTTATGAGCACCCCAATAATTGCCTTAAGTCTGTTAAAAGACTATAGTAAGATCTGGAAAAGTCATGCTAAGCTGAGGCTTGTGC
>JAGPOW010003316.1:169378699-169403604 GCA_030014935.1 Caiman crocodilus
TGATATCCCAGTGCTCTCTCTCTCTTTTCTCTCTAGGCATAAACTTCTGAACCTGAACTGTATCAGTTAAGCTTGAGCTAAGTTTCCCCAAATACTTAGAGAAACCAGGGTAGTATTGTCATTGTTTGTGTTTGTTTTTCTTTTGCATGTCTATTACTACTAGTACTATTATATATTTCATACGCTTAGTAATAAATAACTTTTATAGTCAAACTGGTAATAATTGGGTATATTTTTCCTTCTTTGCTTTTCTTTCCTCCTGTGCTCTGCAGTGACGCTTCTTTCACCTAAGCTAAAGATCCCTGTGAAGCCCCAAAATATTGTGGTGTCTGCTCATCAAGAGGCCAAAGATTGGGACATGCTGAGTTTGAAACACATAAGGGGATCAGCTTGTACAGGCTGATTGACTCAGTTTGACTCAGACGTGCCCTTATGAACCGAATGCTGGCCCATGAGGGTGTCAGCTGGACACCCAGCTGGATTCAAAGGGATTCTGTTCACCTGTGTGCCTGTGTCTGACTGCATTTTATTGTTGCTCTTATGAACTGATTCTTGGCATATGAGGGTGTCAGCCTGTCCATGCTGATCAGCCCAGCTTGGTCAGGCATGTCACGTTAAGTTGTGTGTGTTTGTGTGTATGACTGATTTGGTGACTGGAGGAACCCAGTCCCATTGAGATTGAGTCCTGCAAGATAGCTCCACTGGGGACAAGGGCTTGCAGAGGGAGAGATACAGCTCCATGTAGTAACACAAGCAGCATGTTGACAGAATCACCAAGACCCTAGAAACTATCCCTAATAAATGAGTACACCCCAAAGTAATGGGCAAATTTGGTAACATAAGGTGCCAGGTTTGTTTTTATTTTTTACATCTGCAAGAACCCTTAAAGTTTCTATCTAAAGTTTGAAGACATCTGTAATGGATTTATGTGAATCCTCTCACCTCAACAGCTGGTTCACCTCATTATTTGTTTAATAGATTTCATAGATTTCATAGATATTAGGACTGGAAAGGACCTCATGAGATCATCAGGTCCAGCCCCCTGCCCCAGGGGCAGAAAGTCAGCTGGGATCAGGTCACCCCAGCAACACAAGCATCCAAGCATTCCTTAAAGGTATCCAGAGTATGTGCTTGCACCATGTCTGAGGGGAGTCTTTTCTAGACTCTGGAGACTTGGACAGTAAAGAAGTTTTTCTTTGTGTCCAATCTAAAACAATCTTCCAGCAGTTTGTGACCGTGAGACCTTGTCTTTTCTTGGGATGCCCAGTTCCTGATGCACCTCACTTATATACTTATAGGCTGCCACCAAGTCACCCCTGAGCCTTCGCTTCTCCTGGCTGAACAGTCCCATGCTTCTCAGCCTGTCCTCATGAGGCCTGTTCTCTTGTCCTCTAATCATGCGTATGGCTCTCCTCTGGACTCTCTCAAGCTTCTCCACATTCTTTCTAAAGTGCAGAGCCCAAGTTGGATTCAATATTCCAGCTGCAGCCTCATCAAGGTTGATTGAAACAGACGGATGACTTCTTGGATCTTGCTTGAGAAGCATCGGTAAAGCTAGCCAGAGTTTTATTTGCTTTGCTGGCTGAAGCATTGCATTGTTATTGAAATTAATGTGTAAGTGCAAAGTTTTAAAAGCTCAGGAAATTATTAGAAACACAAGTCAGCTTCTGTTTGTATATAGGTGTCCTCAGACTGTATACAAGGTAACTCATACAATGCAGTGACAGCCATTAGGACAAACTAGGGTTTGGGTTTTTTTGGCAAATCAGAGGTTATTACCAGTATTCAGATATCTGGAGAGAGCTGTTTTAGCACTCTGTGGACTATTTCCTGGGGCAAGGAAGTGCCTGCAATTTGAAATATGAAAGAACCTGAATGCTTTTTTAGGGGGTAGCTTATTGTGCTGTTGGTGTTTCCTCCCACTGATGTTCAAGTGTGTGGGAACAAAAATAGACCTTAGTTAACTCCATGAATAGTAGTAGCACCAAATTCAGGTTAGGTGTATTTGGCTCTGAATCCAGTTACACTTGTCATCACCTTGTCTTACTGGGATCCTTATGATTCAGCCAAGATTGCATGATTCTCTGAATAACAGGCTCCAGCTCAAGCAGAAGTTATCAGCATAAAACAGGAATTGCTAGGTAAAATCCTATGGCTGTATTTGTGTATCAGCTCAGACTAGATGATGGTTGAGATTTCTTCTGGCCTTGAGATCTTGAAATAATTCTGGATATAATACTGGAAATTCTTAAGCCAACTTCCGCTGACGTCTTTTAGCCATCAGGCAATTTATCTCTCTCTCAGGTGAGAGCGCATGTTAATATGATCATGGTTCATTCAAGGATCTCTGTGCAGGTAAACTCCTGACCTAGTTCAAACACATCATAGGACCAGAATCCAGTTCTGTTTGATGTCATCATTAATTTCCTTGATCTGTCTACAGTTCATCAGATCATTACAATTGGGATTTTAAAAAGTGATCTTTTCTACCCTCTGGTACAATGCCTAATAAAAGCAACGATGGAAGTGGTTTTGAAAAAAAATCTCACTTTAATTGTTATATAAATGAAGTGGACAATTTCTCATGATAGGAAAAGTCACAGCTCTTGCACTCTGTAACACCAGTATCATCTTTAGTTTTGGAAACTGTTTTACTGTTGAACCCACATGACAAATTATAAAAACACTTCTCTACATAATAAATTTATTAGAGTGTTAGAAATAAAAGCTATTCTTTATGGTGCTATGGCATTAAATATACATTGATAGCCTAGCATAAGGATATCTTGATAGCTTAGCATTTTTAAACTATGTTTAAAACAAGTTTTTGAAGGCTCATAAGAGCACTATATGAACCTCCAAATGAAATGTGCTTTAAAAGTCCTCTATTGGTATTTAGATTTTAGATTTATATTGGCAGATGTTGAAGGAAATATGGATTAAGGAATGCTTTGGGATTTTTTCCTAAACTAGATTAATTTCCTAAATACAATGGATAGATTAGTGGGGGCCAACCTTTTTGGTAGCACCCTCTCCAAGTGCCATTGATTCCCTTCCTCTACCTAATCTGTTGCTCTGCTTCCTGTCCAATCTGCCTCCGTGCTGCTTATCCCTCCTCGATCTGCCACCTGCCATACTCACAGGCTGCCCGTATCACTAATGACAAATGGCTCTTTAACATCATTAAGCAATGCAATGACCCTGCAGCTGTAAAAAGAACTACAGAACAGCTGGCTATCACTGAACAATATCAAAAAGGAGAGATAGCTCACTACCATAGAAGGATTGGGTATGACCCTCTGGCATCTGGTGAAGGGGCAGGAAGGGAACTTGTCCCACTGCTTGCTCCACGCAGGGAGCAATCAGCGGACGTGGCAGTCAGGGCGGGCAGACCTTGGCTGCAGTGCCCTTAGGGCAGATGGGGTGGAGGGGGGAATAAATCCCCTCCCTGACCCCTCTGCCACTGGGGGCCATGCCAGCCCATGTCTGGCTGCACCCCTGCCCCTGTCAGTACTACAGCAAGTGGGGAGTGCCAGGTGGAGCCTTGCTTGGGTCCATACTGGTGGGACAGGGAGCGGGGAATTAGCCATTTCATTTGAGGCGACTGCCAGGGCTGGCCATACCCTCTCAACAAAGCTTCCCTGCAGCCAAGTGTGCACTCTAACACCTCCTGGCTTCTGGCCTGAGCCACTGCAGGCATGTGCCTGAATTTCCTGAGCGAAAAGGGGATGTCTATTCAATTGGTTCAATCTAGGCAGCTTAGACTAACCTTCAAAGATTGAGTCAGTTCAGGCTCTGGCTTTTTGAATGCCTGTAACTAGCTAAGACGTTTAGACAGCACAACATTGGGTGCCAACTTTAAAGTGCTCAGAACCACTGCACTTGCAATGATACATGCTCCAGCAGAATACTGTATTTCTGAATGAAGTTGTCACACTCAAAAGCTTGACACTGTACTTAATAGTGTACTGAGACTCATAAGAAGCTAAACAATGTACACACACACACACACACACACACACACACACACACACACACACACACACACACACACACACACACATTCCCTGTTCTCTCAGGCATTAGAACAAGTGAAAGACAGGCCTTAACATCATGACTGGCAATAAAGGCAAGAAATGGTGATAACAATGTGATCCATCAAATGTTAACTGAAATCCAAATAGGTGTAGGCTTAAGATGCTTAAAAGTCATACATCCTTTATCCATGAAGCCCAGAAGCTCCTGGAAGAGATTGAGGATGCTCAGTCAAACCTATGAGTGAACCAACTGCTGGGAAAGGAAAGACCTATTCCTGGAGCATTTTATACTGATACCAAATGAGTCCCCCACTGGCCATGACCTTGACAGGGAGACAAGGGTCAAGCTGAACAGAGTAAGATCTAGATACAAATGTTTCAGAACAACACTTTATAAGATGAACATCTCGGACTGCTCCCTATGTGAATGTAGTGTTTAACAAATAGTACAGCACTCAGTCGGAAGCTGCAATCTTTACATATGCCCAAATGGGGCTGCTGGAGACTGCAAATTGTTCAATAACACTAGACAGATGTGACTCACAGATTTGGAGGTTATGTGATACTATACGAAAAAAAGTTACTTACATGGTCCCAGTGGTATAAATTTAGCTTGGGCAAATAGGGGACCAGCCCTGAATGCCCTCTTAGAGGAGGTATCAGAATGGTGAGTTCCCAGGGAGTCAATTGCAGCAGCAGCCCCCAGGAGCAGCACAAAAAATGTTGATACCCTAGGGCAGGGGTTTTCAACCTTTTTATGTTGGTGTACCCCTGGCAGCCAGTCAAGAAGCAGGGAGTTCCCCAGCTGGTCAAGAGCTGGAGGCGGGGGTAGTAGTGTCCCTGGCAGCCTTCCAAAGTACCCCCAGGGGTACACATACCCCTGGTTGACAACCCCTGCTCACTTTTGCACATGCCCAGACTCTCAAGGTAGCTCCCAATAAGCATGTGCGAGGTGTGTCCACACCTTTTTTGCTGCCCCCTTCAATTTGCTGCTCTGGGCTACCTCATTGTTTATGCTGGCCTTGGCAGCCCTGTACTGCGGCTCTAGCAGTTTCCGCATTTGAGTACAGGAACTCCACTGCCTTGTACCAACAGCAGTGTGCAACTTTGAGTCCCCAAGGCAGGTAACATTGACTCCCCTGGCCCTACCCCCAGCTCTCTAGCACTTGGTACCTCCCCACCCCCCAGCAGAGCTTAGTCCCTGGCTTGGTACTCTCACCTCTTCCCTCACTCCCCTCAGGGTTTTTCCCAGGTCCAGAATGTACTAATTCTGCTCCTGCATGGGCATAATCAGAGAGCCAGTTGACACCTTGATTCATTATTCAATTTAGCTCTAGCTCAAGTTAGAGCAGGCTCTAGATGAGGTTACTTTAAACAAGTTCACAGTGGGCCTTAAAGGACCATCTATTAGCTGAGAATAGTTGGGAATTCAGATAGGTGGACCTCAGCTGAGGTGCTGAGGCAGAGGCATGCATAATGAACTGGCTGTGCTGGCTTTATGCCAGATGGGAGCTTGCCCACACTAAGGAAATTCTCATCTAGCCACATATGGCCAGATGTTATTCTATGTTCCTGGAGTGGTGACAGGGGGCTAAAATGGGAGAGAAACCCTGTTCGTAATCTGCCCAACACAGAGGAAACTCCAAACCAGATCTACTAGTGACTGTGGTGCCTCTGGGCATTGCAGTCACTTCCGAAAGTCAAGTAACATCTGAAAATCATCAATATCTTTTTTTTAAAAGGTTGTTTAAGCAGCTCTTTTGAAAGAAAAATGAATTTGGCTATTGGTTAATTTGATAGTTGGCAGTAATTGGCACAGCACTACAGTACAACAGATTCTTTCCTGTCTTACACCCAACATGGTTACCCTAATTCATGTTCCCTTCTTTCATCTGGCTGTATTGTCTTTTAAAACTTTAATAGCTAATTTGGCACAAGCCTCATGGAAATGGTGCTTTGTAAAAAGTGATGTTGTTTTGCTGCAGTCATTTCTGTAAAGATTCTAAAGAAAATCAACACTTCAGCTTGCTTCCAAAGGGGCTCTCTCTCCTACACAGTCTCTGGGAAGAACACAATAGAGCAGTCATTGGTGACGCATAGGGAGTGTATGTGGGTGCACATGCACCCCCTGAGCTCAGCAGTGCACCCCCTTCAAAAAGCGCTGCCAACACTGCCAGTGGCAGCTGCGGGTGGTCCTCGATCGCTGCTGGGTGCTGCCACCACCTCTGGTGGTGTCTGCGGGTGCCCTGTCCCCTACCGATACTGCCACGCAGCAAGGGGCACTGCCTTCATATTTGTTGTTTTGGTGTAAATGCTTAAATTGCCATGTAGAAGGGAAAGGAATGAGAAGATTTTTGTTTGCATCTACCGTGAAAGATATTCCAAAAAATATACTCCATTTTGGTTCAGCATTCAGAAATATTACTCTTTTTAGTTCTATTTTTATAAGCCATTTAAATTGTATATAATACTTATATACTTGTATATAATACTTAGTAAAACAAACAAACATCTCTCTTGATCCTTTCATGGATGTTATGATGGAAGATAATTTTATCTGAAATATTTGGTTATCAAAGAATCATAGAAAGGTAGGGCTGGAAGGGACCTATGGAGGTCATTAACCCAGTCCCCTGCCTGAAGCAGAATCATTCCTAGTCAAACCATCTCATACAATTTCTTGTCTAACCTAGTGCTAAGAATATAGAGGCACAAACCTACATGGCATAGCACCCTAATTTGCCACAGATAAAGCAGGGGAACAATGGTCAGTGTCTTGCTGCTGCAAGGGTATTAAAATACACTCAAGAGATCCAAAGAAGAGGGCTACAGCCCGCACTCCAAGGAAGACAACACCCTCTCCTGCCCCCGGTCTATACCAAGCTGACCATGGGATAAAATTCCTTTCTGATCCCAAAGATGGAAATTGGTCTGACCCTGAGTGGAGGGGCAAGGCCTTACTAGCCAGTAAGCTCTGGGTGTTAGTCCCAGAAGAAACACAGGCACATCTCAGTCAAAATTTTCAGCTTTGGCTGCAGCGAACACCCAGTGCTTCGGAGGAAGGCTAAACAAAACAACTTAGCAACAACAACAACCTTCCTGAGACATGTTTAGCAACAGAAGGGGAAAAAAATCCTTCTCATCCCCATGTGGCAACCAGCAAAGCCCAGAAGCATGGAAAATACCCATAGTAGAGCGTAGGCATAACTACTCGATTATACCTGACCAATGTTTATCCAACCAAGTCTTAAACACCTCCAAAGATGGGAATTCCACAATTGCCTTAGGCAGTCCATTTAGGCAGTCTATTCCACTGACTCACAGCTTTAATAGTGATTTTTTCCCTGATATTCAAGCTAAACCTGTTTTGCTGTGACTTCAAGCCATTGATCTGCTCTCTTCAGCAAGGAGAAAAGGACTAGGGACAGACATTCAAAAAGCCCAAGCCTAAAATGATTCAATCTTGGCAGGTTAGTCCAACCGCAAGCAAGTGAATAGACATTCACTTTTGATTCCAGAAATGCAGCCACATGTCTGCAGTGGCTAAGGCTAGAAATGGGGGGCACTAGAGCAAGCCCTCCCTTCCCTGCAGGAAGCTAAGCTGAGTGGGGGGTGGCCAGGCCCTGGCAGGCTGCATATGACTGGGGAGGGGTTTAAACCCTCACCCTCCCCTGTAGGGACCCCAGTTGGGGTCTGCCCGGTTTGTCCCCCAGCTCAGCATGACCTGGGACCCCCTAGTATCCCATCCCAGCCAGGGGGTGATCCCACTGTGCCTTCTCAACCACTGGCACTGGGGTTTCACTTGGGGCAACCTAGGAGCAAAGGAAGCATCTCTTGACTGGTGACCCCTTCTACCTGCTGGAGAGCAGTGTCTGTGTCAGCTCTGGTCCTCGCTGTGGCACATATGGTGCAGACTCGCCCCCTGGGCCCTCAGCACTGCTGCCTGCATTCCCCGGGCCACTGGGTGCCAAGCTGGGCGCACCCTGCTCACTCTCCCCCTACCTGGCGGTGGTGCAGCACGGCCCTGAGCACCAGGTTCCAGGCATGGGGCGCTACACTTATGGCTTCCCAGCCACCACTGCTGTCAGGGGCAGATGCTCTCTACATGGCTGAACTGCAATGGCATCCAGGAATCCATAGGGAAACACCCTGTGCCTGGTACATGGGGCTGTGCTGCTCCTACAGCTTTCCTGCTACCACTGCCATCTGGGACATGGCCAGACATCAGCCTGGCATGGCCCCGTAAGGCAAAGGGGGCAGGAAGGGTGTTTATTCCCTGCTCTGTCCCCTCTTACCAGAGAGGTAGTCTGCCAGCCCTAGCCGCTGCCTCCACCATTTGCCCCCAGGCAAGCAGACCCCAGCTGAGGTCCCCCAGAGGAAGAGCAGAGGAAGTGGGGGATAAACCTCCTCACTGTTGCCTTCGCCTCAGGGGGCCATGCTGGGCTTCAGCCAGACAGCAGAGGGGTAGGGCCAGCCCTGCTCTCCAAAGCAAACAGCACAGCCCAGCCCAAGACTAAAAAGCATGCTGGGATGCTGGGGGACTCTAATTTAACTTAAACCAAGGAAGGGTAGAAATTCCATAAACTGGTTTGACCTCAATCAGTTAAGTTTGATACTACATTCAGCCAGAGGCTTGGCCTTCTTTAGGATATGCTTCAGTAATTTCCCATGTATTGAGGTGAGGCTAACCAGCCTATAGTTCTCTGAGTTTGCCTTCCTGGCTTTTTTAAAGAAGGGAACTATGTTATCTTTTTTCCAGTCCTTTGATAATTGGCCCGTCTCCACAACTTCATGAAGATCTTTGCTATGGGCTCCAAGATCTCCCCTGCCCGTTCCTTCAGGACCCTGGGATGAAGCTCATCCAGCCCCAGTGACTTCAGTTCATTCAGACCTAACAAAAACTCTCTGACAGACTCTTTTGTTATTTCCCCACTCAGCTTGCCCCCTTCCTTAAGCAGATAATCCCTATCAGGTATCTGACTGCACTTAATTTTTTTTGTGAAGACTGAGGCAAAATAGCTGTTGAGTAGCTCTGCTTTCTTTAGTTTGGATTTTCCCCTGGCTTGTTAAGGGAGGACCCACAGCTTCCTTGGTTCTTCTTTTCTGGCTATCAAGGTGGTAGCACCTCTTCTTATTGTTCTTGACCTCCTTTGCCAGGTGAAGCTCACGCCTCATCTTTGCCTTCCTGATAAAAAAAATCCCCAATTTGTGGATTAAAGAAAGAAACCCCAAATCCACATTTTTCCATGATTAAACTGAAACACCACTAATAAATAGATATATATATATCCACATATTTCCATGATTTAAATTTTCCCCTCAAGTAGAAGTCCATGCATACCTCAAGCTAAGCCCTGCTGCCACTTCAATCATGTCAGGATCAACCAGGCTGTGGGCAGTCACTTAACAAGTTGCCATAGGCACACTAGGGGTCACAGCAGGTATCCATTGCAATCCAAGTCATCAGACCTAGGACTGAGGTAGTATCATGGTCAGGAAAGATGATAGATCAAAGCCAGGAGGCAGGAGCGGGGTAGAGGTCCAAAAGCACACACAGAAATGTTGTTACCAGGACAACATCATCCCCCTGTTAAGGATTCATGGCTCTTATAGGTTTTTCCCAGTCACCTGACTCATCATCTATATAGGAAGGACCAGGCTGGCTGGGGTTGCTGCCTGAACAACTGGTTGGTGGCACTACAGACTTTGCCTCTGCCTGCTGGCTGAGTTCAGATCTCAAAGGTATTTAGGCAATTACTTCCTGGTGATTTCTACAGAAGCAAGAGGCTCCCTGCTGTCCAACTACTTTTCAAAAATAAAAGCTATATCTGGGGCTTCAGCCAAGTAATTGACTGATTGGAACGGGAGGCAGGTCACTCAAATCAGTTTCCCAATGTGGGCCTTTGGGTTCCATACTACAGCATCAACTGCCAGCCATTACAAGTGATTTAATCTCTGTTGAAAACAATAGATTTGCTTTTTTTAAAAAGCAGTTACTAATAGTGGTACAAACCAGTAGCAGATGTACACGTTTACAGTTAACTCTAGTGATCATAGTATGTTGGCAATCCTTGCGGACTGTTTGACTAGATTGCATTAGGAAACAAATGATACAAGCAGACTAGAACAATGATTCTCTGTTTATTTACAAGGGTAGCGAACCTGAGGCATGAGTGCCACAGTACCATGGGCAGCCTCCTTGAGTGGCATTTGGCAGATCAGAGAGGGGACAGGTAAGGCAGGGAGAAAGCAGAAAGCAGAGAGGGGGATCAGACAGGAGCACAGAATAGGGAGTGGAAAGCAGAACAGCAGATTGGGCAGAGGAAGGAGTTCAGAGTGGCACCGGGAGAGTACATGGCTAATTTGTATCATGCCTGTCAAACAGGTTGGCTACCTGGTTTAGCATTTAAAAGACAGGGTGAGCTCTCCATGAAGATTATTGTATTTTCCCTTGTGAAAGGTCAGATCCTTCCAGATAAACCCCATTGCCTTCATTAGGCACCTGTTCCATATATGTGCCTAAATTTAACTAAAGCATTTTTAACTATTAAACCTAAAAGATCCTGCCATTAAATGGGTTTGACTGGATTTGTAACTATTTATACTTATTATTGTTGGGTGAAATCTCCCTTTTTAAAAGCAGACATTGTGAAAGGATGAACACATTTCCATGAAAGAAGAATAATGGTTTCTTACTGGAGTTATGAATACATTACTTGCTAGGTTAGCAGGTTTCACTAAGAGTGAATGTACATCATAGCAAAACTGCAGGACCAATCTAAGTCAGTAGAACAAACCATGGCAGAAGTGACCCCTGATACTGCATGAAGATGCTTGACTTGGAATCCTGCTCATATGGTACTTGTCCCTCCCCCGTATTCTACCCCAAAGTTTGGGATTAAATTATTTAAAAAAGGAAATCTGTAGACAGTACAGGAATCCCTGTAGTTATTTTCTATTTTGCCTGCATATACAATCCATTTATTGAAATAAACTGCTATTGCTGCACATGTGCAAATATTGAGTTAATGAATCCATGGCATTTCTGGAAGCATCTGAAATGCCCATGATGGAAAGCTGCCTCCATGCTGAGTTATAACGTGGATTGTTGGTAAATGAAAGCATTTGGTGAGCTTTCAGTTTTCACAGATGAAAGGTGGCAATAATTTTCTTTTATATATAAACACACCCAGCATGGGGGAACTAATTTGCATCATAGCCTGTGGTAATGGTCCAGACGAAAATGAACTCTTGTTAAAAGCTCTGTCATAAGAGGTGTTGAGTCCTTGACTCCTACTGCGTCAAAGGCCCTTTTAGCAATACACCTTGGGTGTGCTCTCCAACAGTGTCTAACCATCAAGCATAACCCCTACTTCAGAAGACAACATGGTTTAATGAATTGCTTATTAATCACACATGAAATAACACTGCAGAGAGCAAAGTGTAGGCATACTACAGACTAGCTCCCACAAGGCATTCATGAAAAAGGAAGTAAAGTAGTGATGAAATAATGTTGTTATTAATACACTATGGGTAGGGAAAGGAGGGAAAAAAAGAATCAGGGTCATGAGCCTGCTTTGGTGCCTGAGAGCTGGAATTTGACTACTGCAAGTATTTTGGATGTCAGTATCAAGGACATCACCACCCAACCACATCCAAAATACTTGCTCCAAAATACTTTGTTGTTTCAGAGTGAGGACACACGATTACTACAGGGACATTTACCCCAGATTTGAATCCTTAGCAAGCCATGATTGGCTCTCCAAGGTGGCTGTCTGCAGCAGGTACTATTGCAACATCTGACCACTTTGTGCCAAGAGAGACAATGTGAACTGAGCAAATGCCTACCCCAGGATGAAACTGAGTAGGGGAGTGGACACATGGAACATTCTACATGACATAGTAAGTTTATCACTTACTAAACTTACTACACATTCTTACGGGGTTATTTTATCCTGGATTCAGATGAATATATAATAGTTGGGTTGGAGATGGACCTGGCCACATTTCACCTGCTTAGCAAGTGAGATGAGATAAAATTTCAGGGTATTTATCATTATCACTGACAAGCTATCCAGTAGCTCGTTTATGAATCCTTTAGTCTTGGCAAGGCATAAAAACTGTTAACTTTAAATTTCCATTGTTAGGTGAGTGAATCTGAATGAAATGGTCCTACTTGAGGTCCCCTCTCTTGGATTTGATGTTTGAAGAGAAGATGGATTCAGTGTCACCTGCTTTCTCATTCTGCTTGGGTCTATGATGTTCCATGTACCCTGGGGATGAGCTGGGCTAACAGAGGGCTCATGGGGCCATTCAGCCATATCTAAGTGATGCAGAGTGTAGTAGGTGCTTCATAGCTGATGCTGTCACACACTGTAGCCAAAGTCACATTGACTACCTTCAGTTTTAGCTCACATCAGCTTGTCTTTGCCTGTTCCTAGGTAGTGGATCTGAACAATGGTTAGTGTCAGAAATCAGGGCTGTTTTTCTTCCTTGGCCAGTCTTTACTAATCTGGACTGTAATAGGTGAAGAAGTGGATTACACAATGGAATGAGTTGAGTGGAGGCAGTTGTCAGGGACCACAGATGCCATAGGAAAGGCAGTTCTGTCATTTCCCTCTGGGAAATGTAACCTGGTAGGGCCCTGGGAAGTACTATGCCTCTGGAGCAGTGGCAGGTATATTGGCAGTCTGGTGACATAGGGTAACGGGCTGGGAGTGGGACTCCAGAGGAAAGATGCAGTTTCCTGCTTCTGCTCATCTGGGCCTCACATAACAGATTTACCTCCTTAACACGTAGCAATACTGTTTTCATTCAAGGAAGATTTGTAACCATCCATGGAGCCATAGGGGTATTAGTACCCAATGACTGGAGCTTTGCTATAAGGGTAAATAGTTTTACTTATAATGTTTGATAACAGTGTGAGTGGGTGTCCTAAATCAAGTCAGAAAGACAGCACACTTTGGCAGAGCCTTCCCCCATGTTGCAGTTTTCTCTCCTGCCATGACTTTGATAGGAGTTAAAATTAATACTTGCGGGTGGGTGGCCTCTGATTTTTAACTAATGCCCAGAGTGACGCTTGCTCTTCCTTTAATGCTACTGCAGCTGGGGAAGCCGGCAAACTTCCACCCTAGGGATAACACCCTTATGTATTGAAACAAGCTTCTGAGAAGGCTGAGGTTCTTACCCAGCACTTGGGTTTCCTTCCTGCCCCCTCTGCTCTCTCTCTCTCAGAAAGCAGAGATAAAAAAAATGCAAGTCAAATTGTTAATTGGCCAGCTGCAGGTCTTTTAATTTGCTCCTTCTATCCACTTGGAGAGATCCAGCTTCAAGCCTGGTCAGTACACAAACTTTCATTCCCAATGTTTAGCAACAAGTCTTTAAGCAAGCAGGAGCACTTGGTCCCACAGAGTTTCCAGCGAGGTTCACTCCTGGCGTAACAGGATGCCTGGCTTTTGTTTTCCTGTGGGAACACTGCCTGCATCACTCCCATGCCTCCACATGGGAAACTGGCTGTGTTGCTGCAACTGTGTCGGGTCTGGCTCCTCTTGTTTCCGGGGAAATTACTAATTAAATCTAGCTTCTCTTATAGGGGCTCATTAATTGACATGTTACCAGCTGTACTGGTCCCTGATGCTACAAACACTCCCGGCACCGGCAAAATGACGTCATTTCACCAGCCGGTCCCACTGCACCTGGTAAGTTTCTCTTTACTCTCTTCACTGTGCCATAACAGGGCCACTGGCTCCCTGTTACAAATAGCTTTAAAGGTATGTTGCCAAAAAAAAATGTAACAAGCACAAGAACTAGCTTAAAAGTATTGAGCTGCACCAATCAGGCCTTTAAGCATATTCTTCCAATAGATTTACTTTTTTACTTGCTGCTAGATTCAGGCACTACAGAGATGGACACTACTGCCATAATTGTTTGCACAGAATTAAATCCATATGTGACATCTGTAGGTATTATAGGGCTTGCTAGTATTGCCTTGTGCTCATCTGTCTACAGGTAGTGACAGGGTAGACCTTGGCTCTGGATTACCAGGTCTGCCAGGAAGTGGATCTTATGTTTTTCTCACCTGCCACGACTTTGATGTCCTTTATATTCTCAGGAGGCAATGTCCATGGTGATCCTACCTGGTCTTGATTCCTGTGTCTTCTGTGGGACTCCAAACCTCCCCTTACCCAAGCCTAACCTCTCCAGATGGTGTTTTACGATGTTCTTCTGCAGCCAGGTTGCAGTGCTGCCTGTTGTAACCTTCCCTGCACCCCAGGGTGTCCTAGTACCTCTTTTGGGTACACCCTTCCAGGGGCCGGTTTTGGCCTATGCTCAAAAAAAAAAAAAATACACAGCAAAAGAAATCACAGAACTCCCCCCTCCCCTGTCCCCCCCCTGTCCCTGGCTGCTTCTCAGCCTTCTTGTTGGGCTCTGGCAATGTCCCCAAAACAAATCCCTTAGTTCATTCTCTGCTGTGTGGGCCTGTCCTACACTCCTGTGAACATTCAGTCTTTCAGCATCTCCCCCCCTATGCAGGAAGGCTCTATATGTGACTGTAGATTTTTTCCCTTCAGACCCTCCTCCGGATCTTCTGCTGGAAAAACTCCAGTCCAGAGATTCACTCTGGTCTTGTGAACTCCCTTGCTCCAGATCCTCAGCTGTGGCTGCGCTCTGAAGATTCCCACTAGCCGCTTGTTTTTAGGCATCCTCCTGCCTCAGGGTTACTTCCACAGAGTTCCTCAGGCATGCTCTGCAGTTTCTGCCTGCTGAGACACTCAGCTGCTCCTCTCTCCCTACAGCCTGCAGGGAACAGACCCCCCTCTGCCCCTCTCTGGGGCTGGAAGTACCTTGAGCAGCCTCTTTTCACCAATCCTGAGTGAAATGCTGCTCCAGAAATTGGGTGGGTATTTTCCTGCCTTTCTGGGCTGCAGCTGCAACCCTGCTGGCCTTCCATGCTGTACGTTCTGTCTCACTCCTTCACATATGCCCTGCTTTAAGACACCATCAGTTGCTCTTCATTGTTCATACAGAGGTATAACAGGTTGCCTTCCCCGGTGCCATCTTCCTTGTTATCCACACCCTACGTGGGGCACCCTTGGAGTCCCCTTTAAAAATTCTTGTGTCCCACTCTCTACTCACCTGCTATGTCTTGATGGAAAATTGTTATACTGATATTCATGTAAGCGGGAGACTGCCTATTATATTTCATATGTTGGGGTCTTCCACCTCCACGGGCCTTGACCCCTTTTTTTTCTTTAGCAAGGCCTCCCCATCTAAACCCACCAAACAGTGTTTGACTCTGAGGCTCTAGCATTCTTCCTTGTCTTGACGCTC
Source organism: Caiman crocodilus (assembly GCA_030014935.1). NCBI lineage: Eukaryota > Metazoa > Chordata > Crocodylia > Alligatoridae > Caiman > Caiman crocodilus. The sequence goes on from JAGPOW010003316.1 coordinate 169,394,068, forward strand.
GTGGCCCTTCTTTCTGCTCCTATCTGAAGCCCAGCCTCCCTGGCCCAAAGACCTGACCACTGGCCCCACAGCCTAGTGGCCACAGGTTCAGAGTTGGGGAATGGCCCTAAACCCACACCATCCCAGTCCATAAAAAGAACAGAACAAAACTGTACCTCAGGGACACCAGATCACCCTGGCCTTTTAGGGTTGCGCCCTCTGGTGCCAGGATCTGCACCCCCCCTCAAAATCCTGTTCCCACACTGGCACCAGGCCTATGTACCCAAAGTACTGGACCTTCGCTGGCACTGGGGTCAGTACACCCCAGATCCTGCACCCACACAGGCCCTCATGGTGTAGTGGGGTCCCAATGAGGCCTCCTCCTTCCCCACTAGCCTTGCCCAAGCTGCCAGTGTTATTCAATAACAAAAAGAAATATGAACAGTCCTGTCCATGGCCATTAACTGCCGCCAAAAGAAAATGTGATTAAAGAAGGCACCATGCCAGCTTACATTTATTCAGGGTTCGTGATTCGGCTCCCCACCGTTGGCTACATTCTTTCTTCTGGGGTTGCTTCCATTTCTCCAGGGCTTCTGTAGTTCCCCTCCTCTAGCCTTTGGACTGCTCACCATGCCTCTCCATGGAGCTGCGGGATGCACTCCTTCCCCTTTGGCTGCTGGCCCTTACTGCTGCTCTGCCCCTGGTTTTTATAGTTCTGGCCTGACCCTTCCGACCAGACTCAGCATTTAACCCGCTTCTTACCAGCACTCCATGCCCAGAAAGTTCTGGCCTTAAAGGGGTGGACCTGTCTTGTGGTCTAGGGCTCGGGTTGCCTGTCACAGGGGGGTTCTCTTCTTGGACCAACACCTGCTTTCTTGATGCATGCTGTGTTTTGAGAGACTCGCTTGAATGGCAACGAGAAAGGAAATCAGGCACAGCATGGTCTTTACTTGGTCCATATTCAGCTGTAAACTGAAATGGCTACAATGCCAAGGCCCACCTTGTTATATGGGCATTGTCCGTCTTGGATTTTAGTCATTTCAGTGGTGCGTGATCTGTTATAACTGAATTCCCACACCAACAGGTAGTACCAAAAGTACTCCACACTCCATTTCATTGCTAGACATTCTCTTTCTACCGCCGCGTGCCTTCTTTCATGCTCTTTAACCTCTTACTGGTGTAGCCTATTGGTCTTTCCTGCCTCTCAGTCCTCGGGGAAAGCATGGTCCCTAGCACCTGTCCTGACACATCTACCTGAAGGATAAAGGGCAGTGTAAAATCCAGGATGTGTAATATAACATCCTTACATAAAGCCTGCTTGACTGCCTCAAAGGCTTGGTGTTGTAGCTCTGTCCACTGTATGAGGCCATTCCCCTTGCCCTTGATCACGTTGGTAAGTGGGACTGCTAATTCTGCAAATCTTGGTATGAATTGTCGATATTACCCAGCTAAGCCAAGAAAACCTTTCATTTGTCTTTTGGTTCGAGGAACCTGATAACTTTTAGTCACCTTCACCTTACCTAATAAGGGTTTGATTTGTCTTTGCCCCATGCGAAAACCTAAATAATCTGTCTTGCACTGTCCTAATGTATATTCATGATTCAGGGCCAGTAACCAGTCTATCAGCCTTTGAAAAGTTGCTGCTGCACCATTTAGGCCAAAGGGCATTCTACAAAACTCATAGCATCCCCATGGCATTCCAAATGCTGTTTTAGCGTGATCTTCCCATCTTACTGGGATCTGCCAATATCCTTTGGCTAGATCAAAAGTGGAGTGGATCTGCCACTTTTGAACTTGTGATCGCCCTTAGGGGCACTGCCTCAGGATACCTGGGCACATAATCAATCAGCACTAATATAAACTGGTGCCCTCCAGCACTTTTGGGGAGTGGGCCAATCACATCCAGGACTATGTGAGTGAAAGGTTCAGAAATTACGGGCATAACTTGCAAAGGGACTCTAGCAGGTTTCTTTACATCCATGTTGCACATTCTGTCTCACTCCTTCACACCATATCATAATCTTACCTACAAAGAGCCTAAACTAAACCTGCTCTTTCTTTGCTAACTCTCTTACACATCTTTTGAGCTCGTCTGTCAATATCTCTGCATGTACCCTTTGCGTCACACTTAATCAATGTGATTAATTTATAATTTTCACATGGCAAAAAGTCCTCCCCTTTTGGGAAATTATCATGGCATATCCATCCTTTGGAAACAGTGCTTATTTCTTCTGAGCATGATGTAAAATTGAAATCAGTGAGTGTTACCCTCTGGGTCTTACTCTCTTGATAATGAACAGATTAATCTTCCTTCTCTAACATTTTTATTACTTATTTGGCTGAGAGGTAGGTGTCTAAGGGAAGGAGAAAGGATAGGAACAGTGTGTCCCAAGGTAACTTGGTGGTCTGTGAGTGCTATAAGACTTCATAAATGCCTGATCTATAGGGTATCTAGGTTCTGGATGCATGGTCTTGAGGCAAAAGGAATCAAAACTCATGGCTGAGGTGATATCTTTTTTTAGACCAACTAGATATTGGCAAAATAAATGTTTTTATTTGCAAGCTTTCAGGCACAGGCACCCTTCATCAGGCATAGGAGATTGCAAAGATTGTAAAAGTTCACATGGGTAGAAATGAAAATTCATGATTCACAGGAGCGCTGAAGATGTAGTAAAGTCTCCTGTTTGGAACAGTTCATTTTGTGCACATTAGGCCTAGAAAAAAGTTGGAATAGTCTTTTTACTTCAAACTTGCCTTGTGGTAAGCAGGATGTAGAATTTCCTTCTGGTTATGATGTTTCATATTTCACAGAAAAGTGGAAAGATGGAATGACCAATAGGGGATAGAGATATGTTGGAGCACCCAGTTTTAACTCTGTCACCTAAGCTCATCTAAGCGGTTGCCTACACTGTAGACCAATGTTTATCAATCCTTTTAGACTTAAAGCTCCCCTCAATAGCCTTGCCACAACCCTTGATAGATATGAGGCACCTCTCAGAAAATGCCAGTTCTTCATTTTAACTTGTTTTTTGACTACAGAAAAAACAATATAGAGCAAATTTTTCTGTTGCAAAGAACTCAGAAAGACCACAACAGGTCAGAATGTTTGAACAGTATGGATTCCTATCAGAAATCTCTGGTTTTACTATGTGAATCACATTTGCACACCTAACAGATAACATTGCGTGACACCCTGCGAAGGCCTTGACAAGGTCTTAAGGTACCCCAGGAAATTGCAAAACCCTGGTAGAGAATCACTGCTGTAGACAAACTTTAAATTAACCAACTTTGGTGTCTTTAGCAGCAAAGCCACAGCAGTATAGTCTGCAGCAACCACTAATAAGTTGAATAGGTATTTAGGCTGCTAACCTGTGCTAGGCAGGTCTGCTGCTACTGGTACAGGAGTTAGCTAGTTTACAGCTAGCAAGGAGCTTTACACAAGCTAAGATCATAGCAGTAGCTGCAGTGTAGAAATACCCTTAGATCTGAAACTCTCTAGTCCACTCCCTGTACAGCAACTGCTCAAGTAACTCAGTTTCAAGACTATGTCAGCTTCAAATGCATGTGTGCATATTTGGCTTTGCAAATGGCATATTTCCATGTGTAAAAAGTTCCACTGTTCCCAGATGCACAGGATAGGAAAAGGATACAAGAAACTAGTCAGAGGGGACCAGCAGGCATTGGGGGAGTCCCTGTTCCCCCAAGCACTACCAGGAGTGACTAGAAATAACGGTCACAAGCTGACAGAGGGTAGATTCAGATTAGACATCAGGAGGCGCTACTTCACAGTCAAGGCGGCTAGGATCTGGAACCAACGTCCAAGTGAAGTGGTGCTGGCTCCTACCTTGGGGGTCTTTAAGAGGAAGTTAGAAGAACACCTTGCTGGGGTCGTTTGACCCTAGTACTTTTTCCTGCCATGGCAGGGGGTCGGACTTGATGATCTGCTCAGGTCCCTTCTGACCCTACCAGCTATGAAACTATGAAATATGCTCACTGCTCTGCATCACTGTCAGTGTCAGTCCCTGGAAACTAGACAGACAAGGTGACATCACAGTTCTTTCTTACTCATCCAACAGCATTAGCTTGGCATGGAGGGAGTGAACAGTGTATGTCTTGAGTGTGCTGCAGGACTGTTAGGGCAGGGTGCACTCTTGGGATAATGGAAATGTGTATTCTGCTCCCAGGCCTCTGGGGGGATGGTGCTAGGTAAACTGCATTGCTTCAGGATGAACACTGGGGAAGAGGGCAGAGTGTGAGGTAATGGGGATCCATGGTGATGAGCAGCACTGTAATTAAGGGGACAACTGGGATACCAACCCTTAATGCCAGCTTAGGGGAGCTGCAAAAATAACAGCTGCTATGTTGCTGACATCCCAGCTGCATTCTGGGCTTCCCATTGCCACCACCTATGGAACAGACCTGCCCACTTATGCCTCCAGGCATGAGTATTTTGCTCTTTTGATCTGTGGCTCATCAGCCACTCTCCATGGACCAGGTCTATGAGCAGGGTCTGTATTGTGTATGGCTCTCCTGTAGTCTTCATAAACAGGATGACGCTGTGGGCAGAAAGAATGGCGAGCATGACTTAAGTCATAGTCTGGTTCCAAGAGATCAAGACTGACACCAACACTTGTTTTTGGTTGTTCAGTACAGGTGAAAGCCATCCATGTACAGAGACCCTCAACACAGCATGAAAGCTGGATATAAATGGTACATTGGCCTTGGGTTAGGTCCCTACTCCTGCAGTGCATTGTTAGCATCAGACATAGCATTGAAGCTGAACTTCTTAGTAACTTACTTCGTCCTAATTATAGGAATTTCCAGGCCATGTAGTGGCTTCAGCCTTTTTAAAAATAGCTCTACAGCTTATGTCAAAATAATAGCACCACGAATGAAACAGTTTAAACAAGGTAATTTGATCCTATCCATTTTCAGCATCCCAAGAGAGGCAATATTTTTTGTAGGAGATTGGGAAATGGGTAAATTGCTGTTTTGTGGATTTCATGTTGGCCATGATTTCCTACAAAATCAACCAACTGTCCCCCTCCCCCTCCAGCCTTAAATATTAGCGAGGTAGACTGAGGGAGGGAGCCCTTTGCCAATCAGTGATGAGGGCGAGGACATTGGGGCCCCTTCACCGATCAGCAGTAAGGGGTGGTGTCTCTGCAAAATGCCCGTGAAATTGGCTGTGTGCCACAAGAGGGCTGTGAAAAATCTGTTGTTTTGCTGCAACTTGGCTAGGTCCCTAGAGATGCGTGATGTGAGGTGAGAGTGCTCCATCTTTCTCAGTGCTGTAATAGGAATGTGGATGCTGGAGTGATGATATTTGTGATTAGTTGCAAAGTTTGCTTATTTATTTTTAACAGGTAAACTGAAGATTAGTGTGGGCTGCTGGGTAGTATGTGTTTGAATAAAACAATATAAATATTTCCCAACCCCATTGTTTTTGTGGTTGCAGCTTTTCCCATGAGTTATTCTCAGCATTTTTCTAGTCAACCACTTCCTTCAACTTCCATTTCCTTCAGTGGCCTACAACATCTGTGCATTATCAGAGAAAATGACATTAATTACCAGGAATACATGACAGTGCTTTCTTGTTTGTGCTATATATTGCCCTAGCTTCATAACAAAACACTGGAGATACATCTTTAAACACTATTATATTGCACCATTTTCCCCTCTTTTGTTTGCTGAATAGTTTCTCATCAGAAAACATTTAGATCGAGAGTTTTGTTTTCTTTTCCTACAGTGATTTTATGCAAGGGCTTTGTGAAATGCTGATCTAGTCTTCTGTTGAGAGAAAGCTTTCAACAGTGGTGCCTCACATTTAAAAGGAAATATGAATGATCACAGAGGTTATGCGCTAGTGCTTATGGGAAGAGTTCTGTTCTCGTCAAATAGAACTGCTAATGGATTTTGCAGTAATCTAAAAACAGAACCATTGCACACTCCTCTTGTGCGCAGAGTAATTTGCAAGCCAGCCAAGGTCATGTTCCGTTACTACAGCACCTGTGCTCATTCTAGGAAATTGTTACTATAACTGTCAGGCACTGCTTGTCACAAGAACTCTGGCACATGTGGCTTTTTGATGAAAAGCTCAGGGCTAAATCTTCAGCTCATGTAACTTGCTGATCCATGAAAGTCACTGCAAGTCTGTAGCTGTTGAAGCTCTGCATTGGAAGGTTCCAAAACATCTAATAAAGTCAGTTGTTCCATTGCCACTGAAACTTCTGAGAGGAGGGGTGGATAGGGGCTAGCCTGGGACTTGAAAGACATGGATTCAGCTCTCTGTTTTGCCACAGATGATGACTTAGGGTAAAACAATTATGGCCAGCTCTTCTTCCACCTACTGGTCATCTGAGTAGATTTGGGAACCTAAATACAATCCTAATCCACCTTGAGTTCCTGAAAAATCCATTAATAAATACATCTAATTTTGTAAACTGCTGTCATCTTAGCTTTAAGACGAAGTCACAAAAAGCATTGGGAGCTTAGGGAGCAGGAAGAGGCTGACCAGGCACACATGGGGCTCTCATCACACGTGTGCCCCTTTCAACTTCAAGTTACCGGCGGCAGAGGCTGAGGACCAGCAGCAGGGGCAGCAACAGCTGATCCCCTTAAGGTAAGTGGGGTGGGAGCTGGCACAGCTACAGAGACCCAAAGGGGAAGCCTCCTGGAGCCCTCTTTGCTGAGCTGGGCAGGGATCTGTGCCCTTGAACCATGTGCACAAACAGAGTGTGTTTGCGCTGGCATTTGCACAGGTGGAAGCAAGCAGAGCCAAAAGCAAATCTTCCTTGGAAGCGAAGAGGCTCCACCAAGAAGGAGAGAGGTAAGTACTACCTACAAGCTATGGTGAGGACCTGCAGCCCTACCAGGGGCTCTGACCTGGTGGTGCCACTCCCCCCAGGGCTCCTCTGATGCTGCCACCCAGACAGAGCCTGTGAGTGGCCTGGTGTCCACTTGCCCCCCTGTTCTGTGAGAGCACCTGGGCGGGAACCTTAGCGGTAGGAATGAGGTCTGGTGACTCCCCTGCCTGCCCCTCCTGTGACCATCTACAGGCTCTGGAGGGGCAGGTGACAGAGCTCCAGGCTGAGGTGAGCAGGCTGTTGGGGATTCAGGTGGCAGAGGATGAAATCAATATGTATTTTCATTCTCTGCAGGGCCAGGAATCCACGGGAGAGACCCCACCTGCAAAACACCCAAGTAAACAATGGCAGCAAGTTCCTGTCAAGTTGGGGGCCAAGGTGGCTCATACTATCACTGTGCCTGCTGAGATCCCCTTTGTGAACAGGTACATGGCCCTGGCCACCCATAAGGGGTGGGTAGAAGGACATATCCGCAGAGTCTTTGGGGCTGCTTCACACACATCACAGGCGGTGAAGAGGCAGCCCCCAAGGAAAAAGAGACGCAGAGTTCTGGTCATCGGGGACTCCATCCTTAGGGAAACTGACAGCCCAATCTGTTGCTTCAACCCCTGGTTGCGGGGGTCTGCTGCGTGCCCAGCGTGAGGATTCAGGACATCACACAGACCATTCCAAAGATCATTAAGCCCTCAGACTATTACCCTCTAGTAGTGGTTCATGTGGGGACTAATGATGCATCTAAGGGTAAGACTGACTCCATCATGGAAGACTACAAGGTCATGAGTAATTTACTCAAGGAGATGGGAGCCCAGGTAGTATTTTCCTCCATCCTCCTAGTAAGTGGACAGAGTAGACGCAACGAGGCCTGAATCGGTGTAGTTAACCAACATCTTCAGAGCTGGTGCTACAAGGCAGGCTTTGGATTTCTGGATAATGACCCATATTTCTGGGCTGAGGGCATGCTGGGGTGCGATGGACTACATCTCTCACCCAAGGGTAAACGCATTTTTTCCTTTAGGTTGGCTGATCTCATTCAGCAGGCTTTAAACTAGCTTCGTTGCGGGAAGGGGCCTCTCAAAGAGGTATGTTTTGCCAACTACCAAGGTGACACAAGAAACAGAAACCCAGGTAAGCAACAATAGGCACAGCAGTCCTGGGAGCAGAGGGGAGGTACGAGCACTCTCAGGAGGCCTCACATGTCTGTATGCTAATTCATGTAGTATGGGGGGAAGCAGGAGGAACTTTGCTTTCTGATAGCAGGGAAAAATCCAGACTTAGTGGGGCTCGCAGAAACCTTGTGGGATCCTACCCACAACTGGGCAGTGAGAGTTCAGGGATCCACACTATATAGAAAGGACAGAACTGGGAGGAAAAGAGGGGTGGGGGGGCAGGGGTCTCCCTCTAGGTCAAAGAGCAAATCACATCATCAAGAATTAGCTTTGGGGCAGAGGAAGTTCAGGCAGAGGCACTATGGGTCAAACTTCAAGGGGGGCAAGGCGAAAGGGATCTTACAGTGGGTGTCTACTATAGACCAACCTGCCAAGGGGTTGAGCTGGACCAGGATTTCTCAGTGCCACTAATGGAGACAGTTGGGTCTAGGGATGTCATTGTCATGAGGGACCTAAACTACCCAGATATCTGCTGGGAGGAGCAGTCAGCGAGGTCTGACCATTCATGTAGGTTCCTAGCTGAAATACAGGACCTCCACCTTATCCAGGAGGTACATAGCCCTACTAGGGGACCTTGTTGGACCTGGTCTTGGACACTGGGGATGACCTGGTGAGGGGACTGCAGGTCTTTGACCACCTGGGTGACAGTGATCATTGCCTGCTGGAATTCACTACCCAGCACAAATACTGAGGGCTTATACCAAGACTAAAGTTCCTGACTTCAGAAGGGCCAACTTCAATGAACTTACGAGATTAGTGGATGAGGCACTGAGGACCCAAAAGGTAGAGGATATGGAAATCCATGAGGGATGTTCATACCTTAGGGGGACGATCCTCCAGAGTGACAGTCCCCAAGAGAAAGAAGCAGGGTAAGAGTGCTCTGAAACCTCCATGGCTCAGCAAAGACATCTGAGAATGCCTGAGGGCCAAAAGGGAGGCATACACCCAGTGGAAGAGAGGGGCCATCACCAAGGAGGAATACTTCTTCTTGGCCTGTGAGTGTAGGAGGGCCATTAGGAAGGCCAAGGCAGGGGTGGAGCTCAGGCTAGCGACCAGGATTAAGGACAACAAAAAGTCCTTCTTCAAATACATTGGGAGTAAGAAGATGGCCCCTGTTAGACTTAAAAGGTAATCTTGTGGCTACGCCAGACGAGAAAGCCGAAATTTTTAACAAATTCTTTGCTTCTCTTTTCTTGGACAGGGACCAAGACAGCTTTCCCACCACAGGTAGGGATAATCTTGGGAATAGCACTGCTAGGCCTCGGGTCTGCGCAGAAGTAGTTAGGGATCTTCTGGAAGGGCTGGATGTTTTTAAATCTGCGGCCCTGATGCCCTCCATACTGTGGGTATTGAGAGAGCTGGCGGAATCATTGCCCTGCCCTTGGCCCGGCTGTATGAACAATTGTGGTCCACGGGCCAGGTGCCCAGAGATTGGAAACTAGCTAATGTGGTCCCCATTTATAAGAAAGGGAGAAAGGAGGACCCAGGAAACTATAGGCCCATAAGCCTCACATCAGTCTTGGGGA
>JAGPOW010003316.1:169411702-169436073 GCA_030014935.1 Caiman crocodilus
GATTAGATAGGTACTTGGCAGGGGTCCTGTGACCCTGGCACTCGTTCCTGCCATTGGCGGGGGGTCAGACTAGATGGCCTGCTCTAGGCCCCTTCTGACTCTAGTTACTATGAAACTATGAAACTATAAACCTCCAAGGTCAGGGAAAGCACCACCTCCCTTGGAAGCCCCTTTAATATTTTGGCAACCCTTACCATAAATAATTTCTTCCTTATGCCCAATCTACCTCTATTCTCCTTCAGTTTGTGGCTACTATTTCTCGTAACCCTGAGGAGTGCCCTGGTAAACACAGTGTTCCCTATTCCCTGCTGATCCCTACCCCCCCCACCTGATGAGTTTGTAGGCAGCCACAAGATCACCTCTCAGCCTTCTCTTGCACAGATGAGATTCAGGTCCCTCAGTCTGTCTTCATAGGGTCTTACCTACAGGCCCTCAACCATATGAGTGGCCTTTCTCTGAAGCCTCTCAAGGTTATCCACTCTTGAAGTGCGGAGTCCAAAACTGGATGCAGTATTCCATCTGCAGCTTCACCGATAGCATATAAGCTGCTTGTGATGAACCTGCTGATGCAAGAAAGAGTGTGGTTAGCCTTGCTTATTACCTCGTCACACTGGCAACTCATGTTCATTTTTGTGTCAACCATTTTTGCGTTAAGTGCAGGACCTTGCACTTATCCTTGTGAACTTCATGAGATTTCTTGTCCAATTCTCCAATTTGTCGCTTGGTGTCATCCGCAAACTTGATTAAGGTGCAATCTATCCCATCTTCCAGATTGTTACTGAAGATCGTGAACAAAACCAGCCCCAGGACCAGCCCCTGGGGCACTCCAATTAGATCTTGAGCCACTGATCACTACCCATTGAACCTGACAATCCAGCCAGCTTTCTGTCCACCTTACAGTCCATTTATCCAACCCATACTTCCTTAGCTTGCTTGCAAGAATGCTGTGTGGGACCATATCAAAAGCCTTGCTAAATTCAAGGTATATCACATCCACTGCTTCTCTGCATCCACAGAGCCAGTCATCTCATCATAAAAAGCAATCAGGTTGGTCAGGCATGATTTGCCCTTGGTGAATCCAGGCTGACTGCTCTTGGTCACTTTCTTCTCCTCCAAGTGTTTGGAAATGGATTCCTTGAGGATCTGCTCCATAATTTCTCCAGGAACTGAGGTGTCATACACTTAACTGTCTCAATATGGTAGTATATATGAAAAATATATGGTATATATAAAAATAGTTGTAAAGAGGGCAATGAAAAGGCCATGCCTTTGTTGTTATGGTGATGAGACTTGGTAGAAATTACATCTCAGATATCTAGTATGAACTACAGGTACTGTAGGCAATACTGCCTGATATACATAAAGCAAAACTGAATTAAATGTTTTGGTCCAGGTTCTGATTCCATTACAGCAGAAGGGCCTCAACTAATAGCTTCCACAGACTATGGATTAGGTCATTTATGGCTATGGATTAGGTGATAAATCTGGAGTAACTCAGTTCACTTCAACCAGTACTGAAGCCAGTGTAATTGCTTAGAATTTACAGAGATCAGATTCTGCTGCTTTGAATTCTGCAGTACAAGATTGATTTTCAGATCTCCAGACTCTTTGAATTATTATTAGAGAAGCTTTTCAGAAATGAATAAAATTGACCTTTTGTCCCAGTGCTGGGATCATGATGTTTGTTGTAAATTGACTTCTATATTTTACCAGTTTTGTACCTTAACTTTGCAAAGATGCCCCTTTAAACACTTGCTTGGTAAGTTATTTGAAAGACTGTATTAAACCAAATGTCACTTACTTCAAGTTGAAACAATCCTGTATCCTTCTCAGAAGTGGCAAGCTTCAATGTGGCACATTGTAAGAGTATGAACCCATTTAGACAAGAATGTGCATGAAAATTTGAGTACCTGCTCCCAATTTTGTGCCAATGTTCTACAAAACAGTCTGTTTTAATCATCTGGACTTTGTGTTAAAGCAGCACCACATGGAAAATATATTCAGGAGGATTGGATCAAAGTCAATAGCTCTGTAAAAAATTGTGTGAAAGGAATGGAGCAACAGACAGTGCCAATTCTGTAGAAGCCTGTAACCATAAAAAAAATTTTAAAAAGGGAAAAATGTCTCATTTCAATACATATCTCTCATGTCCACAATCAAGAAGCCTATGCTTGATGAATTTGATCCTCTGATGGCAAAAGTAATGGAGAAGGGTTTAGAATTTTTAGAATGTCTTTCTTTGTTTTCAAAATGTTTATACCTGAATGTTTCCTTTAAAAATATAATTCAAGTCTAATGGACAAATTCTGCTGGAATAGATGTTAGGAACAGTCCTTCTGAATTTGGGCTCCTTTGTGATAACAGGACTTAGGACTTCACTGGACACATCTATACATTGCCATGCTTTAGTACTTCCTTTCGGAAGTACTAAAGCACGGCGCAGTATGGGTAGTTACTGCACTGTGCACGCAGTGCACGGTTAGATTTTGCGGCTACATTGCCATAGCAGCACACTATACTGGGGGACTGTATTTCTATGGTGATGTAGCTGGCAATCGTGTAGACCTACGTTGCCATAGCGCACTGTACAGCAATACAGTGCTCCGCTACATTATCATAGGGCGACACGTAGATGTTCCTGCTGTCTCTGAAGCCCAAAATTCACTGTTCATGCTCCTTGACCTAACCTATTCCACACTTTTATGACCAGCAAGTCCTGTGTAGGGGTGGTAAAGAAGTAATGTGCAAGGGCTAGGTAGCACAGGATGCAGTTTGCTGTTAATAAGGAAGTTAGAGAATCTATATCATGTCCCAGCAAGGAGATGGTTACGGGTCTGAAAATCCCCCAAACATTTCAGTGGACATTGAATCAGGTCTTAGGGAATCAAGATATTGTAACTAGCTAGGGATTCAGTATGTTATCACCATCAACCCAGCATGAAGTAGCACGTACTCTAACTATGCAGCACTGGTGTACAACCAACAAACATTACCTTTACTATTGTGACTGATAGCTCCCAGAAGACAACCTGGAGAGTACTGATCCAAATCCCAAGGAGGGTTGGTGCACAATTCCTATACAGACATAAATGGAATGGTACTTTATTACTACAAAGGAGAAACTACTGTGCAGTGGAGACATCTCCAAAGTGTGGCCATACATTGCCTTCAGTCTTTGCGCGTTTCCCATTAACATCCCTAGAACCAGAATCCTAAAAACAGTTCCAGGAACTGGTTTACTCCTGTATGAAGTTTCATTAAACCAATGGGTCTCTATGCAGAAGTAACTATGGGATGTCTCCTCAGCAAAATGAGAGTGTGACTGTTTCCTGAATAGACACACTTGGGTCTGGGTAACAGTAGTAATAGAAACACAGGAACAGATTTTAGTGCACGCTAATATATTGAACATGCCACCAAGGTTCCTGGTGGCTTTACATTTCATACTGAAGAGTCTGTCTTTCCATGTCCTCAGTGTTATAGTAATCTCTGATAGGTAGATTAGGTAGATGCCTACATAGATGCCTATTCACTCCAATCTCACCCTCATGTTATGTTAACATAACGTACATGGGAAAGGGTAATTGTTTATAAGCTCAGTCCCTAAGACAGCATATGGCCCAAAGATAAGATTTTTTCATAAGCAGAAAAAAAAAAGATTTTTTTAAGTCTTGTCATCAGTATCCTGGCTCAGTTTCTTGTGCTTCCTTTCCTTTTCTTTTCCTGACCTTTATTGCAGATATAAAATTCTGATACCAGCTTTCACCTTCTTGCTAGCTTGTGTTTTATATTCCTGGATCACTCCCCTTCCTTTCTCTTTTGATGGAGAAATTAGGCAGAGATCCAAAAGCAGAGATGGCTCTTAAAAAATGGTACAAATTAATTTAAAATCTGATGTTGTTCTTGCTGTATAATAAAATCTGGGTCTGAGACACAGTATTGGAATAAGCAAATGCTACTGTTAGGAGTATTTTTTGATAGCTGAGAATTATGCTTCTGTAAGTGGTGAATCAAGTACTAGATAAAATGTTTTTAAAAAGAACAGTAACTAAGGGAATTTGATGATTCACAGGAAAAGATTACTGTGTCTTTCATCTCTGGTTCATAGCCAGTTCTGATTGGTATTAACTGAAAGATGTTACCACCAAGTACTTCTTTCATAGCCTGGATGACACAAATTGAATGCTCTTAATGCAGCTTCCTAGTGCTCACAGCCTTAGGAAACCTACCATCAAGTGGCACTAATATGGGCTTGTTGTCAGGCTCAGCAGAGAGGCCAGGGATAGAAGAAAAGAGAGAATGAATTACCCCCTTGAATCCATAGTTCAACTAACCTTAAGTAGGGGAGATGGAAAGTTGAGCTGTTTTAAAGAATTCTAGTCTTTAGGGTTGCCAAACCCTCCCCTCCCCCCTGCTACCTTCCAGAAGCAGTAAATTTAGGCACACACAAAGAAAACTGCATTATTTATAGAAGTGTTGCATGTGGCGTTCATTAGCATAGGCCATGAATAAAAATTCAGTAGCTGATCTACTTTAAAATGTCCTTTTTTTCAGACTATAGTCTCTCAGTTCACTTTCAGTATGACTTTCTTGTTTTCAACCTTCCTAGCACAGATGGAATAGCACACAGAACATAATACCGACTAATAAGAGAGTCAGACTTCCATAGCTAGTTGTTATAACTTAGGCAACAAAAATATATACCAAATAAAGAACAAAGAAAGGAAAGAGAAAAAAAAGTAGGAAGAGCAATGCCAAAGGGTCTGATTGAAATTTCATCAAAGTCAATGGAAAAAGACCTCTTGACTTCAATGAACTTTAGATAAGGTTCATAGGAAGCAAATGAGAGAGAGAAGGCATAGATATAAGTAGCTATCCAGAGTTAACCCATTACCTCAGTTGTCTGAAAGCACGAAGCCTGGGAAACAAGAAGGTAGAACTGGAAATCCTCGCACAGTCAAGGAACTATGGTGTGATTGTGTAACAGCTGCAAAGGCTCACTTGACAGCAAGCTGAGTGGGTGAGCTATGCCTAAGAACTTTGCAAGAAAGGCAGCAAAAAGTTTGCAGAGGGTGCAATAGCTTTTCTAAGCACCAGGGTACACTGTGCACAGTGCATGCTTTTTACTGGAACACTTGAACTGTGACCAAAGCCCCCATTGTAAACCAAGGGCTTTGATTGGCTGCTATTGAGCCATAAAAAAGCTGAGGGAGGAAAAAGAGAAACAGAAACACTGCAGGAGAGCAACAGGAGCCTAGAGAGAGGCGCAGGGACTCAGTCCCCTCCTCTCCAGCTCAGGCAGTAGGGAATGGAGCTGAGGCTTGCCAGGGAGCAGACATCAGAATGGAAGAGAGCCTGAGTCATCCAAAGAGAGGCTGATTCCCTACCCAGGTTGAAGCTGTGCAATCAGGTACCCAGGGAAAGAGTTGGTAAGTTGACTAGAAACTTGGAGAAGCTGCCTGGTCAGAGACCTTTGGAGAGTAGCCCTCTGTTTGAGCTGGAAAAGCTTGTACTGCAGGAACAGAGACCTGTAGAAGAAATCCACTATCTGCATATGGAGGTGTTGGGGAAAAGAGACAACCCAAACAGCAAGTGGGCTATGAGAATCCCAAACCCTGCGTGGGTGTGTGGGGGGACACTTAACCCCTAGTAATTGCAGGAGGTGTGTTTTTTCAGAAAGAAACTAAAGAAAAGAAGCTTATTACCTGCAGTGGCTGAGTGGAGACCTGTTCTTTGCTAAATTACCAAGAAACACCAAAGAGCCCACTTTCCCCAGAGCAGCAGAAGCCTCACCTCTGCCATCTAATAGTGGATCGTAGTTAAAGCTGTGTTGCCATTTATTCTTATGGGAGGGGGATTGTAACCAGAGGAAAATCAACCTGGGGGTGGGTGGGGAACGGAACTCTTTTAAAGGGTTATCACCAGGTAAATGTAATTATTAAAGTTGTTTAATGCAAGTGGGACCACCCACTGTGTTAGAATTATTCACCTAATATTGCAATTGTAAATTTTATTCAAATGTTTAATTTTATTATTAACTGTTGATATATGTGTGTGTTTCATCTTTTGATTAATCATGAATGTATATGGCTGTATATAATAAAGCAACCAATAGGTTTATTAGGTGGGGACCAAATTCTTGGGCAGTGAGGGTGGAGGACAACTCTCCATGGGACACCACAACCAGCAGACCTGCTTTAGAGGGTTTCCCAAGGGTACTGGCACCCAGGACCCAGAATCTGGCACGTCACCTGGCCTAGCTTTCTGGCATAGGTCACAAATGGAATGCCAGAGACTTAGTGGG
The DNA here is from genome assembly GCA_030014935.1 of Caiman crocodilus. Lineage (NCBI taxonomy): Eukaryota > Metazoa > Chordata > Crocodylia > Alligatoridae > Caiman > Caiman crocodilus. The sequence continues at coordinate 169,418,007 of JAGPOW010003316.1, forward strand.
ATAGCTCACATGACTGGATCACTGTCATGGATGGGTATAAACTGTTCAGGAAGGACAGGTAGGGGAGAGGAGGAGTTGTACTTTATGTTAAAGAATGATACGCTTGCTCAAAGATCCAGTATGAAACTGGAGATAGGTCTGTTGAAAGTCTCTGGGTTAAGGTCAGAGGAGAGAGCAACAAGGGTGATATTATGATGGGTATCTGCTATAGACCATCAGACCAGGGGGATGAGGTACATGAGACTTTCTTCAGACAACTCGAGGAAGTTTCCAGATGTCAGGGTTATTGCAATCCCAGATGAGAACCAGGGCCTGTCATCTGCTTGGAGGGCAATCTAGCAGTGGACAGGCAATCTAGAAAGTTTTTGGAGAGTACCAGAGACAATTTTCTGGTGCAAGTGCTGGAGTAGCCAGCTAAGGCCTGTGGTTTTCTTGACTTGTTGCTCACAAACAGGGAAGAATTGGTGGGAGGAAGTAGAAGTGTATGGCAATATGGGCAGCAGTGACCATGACATGATCAAGTTCAGGATCTTGACAAAAGGAAGAAAGGAGAGCAGCAGAGTATGGATCATAGTATTCAGAAAAGCAGATTTTTGACCTCCCAAGGGATCCTGACCATCAGTTCCTAGAGGGAGTCAGTGATGGGGAAAGGAGTCCAGGAGAGTTGTTTGTATAGTAAAGAAACCTTATTGAGGGTGCAGGAACAAACCATCTTGATGTGCAGGAAGAATAACAAATATGGCAGGCAACCAGCTTGGCTTAGCAGAGAAGTCTTAGGTGAGTTTAAACAAAGAAAGGAAGCTTACAAGAAATGGAAGCTTGGACAGAAGACTAGAAATGAGTATTAAGAATATTGCTTGAGCATGCAGGAATGAAATCAGGAAGGCCAAAGTGCAGTTAGAAATACAACTACCAAGTGACAAGAAGAGTAATGAGAAGGATTTCTACAAGTATGTTAGCAACAAGATGATCAGGGGAAGTGTGGGTTTTTTACTGAGTGGGGAGGCATCCTAATGACAGGTGAATGAGAGGCTTAAGTACTCAATACCTTTTTTACTTCAGTCTTGGCGGGGAAGGTCACCTCCCAGACTAGTGCGTTGGGCAGCACAGTTTTGGGAGAAGATGAGCAGCCCTCAGTGGTGAAAAAACAGGTTAGGGACTATTTAGAGAACCGGGATGCATACAAGTCCATGGGGCTGGATGCACTGCACCGGGCAGGGAGGCCATTGAGAGAGTTGGCTGATGTGACTGCAGAGCCACTGGTCATTATCTTTGAAAACTCATGGTGATTGGGAGAGGTCCCAGATTATTGGGAGAGGTCCCAGATTATTGGAAAAGGCAAATATAGCACCCATTTTTAAGAAAGGGAAGAAAAAGGATCTGAGGAACTATAGACTGGTCAGTCTCATGCCAGTCCCTGGAAAAATCATGGAGCAGGTCCTCAAGGAATCCCCTTCTAAACACTTGGAGGAGAAGAAAGTGATTGGGAACAGCCAGGTTTCACCAAGGGCAAGTTATGCCTGACTAACCCAATTGCCTTCTATGATGAGATAATTGGCTCTGTGAATGCAGGGAAAGCAGTAAACATGATATACGTTGACTTTAGCAAGGCTTTTGATATGGTTCCACACAGTATTCTTGCAATCAAGCTAAGGAAGCATGGGTTGGATGAATGGACTGTAAGGTGGAGAGAAAACTGTCTGGATCATCAGGCTCAGTAGGTAGCAATCAATGGCTCAAGATCTAGTCAGCAGCTGGCGTCAAGTGCAGTGCCATGGGGGTTAGTCCTGGGACCATTTTTATTCAGTATCTTCACTGATGATCTGGAAGATGGGATGGATTGCACCCTAAGCACTTCCATGGATGACACCAAGCTGGGGGAGTAGCGGGTATGCTGAAGGGCATGGCTAGGCTTCAGAGTGACCTAGATGAATTGGACCAAAATAAATCTCATAAAGTTTAACAAGGACAAGTGCAAAGTCCTGCGCTTAGGGCAGAACAATCCCATGCACGGCTACATGCTTGGGACCAACCAGCTAAGCACCAGCTCTGCAGAAAAAGACGTGGGGTTTATAGTGGACAGTAAGTTGGTTATGAGTCAACAGTGTGACCTTGTCGCCAAGAAGGCTAACAGCATACTGGGCTGCGTTAGTAGGAGTATTGCCAGCAAAATGAAGGGAAGTAATTATTCCCCTTTATTCAGCACTGGAGAGGCCACATCTTCAGTACTATGTCATTTTGGGTCCCCACTGCAGAAAGGACGTGGACAAGTTGGAGAGAATTCAGCATAGGGCAACAAAATGGTTAGGGTGCTGGGGAGCATGATTTATGAGGAGAGGTTGAGGGAACTGAGTTTATTTAGTTTACTTGAAGGGTTGTTCTAAAGAGGATGGAGCTAGGCTGTTCTCAGTGGGAACAGATGACAGAAGAAGGAGCAGTGGTCTCAGGTTGCAGCAAGGGAAGTTTACTTTGGATGTTCGGAAAAACTTTTGCACTAGGAGGGTGGTAAAGCACTGGAACAGGTCACCTAGAAAGGTGACAGACTCCCTATCCTTGGAGGTTTTCATGGCCTGGCTTGGTAAAGCCTTGGCTGGAATGGTCTAGTTGGGGGTGGTCCTGCTTTGAGAAGGGCATTGGATTAGATGACCTCCTGAGATCCTTTCCAACCCTAATTTTCTATGATTCTAATTCTATAAATTGGGTGGGGTTTCTACAATGAAATGAGAGAGGTTACATGACTATTACTGTCTTAGTCTATGTATAAGGAAATACTCAAGTATATACATTAAGACCCAATTGAAATCGATAGAATTAAACAAATACTTAGCACTTAAGTATGTACTTCATTGTGTCCTGAATAGGAATAGTCTCCTGAATTGGAACCTCATTACCATACTAGAAGTGGGTCATTCACACAGCTTCCTTATCTAGGCCAGTCAGCTCTGTGTTCAGGTTTTCCATTTTTATTCCTTCAACAGTGGCTTCATTGCACAACAGACAAATCAACACAAACAAACAAACCAACAAACCAGTGTAGGTCACACTGGGCAAGTCTACCTGAGACACTTTACTGCACAGTAGACTAATCAGCTGGACAGTAAAGTATCACAGTCCACACATGCGGGACATTTTTTGTTCAGTAAATTAGACTTCTGTGCAGTTATCTAGCACCTGTAAATATGGGTACTAGATTAAGTGTGCAGTAGTCACTGTGCAGTACTATATTTGTAGATGCTGACTGGGAGCAAACTTGCAGAGGGCCATAGGGAATAAAGAGCTCTCCATCCCTCATCCTGGCACTGCTCAGGCTTCCCTGCAGGAGTTGATCAGTCCTGGGACTGGGGAGCTGTCCTCTGTCCTAGCTTCCAGCTCCCACTTGTTCTCCAGAGTTTCCAGATCTGTGCCATGCAGAGCTTCTCTGGGGGCAAGTGGGGGCTGGGAACCCAAGCAGGGCAGTTGCCAGTGAGCCCCATGCCCCCCCACTTAGCAGGGGGCTGGCCAGGAACTGCCCCACAATTGGGGCAGCTGTCAGTGATCCCCTTACCCGGCAGGGGGCTTAGCACCCACTGGCAGCTGCCCCAATTGTGGGACAGTTCCTGGCCAGCAACCTGCTGAGCAGGGGGACCCACCCAGCAGGAGGCTCACCCACACCCAGAAGAGCTCCTGGCAAACTCCCTGCTGGGCAGGGAAGCCTCACTTGGTAGGGAGCTTACTGCCAGCTGTGACACAATGTGCACATGGCCAGGAGAGTTTTGCTGGCTGCGGCAGCACCCGTCTCCTGTTCCTTCAGCTACTAGTAGGTCTCAGCCACCTGCTCAAAAGTCTCTAAGAAAGCCTCCAGGTCATTTACCTCCCCACCTTTGTCAAATACTCTGCCTCCCCCATTTGTGAATGGGGTGACATGCCAATCTGTATGAGGGTCTTCTCCAGATAAACACTGAGTAAACTGCTGTTGCTTCTCTTGGTGTTCCCACTGGAAATGCTGCTGCTGTAGTTGCAGATGCTGGTATAGTTATTGCTGCTGCAAGCCTTCTAGCCATTTTAACACACATTCTGACTTCATGATGCTGGGAAAATGTAAGCTGCCCACGTTCTCCACTACATATAAGCAGGTCACTCAGCCAGCTTCTGCATCTAGGCCAATCAGCTCTGTATTCAGGCTTTCCATTTTTATTCCTTTCACAGAGATTTCACAGTCACAGTAAATAAATCAACCCAAACCAAGGTAAACAAACAAACCAACCAGACTCTGCTACTGTCCTTCAGGCCATAGGACAGGCATCTCTCTGACTCTGGGTTTCTCTCCAGCCCTGCAGCTTGTCCATTCTCTCTCTGTTTCTGTCTCTCCCTCTCCTTCCAGCTCTTAACCCTCTTTACAACTTCATCCTGGTTAACTAGTCAGCAGTTTCAGCTTTTTCCCAGCCAGGCAGACTATTAAGAGCAAACTATTAACTGTTGATAATCTGCAACTAGATTTCAGCCCCTTGAAGGATGAAGATCTCCTTACACAGACTAATGGAACTACAAAAAATTAATGACAGATGAACTGAAGAAAAGATTACCTTATTGAACTATACGATAGAGAAATATTTCACTGAAGACCACCCAAATCTCTTCAGCAGGATACCAACTGACAACACACAATTAGTAGACATTGGGTCAAATGCACAGCATTGTCAGAAGAAAGGTCCTTGGCTGATTGTATCTTGAAGCAGAACATCAGGGTAGACATTACAGAAAGCTGCTTTCATTAAATTTACTCTTTCTTGCTTACCAAACACATCCTAAATTGCCAGAGGAGACCCAAATAATAGAAGGTGCTATGAGCCTGATCTGACACTCCTTCCACCAGCAAAACTTCCATTGGTATTGGTTACTCAAGCTGAATAATCATTTACGTAAGTTTAACTGTGCTAGGCTTCTGCAGTAGTTGTGTAGACATGAGTATGTAACTACAGTGACAAGACTAGTTATACTTATGATTATTAATTTGGTCATGAGAGCTGTATAAAGACTGGCATTTGCAGAAGCATTATTTTGATGGTGCAGCGGGTCTGGTGCTGGGGTGGCAAATTCATCCTCGGCAGCTGCCTGGACTCCACCTTGCTTGTCTCCTCTGGCCTTTCAGGGTCCCACCTGTTGCTTTTTCTGCCACACCTTGACATTATGATTGGACAGGGAGGCTGACCCTAGAGGGCAGCGGGGGTTGGGATCTTTAGCCCTTGTCTGGGCTAAGGACCCCCTGGTCCTGGCCCACTTTACTCTAGCTGAGTCCCTCCACTGTACCAGGACCCTAGGTTCCTGGGCCCCAGGTCTTACCCTCTATGGGCTCTGGGTCGCTCAGCCCATGGTCTTTACTGTCTGACCACAGGCCTTCTGCTAATAGCATTGCTAGACCCTTCAGAGGGTCTAGGGCCTGGGGTGCCCTTGGCACTCTTCTCAGTGGTCTCTTCCACCCCTACAGCCACAACCCAGTCCTTGGGTCTTTAAACACAAATGACAAACTACAAGCATCTGCTCTCAAACAAAAGGTTTCCCACCCCGGGTCAACACCATCCTATGGCAACACTACCACACAGGCTCAAAACAATTATCTGCTGCTGCCCAGTGCTGCAGAGGTTTCCTTCCCACTTCCTTGAAGCCTGGGGTTCTTCCTCCTTGGTCAGTCCAGCCCCTCTCCTCCCCAGAGCTCTGCTCCCTGGGGCATGCAGGGCCAGACAGCCTTCAAGCCTCAGACCCTGGGCTTATATGCCCCTCTCTGGGTCAGCTGACCAACTACTTTGTCCAGAAGCCTGTCAGTCACAGGCTTCACTGTGCTGGCCACAACTGGCATGGGTGGCCATTTTATTAAAGGGCCCTCTTTCCCTATTACTTCCTTCAGAGGCTGGAGCCAGCCAGCAGTTCCCTGGGTCCCACTCACTTCCAGTAATAGGGCCCCATTACAGACATAATCAATGAAATACTGTCTATATAACTTCTTTCTAACCCGCTTGAATAGTCCATTGTAAACTATATTGTTTTGTTTTTTCTATCAATTATTTCTAAATAAAATATTGTATTACTCAATTAGTTCCATCTATTCCTTATACATACAGTAATGACTATTACAAAGAAAACAGGATCTGCCATCAAAGTATTATGTTAGATGTAACATTTCCTCATGCTTAGAGTCAGAAATTATTATAGTAACTGTGGAATCTGAGAACTTCTGGATTCTTATTTGCAAAACCTGTATATACACTGCAGAGGTGGTAGTGAGAAGAACCACATGACAAACTGCTGTGTTATGTGACAAAGTGCATCTATTCTGTATTTTAACAATGTTGCTCACACTTTGTCCGCCAGCCTGTCTCCCAAAGGCATCCCTCACAGTTTGTGTCCTGGGGTATTGAAATGGAAGCAGGAGGGCTCATGAATCTGGCCATGTGGAGCAGTGCCGGAGCAAGACACTACTACAGGGGGACTTGTCACCTGCAACTGTTGCCAAATTAAAGGCTTGTATTGTTGCTTGGCATATAAATCTGTGACGACAGCGTGGCCAGAGAAGGGTTAAACTGGCTGTTGGCGACAACACACTGATCCGCATGGCTGGAGGTGTCCTGCCTCTACTTTGTGTGGCCAGAACCTCAAGTGCCCTGCCTCCATTCTAGTGCCCTCCTTTACAGACTGGCTTGTACTTCATCTGCCTATCCTTAATTCTGCTACTGGTGTCTCTCGCAGTTTGATGAAATAATCAATTGTTGTTGCAGTAATGAAACCTGCAACAATCTTAGATACTTTGACCCACATACATGTTGTGGCAGAAGGCCACCTCTGTTTCTATCCAAAAGCTCTGCTCTGTGACAATTTGGTTAATATAGACCCTGCAGAGGGTAGACATCCCATCTCTTAAGTAACCTAAGTTGGAAACATTCCTAAGGGAGGGTGGGAAACTGGTTCCTTCTGCCTACATGACTGGCATCACATACCTGGGTGAGGGACTTATATTCCCTATTGTTCTCAGCAATGCCAACCTGACTGGGAGGGGGCTAGAGACCCTGCCAGTTTGCCCAGCAACCAGTGATGCATTTCAAATTGATTGGCTGGCGACCAACAAGTGCTGGTCTCCACTGGACCAGGTAAATGGGGTCATAAGGGTTATATAAGTTAAGGACTGCCCAGGAGGAGGAGCAGTAGCCATGATGAAAATTTAGAGAGAGAAGAGCTGGATCATCTGAAACTTGCTCTCTCTCTTGAAACCTGTGATCAATGAAATGCCTGCCTCCAGAGCGAATCTCCACCTGCCTCTGGGTGATACTTGTAAGTAAGCTACCTGAGATCTAACTAGATATTTAGCTTGCAGTAACTCAGATGCATGATCACAGGCTACACAGCTATGCCTGTTTGCTCTAAGGTATTTCTCTGGTATTGCTCTACTCTGTACCCTATTCTAAACCTACTCCTCATAACCAATAAAGTCCTCCTTTGTACCTAGCATAGGAGACATTGGGAGTGGGTCTAAATTATGCCTTGGGGTCCCCTTGATTCGACTGACTAAGGAAGACCACTATTTGTGATTCAGACTGAGGGAAGCACCCCAAGTTCTTGAAATGGGTCAAGTTCCCTACTAGACCTGTGTTTTCCAGGGGGCACAGTGCCATGATCAGGCCAGACCCTGGGTGGTGGCGGCACTACCCCCAGGCTAGCAGGTGTGCTTCAGGAAGGGGGTCGGCTAGAGGTGAGGCACTCCCAGGGAGGCACTCAGAGCCTGGAAGGTGATTGGGCGCAGTGAGGTGGGTGGCTCAGTGCAGGAGCACCCCCACTGGCCCGCCACACATGTATCTTTAAAATCATAGCATGATGGAAGGACCAACTTGCAAGATTTGCGACAATCTCTGAAAACTGTTTCCTAGTCTTTCTTCTGAAAGTACCACTTCTACTGTAAATTTCAGCAAAAGTTTGTGTGTGACTGCAATTGAGACCATATGACATGCAGTTTATGATACTTAAATCTCTATTACTAAAGCAAAATATCCCAGAAGAATTTTCAGGGTAGTTACATGAAATAAGATACTCTACACTCTACATTATTCTTCTTACACTTTTCACCAAAAGTAGAAACTCAAACTGACAAATACCCTACTTACCTTGCTATATGCAATCTATCTCTTGCTATTGCCTTAATTATATGTGGTTACATATATATCTTCACTTTGAGGATTTTAACAAGGATACTCTTAATTTCAGTGATATTTTTGAGAAGGCCTTGCTTCTCTGTGTGAAAGACTTGCTTGGAGTTTAGATATGCCATTGCAATGAAAATGTGCTGCTTGAGAGCAGTAAACTGACACAGCCATTTCTCTTTTGCCTCCAATCTAGTCTTTACCCTTACCTCTACCCTTGCACCGCAAATATTCCTACTTCCTTCTTTGATTGTTACTCCCAACTTCACAGAGTGAAGGTTAAGGTTGTATCTCTAGATCTGGGTAGGCAACGCTTGTTATGCATTCCAGAGGATGGCACACAAAGCCATTTTTCTTGGCACATGCGCTTCAGGGTGGTCAGTGGGGGAGCCACAAGGGGCCTATTCCTTGTTTTGGTAGTGCAGCCTTGGCCCCTTTCTTATGGTTCACTTCAAGCCATGCATGCACCTGCCATTGGCAATGAGCTGGGCTGGGGCTCTGTGGACTCCGGTGCAGCTACTTGCAGCCTTCCTGCAACCTGCTGTGAGCATCCTGGGCTCCATGGCAGGCAGCAGGGGCCTGCCCAGAGCTGGGGTCAGCTGTGGTAGCTGCAAGAGGCTGCACTGGGGTCTGTGGAGCCTGAGACTGGCTCGTTGCTGGTAGTGGGTACATACATGCCTTGGGGCAGATGGCGAGAAATGGGCTGGGGCTGGCTGCCATAACAAGGATTGGGCCCCCCGTAGTTCCTCTGGTGTCTGCCCCTGGTATGCCAACATTTTATGAGTCAAGGTTGAGGGTGCTTTTGGCACTCTGCCCAAAAACATTGCCAATCCGTATTCTAGATGCACAGTTTTATTTCCTAACAGGATTCCTAGTCTTGATATATATATTTTTAGATGGAGGCAGAAAGAACTTATTCAATTTCCACTGTACTGTCTGAGTGCCGTCTAAATCCCCATGTATGAATCTAGGACCATTGGTTCTAAAAAGCAAGTATTACAAATATTATACCAGAGATAATTACTTGAAATTGCCTGCATCTACATGAAAAACCAACTGTGCAGTAGCTTGTTACTAGTGCACAGTAGTGTCGCATGACACAAAGCATGACGTGATGCTACTGCACAGTAGTAACAAGCTACTGAACAATCAGCATCACCTAAAAGCTGTTGGGTGACACTATTGTGCAGCAACTCTGGTTACTTTACAGTCATTTAGTACTTGTGCATGAAGGTATTAAATGACTGCACAGTAATGACTCTGTAGTCAGTGTCTTGTGTTGACATGGCCACTGAGCCTTATATTTAGATATAGTTGTAAAGCACTTTAGCATGCTTTGGAATGATTTAACACTCTCACTGGTGATTTTGACCACTATGTATGCTAACCTTTTAGCCAGCAGCAATAATGTACGCCCTTTCCCTCCCATTTTATTTTATTTTTCAGATTGGTAGACAACTCCAGCATACAGGGAGAATCACTTATATATGCAAATCTCCTTAAAGATTAACTTTGACTTTGTAAAGTACTGCCAGTAGAACTCTATATATACACTCCTGGTTTTTTTTTAATTTTTGCATTTATATTGTGTCCTTTTTATCTGGTGCCAAGAAACCTTTCATCTGGAACATTTCACAAAATCTTTCCAAAGCAACTGTAGTAAAATTTCCATTTGACATACAGCAATCTTACTTTTCAAGGAGGATCCTTTTTTTTTTAAATAGCAAAAATAATTTGGCACTTACAATTAACTGGCAAAGTAATGCTAAGTGAAATAATCTGGTCAGAAGCTTAAAGTGCCCCAGAATGTAGAAAGCATTCAAAACTTATCCTTCCCAAATTGCATATGATTGGAACCAGATACATTAATTCTGCTACAGACCTGATTAAGACTGTTTATATGAAGAAAAAGGTAGCTGATAGAAACACCACCTTATTTAGTATTCAGAATTTAAAGGGTATTGCACTTGCAAGCAGCCAGCATTCACAGGTGCTTCTCAACATCAATACTCATTTGAGAGACTTGAAGTCAATCATTTAGTTTTCCCTCTGATTTTGATATATAGTGACTCTGTGAGGGTTAATGCATCTTCCTGTTTCAATCCCATCATTTCAACCCAATCTTGCTTTACAAGATAGACACTGATTTTTCCCTGGGAAGCCTGACAACTTAGTATATTCTTGGCATCACTATGTTGTTGATCTTTGCTAATCATTTTTCAGTTGCTGTCTTGGTTTCTGTTAGTAGTACCTTAAGAAATGAACCTTCTGGAATGAGTTATTTGTTAAGGTACAGTCTTATCAGGAACAACCTAGGTTAACTATATTAACATTTTGCCTTCTGTTGGATTTTTATTTTTCATTTTTTATATGACCCAAAGAAAATGTATGATAGAAAGGAGTCAACAAACAATCACTTCTAATGTCATAGTTGCCTGTTCCTCAAATTCACTCCCTGCCATGAAAGCATAAACAGAAATAGTGTAAAATTATTGTTTTGCCCTTTCCAGCTTGTCTACACAGGAAGGTTCATTTAGATTAAAGTAGGTAAATTAAAGCAGATTTAAATTGCAAACCTAGGGCTGGATGGGATCTTGAGAGGTGTCAACCTCATCTGGCCCCATGGAGCAGTGAGGGGCACAAGGCTGGTTTGAAGACCAGGTTGGGCTCTCTGACTAGCCCCACATGCTGGATCCAGTGCATAGGGCTGACATGGTGCAGGCACCACATGTGGCATATGCCTTGAACTGACCCTGTATGTTGCTGGCAGTGTGTTCTAGCTCTGGTCCTGTTCACCACATGCCAAAAGTGCTGCCCCAACCCTGCATGTAGCATGTGGTATGTGGGGTGGATCTGGGGTGTGTATGTACCTGGGACACAGAAGAAGGCTAAGGCATGTGCTGCATGGGGTACCCATGCTGGACTGGCCCAGTGCGCTAGATCTGGTACACAGGGCAGTTCTGTGAACCTGAACTGGCCTGGCCCCAAATCCAGTGTGCAGGGCTGGGCCAGCATGTGTGCCACATGCAGCACCTGCCCCAGAGTGCTCCTGTGTGCAGCGTGCAGTATGTGCTGGCTCCAGTCCTCACAGCACATGGAGCATAGGGATGGTCTGGGGCACATGCTGCACATGGCATCTATACCAGCTTGGCCCTGAGTGCTGGATCCCAGTGAGAGGGATCCCAGTCCAGCACACTAGATCCAGGACCGGGCTGGTTCAGGTGGCAAGTTCAGTCCAGTGTGGGCACTGTATACAGCACATCCTGCAGACTGTCCCCATGTGCTGAGTGCAGCGTACACATCAGCTCCAGGCCCCATGCTGTGTGCAATGTGTACCAGATGGCCTTCAAACATTGCATGCCGTGCACAGGCCAGTCAGAGACTGATAGGCAGCACTGGGGGGCCAGATCATAGTATCATAGTATGATAGCACTCTATGTGCCATATCTTTGAAACTCCAGGTTTAGATCAATCCTCTATTCAAGACAGGATCATCCCTGTGTAAACCATCCCAGGCAAGTATTTATCCAACTCATAGAGAGAATTTACCACTTCTCTATACAATTCATTCTAGAGCTTAAACACCCTAAAGCTGAAGTGTCTTCCTAAAACCTAGCTCAAATCTGTCATGTTACAATATAAGATCCTTAATTTTTGTACTCTGAAGTGGATGTAAACAACAATCAATCACCACCTTCTTTATAATAATTTTTTTTGTATTTGAAGACCTATCTAACTCCTCTCAATCTTTTCTTCTGTAGACTAGACACTTCCAGTTCTTCCAAACTTTTCTAATGTGGCATATCTTCTAGACCTCAAATACTTTTTGTAGCTCTCCTCTGGACCCTCTCTATAGTCAGGCTTAAAATTTGGTACCCAAAACTGGACACAAAACTGCAGGTGAGGCCTCATCAGGCCTGAATATAGTGGAAGTCATTAACATTCCTGTTAACACAACAATACTCTTCTTAATACATGATGTTCCTGCTCATGCAATTATTCCTATCTGACTCTCTATGCAGATGCTGGGACAAAAGTGCCAGGAAAGATTTAATGATATATTGCAAAATGTTACACAGCCGAAAAAGATTCCTACATACAGGGAGAGCTCAGAGTTTTCAAGGACATGTTTCCAATATCATCTGCCCATTTCTGAAGTGGAGGAAGCTATTTAGGAGTAAAGCACCCTCATTCTGGAATGAGAACATCCACACAAGGAGCCAGTCAGGAATCATTAAGGAAAAGGCATTCCAGGATCATTCCTGTGTAGAGAAGCCCCTGGAGCAAGGGCAGCCAACCTGCAGCCCATTTGCCACACGTGTGGCAACCTGTGTGTGTGGCATGCAGCAGACAATGGCAAAAAGGGAAGGTAACAAAAAGCAGAGCAGCAGACTGGGCAGAAGAAGAGGATCGGAGTGGCACTCAGGGAAGGAGTGGGGTTTAATTTGTGGCACTTGCACAAAAAAGGTTGGCTCTTACTACCCTGAAGTAATTCACTTAGCTTTCAGAGGATGATTTATCCCATCTGCAAAGTAGGCCACTTTGATGGTTTCTTAAATTGGGCACCCAAAAATCACTGGTTGCTTTTCAATGTAAGCAATTCTGTTGAAATGTTCTAAATACTGCCTGTTAAAATCAGAGCACAAACTGCTGAAGGGAACAAATATTAAAGCTTGCAAAATTATTTTCATTGGGTTTTGTCTTCTGTTATCCAGACCACATCATTGTTGTCACTCTTTGGTTTTAAATGAGTAGTTTTGGAATCTGAGCCACTGTGAAATAAGGGAACACAGAAATGGCTGACTTCTGGGAACATCTGCAGTGAGTACATCTTCTGTGAGGATGGGAGGGAATTGACTTATTTGAAGTTTCCTGCATTAAATGAAGTGTTAAGAACTAATAGTGGCAGTTAGAATATGAGAGGGAAATGTCCCATCATCAGTCTAGAACTGATGACTATAACCAAAAAATCACAAAAAATTGTTACTACCATAATCTCTGGAGGCTTGACAACCTCAGATTCATTAATTCATAGCCAAATCATGAGAATAGTGAAGAATGAATTAAACCAAAAATGGTGGACATAGAAAATGAGCAGGCTGCCATGCTCACATTGGACACATCTACATGAAATGTTAACTGCTCAGTAGCTTAATAACACCGTGCAGTAGCCTTCTGGGCAAAAATGTGCTAATATAGCACTCCACAGTAGTATTAGGCTACTGTGCAGTTATGTGTAACTAAAAACCCATCCGCCGGTGCTAGTAGCATCAGTTACTGTGCATTGAGTTAGTACTTCGTTAACCAAGTACTAAACTTAATGTGCAATAACTATGGTGCATTAATGAATATGTAGACATGCCCATTGAGTGGGAGAGTACCTGCCAGCCACAGGTAATTGTAACCCATTTTCTATTTGCTCTAAAAGTGGAATTTTTTTAGTCATAAAGAATTCTAGGTGGAAGAGCACACAGTTATTCATATGCTCATTCTCCAGTTCTAACTCTGGTCTGTTTTGACAAGCCTACTGGTCCCTATACTTTGGCTTTCTTGTTTCCTACCTCTGGTTTCAGCTCTGTTTCTGGACTCTGGCTCATCTTGGATTTTCCCATGGATCTGTTTCCTGGCTCTGTTTGACTCTGTTCTCAGACTTCAACCTATAGATTATCCCCAGGACTTGGTAACTCAGTATATGACTCCTGGACCCTGACCCCAGTCTGTGTTGTAGATTTTGTCCTTTGATTTCTCTTCAGATTTGGTAATTTGACTCCTGAACCTAGCTCCTGGCCTCTGCCATCCCTCAGTGGCCTAACCATTAGGCAAGACTGCCTACAACTTTGTCTTCAACTAAAATATAATATGCCTACTCTTCTGTAGCAAATAGGCTGCAGAGGACTCTCCATAAGCTTTCTTCTCTGGTGCTCTAAATATGGAAGTAAACTTCCGGGACACTTGTACATGTGATGGGGGTTTACTCCTCTAAATTGAAATGGTGCATTTTTAATTGTGATGATTAATAACCCACCATTTCAATTTAGGGTTTTCCATTACTGTTACAGTGAGGGGCCCAATCCTTTCCCTCCCCCCCATGAAGCCTACCTACCTCTTCTATGACCAGAGAATGAGCTTCTGGTGCGCTGAGCAGCCCATTCCTGGGTGGTCCCAGGTGGCAGGGACAGTGCATGGGGCGCTGCTCTGCAGGCGGGCTCAGGGAAGAGTTGGAGCCATCAGGTGCTGCCCCCAAGCTGAAGCAGCCTCTAGTCCACTAGCAGCCTACCCAGCAGCCTCAGGAGGTGCTGCCGCTGAGGAGAGAAGAGGCACTCAGGCCACTGGCAGTTCATGTGGGCAGGCTCTGCTGGAAAAGCAAAAAGCAGCGGGGGGCCCAATCCTTTTTTCTTTTTTCCGTGGATCCTGCCTGCAGCCAGGGGACAAGCTGCCAGTGGGCCCTGAGTTGCAGAAGGCCTCGGTCCTTTCTTCTGCGGTGGTGGCCCCCCCTGGGGCCACCCAGGTGGGTTGCTAGCAGGCTGAATGCTGCCCCAGGTTAGAGATGGCACATGCCAGATTCAACTATTTCCTGAGCCCACCCAGGGAGCAGTACCCCATGCACTGGGACCACCTGGAAACAAGCTGGATTGCCCCTGGGGCAGCGTGAAAAGGCAGCAGGAGGGCAGCTTGGTGTACTGGTGGCAGCAGGGAGGGTGCATGGCATGCACATGGCGCACTGGAAGCCTGGTCAGGCTCAGGAAAGCATTGGATCAGGTGCCTTTGAGCTGCAGCAGCTCCCAGCCTGCTAGCAGCTCACCTGGGTGGCCTTGGGAAGGACTGCCACCATAGAGGGAGGACAAGGGCCCTCCACAGCTCAGAGGCTGCTTGGCCCACCAGCAGTTTATCCTCTGGCTATGGGAGAAGAGGGCAGGTTCTGCAAAAAAATTAAGGATCGTATCCCTCACTGCTTCTTTCTTTAGCCAGCCTCTCCTGTGGCACGGGGAGCTGGGGTGGAGGGAGAGGTGAACTGTCAGATTAAAGGTTGCTGTGTTACAAGTAGCTACTTTGCAAATTAAACTACATGGGGATGTGGTTTACTTTGCAATGTAACAAACCCATTTAAATTGCAAAAAAGACTCATACATGTAAACTGCAAAAATTAGCAAGTTTTGTCATGCGTACAAACGCCCCCTGAGTTCAAGACATACCAGCATCATCTGGAAAACAAAGCCAGTCAAATGGCTGTGTGCCCATTATGTCTGGAATAAATTAATTCTATTCACTTTTACAACATATAAGCCTGTCTCTCTTGCCACTTCTTTGGGAAAAAACAATATATGCTTTGGGCATGTAGCCACTGGTATTCAGAAATCTGTGTACCATTCCTGCAGACAAGAATATTAAAGAAAATCTTAGAGCTGTTAGGATGGCATTTCTGATATCAAACTTCTGTCCCCACTTGCTAACGGTGACCTGGTTGGCCTCCTAAAATTCTACACTCTGCACCCATTTCTACCCGCACAACAGATCCAGTCTGTCTACAAATGCCTCCATGGTTTTAACACATTGAGTGCCTGTAGATGTGTGGGATGCCTGCTCCAATATGTTGAAGAAGACTCAATTAATCAAGTCTGATGGAGCATGTTAATTAGCACACTCCAGTGCCTCAGCATCTTATATATTTAGTGTCCCTGCACTTCAAAATGGCAATGGGGGCACTTTAACTAAAGCTTGTTGAATGAGCTTTAGTTAAAGTGCATCCACCACCTCTTTGAAGCATGGGACTCTGAATACACGAGATGCTGCAGGTGCTTCAATTAGAGTGGCTCCTGAGAGGCACTCTAATTTTAGCACCTCACCACTGGCCCCCACAGCACATGTAAAAAAGTCCATTGCTTTTGTTCAGACCTGCTTACAATATCTTATATGCTGCCATGCAGTTGCTGCAGCCTTAGTTTCATTGTACTGTATCTTTAAATTCTCAAGAAGGCATTTTTGTGTTTTTCTTCGTGACTGGTGCAAGACCTTCCATTTTGGCAGAGATGTTACAGTTCAAGGCGACTGCTGTTGCAGGGGAGTTGCGCACACACGCTTACACTGCTCTCTCCATGGAGATGTTGCTTGTTTTTGTTATTCCCTTCAATCTACAATAAAAGTAACTCAGAACGAGCATACGGTTGTTCTTTGTTCAAGGGCAAACATAACAAAGCATTATAGTTCTTTCTGACAAAAAACATAGGGCCAGAATGTCAGCCAGTGCAGAACAGCATAACTCAACTGAAGTAGGATGTGCTGCGGTGAGTTACGGCAGCTGAGAACCTCATCCAAAATGTTTGAAGTACTGATTTGATGCCTGGTATGGAGCACTGCCATGAGGAGGAGTGCAAAGCCATGAATCTTAGATTATCATTGGCTGATGCTTTTTATTTACTGTCTTTCATCTTGAAAGCTTCCAGAGCTCTGTCTAATCATTTTTATATTACATTAATCCCCTTGTATCTGGGCACCATTTCCTCTGATGACAGTAAGTATGTACTGCCCTTCTGCAGTAAGTTTTACTCAGATGTCTTGCGAACTCTTAGGGCAGAGCTATCCAACTTCTCCAGACCCAGCTGCTGCATGCTGTGGGGGGCTACCCCTCTGGACCCCTGTGCTGCACACACTGCCACCACCGGCCATTCATGCTGTGTCAACATCTTTGCTCTGCCCTGCCATGTGGACAGATCCCCCACTCCCTTCCCAGGCACACATCTGGTAGACATCTTGTTGATGAAGTGCAGTTCATAGGCTCATCTGTGAAAAATGGTTTGTAAATTCAAACAAGCACTGAACCCTGGTAACCTCATCACCAGAAGCCAACTTCCTACAACCCAAAACACACTGAATGGATCCAGGCCAGGCCATAACAAGACATGTAAAACCTGACAACAGTATCTCTAGTATGGAGATATCTTCATGGTATAATATATATCTCCATCAAAGCACCAAGTGCCCTGATGGAAAATATGTAGGAGACACGAAGCAACAACTGCGCACCACAATGAGCGCACACCAAAAATCTATCAAAGACAACAACAGAGCACCACCTGTCTCCAGCCTCTGAGGCCTGATTCTCAAAGGGAATTTACCAACCACTTTTCACAGATGAGCCTATGAACTGCACTTCATCAACCTCCTAGGTACAGAAACTCATGGACTCAATATATACAGTGGAATTTTGACAAACTACAGCCTGCAAGACAGGGTGGCTCCCCTGATAACTCTCCATTTTTACCTGTGCTGCTACATCCCCCTTCCCCACCCACCCCAGTCTGTCCCTCCCACCTGACACCTTCATTTCCATTTTCACTGACTAGTTTTCTTGCCTGCATTGCATGCTAGCCTCTGGCTTCTTTACCATTCTTTTCATCCTCTGTGAGGGCGCGCCGGCGTTTGCGCCGGCGTTCGTGCAGGAGGAGAGCAAGGAGGAAGAGAAGAGGGAGTTGACAGTGGAAAGACCACTTTTTCTAGGAACATGGTGAGTACACATGGTGCCACTGCCAGGGGCCTGGCCCCTCCCCCTCCCTCTCCCTGGTGCTGCCCCTCCAGTGCACCTCTGAGGCTGCCACCCAGACCGAGCCCCTGGGGGGCCCGCTGTCCGTGTCCCCCACCCTGGCTGGGGGTGATGGCTGGGTGGGCCCCCCGGGGGTGAGGGAGATGCGTGGGGCGTCCCCTGGCTGCCCCTCTTGTGGCCGTCTTCAGGCACTGGAGGAGCAGCTGCGGGAGCTCCAGGCAGAGGTGAGCAGGCTGCGGGGGATCCGGGCAGCAGAGGATGAAATTGACATGTACTTCTGTTCTCTGCAGGGCCAGAAACCAACTGAGGAACCCCCCAGACCCAGAAGAGCGACTTGCCGGTGGTAGCAATTTCCCCTTGGACCCAG
>JAGPOW010003316.1:169436173-169450838 GCA_030014935.1 Caiman crocodilus
AAGTTACTGGAGAGCAGGTTCAGGTTGGACATTAGGAGACACTACTTCACAGTTAGGGTGGCTAGGATGTGGAACCAGCTTCCTAGGGAAGTTGTTCTTGCTCCTACGTTGGGCATCTTTAAGAGCAGATTAGATAGGTAGTTGGCTGGGGTCCCTGGTTGCTGCCATTGGCGGGGGCTCAGACTAGATGGCCTGCTCTAGGCCCCTTCTGATCCTAGATACTATGATACTATGATATGCAGGAACAGTACACAGACACACCAACTACAGGTGCTTCCTCAGCCTGACAAAGGATATTTTAACCCGAAAGCTAGCATCCAAGGCAGCTAAGCTGAGCTCACCTGGAGCTTCACAACTCCACTTTAACCATCAAGCCTCAGGTCTGCCAAAAATATGATGGGACTGGGCTTCCTCGAGCCAGGACTATGTGTGTGCATGTGGTGGCTGGAGGTTATAGCTTTGGCTTGGCAGTGCAGGCAGATATCATATGTGGCATCATCTACCAGCTCAGAATGATACCAGACCACACTACCCGCTCGCTTCTGGGTTGCGGGTGCATGTGCAGTTGATGCCTTTTCCCCCTCTTCAGCAGGCAGAGGCACAGCAACAGGAGTGGACTCAGCTTAGCCACTTGCCTCCATTACCTCTACCTCAACTTCTTCCAGAGTGCCTTCTGGGGAAGGAGACCTGGCTCTAGGAGAATCTTGAGAGGTTTGGAGCACATACTCAGCTCATTTCCCCTTCTTCCCCAGAATTCCCCTTGCTATGACACTCAGATCCAGATCCCTTCCTCTGGCACTGGAAGCTTCAGCATGGGAAGTGAAACGGGGGTGGAGGAAACCGTCATACTGATGCTGCTGCTTGTTGTCATGGTGGTGGTGGTGGGGGTTATGGCTGGTGCTCTTTGGGGGGATGCAGACTTATGCACAGGCAGTAGCAGTGACACTGCTCCCCTCTCCTGGCTGCCTGTAGAACTAGTGGAAGCCTCATCCCTGCTTATTGTAGCAACCAGGCTGTGTCTCAATTTCAAGGTGGGAGAGCTTACAGATCTCCCTCTACCCCCTTTTCTGCCCATCTCTGAAGGCTTGCCTACTGCCTTTCCAGAACGCTTCATGGTGTGTTTCATAATGTCTTTTCCTTGGTGTGCTGGAAAATCTGTGTTCTTCTATAACGTTGTCTGATTTATGTAATATATGTAAATAATTGGATATGTATGGGTATTTATGTAATGTATGTATGCACTTATGTATTTATGTGATAAATAAAATATAAGTATAGAAATGTATGTATGTGTTTCTGTATAAACTCTATATTATAATATGCAATATATACTTTTCTTCCCTGCACAGTGAATGGAATGCACCGTGTGAGAGAAAGCATAGATTTAAAAAAAATCAAAATAGACTAACAAAAACAAAAAGAAGATTTTGGGGGAGGAATAAATTGAAAGGAATCAATTAATATAATAATAAAATAAAAGGGTATAGAAAGCAAAAGGTATTGATGAATCCCACTTGCTAGGTTAGCAAGTAGGAAATGAATGATAAACTTTATTGTCTGATGCTTCAGAGCTGCTGGAAGACACAGCTCAGTAACTGACCCCAAGGCAGAAAGCAGCTTAGTTCAAACAATGCTGCTTTTTATGCTGTTTTTCCATCCCTCCTGCAGAGCACTGGGATTGGAAGGGGCATCGGGGAGGATCACAGTCACTGGCCAGTAACACAGTTGAGAAGTCCTTCCCTCCTCCCCTTATGTTCTGTTTCTCTGTAGGCAAGCCCAGCTTCAGCTTTGAAACTCAAAATGTTTTGAAACTTTCAAAACATTTCAACTGTCCTTGTGTAATTTCAGAGCTGGTTTGAAGCCCTTTGTTTTATTTCAGTTTCACTGTTTTGACCTCAAAACAAGTCAAAACAGAATCAAAATGACACAGCTGGTGAAATTTCACATAGCCCTAATGTGCACCACTGCACTGACCTGCCCCCAGGAGTAGGAAAATGAACCAGAAGCTGAAGGAGAGAGAGGAAGCCTGCAGACCCCAGTTGCCACAGCTGCAAGAGCAATGGGCAGAGTGGTGGTCCAGTGAGAGCTGGCAGACAGCATGTTAACCCTCCACAGGCTGCCAGCTGGACAGCCCTGCCTTAGGAAATCATCACTTATCCTGATACTTAAGACCATGATCAAATACCAGTGTCTTCTGCTGCAACAGGATGGGTTTGTTGGATCAACAGTTCTACAAAAGTACTTTAATACCTAAACTCCTGACTAAAGGCTGAAGCTGGTTGGAAAAGTTGAGAATATTTTGCCTTGTGAAATCTTCCATCAGAAGAAAATGCTATTGATCCTATCATCCTCTCCTCCCCCATTAGACTTCCAGGGAGAACTATAAAAACAAGAGGACAATTTTCCTTTTGTTCAAGTTTAAATGTCATTTCAGTTTTTTAACAATATTTTTACAAGTGTTACATCTCTTCCCCGCCTCTATTGTCTACTCTGCAATCACAGTATAAAAGGGAACCTATTTTTTAACACCCTACTCTTTCTAATCCTAAAATAGATTTAGATGTATCCAAACTTTGAGTTAGAACAAGCAGTGGATTTTTCTCTTCCTCTTTTCCAAGCTTTTTCCAAAATATAAAAGTAGGAATATTTAGATTTCCAGAAAATTCAAATAGACTCATAAACTGGTAGGGATATCAAGCGTCATCTGGTCCAGTCCTAACACTGATGTAGGATGTGCTATTCCTAATTTGTCTCAGACAAATAACTATCCAGTCTCTTGAAAACCTCCAATGGAAAAGATTCCACAATTTCCCTGGAAAGGTTCCATTGCTCTACTGTTTCTAGAGTTAGGAAGTTTTTCCCCAAAACTTAATCTCAATCTACTTTGCTTCAGTTCATATCCTGTCATCTGTGACAAGGAAGAATTTTTCTTTCTCCTTTTTATGGCAGCCTTTCAAATATTTGAAAACTGTTCTTTTTTGCCCTCCTTGATCTCATTTTTTCCGAGATAAACATACCTAGTTCTTGCAACCTTTCCCTGTACACCTTGCATTCCAAGTCCTTTATCACCATTGCTGCCTGCCTCTGGATCCTTTCCAGTTTCACCATATTCTTCTTAGTTTGTGAAGCTCAGAATTTTACACAATGCCCTAACAATATTCTAAAGCCCAGTTCTCCAATCTAGCAAGATATTACTGAATTCTAATCCTATCCTCCTAAATGTTTGCAAGCCCCCCCCTGCCAGTTTTGTGTCATCTACAGATTTGATGAGGAAACTCTATAATTTTTTACATAGTCCTATTTTTCCAATGAAAAATATTTTCTTTAGAATGCTTTTAGATAGACATGTTAGCATTCAAGCCTCCCTCTTCCACTGCCAGACTATGGAAAAATAGGGCTGGAAGGAACCTCCAAGTCCATCTCTATCCAAACCATTCTATACAAATTCACTATCTAACTTATTAGCAAAACTACATAGTCAATGCTGACACAACCACAAGACATAACACCTTAACCTGACACAGGTAAGTCAGGTGGACAATGGTGGCCAATGCCCTGCTGTTATGAGGGTTGTTAAAACATGCTTAAGAAGGCCACACCCCCCAGAATGGAGGAAGACACAAACTTCCTCGGTCCGTATTGGTCTGACCATGGGGTAAAATTCCTTCCTGACCCAAAATATGGAAATTGGGCTGACCTGACTGGAGAACATTCAATACTTTGCAGGATCAAGACCTTAGTATTTGGGAAGCTAGAATCTTTGCTTGAAGATGAACAGTTCTCTTATTACAGTCTCACTGCTCTTCTTGATACTACAATGGATGATGTAGGGACATAATCAAGAGTGAAAAGATAAAAAATGAGGTACAGCTAGTAACAAATATTAGAGACAACAAGAAGAGCTTCAACAAATATACCTCTCTTTTTGGCCCAGAATACCAGATATGTCTTTGGAGGGGGCTGGGAGGAGGATTCTACTTTCTTTTGGGCCATGCATTCTGAAGGTACCATGGTGCAGTTAAATAACTTGCACGTGGTGGTTGGAATTACACTACTGTCATCGAAACAAGCATTGTGTGCTCAGATAGTGGTTTTGTGCCAAATTGATTCAGTGCCCTTTCACAGCACAAAAGAACGGGAGTAATGATTAGGGCTCTATAGGATTTTATACAATTTCTTCTTTTCCTCATTTTACACTTTTGGCTTTGCCAAGTCCCCTTTTATAATAAAACTCTGTTTCACCCTGAAGATGAGGCCTGACATCTCAAAGGCCTGTGTTATTTTACTTCATTACATTTCTTTTCAGTTTCTCTCTTGCTAAATGTGTGATTGAAGCCAAATGAAAAGGAAAAGAAGTCTTTCTGCTTCTGCTCAGTCCTAAAACGTGAAGAACTATATTTAAAAAAACTGTTCTCATTTGGTATATTATACATAAGAGTATGTGTGCATGTCTGCGTGTGTGCCCATGCAACCTATCACTGATAAAGGAAACAAGCAAACATCTCCCCATCTTGCAGGGTGGTTTATTTAGCTGTATGACAGGGCTGGCAGTTGCTCCCAATCAGGATGGAGGCCTGGGTGTTCCAGGTACTAAGCAGACATACCCAGGGCTAGTTTGGCCCCAGAAGTGAGGTGTATACAGTCTAAGTTCTCAATCTTGCACAGGTTTTTTAAGGTTTTTTATTTTCCAAGGGGCTACCCAGCATCATAATATTAAGCAGACACATATATCTTTACAGGATCAGGGTGTAAATGAAAACTCAACCTCCAAACTGGGCAAAACAAACAGTAGGAAGCAGCATGGGGAGGGCACTGCAAATGTAACAAGTAAGAGAAGCACATTTAAGTCACTAGCTGTGAGGTTTGGTTGTCTACGATTTTAGGGGTTTGTGCAACATTTCTGGCATCTATGATGAAGCAGAGTCACACCAGAATGTAAATGGAGTTCAATGCTTTTAGAGCAATACTGAAGCACTCCTGAGTACATGCAGTAGAACAAGGTAGTTGTACAGGGTGACTATATAGCTGCATAATAAATTCAGACATCTTAACATGGGGTGTGTCATCAGGTGAGGCAAAGTGGAATATTGTGCAATTAGATGCCAAGAAATTGAATAAGTGCCATTTATGCATCTTAGCATAGGAGCAGAATTTTGAGACCGCTCCTAGAAATTTTTAAACCTCTACTTGTTTCTGGTCTGTTGCCAAATCTACAACTCCATGTGTTAGACTTCTGTGTAAAAATCTCAGAAGTGCCTACTTGAGGCAGGAGCCAAAAATCCCGTTTTTTCTAATGAGCTCTGTATTGTTGTATTGGCTCTCCGTTCTTTTGGAAATTTGAAAGTAGGGGAGTGGTGGCAACATTAATTGCTTCTACCCTACTGCCAAATTTCCAGACCTCTGGGAAGCCCTGTGGGGTGAATAGCATGGCCCTGCCCTGGCGCATAGTGTTACTCTGAGGCTAGATCCAGGCATGCAGGGTCAGGCTGGTGTGCAGGACCAGACAAACAGGCTGAACCCACACACTAAATTGATGCAGACCAAGCCCGTGGACTGATCCGACATCACTCATCTCGCTCGCGGCGTTAGAAGGTTGGGCACCACTTGCCTTACACTCCTAGATGAGCTGCAGCACTAGCAGACATTCCTTTTCTTGCACAGTTGGGATCTGACAAATTATGTCAGATCCCAAAAAGATCACCTGCCTTGCCCTGCCACACATGCATGGGTCTAACTGCATCTGAAAGGACATAAACTGCTGGTGTGAAGAAATCATTAAAAAAAAAAGGTGGGGCTGGAAGGAACCTCAGGAGGTCATCAGGTCTAGCTGCCTGCTCAAGGCAGGATCATCCCCACCTTACGTAAGTGTTTATTAAACCTATTCATAAAAGCTTCACAAACAACCTTCTTAACAGCTACCAAATACAATGGCAGAAACATTAAAAACACCCTAAGTTGCCACATGCAAAGCAAGGGGACAAGGGCACTATTAATGTCCTGCTAGGGAAAGTAATTGGTAAATATGCTTAAGACATTCGATTATGATCTTTTTTTATGGATTTTTCTTATTCAAATCAAAAACATTTTTCTTTTTAAAAATAACTTACTTAAAATTGGACTTGAATGTGAAGAAAACTTCATAATTTTTTCTTCCATTGTGCAGACAAGTTGAAATTACACTTAAATACATCTGTTGCTATGGTTACTGATTATGCTCTTTTTAGTCTTAGCAGGATCGTAATTGGTTGAATTAAAGAACAGGTTGTGTGCGGGAGATAACTGCTGACCTTCATGATGTTAATTTTTCTTTATACTAATCAAGAGTTTCAAATTTAAAGTTAGGTTTCTAAATCCAAAGTGAGGTGTTTACAGAGTGAAATCTGATTTTTGTTGTCTGACTTTGTATGTAGAGGTCAATCTGCCCCAGACAGATTAGAAAAAAATTGGCCATAATTTCCCAGAGTGTAGAATTAGCTAGCTGCTTCCTTCCTACAATTCTTCAAAGTATTTAGCAAAAGTATCCTGCAGGCTTTCTGGGTACATTTCTGTGCTTCCTTTAGCGAAGCCTATCAAAAAAAAAAAAATGGAAGTAGGGATAATCTTGCTCTTAAGATCACCAGGTCCTTCTGGCTGTTATTTCTAGGGTTGTAGTCCCTACAGCCACCAAGTTCAGTTAAGTGCTGTACAAGCATGTTTTGAGAAGCGGAGTCTGGGGAGCTACCTCCTTTAGAGAAGTAGGCTTCTTTGAGGTGATGGAAGGGATCACTAGCTGGCTTTTCCCTAACTTACTGCTGGGTAAAAGGTGTCAGGGTTTAACCGATTGTACAGTTTACTGCTCTTAAACTACAGCAAGCAGAAACTACACCATTGTATTTGGCAGCTACCAAGAGGATTGCCTGTGAAGCTTTTAAGAATGCAACAACAGATTTAATCTACTGCAGTTAAACTTTCCTTTATGTCGGCATAAGAGCACACAGGTTGTTATTGCAGTGACTGAAATGTGGTAGAGATCTGCCCCTTTTTACTCTATGGAAAATTATTCACATGTTCCTATTTTATTAGACAGAAGGGGCAAAGGGTGGGAGTGGGAACAAAGGCTGAGCAGTGGCGTGGTGATGTGATCTGGTGTTCAGGACAGTGGCAACTTGTAGTTTCAGTTTTACTGTCGGTGGAATTGCACAGTTGGCAGAAGCACCTGGATTCCCCTCCCCATTTCTCCCCCTCCTCCTGCCCAAATAGGCACCAAGAGCAATTGCTCAGTTGCCCTGCCCTAGTTACACCACTGGCACAGGGAGGTAAAGCCTAAGGTCACATAACAGGTTAGTGGCAGACCCAAGAAAAGATGCCCGATCTTTGGGTGCTCAGTCCAATTCTGAAGACATCAGACTGCACATCCTAGAACTCCAGATTCTTCATCTTAACAACTGTTTGTGCAAATGGACACCTGTGCAAACTGGGATAACAGTCAAAGGTGTTTGACTTAATTTTCCATTAATGCTTCCCAGCTGTCCCTAAAGGAAACATAGGCACATCCCTAAATGTTGGGGCTTGAGTTATTTGTACCAAGGCTGTTATTCTCAACCTCTGCTTGAGCTTGCTAGTGTTTTTGGCACTACAGAAACTCTTAACTTTCCTGCCTAGCAGGTAATTGAGATGAAGAAGTGCTCAACCATTATGAAAAGCAGCACCTTGGATAAATTGAAAGTAACCATAACACTTAAGCAGAACTTCCAGTTAATTAGGAAGCAAAAACACCTGTTTCTTCCCCACACTTGTTAATACTGTGATTTGAAAAGTTCATTTCCTGTATTCTGAATTGGAGATAATGCCTATATATTTAGTTGTCTGAAGACATGCTTGATTAACACCCACAACATTTTCTGCCATCACCACTTGCTCTCAAAGGCCAATTTATTACCTGTTGAAATTAAGAGAAGGTTTGTTGTTACTATGAACAGAATTAAGCTGTAAATACAAAGACCAGTCTGGAAACAGAGTGACTAACTTCAAAGAGTCCCATCCTGTCACTATTTCTGTTCACTATCCATATGGGCACTATGCTGACTACACCAATGCCACACATATATTTTCATCACTTCTGACCTTCTGACCAGCCAGATGGCTTACATTCACTAAAAGAGACCAGGTTCTGGGTGAAATCCATAGTCTTGCCAAAACCCAACCTAAAGGAGACTGAAATAAGGCTGTTTTGGCTGTGTGGCTGAGAATTACTAGAGTGATGTGTATTCTACCTGTGCTTTTGACAGAAGGTCTAGATTGGTTTTCAAATGGAGTTTGGCAGAACCCTGGAGGTCAGGTCTTCCACAGAGACTAGGGGTAACGGCGGAACAGGCTGGGCGGCGGTGTACTGCACAGCTAACCACAGTCACCAGGCTCCACATCACCTCACCTGGCTTGCGGAGCCTAGGTTAGGTTTCCATGGCTGAAGAAATTATATGAAAGGTTTTCCTGACTTCAGGAAATTTGAAAATCACTGATTTAGAGGGAGGAAGTGTTGCCTAGAGAGGGAGTGCTGACTGATACAATTCACTGGTGCTACAGTCCCTAGAGCATTGCAGGCGGTAATTTAGAAATATCTATTAGAAGTTAAGCAATTAATAAGGTTTAAATCATCTTAATTAGCTGTTAAATCTGAGTTACAAAAACATGAAGTAACAAATGTTCAATGTGAGCAGATCTAGCAGACAAATGAGACAATCTTTCATCTCATTTATTAGGTATTTAGCACTTGAACTGAGGAGTATAAATAGCTGGAAGAAAGGCTTTAAAGATTTACACAGAAGGCAGTGTTACTTAAAGCAACAAAATTCTTCAGAGATGCACCAGAACACAGTGGGGTGAGAACACAGATCCTCTGAAATAAAAAGTCTCAGAGTGAGCCTCTGTTCAATGTAAATTCTTGCTGTAATTGTGCTATATTGACGCCAGCCTGTTTAGGATAATGCATTAGAAGTGTTCTGAGCCCACTCACTGCAGCTTAGAATGAATTCATACAATCTCCTACACTCACTTACTAATGAGTCAGTTTATTTCTTAGATGGAAAAGTGAACGGATGTAGAATAATTTAGCTAACAAGGCTAGGGGTCTGCAATAATGAATCTGAATACAGGAAGAAGTTACTGTATATGTGGTGTGGTAGAAGAGAAGCACTAATTGTTTTGTCCATCTTCCTGCTTAGGCAGAGTTATTTTCTATAATCATGATTGTTTTGGTAATAACTCTGCTGGCTGTCTGATTTATGCCAGATTTCCTTCTTGTTCTTTTGTTATTTGTTTTCAGTAATGTCCCTGATGTGTTAGGTAGTTTTCTACGCACAAAAGTCATTGCCTTATCCAGAAGAGATTCTGAGTTAAAGTTGTGCAAAAGGCTGTGTTGACACTCTTGCTCCTGAATAAACGGGGTCCTTTTTGGTTTAGCTTATGCCAGCTGCAACACCTATGAGGTCTGGTCTATACACCATTTTTGTATCACTCTTGCTAGCCCTTTTTAGAAACCAATATAGTCTAAGCACTGGAATTCTCTAGTGTGACTTTATAAAAAGGATTACAAATATAAGAGGGGCCAGGCAGAGACAAGCTAGAGCCTACACTTATCTGCTTATCTCCTCATGTCTTGTGGCACCCTTGAAAGGTTCTGGTGACACCTCAGGGTGCAACAGCACTGGCTGAAAATCACTGGCATAACTAGATGGGTTTAAACCCTGTCATATTCACCTTCAACAACTTTTACATTTAGGCAAGGCCTAAGGCTTTGACATTCGCTCTTTGTGAATTTGACCTGGATTAGCTGAAAAATTTCAGCTGGAAAAAACAGAGGCTTGGATGATGGTAGAAGGATTCCATTTTTATCTGTTAGTCCAATGAGTAGGGCAGTCACCCAGAATGGGAAGGTCCCAGGCTCCCATAGTTCCTTTGTCTGAGAAGCTGCAAACCCACACCTCCCACATCAAGTCAGATGCCATTTATCCCACCTGTGGGAGGTGTTCCAATCTGTATAAAATTCTTACATATTTACAAAGCCAATAAATGTTACCCTGGTGCTCAAGACTTTCTCCTGAGTGTCCTGAGGGCACTTGGATTCCAGCCCATGCCTCAGTGCCCAAAACTAAGACTTCATTTTAGGTCAAATGTTTCATACAAAAAAAATCATTTCTTTTGAATTCTTTTCAGTGTTTCTTTTTCAAAACAGAAATCAAATTATTGTTGCACTTTTGGTTCTGCCTGGAGAGATTTCTTTTCCCTCTCCCACAATTTTTCTGAGCCCACTTAAAACCTTCATACAGTCACAAGGGCACTGCCCTGGCTCTGGATTCTTTACTAACAAGCACAACTAAAAGATCCGTGTCAGAAAGCCTTGTTTTTCTTGCTCTGCATATATTCATTATGAAAAGCAGGGTACAGTCTGGAACAGATGTTTTTCTTACTCTATATAATGAAATAAATGCTTTTCTAAATCTTTGTCCACTAGCTTTAACTTCCACTGCTTATAACGTCTGCTGTTTATTTTTCAAGTTCCTCGATAGGATGCATTCCCCAAGATGATATTCAAACAACTAGTTCATATTCATGTAATCACATGAGTCTGTCTGTCTTCTGTCTCTGTAAGAAAAATAAAAAAACCCTCCTCTTTCTGTTAGGGGACTAAAGACACATCTACACCAAACATTTACTGTGCAGTTGACTAATTAACCATGCAGTAAATGTCTCAGTGTTTACACGTGCCCCCTTGTTAGGGTACACAGAACTAATAAAATCCACAGCAGGGTGGTATTTGTACCTACCACTTGCCTTTCCTGAAGTGTATTAGTTTCATGAACAACAGTGCATGTGTAAATACTTATATGGCTGGCTGGGGCATGAAGGTGCTTCAGTGCTAGGGCTGCCTGCTGGCTAGCCCCACGCTGAAGCACCTTAGTGCTCTAGCCAGCTCCTCTGCAGCGTATTAAGCCTACACATATTGAGTCTGCTCTGCAACATATTGAGGTGGCAGGCTGACCTCTCAATGTGCTGTGGTCCTGGTTCATGTGCAGATGTGCGCTCTGGAGTAATAAACTGCAGAGCAATAAGCCTCTGTAGTTCATTGCTGCCCCCCTAATGGCACGTGTAGATGCATCCTAAGAAGCCCAATCTTATACCTACCAAAAGCAATGGGTGCTTTTCTATTCACTCCAGCTGATGTAGTATTCAATACTAGGAACTGTCAGTGTCATGTCATGGGCAGCCAGGCCTGGGGCCCAATCAGGAATCAAGGTTGCTGTAGTCAGGTACAAACCAGAGTCAGAGACAGCAACCGGAATCCAGGGATAAACGGAGTCAGGGAACCAGGAGGTGTAGGGATGAATGAAATCTATGAATGCACTGAGTCAGGGAACCAAGAGGTGTAGGGATGAATGAAATCTATGAATGCACTGAGTCAGGAAACCAGGAAATCAAAAGGAGAGAGAATTCCACAAGCAAGGTTAGGAAACAAGGAGGTCAGAAAGCAGGCAGAGTTCCTAGAGATACAGTCATAGATCAAGAAGAGACCTGTTACCCAGACAAGTCCTGTTTTTCGGAAGTTTTCAGAGTCACCGAATGCTACCCTGATGCTCTGAACTCTCTCCTGAGAGGTGGGGCATTTGGGTTCCAGTCCATGCCCCAGTGCCTAAAACTAAGGCTTCATTTTATGTTGAATGCTTCAATCAAAATTAATTCTTTTCAGTGTTTCAATTTTCAAAAAAGAAATTTAAGATAGGGGAAGCATAGGATCAAGTGAGAGGAACAAGCCACTTATGTATCAGGGAGTGGACAGAGACTCAAGCACTGACAGCAGCTTGAGTAGCCCTCATCCAGCCTTTAGGAACAGCAGCAGTGTGATGGATTAGGGTAAATAACTGTAGAAATCAAATCTAAGGGTCTAAGTCTGCCAGCCTAACAGGAACCTAAAGTGTGTCTATTGGACTGAAATGAAGCCAAGAGCTACACCAACTTGTATGATGGATGATTTAATATAAGGGCAGCTGAATCAGTGAAAAGTGGTCAAGAGAAAATTCAATGTATTTAACTATTGAGAGAGAAGGTAAAAGGCTATGATAAAATCACCTCTTCACTTATCTATAGGGAGAACACAATTTTGATAATGGCATAGTGAGGATAATTCACCATTGAAACCACTGTAAAGAGATGTGCAGGGTTCTTCATCATGATATTTTCAGGTCAAGATTGATTTTCCGCCCCAGTAGGTCTACGTCAGCTCAAACAGACATTAATTCAGAGAAGTTCTGACTTCTGTTGTGTTGGGAAGTAGAGTTGAGGAGACAATTGCCTCTTATGCCATTACAACCTATGAATATGAAACCTCTTAGCTTCCAGACCAATACAGTTTCTCCTAGGTCAAAAGTATAAGAAGAATGTCTTTTTTTTTTCCATCCCTCCTTCTCTGAGTGACAGGAAACATGGCAGGCAGCTGTCGAAGTGTGTGATACTAGAAGACCAGTAAGTAATTTCCTGTTCAACATGAAGAACCAAATTGTAACGTTGTATCACTGAATGACACTGAAACTAGGCCCAATATTTATTTTTCATGGCTGCAAGTGAGATTTGTGATGTTTAGTGGCCATGTCCCTATGACCTGGCATGAGATAAGAGTTAAATTTTCTTAAATTTGGCCATTTGTTTTTGGGAAAGCTAGTCAATATAATCTCAGGAACATATGCTTGAAAGTTTAGATCTACACGTGGGTGACTGGTGCCTACAGAGTCTTGGGGGGTACCAGCAGCTGGTTGCTGACTGAAGGGGGGGGGGAGCAGAGGCAGATAGCCAACCAGCGGGTGCACTTCTTTCACTACCAGCCAGTGCCAATCTCAGGGGTGGCACCAACTGGCATTTCGCTCAGTGCCCCCACTCCTGGGCTGGCGAGACCCAATCTCAGGGGAGGCACATGACTCCCTTACATGCCACCTATGGATTTACACCTAATGTTTATCCTTGCAGCAGTGAGTCAAAGCAGGGGTGGACAACCCCCCAGTCTATGGGCCAGATCTTGGCCCCAGTGCTGGGTCATCTGGCCAGCAGGGTTTCCCACGAGTATGTGGGAGCCCTGCAAGCCATGGCTGTGCACTCTAGATCAGGGTGTGCAGAGAAGCACCTGACCCAATCCTGACATGTGGGGCTTGGTGGGGGCAATGTGGGACCCTGGATCCAATTTTAGTGCTTGGGGGTGACACAGGGCCCCAGTACCTCAACCCTGGAGCATGGGACCAGATGGGGGAGAGTGGGCACTGGGTCCCTGATCCCAGCATGTGGGGCTGGGTGAGGATAGCATGGGACTCTGGAGTCCTGATTCTGGCTCCTTGGAGCTGGGTGGGTCAATGCTGGGCCCTAAAGCTGTGAGTTTGGGCAGGGGCAGCTCTGGGCCCCAGGGTCTGGTCCAGGTGCATGGGTGGAGTGCAAAACTTGATTCCAGCATGCAGGGTCTTATCTTACCCAAAGACTGGTCATGTGCTGTTCATTGGGCCTTAGGGCCAAGATATTGAGAACCCTGGTTTAGAAGAATTGAATGCATGTGGAAACCAAGTTTCACCTCTGCCACAGATTGCCTTTGGTACCTTGTTACTGAACTAAAGGGCTTGATTTATCCTACAGGTATAGCCAGGAATATGCTGAGGTACACAGCAAAGAGTTCCAGGGCTGTGCCTGCACTAGCAGACTTAACAGTAGTGGTAGCCTGGACATTTGTCATTGTCACCCACCTGTGTATGGCATGGAGTTCTCACAGTCCTATCCGCTCTGTAGCCTCCACTATGGCTGCCTCTGTGGAAACTGCAAAGGTTGGGTGCCCTATGAAAGGGCGAAAAAATACTTTTTCTGGATAAGTTTGAACTTACGGCAACAGTCCACTTCCTCCTCCCTGCAGTAGGATAGTGATAACTGAGCTTGGTTTGAATGAACAAAAGCAGGTACTGGAAGTGACCCCTTGCATTGTCATTATCTGACCAGCAGGATAAATTAGCAGGTAGCTCAGTCCAGGCTACTAAAGCTAGCCCGCTTCTGGTACCTGTCTCAGACGGCCGGAGCTGACTTGAGGAGGAGCACTAATTACTCAGCAGTCAGGAGGGCTGGTGGATAGAGAGGCGGGACACAGCGTATTGGTTGCAAAAATAACTTTTACTTTAACTTTACTTATGCTGCTGGTGGTTGTGACGCAGGTGGTAAGGTTGCTTGCATAGTTACAGATAATTGGCAACAAAACGTGCCGGTGAGTTTGTAGACAGAAATAAGCATGCAGGGTGAAGGATATGTCGGGAACAGACGGTGACAGGGAGATGTTGGAGGATGGCCAGTCCGCCAGCTTTTCTCTGCCACGTGGCAAAGTTCTCTGTACTCTACCATGTGCTCAGAGCTCTCCGATTTGGGCAGAAGCTGCACAGACCTTTATACTTTTAGAATAGCCAATGACAGACCACCAGGTGGGAATAGCTAATGAGGCAGAACGTACCTAATTTAAAAGTAACTGCAGTTGTTTAGGGAAATTCTGTTGTGACAGGGGCACTCAACTGATTTGGTTATGACAGTACCCAAGCTCATCTGCTTCAAGCTATACTACTGCAGATTGCAGTGTAGACATACCCAGTATTTTTGTGTAGTCATAGTAAAAAAAAGCCTT
>JAGPOW010003316.1:169451237-169463543 GCA_030014935.1 Caiman crocodilus
CATCATTTATTTAGTCTTTGTGGAAATGCTGAACACAGTTGGCTCCCATTCTGTTCCCTCTCTCCCAGTGCTATTGAGCACAAATATTTTTTAAAAAATGAACATTGTAGGAGGGCTAGCAAGAGCATGCATGGATCATGTAATAAAAGCAAATACATTAAAGAATGTTCCCTTAGATTCATGCCTAGAAAGGGCTAAATGAGCCTCTCCAGGGCTGTTATAGTGCTGAGCTCCAAACCACAAAGCTAGGCATCTCTTCCAATCTGCTACTTAACTGTTTTACTCCCTCATATCCCAGCATGCTAGATCAAAACTATTAAAATGTGGGCTGAATAACTGAATAAATGACCTATCCTCTGAACAGCAGTGTTGTAGTGGTAGTGTTTTGGGAGGGGAGTGAGGAATAGAGAGCACCAAGTCACCAGCTGGGAATTTAAACTAAGCATTCATAGCAGCTATTACACTCTCCAGAGAAATACTGCACTATTTACTCCTACATCCCAATAAAAATTGATCTTGCACAGTATCTAATGTGTATACGGGATGTGCTATGTGCTTCTAACCTGCTTGTTATCTTTTAGGATGGTGCCTTCTAGTGGCTTGTGTTAGTACTGTTAGACAGAGATTTGTCATACATTTTCTTCATAGATATTAGATAAAAAAAAGATCTTCTCAAGGGTCTAGCTAACTCACTTCTGTCAATGAAAGACTGATTCTTCTAGTACTTTCTCAAATACTGTCTCCCACCCATGTTTAAAATGATCTGAGCTAAAGTTTCCACCATTTTCCATATAAAGCTATCCTGCAATCCTAGAGCTCTAAAATAGTACAATGTTTCTGATGGCTACTATTCAAGTTGCTTCTTCAGTGCATCCTCTCTCCCTAGACAGCTCTTTGAATCGCCCCTTATCCTGGTTAGAACAACCCAGCAGGGTCAACAGCTGTTAATAAGATAGAGTGTATCAGGAAAGTGCTGTTAGCTGCTACAGAATTATATCCCAGGGGGAAAACAATACAGTATTAAGCAATTTCATGGAAGAGAGAGAATTTTAACAAGACAAATTTGTGGTAATATAATGTGTAACTATACAAAAAAAAAATCATAGATTCATAGATTGGAAGGCCAGAAGGTACCTCAGAAGATCATCGGATCTAGCCCCTGCACCAAGCAGGAAAAATAATTGGGGGTCAGATGACCCCAGCAAGGTAACCATTCACTTTCCTTTTGAAGATTTTCAGGGTAAGTGATTGCACCACCTCTGGAGAGAGCTTATTACAGAGTCTGGACACCCCAACTTTGAAAATGTTTTTCCTAATGTTGAGTCTGAATCGATCTTCCAGGAGTTTGTGGCCATTACTCCTGGTTTTCCCCTCGGGGGCCCTGGTGAACAGTTGCCCACTGAACCCTTGGTGATCTCCTTTCGTGTAGCAGTAAGCTGTTACCAGGTCCCCTCTTAGCCTTCTTTTCCTCAGGCTGAAAAGTCCCAGGTCCCTCAGCCTTTCCTCGTATGGCTTGCTGTGCAACTCTTTAATCATACAGGTGGCTCTTCTCTAGACTGTCTCAAGCTTGTGCACGTCCTTGTTAATGTGCGGTGCCCAGAACTGAACTCAATACTCCAGCTGCAGTTTCACCAGTGCTGAGTAGGGTGGAAGAATCACTACCTTGGTTTTGCTGGAGATGCATCGATTGATGTGTGCCAGAGTATTATTTGCCCTGCTGGCAACATTGTTGCACTGCCAGCTCATATTCACACAGTGGTCCATTATTACCCCCAGGTTCCTTTCATTCATGGTGCTAGTCAGTTCGGTGCTGTCAAGCCTGTAGGTGTGTTGGGGATTGCCAGTCCTGAGGTGGAGCACTTTACATTTCTCAGCGTTGAACTTCATCAGGTTCTGATCTGCCCAACTTGCTAGCCTGTCTAGGTCCACCGGTAACAGTAGCCTATCAACCAACTCAATCAACACAAATGGAAAACCTTCAAGAATATTGTCTGTGAGTTTCCAGCTAATTCCTGAAAGGAAAAGCTCCCCAAAAGGGAGGCAAGGTTCCTTGAGTAGATGTGATATCTGTTATTAGACCAACTGACTAGTTGGAAAAAAGTTCTTAGCAAGCTTTTCAGCACAGTCATCCTTCATCAGGCATAGGGAGTCTCTGTTGGTCTGAGAGTCCAAGGAATGAGAGAAGCTAAAAGTGTGGCAGGACATCAGTGAAAATGTAAAAGGATAGAAGTAGGAAAATGAAAGGTAAAACAGGGGAGGGAGGGAGAAGATAACAGGGGACAAAAAGGTCAAAGGAAAAACACTACAGTGTTAATAATGCAAGGTGAAAAAAAAGGCTAGTGATAAAAAGGAAATGGTAGGGAACCATGAAGAAAAAAGGCAGAGAAGTGGGGGAGAGGATGAGAGAAAAGGTGGAAGGAAAAAGGGAATGTAAGAGGTCAGGTCAGGCAGGTACCATGTGAATAAGATGTCAGGCAGCTTGTAGTGTGTCATAAATCCAATGTCTATATTGAATCCATGATTTTTAGTATCCAGTAGGTTGATGAAGTGAGGTTCATAGGCTCATCTATGAAAGGTGTGTTGTAAGTTCCCTTTGAGGATCAGGACTGAGAGATTGGAGAAAGAGTGGCTTTCTTGTGAGAAATGTGCCCCCACCAGTAATTGGGTATTTCTGTCTTTGATGGATTTCCGGTGTGCGTTCATTCTGGTGCGCAGTTGTTGTTTGGTCTCTCCTACATATTTTCCATCAGGGCATTTGGTGTAATGGATGAGACACGTTACATTTCTGGAGGTGCAGGTGTAAGATCCAGGGATGGTGATGGTTCTGTTGTGGGGTGTAGTTATAGTGGAGGCGGTGGAGATGTGTTGGTGGGTTTTGTATTTCTTGTCCTGGCGTGGTCTGGATCCATTGGGTGTTACAATGAAACACAACATTGAGGTTTGGTGCTTGTGTAAAGGCTAGGATGGGTGGTTCTGGAAAGATCTCTTTAAGAATGGGGTCTTCTTCTAGTGTGGGTTGCAATTGCTTGAAGATTTTCTGTATAGGTTCCAGGGAAGGGAGGTATGTAATAAATAACGGTGTGCGATTCATGGGCATTTTCTTTTTGTAGCAAATCTTCACATGGTATCTGGGTGACTCTTTCAAAAGTGTAATCTATCTCTCTGGAGGAGCATTCTTGCTGGGTGAAAGCCCTTTTGAGATTGTTGAGGTGGCGATCACGGGTATTCTCCTTTTGTATTCAGGGAACTAAATGTCCACACACATTTGGATGCATCCTATGGGTGCATCCACATGAGCATACATGTGCGCTTTGTGGTGCTTCAGAGACTTTTGAGGAGCAGCAAAATACCCTGTGCAAGTGATTTGGTGCTCTGTGCTGCATATTTGCTGCTTGGAGCCAAATTTAGATACCAGGAACTTCTGGTATAAAAAAAAACGTGCCCAAAAGAAGCAGCATGGGACATGTGGCAGCAGCATGTGCCTCTAGAAACTGAAGCCTGGCTGGCCAGAGCCACACTCTGGCTGCCAGCAAGGCTCTGCATGCCCACATTGCTAGTGCTGCAGCCCCAGAAGGCCCCCAGGACCCCAGGTAAGGCTGCTGAGGCCACCTGAGGCAATTTGCCCAACACCAGAGGTGTGCAGAAGCATTCCTGAGGGAGAACTAGCAGCAGGACAAATATCCAATATGTACAGCTGCTAGTTGTCCCCAGGGAAACGAACGTGTGCGCTTGTCACCCTACAGATTTGCACTCATGGACAGCCTGGCTCCAGCAGCTATGGAAATC
This sequence comes from Caiman crocodilus, assembly GCA_030014935.1. Classification (NCBI taxonomy): domain Eukaryota; kingdom Metazoa; phylum Chordata; order Crocodylia; family Alligatoridae; genus Caiman; species Caiman crocodilus. The sequence continues at coordinate 169,455,024 of JAGPOW010003316.1, forward strand.
AGTGGAACTACTGCCACGGTGTTTGATGGAACTTGGAGCTTCAAGTGAACGCAGAATTTAACCCCATTGGACAGGGAGAATGAAGTTAAATTATTAATAAATACAAATAATATCTTGATTCATATGACGGCAGTGATTTCCCTTCTCTCTTCCCTGAACAACATTGTCTACAGGTTTCAACAAACAATCAAACGAGCAAAGAACAGTACAAACGTGACCGCCTGAGAATATAATTCTTCAAGAAAGAACAAGGACTGATTTTTTTCCCCCATATGTATCAAATCTTACTCAAATCAGACCAAGATGAGAAAAATTCCACAACTTTTTGCAACAAATACTGAAATCCTCTCTTAACTCTGACTCTCCCATTAATGTCAGTGAGAGTTTTGCCCAAGTCAGGATCTAGTTTGGTTTATAAATAATAACCCCTGCTGATAGAGGAGGCATGGGTTGGATACTCACGTATTGTCTTCCTCCTTTATGCTTCCTGAAAAGCTCTTCGACCCATACCCTTCTCAAGCGATACATTCTAGCTCTTAAATACAGGTCCTGCTCAAGCATAAACACAACCAACGTGTCATATCCCACCTTTCATTTTAGAGATGATAATTTGTTATCAATGTTGACTCTGATTGATATGAAAAAGGTATCTAGCCTTATCTATGGTGGGGATTTGCTCCAAGATGAGATTTGCTCCAATTCTAACCATTGCTCCAAACACCCAGTATAGACAAGGAAAGCTGCAATTTACACCAGTGCAGATTTATTCAGTTACAAGCTCTGTGTTTCCCCACCCCTGTATATCTCCAGTCAGGAAACACTAACAAAAACGAATGATTAGGTAAATTCTTATCATCACCAACAGCAGCACATCTCCTCAGTACCATAGGCTGCCAGGAGCATATCAGACCTATCCTCTATACTTCATGTCATAGTTTCACATAGCCTCTGAAGCAATTTAAATGTGACATTTGAAAATTGGTCACTCACCTTAGTGAGTAACTTGGCTCAGGTCACTGCTTACTGTTTCTAACAGATAAAAAAAATCTATTATTACCAGCATTTGCAGTGGCTTTTGGAATATTCTGAAAAGTGACAAGGCTATGGTGGAAATCTCTGCCTGAACTCAAACAATTTACTTTCCAACTTTAAGACAGTATTGTAAGTAGTCATTTCATGACTCTAATATCCTGTCCTGGTGCAGAGATCAGAGGGAGAATGAAAGCCTTAGAGTCAAGGGAGAGAACTGACAAATTTCACTTGAAGAGCAAGAAAACGGGAACAAAATTGAAGTTCTGCAATATGAGTCTGTAGTTTCTTCTTTGACGTTATAGGGGCTTTCAAAAAAAACATTATTTGCAATTAACATCATAAAACTGCCCGGTACCGATACATTTAAAATATAACTGGTCCTCCATGTTCCACATGAATAACAGTAAGTTTGGAGAATTGTAACTTTCAGAAAAGAAAACGAGGGTTATAAATAGCTAGAAAATAGAACACACCAGAGAATCAAAATATCAACTTGGAGTTTGGTAAATTCACGGTGTACCTGGTATTATCCACCATGCGTTAGAAAATATTTTTAAAAATCATAAGGCAGACCCCACACTGAATGGAATGAAAAAAAAATCTAAGAATGACACAATGAGTATTTTCATATCTGAATGTTCAGTATTTGTATCATGGCAAGGTTAGGCAGTCAGCAACAGCATTAATCTGTTGCTCTCTGGAAGAAGCTACAGACATTGAGGTACTGATCGTCTGGACTTTCTCTGGCCTTCAGACACTGTCTCAGTGGTCTAAAAAGGGGATGGTAGGTCTAAGGAAGAATCTATTCTTCCATTAGGGTAGCCATCAAGGTATCTCAAGAATAGAGAACAGTTGCATTTAGTTTAACCACCATTAATGTCGTGTTCCTTCTGTGTCTGGGAGGGCACAATGAGCTCCTGTAGGTGGTTGCAGAGGTGTCAGCAGCAGGGTGCGGTGGCAGCAAGTGGGAAGCTCCTGCAGGCAGCCGCAGTGGTGTTGCCATTGGGCTGAGCGGGGAGCTCTTGCATGCAGCTGCGGTCGTGTTGGCAGCGGGCATGGGCTGAGCCAGGAGCTCCTGCAGGCAGCCATGGTAGTATCAGCAGTGGGGGGGTGGGGTGAGCAGTGAAAAATAGAGGACGTAAAGGCATCTGGTTTCATATCAATAGAGGACGGAGGACCAGACAACTGGACTGTCCTCTATAAAACTGAACAAATGGCCACCCTATCCTCCCTACTCTTGCCTCGGCATACATGCTGAAGGTCTTGGTGTGATCTATAATGGCCAAAATGATAAAGTGACTTGCATGTTTGAACATTTGGACTGTTGACTCCTGGGTTTGATTTGGATTTCAATTTATAAAAAATGCCACTACTAAACTATGAACAGCCTAGACTCAGAATTGACATTGCTGTATTATCAGAAAGTCAGCTCTCAGATACAGGTTCTATCCAAGAGCATGATTATACCATATTCTAGCATGGGAAGCCAGCAGGAGAAAAGAGAGGGCAGGGAGTAGGCTTTGCCATTAGAAACGTATTACTATCTTCCTGTGAAAGCTTCATTGCTGTATCTCTTTGACTCATGATGCTCAGAATACACACACAGAATGGCTTCATCATGTTGTTTAATGTCTATGCACCTACTCTTCAAGCTAGCAACAAAGACAAGAATATTTTCTACCAACAATTTGAAGAGGCTAAGAGAACTCCTCTGATCATGTGGCCTAGGAAGTCTGGCCAGCCTGACCCCCAAAGAAAGGGGCCATCATGGGGACGGTAGTGGGCCAGAGACCAGTATCCAATGTTAATATTGGCCCCTTAATTCAGGTACCCATACAGATTCAATTAGGTAAAAGTGAGAAGTCAATCGATTTGCTATTAGACACGTATGCCCAGATTTGCATTGTAGATTCCATGGGTTGGAAGGGGGAGAAAAGAACCCCTTATCAAGTAATTAGAGTCGGAGGCACTAGACGACCAGGACATCTGGTCTAAGTGACCTTTGCGCTACCTAATGCCTCTGAGATAACAGCGGTAGCAGTAATACCTAAAGGAGGACCAAACTTACTGGGACTTAATGTACTAAGAAGATAGCGATTTGCCCTTGAGCGTGAGAATTGGCAGTTTGGGTGCGCAGTGCCTCACCAGAAACCTGAGGAAAGGGCTATAACGGCTGTAACTTGATGTAGCATGGCACCATTAACCCTGCCTCCCATGAAAGGAGTACACTGGCCCCAGTATCAAACTCCCCCTGAGGCCACACAACCTACCCAGTGTATTATAAGCCAGTAATTAGAAGATGGATCTATTATCCAAACCCACTCTCCGCATAGCAATCCAGTGTGGCCAGTGCACAAGCCAAATGGAGGGTAGCAGTTAACTATTGATTTTCAAGCTTTGAGCGCTAATACTGACCCCTTGACGGCTGCTGTCCCATCACTACCAGCCTTAACAGATAGCATCTGGTGTTATGGGCCTGCATGGATAAGATCTGTTGCTATCAAGGACATGTTTTTTGCTATTCTTATCCATGAAAGTCACTGGCCAGTATTTGCTTTCACGTGGATAGGGCAGCAGTATACCTACACCGTGTTGCCCCAAGGGTGAATACACAACCCCACCCTGGCTCACGGGGCTCTAGCTACCGTAGTTCATGAGGTCCAAGAAAAGTAACCCAATGTACGCATGTGGCAGTATATAGATGATGTCATGGTGGGCAGTAAAGACAAAGAGGCTGCCACTAAGGCCTTTGAATCATTAAAAGAAAAAGTGCATACCTTCAGATTCATGCTGTCTGATCGGAAAGTTCAAGAAGTAGGGCTCCAGTGTGAATTTCTAAGAATAAAATGGCAGAATGGGGGGCCTACTATACCAGCTGAAGGGCTGCAAAGTGTAGTAGAGACCCTGACCCCCACTGATGTAAAAGAACTGCAGGCCCAATTGGCAGCACTCAATTTTTGGCGTATGAATGTTCCTGAGTTTAGCATATTAGCTCATCCCTTGTATAACCTATGTAAGAAGAGGACTAAATGGAAATGGGCTCCTAATCATAAATATGCCTTATGGGCCCTTAAAGAAGTAGTAACTGTTCATGCCTCCCTAGCAGCACAACATCCCAAAGGAAAGCTTTGGCTCCATATAGGCGTCTCGGAAAGAGGACCACACTGGAGCTTGTTGCAGAAGGAGTCCTCAGAGGCAGAAAGAAAACCCCTTGGTTTCTGGAACCGAGGCTAGAAAGGGGCAGAAGCAAGGTATACTCTCTCAGAACAAATGTCATGTGCAGCAGCAGCAGACCTAGAAGCCATGGAAGCGCTAAGGAGAGAATTACCCACAGTTATCACTACTCCAATATCTATTCTTGAAATGCCTCTGTCAGACTGGCAGCTGCCACCTGGGAGAAAAGCCAAAGACACCACGGTCCAAAAGTAAATTTTTTACATCTTGGGCCAGGTCCAATGAGTAACTCCAGAGGCATGGCCTGCGTTACTTAAAAGGGTCACAGAAGGTACAATTAATGTTTATCCTGACAAAACAAGCTGCAGTGAACCTTCACCTATCAAGGAAGCACCTCCTTTCTCCCCTGAGATGGATACCTCAGCCGATGTTGAAGTCTGGCTTACGGACAGGTCTGCTTGAAGTCTTGCCTGGAGGGGAGTCACCTTGAGAATTCAAGACAGCAAGCAAGTAGTAGTACAAGGCCTCAGAAAAAGCATGCAGTACGCCAAGCTCAGAGCAGTGCTCGCCATGGTGGAATGGGAATTGTTAAATGGTCCACGACCTGTAAAGCCCGTTTACATTTATAGTGACTCCTAGATGGTGGTGGAGGGATGCACTAAATGGCTACCCCTATAGAACAAGGAAAACTTTAAAAGATGAGGACAGGACATTTAGAGGCATGAGCAAGGAAAGACCTTGTGAAAGTTAGCCCAAGATGAGCTCTCTCTACACATGAGACATGTGAGTGCAGCACACAGGAATAAGGCAAAGGAAGACCCAGAGGCAAAGTAGAATAGGTGAGTTAACCAGCTAACCAAGGAAGAGGGCACTGAAACCTTGTATGTTAAAGAAAAAAATGAAGCAGATAGTTCACCATTGCCCAACTCCTTCTCCCACTGCACACCTGGAGAACGAGACACAGAGTGGCTACATCAACAACATGAGCACCCCGGGTATGATGGAACCGCCCGCTTGGCCATATCTTGGGGCATTCATGTAACTAAGAAAGAGGCACAAGAAATAGTTAATGCTTGTATCACCTGCCGAGAGGTCAAGATGTGACTAAAACCTTTCCCAACTGTCCCGTTGTCATTATGTGAGGGAAAGGTAGTGTAGCAAGTATGGCAATGAGATTTCATAGGCCCCCTCCCTCGAACTTCCTGAAAGCAACAGTACATGTTTGTAGCTGTAGAAGTTATCACAAGAATAACGTTTACCTGCGTCTCGACGAGAGCTCCTGCCCAGGACACTTGTGCAGCACTAGAAACTCTGCTAGCTGTGTATCCACCACCCATAGAACTACACAACGATAAGGGCCCTCACTTCTGCAACCATCTTGTGTATGACTAGACTAAAAAATATAGCATGTTATGGACATATCACATCCCATACCATCCACAGTCTAATGGATTGGTAGAGTGAGCCAATGGCATCCTCAAATGCAATTTGTGGTTGGCCACTGGTCCAGCTCTTAAAGACTGAGATTTGCACCTGGATTGAGCTATCAATTGGGCCAAACACCGACTCTATCCAGTGTTTGGCCCAATTGATGCAACAGGCCTTTAGATTGAGTAGTCCCCACGAGTCGGCAGTTGAGCGATCTAGGGGTGGTGACCCAAAAAACCTCCATATAGGAGATCAGGTAGTAGTGAAGCATCCTCAGAGAGATAAATAGGAAAGGACACTATTAGCAAAATGTATGCATAATACATAGTGGGTATTTAAGTCAGATTCATCTAACAGGAGCCAAGCTCCTTGTTGTCTTGTTCCTACATATTGGATCTGTCCACAAATGCGGCCACAGCCATTCCTAACTAAGCCTGCTACTGAAGACAAGTCTTGTTCTATCACCTGTCTGAATCAGCTAGCACCATTAATTGGTAGACTGTTATAACTGTAGTCTTCTTACTAATGTTTTATTGTGTTCTTACTAATGCTTCAATGTGTTTCCTGGGTAGGGTGTGTTTACTATCCTTCTTATTACCCAGATATTAATGAACTTGCTCCTGAAGATCTAAAGGAGTAGCCTGACCCTGAAGAGTATTCCTGGAAACACACTCAGATGACCTTCACATGGTCTAGCTGCAGTATCCATAAAAGAAACCCGCCACCCCGGAGCAAGTGAAATCCTGTCTTTGAGTAGAAGAAACAAAATACTTAACTAGCAAAGTAGTAACTGTCAGTGCACCTGTGGCACCACTTAGTATCTTGGGTACATTCCCTACCTAAAGGCTAAAATGGCTAACTGTGGGAGAAGTAATTGATGTAGCTCTACTCATCTATGGGTTTATTGTTACGTACTTCCTGAGGGAAACCCCACTGAGCTCAACGGCCCTGAGTGTGTGCCCCCAATTGTACATTCTGCATCTATTCAGCCTCTCGAGCCACTGTGTTTATGGGAAAATCTACCCACTCCCATTCCTACGGCTGACAACACTCTCCAGCAATGGTGTAAAGCCCACAAGGTGGGAGGGCGTGCTACAGGTTGAAACAAAGTTATTACACGGTTTGTAAATCCTACCTACACAGAAGTGTGGTAGAATAGTACCCACTTTAATACAACTAGAAGGAGTCTGTATCCACAAGTCTCTACCACTTATTCCCATCCTTTTATACCAGTAGATTCCTAAAGCAAATTAATGCTACGATTCTGCCAAGGCAGTACCATTTCACAAACCCCATGGGTACAACATTGTCCCCATGAGTGACAGTAGGAACTCTTCCACTCTCTGGGGGCTGAAACATCATTATGGGCTCCCAAGGAGGGAAGGATAAATGTGATCTGTGACAGAACGGGGTGTTCACTATTATCTCTGGCTGTTCCCACCCAGGAGGCCCCGACATTGCCCGTGTATAACTCTACACCTTGGTGGAGATCACAGGTTAAAATCCCAACCCTCCTAAATGCTTCATTGTTCACTGCCCAGGTATGGCTCAGACTGGAACAACGGTATGTCCTAGCTACCTTTCCAAACTGTTCAGCAGGAGCCCACGTAGCTGTAGGGTTACTTAGGTGGGAATGGATGATCATTTTTTGTTCTGTGAATACAGTTAAGTCTTGCAAACGAGGAGATGCTTCAGGTTATCTTTGAGACAGACTTAACTCAGCTATGCATGTATGGAACTTAGATAAATCCCCCCCAAATACTAAAAGAGTAGCCAATCTCCAACAGGCAGTAGGGCTGCTTACTAGGGGAGGCATGCTCGAAGCGAAGACTTTAGAGCACATTGACAAATTGCTAACTGATGTAGGATTAGAGACAGCCCCTCTTGCCCAGGCCACGGACACTGCTTTTAGAGCAGACAAAAATCAGACCTAGAGTACTGCCTGTGCATAAGTTCAGTTGTTATTAAACATGCATTTTTTCTAAGTAATAAGCAATGTTAAAAATAGGGACTGGCTCCCTGGCTTAGAGCATCATAGAATGCCTGCAACATATAAAGAAACATACCCCTATCAAAGTACCTAGATTACCACTTAGAAAAGCTGTAATAAAAGAAAGTGTTCATTCCTAGTGCAAAGGGTAAAAGATAAAAACTAGACCACTGCTTGTTTACTTAGCACGGGTCTAGGAGGAGGATGCCTTTAAGACTAGAATCTGCATTGTCCCATATGGAAGATACTTACCCCAGATGGCCCTCGGTATGTAGCACAATCCCCCTTTGTTCAAATCAGTAACACTTTAATCAGATTAAGGACCCTATAGAGAAGATGTCCTCCAACCCACCCAACACGACCTGCAGACATGAGCTACCTAATGTGTCATATGCGACAATAGGGCAACGTGTTTGTTAGGAAAAAACAAGTTGCTTACCGTATGAAAATGGTACTACCTAGGCTTTGTGCAATTCACGTTGCTTAGAAGCTAAGAGTGGAGCTGTTGCTCTGTTGCAATTAAGTAACCGTACTATTGCCCTAAAATGTCCAAAAATTTCTTCTGAGACTATAACTCAACTTTACGATACCCACCTAATGGGTATTAGATGTAGACATGCCACAGTTAGAATGCTAAAATAAGTGAAAGATAAGCTGCGAAGCCTTGAGGCAAAAGTTCAGGAAGGAACTCCGTTAGCCCTCCTTGCTCAGGAGGGTGGGCAGATCATTAATTTAGCTGTCAATGTGCCTGAGCCATATAAATGGTACGATATAGTTTGCAGTGTTCACATGTTACCAGGTGTGACTTCGGCCAGTCCCCTGGTCGTAGGTAACTCCTGCAGGTTGCCCCTTAACCCTTCGTCTCGCCCGCCACGACTTTGATGATTCCAGATATC
>JAGPOW010003316.1:169463643-169477965 GCA_030014935.1 Caiman crocodilus
CGTCCCCCTGCTCACACGTCTCAGGTGAGTTTCCTGCACCTCCTTTCGACCCCAGGGGTCCCTCTCGTGCCCCTAGTGATGGCCCGACGCCGTCACACCAGGTATCACCTCAGCTATGTAGCTAACCATCTTAAGCATCATAGGGCTCTGTATTGCACTAGTAGCAACAGCTAAACAGTGTTTTAACCATTGTTGTCGTAAACCTGTCCATGCTGTGCAAGTTAAATTTAAAGATCCCTCCCCATTTCCTGATGTAGCGCATGTAGCTTTAGCACCTCAATTGTAGCTATCACAGTGCTTCAGCAAGCAAGGGGTAGAGTATGGCAGCTAAAAATTATGTCTGTATGGTAAAGGTGCTTGCTGAATGCTTTGTGAGGATTAGACCAGGTGTTTCTTGTTGTTTGTTTATGTATGGAGCTGCATGTTGCTGCTAAGAATTGAATTAAAGTAAAAGATTAGTGAGGCTTTGTATGTAGTGAGGCCTTGTAAGTAGTAAGGCCTTGTATGTAGTGGCACAGTTAAAATTAACTGTATCAAAAAAATGCAAAGGCTTGTATTGCTGTTGGTCAGTCATAAGGAAAGTTTGTAATGAGTGGCTGTAATGAGTGGCTGTCAACAGCGTATCTCAGAAGTTATAAATTGGCTAGCATATCTGGAAATTAGCAGAAGGGAGATGCAGCATTGTGAGAGAAGCTACCGATTTAAAGATTAGTTGCTTTCCTAGATTCAGTGGGACAGTGGATCTCGATAAGCCCGAGGAGTAAATACCAGAGTCCTTCCCAGTACCCCTCAGATAGCGCAGATCCGGGACACTTTATAGAAGAGGAACTTGGGGTACATCAGGCATCAGAGGAGACTGCTGATAAGTTGCCAATGTGAATTGTTATTGTCTGTCATTGTTGTCTTGTTGTATTATACGTAGTTTTGTGTTTGTTAAGTCAATATACCTTTCTTACCTTTTTTACCCCTGACCACTCTCTCAATCCCAAACCCTCCCACTGGCAGCTAAGACAGATGCTATCCAGCTTTAATTTACACATGTAGCAGCATCTCCACTGTGGCTGAGAGCTCCACCATCTGCCCAGGCTTCCAGCCAGGCTGAGAATCCTGCAGCTGAGGGGACTCTCAGCCCCGACAGCACCTGGCACTCATGGACTCTGGGTCCCTACAGCATACCATGGCCATAAGATGCTGGGTTCTGGCAGCTGCAGAGTACAGCTGCAATCTCCCAGTCCTAGGCAGTGCATGGAATGCCCCCATGGCTGGGAGATCACAGCAATTGCAGTCTTCCTGCTGTGGGGGTACCTGGTGGCCTACATGGCTAGGAGATTGCATTAGCAGAGGGGGCACCCAGCTGCAGGACCTTGCTTCTTGCTGGTGTAGGGGGAGCCTGGAATCAGCCCGGAATAAGACAGGATGGGATCTAATGCACAATTCCACTATTACATGTCCTGCCATGCATCTGTGGCATGGCAGGAGGTGTGATTGTGTGGACTGCAAATTACATCCCATTACACCTTTACTTGAATATATAGAAGGGCCTTAAAATGATCAAACTACTAAAAAAGGACACCCTCTATGTGTTCTGGGAGATCTAGACATACTGGAGAAGAACAAGATGAATACCCAAGCTATGAGTAAAAAAATAATAGCAGTACATTTCAATAGAACCTACTACTAACTGGCCATGCCACTAAAAAGCAAGCTTCCCTCCAAAAATCCCCCACTTCCATATTCCCTCAGTTTTCAATGCCTGGGAAAAATATGCACTCTGCAGGTGGACCAGTCATGATATTTGGGACATCTCTGACAAAGATGGATGCAAATACAATAGCCAGATCCCTCACAGAAGACACTGTCACAGACATAGATAGGCTCATTTGCCCCTGAATTACAGAATACAAGCTACCCTACAGAAAAGGAAAGAAAGCTCTTACTGGAAGATGCACCAGGTGGCAGCATAGTAACTCTAGCATCACATCAGACACTCTCAGTGACAGCAGGGCTGTGTATGAGACAGGGAAAATGTTAGTTCCCATCTAAGCCTGCCCACAGAAATTTTGGGACTGAGACAACTTCCTGAGTCAAGCTTTCCTTCTTAGTGGATTCATATATATCTCTTTACAGTTATTGAATTTACGGTCATGAGTGTTTAGGCATATTTTAAGCAAAAGCACTAAAGCCCCATCAGAGTTTAAACTGAAAAAAAACCCCAACAGCTTGTCACAGTTGAGTAAGAGTTAGAGAGAAACAGGGAAATAGAAAACTAGCATACAAATTAATGCTCCAGTCTGACTCTTAACATCCCTTCCACCTCCTACAACCACGGAAGTATTACATATATATTTGCACTTATAAGTTTCCATCCTCTGATAAACACCTGAAGTTCCACTGGTTTGGACATGCCTTAGTCTGCACCGAAGCCAACAATTATTGAAATAAAATATATATTTCCCCTTGTCATCAACAGAAAGAGCAATTGGCAGTGCAATAACTTAGAAATAACTTGGGTACTCTGCAACATGGCAGTATTTTTCCATGCACGGGTCCCAACCACAGTGACTTACCTGCTTTAGAAGGTAAGTGTTGCTTGATTTTGGTCTGCTTGCTATTGGCCAATTTTGAACAGTGCCCTGTAGTCAAGTGCCACTTTAGCCCTGAATGGGAGAGGTGGCAGCACTTTGAATAGTTTAGTATCCTCACTTCACCCATTTTAACTGCCACTTTGCTAGGGACTTTACCACTTTGTAGATGCATACAAAACAACAGATTGAAAATGCTGATGTTCTTTTATGTTTCAGGCTATGAATTGCTTGCTAACAGGAAGGACCCAGCTGAAGGTGTTGCCCTTCCTTGTTGTGGCAGACCCCCACCCAGCTTACTTGCAGCACAGGTAGCCAGGTAGCCTCCACCACAGCTGCCACTCTGTGGCCAGAAGAGCTGGGTCCCAATTGGGTTGCAGTACGGTGACTGCATACTGAAAGGAAACCCAGGGCCTGGGAAGGTGGCAGGATGCTCTAGGCACCAGAAACAGGGCCAGAGGCCATCTCCACTGCCAGGACCACCCTGTTCCTGCTGCTGCTGCTGCTGCTGTTCCTGCTGCAATTAATTGCTGCCAATGTAGCTGCTGGTCAGTAAGACAGGGGCATTGCCTTGACTCTCCAAGAGGGGGCCAAACACAAGGGCCCTAGACAAAGGATTGCCAGGAACAACCAACCACCAATCAGGAAAAAAAATGGCCTTTGGTGCACCCTCGGGGTTATTCGAATTCTGGTGAATGCCATTTGAATCCATGGCATGGTGGTCACATTCCAGAGGCCCGTGGATTGCCTCCTTGTACCCTGCCAGACATATGCCTCTGCTTACATTGATGATGTGATTGATTGTTTTTCCAGAGACCTGGGGCTAACACTTGGAGGCATTGTGTAGTGTCCTCCAAAAGCTATGCAGAGCAGGGCTAACCACAAACCCTTCTAAGTTTAGATTGACCCAGCAGGAAACCCAATACCTGGGATTCTAGGTTGGGCAAGGCCAGATACACCCTTTATAGGATAAAGTCAGGGCCTTGATCTGATACAAAAGACCACAAACAAAGAGACAAGTCTGAGTTTTTTTGGACTGGCCATTTATTACCAAAGTTCATCCCATAGTTTTCTGAAATGACAGCTGTCCTCATGGATTTGATGCAAGGCTGGTGATCAAGCAAAGTCCAATAGATGGCAGTAGACCAGGAAACATTTGAATAAGTCAAGTGGCCATTATATCAGGACCCAATGATATATACCCCAGACTTTGATAAATTATTTGTTTTATAGACCGATGCCTCCAGAATCACCACAGGGGCCATCCTAATACAAAGGGAAGTACCTGGGAAATGACCTGCGGTGTATGCAAACTGCAAGTTGCTCCCCCACACACATCAGTACTTGACGATTGGATGGGAATGTTGAGCCATCCGATGGGCAGTGGAATTATTCCACTATTATTTACTAGGTTGACCTTTTACCCTCATAACCAGTCACACCCCGCTTAGATGGCTACAGCCTGCCAAAATGGATAATGCCCGAATCACATGGTGGACACTAGCACTAGAGCTGTTTTGTTTTACAGTCCAACATCAACCAGCTAGCAGAACATGATGGCAGACCGTCTCTATCACTGGCATGAGATCAAGCCAATGCCTAGCCCTGGAGCAAGCACCGAGTCTGTGCCAACGTGCAGCCTGACCACCAAGCACGAGGGAGGAGATATGTGGCAGGCCCTGCTCTCTGCAGCACAGATGGCCAGGCCGCATCCACCAAAGTTGCTGCTCTGCAGCTGGATGAGCCGGGCCCCGATTGGGGCATGGTGCAGTGGCTGAGTTAAAAGGCAGCAGGACACTCCGGGCATCAGAAATGGGGCCAGATGCCACCCCCACCAAAGGGGTGTCCCAGAGGCAGTAGGAACCACTAAATAACACTGCAGAGGCACAAATATCATCCCAAAGTTGTGGTGGGCAAGTAGGCTCAGGGACGGTCCACTCCCTAGGTAGTAGGGTGTGGGCCTGCCACATTCATCTTTTCTCAAATTTTAAATCAGCAACACAAGACTCGATGAGGCCTAATTCTTTCATTTTCAGGACAGATACATCCCAAGGTCAGTTTGTTTTCAACTTTTTTGTTTTGTTTTTAATAGGATGCTGGGAACAGGATTGGTGCTGGAGAATGGGAAGGTGTCTACAGTGATAGAGAGACAATGAATTGTTTGGGTTTATTTAGTACAGGAAAGGACCCAATTCCAAACCTCACCTCCAAACTTTTTGAAGCAGGTTACAGATATGGTCCTTGGGGGGTCTCTGTCTGTGTCTAATGTAGTAGCTTTTGGCAAAAGATGTTTAATAACATATTGAGATGGATAAAAAGTGAAAGTTACAACTGATTCACAAAGATACGGGTAATTTTAGCATCATGTGGAGTAGGTTCATCACTGCAAGAAAGCTAGAAATGCTACCAATTCTAGTAAGAACTGTACTTATAGACCGGTGGTTGAGGGGATGGCGCTTTTTCTGAAAGCAGGCCAGGATACTTCCAGCGGAAGACAATTCACGCAAGGACCAAAGCAGAAATAGTATAGCAAGCTGTCAATATCATCACCATGTTGAACAAAGTAAAATAGAGAGCAAATTGTATGTTCCTCTTCATTGCTGTCAAGCAAAATTCTGTAGCCAACCAGATGGATGCAGTTTGCATTGACACGGGCATTCTCTCTTTCTAAAAAAGTTGCATGTTCATCTACCCATCTGCTTGGTATCCATGCAACTGTGAAATGGAGCAGCCTTTGCATATTCATATGCTGCAGCAGCCTACAGCAGTATCAGAAAGAATTACATGATCCCTGAGAAGTTTCTGTCCACTTAAACACTCCACTGACCTTCAACAGAACAAAATTAGATAGAGAATATTATAGTTTATGGTATAATCAACAGCACAGCTTGACTGATTTGGCTAAAAGGTATTCAATGTTAACAAAATTTAAAACTGCACATTTGCTTTGTTACCATTTTCATTAACTGTTTTCTGAGAACATTGATGTGAAACGTTTACATTCAGTTGCAGGATAGTTCACAGGAATTCAACAAATTAAGGTGGCTTTGTGCAAGGAGCTGGACTGCAACTCAGGAACTCTTAGCTCTGCTAACAGACTATATGATCTTGAGCAAATAATTGTCATAGGCATGAATAGAATTAGGCATCTGACTTCCAGGTAGTATTCGGCATTGAACTCATTTGTGCCTTTTGAAAAATCTTCCTCCTCATCTCTCAATTCCCCTTTTACAGAATTGGGAGGTTTTATTTCTAACAGCCCTAATTTGTTTTGTATCTTTACATGGGGGACTGGTGCCTCCCATATTTGGGGGGTGAACCTGCAGGCCGCATTGGCGGTGGGGCTGGAGCTGGCAAGCTCCTGTTAGCACCACTGGTGCGGTTGGTGGTGGGGCCAGAGCTGGTGAGCTCCCATAGGTGGCAATGGTGGCAGCCTTGTCAGGGGAGGCATGTGCCCCCCTGCCGTGCCCTCCTTACATGTCCCCTATGTAACTTTAGTTTGTAAACTCTTTTTGGAAGGGGCTATATCTTACCATGTGCTTTTATGGTTCATAGTGCAACGTGGCCTTGATCTTGGCTTAGATCTCTAGATGTTACTTGCCATAGAAACGTGGAGCAAGGGAAGGTATTGTGAAGGCTCCTTCACATATTCACATTGCTGTCTTGGAATTGCTTTTATTAACCTGTTCCTGCACATCTCCAATGAGGAAGCAATAACAATTTAGGCAAATCATTACCATCACCAACAGCAGCACATCACAGTAACACAGGATGCTGCAAGCATATCAGACCTGCCCTCTGCTCCTTATTTCAGTTTCCTATAGGCTCTGAAGGTCTCCAGCATTATTTGCAAGACACTTGATGCTGAGCATAGCTAAAAGATTGGCTAAAGGCTCAGGATGGGTACCAGCGTTAATAATGCCACTCTACGAGCACAGTGGAATAGGCTACCAGAACAGTGAAGTCATCTGTGCAGGAGACAGAGATTGCTTAGCACCAGGTCTGAGAACAGAGTGAAAGAGCTTCCCAGGAATATTAACAAATCTCACTACCTCCTGCTTCAAGGTAAGACGGCTTTCTTCAAACTGCCAAATAAACAGAACAGGGATGGGTTTATTTGTAAGCATTAAAATAAACAAAAATACTTATCAAAACATATGTTAAAATGCACATACACAACTCACCCCTGAGGAAGAGGATGAGAGAAGACAAGTCAGATACTTATTACACTCCTTAATTTGCTACTGGAAGCTGCTTAAACAATGTAGCAATGGGGGTGGTACACTGCATTTAACCGTATGAGGATCATGTATGTTGATGGTCTAATAGGGAGCCTTAAACTATGTGGTAGAGAAGATTGGATCATCCACACCACTGACCGGTCACATCTGTAAAATAAAGCAAAAGATGTTTAAATGCTTAAACTTTCTATCTAGGGGCAGAAATTGGTTTGGGTAGATTGCTGTACTCACAAACTCTCAAAAGCGGTCCCTCCCCCTCTCGCTGCCAATGCTTCCTGGTGCAGCTGCCTGGAGCCCATGCGGGGCTGCTCTGCATTTCTGCTGTATCACTGTCACCTCCGGGCTGACTAGCAGAGCAGCAGTGACTATGCAGAGCAGATCCAGCACAGCGCTGCATGGGCTCTGGGTGGCTGCACCAGGAAGTGCCAGCAGTGGGAGGGGGAGAGGCTGCTTTTGCCCTGCACTGAGCAGCAGTTTCTCTCCCATGCCTGGGCCCCAGCACTGGCTTAGGGCTCACCCCTCTGGGCTGAGCAGCAGCAGTGGTGGCAGCAGAAAACTGTTGCTTGATTTGGAGGAACGTGGTCCTTGTCCCTCACCGCCAGGCTGTTTTTGGTGCAGCTGGCCAAAACATGCCTGCACCAGACTGCCATGCGGCTCTGCCACTGCTGCCTCTGGACTGCCCTGCACAGCAGTGGTGACAGTGTGGAAAAGCCTCAAGGTAACCCAAAGGCGGTGGTGATGGAGCTGCCTGCCATGGCACATGCTCTGGTCAGCTGCACCAAAAACTGGCAGTGGCAAGGGGGAGGGGCTGCTTTTCCCTGTGCCAAGCAACAGTTTCTGCCTGTCAGCTGCTGGCACTGCTTAGTCCAAATGGGTGAGCCTGGAGCTGTCAGGGTGCACGAGGTTGGGGCTGTGTGCACTAGTTCCTGATGCAACTGTAGAGCAGGGGCCAACAGTGGCAGCAGCCAGAAAGAGCTGCCCCAGCCCCGCTGCATGCCCAGAGGTGGCAGGATGTGACAAGCCAGGCTATGCAGATGGGCATGGGCTGCGCATTGTTGGCAGTGGTGGGGGAGGTGCCACAGGGTGCATAGGCTCTGGGCTGTTGCTGGACAGGGGCTTACCAGCTCTGGGAAGCCATGCAGGGGCTCCCATGCACACCCCACATACCCTCCAACCCAAACCCCACAACCACACCCTCCCCCATACACAATCATACCCCACAAACATGGCACCCATCCGTGCCTCTGGGGGGAGCCCCACTCACTCTTACATGCACATGCCACACAAGCACCCACACACTCCCCAGCCACACTTTCCCTCCACAAACCCCATAGCCACCCACACATCCCCACAAACCCCACATCCACATATACTCCTACACCCTCCCCCACACCCCACACACTTTCTCCCACACACGCCTACAACACCCATACCTCCACACCTGCTACAATATACAAGAGTAAGACTTCATTCTAAGCTATTATGCAATCACTTCTGTATATACTGCACAAACATACACAAATCAGGACAAATATATATATATATATATATATATATATATTAAAATATATTATTATGAATGTTTGATTTTTAGTATATAATTAATTTTTTTTTCTGGTTCCAAAATGGCAAGCCCCTTTCCCAAAAGGAATTCTTCCAGGGGGTAGGGGAGGGACTTTCAGTGACAAAGGTTAGAATTTAGGGGTAGAACTTCTGGTCCCAAAATGACAACCAGGGGGTGGGGTGCTTGTCAAGGGGCAGAGCCACCCATGCCACTCATGAACAAACAGCCAAAAGGTTGTTCAAGAGCAAGAGAAGTAGCAGTAATTTGGAGTACATCAGCAGAATGCTTGGCTGGCAGGGGTGGTGGGGATATTATAAATACATGGGTTGAGCTGCAGCTGTGCTGAGGAGACCATGACTTATATGTTCTGTGCGTGTACACAAGTCAGCACACTGCCTTCACTACCCACAAATCAAGCCCATTGACATGATTTACTTCCTTTCCCCACCATCCTTCTTTAATAAGCTGAATCAGTCAGTGCACTGCCATATGCTTTATGTCTTTATGTTTGGCTGGGAATGTTTCACAAAGTGAAGAGCAGAAATTTTAATCTATTCTAAATCAAGCCTGCCTGCCCGGGTGAGGTTTGGAAGGACAGTTTCCTTTTGGATGAACTGACAGACAGTACTAATAAGTGTTTCCCAATATTAAAATGTGGGAGAACAAACAACTCAATATTTTTGTTAGATCATGCCCATTTTACTTGGCTAGGAAGATGAAAGGGGAAGGAAGCAAGAGAGTTTGAAAGGATGTCTTGTTTTAAATGTCTTATGAAATTAAACAGGCATTTTCAATGAGATCTTTCAATCCAAAGTTTGAAATGGTTGATATTAGATTGTTACCAATCTAATGTAGCATTTGGGCCTGGACACTAGCTCAGACCTATATAAATACAGCAAAGTAGGCTTGATATTTTATTACAAAAAACAGAAACAGTGGTCTTCTGGAATTTATGCCTACCTACCTCTGCTTTTAATTTTATTCTGTTGCAGTACACAAAATCCCTTGTCTGATTTACCATATTTACTCAAATATAAAACAACCTGCAATATTTAGATTCCATATATAGAAAATGTATACATTTCTCATAATTTTCCAGGTATAGAGTTTAAGTATTGCAGGGTTGTTTTGATTCCTCTCCCCTACTGCTACAGCAGGGAAAGCAGTGGCTGAGAGGAGTGGCCTGGTGGCCTCCTTGCCCTCTGGTCCACCCACTTCTTCCCCCTTCAACTTTTCTGCCCCCTAACTTTTTTAGAGCTGTCTCTGTTGCTTTAATTGAAGCTGTTGCTTATCTCACATTGTAAGATATTGCATTCTAAATTGCAGATTTAAAAAAAAATCAGGAAAACACTGGAAATGTAAAATTCCCTGAAACATTTGCAGTGCTTCAAGTCTGAAATTCTATATGGAATTAGAGAAGTCTGCATTGTTATATCAAATCAGTTCCTTGAAATCCAGGGACATTGGGAACAGAAGAGAAAACTAGTTTCTATGCCCTCCCTCAGGTTCTGTAACATGAGCTATGCTGTCTAGCCATGCAGAGAAGGATCTTGGTTTTGCCAACTTCTTAATGATAGTTGCTTTAAGTTGACATTTGCCTTCTCAAGTTGATTTATCATATCACAATTCTAAACGATAGGAATAGAAAAATATTGAAGTTATCATGTAAAAGCCACTATCACGATCAGATAAAATGGCAAATATATTAGTCTAGATGACTATGGTAGCTGACAGATGACGATGGTAGCTGATTTACCTATCATTCTTCTTCGCCTGTGTCAGTCATTCCTTGGCATCGTTCAATATTTTGGGAAGAAAACTGGACAAGGAGGGGGTACTCAAAAGACACTTGGAGGTTTTCTGTAGCAAATAATTCAGTTGGCAAATACTTGCGATGGTCTGAAGTTGTAGAATGAAAAATTAGACATTTGGGAACTAAGTAGGTTAGGTGGGCTGACATCCTAATGCCTTCATATCTCATTAGAACTTGTCACTTTTTTATATTACTATTAAAAACAATATACTTGGGAATCATTTTGATAAGACTTTAAGATAGAGGTTGCCTTATAAGAATACCATAATTCCTGAAAAGAGAGCCTTAAAGGACTACATAATACCAAGAACCCAACCAATCATAAGTTCTTTAATGATGACAATTAAAAGGCCTGGAGAGGAGGCAGGTTATATTCAGGACATATTTTGAGCCTTTAACCATTTGAACAGCTCCATGGAACAGGGAAGGATCATTTGTATGAGTAAAGGTTAAAGAATAAGGACTTAATGGCTTACCATGACTGGAGGGTCTTGAGTACCTCATATAGTAAGAAGCTAAATACACAGAACTACTCTTTGACTGTTAAACCCAGGTTCATAAAGGTGTTCAGGCACTGTACCATTCAGCGTTGCAATATCTAATAAACTTAGAAGCTTAAGTTTCACTGAAACTCAACAGGATTTATATTCCTAAAACCAATACCTGCCAAGGTATTTCTGCAATTCACCCACCTACTGTATGGTGAACCTAGATGACTTACCATTACAGAAACAGGAGAAGAAAGAAACCAGAGAGATTGAAATAAATCTTTTAGATAGGCATGCCATTAAGTTAGCATCATCTCTACCCAAGATCTTTCAGGCCCATTTCTCCTCTTCTACCACTGAAACAAGCCCAAAAATGTCTCCTAGGAAGGCTGATCCTATCTTGCTCCAACTCAACATCTCTTTTTCTAAGGTGTTTGTTTCTTCTACCTCTCTCTGAAGCAGTCCCCTTGTCTCTCCAACAACATACCAATCACCATGGGCAGTACCTCACTTTTCCTTCCACCGTGTAGGAGAGCTGTGTCTGGATAATATAGACTCCAGGTCTCTGTCTCTTTCCTCCCAGAAGCCTCTGGTTAATGGTTAATTGGAGCCAGAAACTTTGTTTTTTCTCTGTGAAACAGCTCACTTTGATTTCAGTGAGAGTTAGGTGCTTTCAAAGATCTAATGCCAGATTCTAACTGTTTTTTGGGAAAGTTTGTTCCATAAAGCAAATTGGCTAAGAGCAGGATCAACATATATTTGGCACACTGAATTTAGCTAAAAATAATAATGATGATCTTTAGTTTTTGCCCAATAGCCTAATGAGGAGACTTGGATTCAGGTGGGGATATAAACCACTTCTCAGGAGAACACTTGAACCACAAAGCCACAGAATAGGTATCTAGAGCAACCTTCACTTCTTCTCCAGAAACAGGGCCATGGGGCAGTTAAGGGTGCAAGATTCACAAGGTCAGAAGGAAGAGAGACTGGGATCCAGGATTCCTTCTAGGAAATGAGTGCCCAAACCACAAGGATATAGAGGTATGGACCCTTTTGCTTATGTGCCTTCCGGCTCCATGATTCTTGCATTCTTAGCTGTTCAGATTTAACAAGAGGGATGAAGGGTTCACCTTTACCACTTACGCTACTGCCTGGGTGTTAGGACTTTCTGTAGGAGGCGTGAATTCAAATACCCTCAGGCTGTGGAGGGTCTAAAGCACAGGGTGAGTGCTCTAACCATTAGGCTACTGAGCAAAAGGGGTTGGTGAATCATCCCTATCCTTAGGGATGGGAATTTGAACTGCTCCTAATAAGTACTTAAATTTGATGGTATTCTATTTTGCTGCTGACAAGACTGATTTTTGCTATTTGGGACAAGTGTCAATTTTCCTTTCAGTTTTGCTTTTCATCTCCTCTTATTTAAGAGGGTCTGGGCCTTGTTGCATTTGCTGTAGAGGTAGCACATCAAAAGATGTGCATTAGATGCTTGCATTCAAGAGATTATTTTAATTATGGTGCTGCTTTTGCAACCATTTTACTAAGCCATTAAGAGAGATAAAATATCATTAGAAATGACTAATCACATTCATAGGCTTCTCAAAAACTTCTCTAAAGTACAACATTTATTCTACATAAAAAGAGGTGCCTATAATTGCAACATTGTGATTAAAATAACATGAAAGCCTTTGAAAATAAACGTGATGCCTATGATGCCTTTAATAAACATCAGAGGCATCATAGGTATCTGTTGCTTTAGCACTTACTGATTAATTATCATATGGAGATTATGCTGAATGTGATTTGAACAAATTACAGTGTCTACCTCAGGCTATTTTACACTGCACTCAGACTGCTGAATGAAAAAGCTGTCTGTTAAAATAATGACAGAGGTCTGATTTAAAGTGCCAAAAGCAACTTGGAGCTGAGGCAGCCATTTGGTCCATAAATCATCCCAGGGGCCTTGTCTACAGAAGGAAAATGCAGATTTGTAATTGCACATCAGTGCAGCTCCACTGGAGGTAGAAGGGGTAGACATGGTACTCAGGGGGCAGGCATTTTAACTACTAGGTAACTTAGTCCTTTCCAGAACAAGGTTAGCTGATATGGTTAAAAAATTCTTGCATTCTGGCTATGCTCCACCATTCCTCTGAGTGTTCTTCTCGTGGAAAATTATGGTTCTGAATGCTTCCAATTAAGACTTACCCTGTGTGTCAGGGTGTTCAAAACCACATACCCTAGAGGAAATCAGAATACATTTCAGCCAGCTGGAGTGTTCAAAGAGAACAGGCCAACCTTAAAGTCCAGTTTCAAACCAACAATACTCTCAAAGCTCTATGCCATATTTGTGGGTTGAATAACTTGCTGTGTGTGCATTTGTGTATGGGGGAGCTGAATAAACAGATTAGGAACATTTAGCTAGCTGGTTTACAGGTTTTTGCGTTCAAGCTTTAATTCTGTTCTCTCACACATTTTAGAAAAGTCTTTCTTCTTGAAACTGGATGATGTAGTGGTTGTAGCTCACCACCAATTTTTCTTATTTTGAGAGATATAAGAATCTCTTAACCTTTTCCTGTAGCTGAAGTATGCGTGTCAGTTATTATTACCCACCTAAATTTTAAAGAAAAAAATAGATGCCTTTCCCTACTTACATATTGTACTCTGAGATTTTATATCAGACGGTATTAATTTTGAGCAGTGTTTTTCTCCTTTACCTTAAGGTATTTTCTTCCTTGCCTCTGTGTTATGATTTGATTTTCTGATGGTAAAAATCAATAGTTCTTCAAAGAGCAGGTCACTCTGAGGGCAAATCAGCTATTCTTGGGCAATTAGGCCTTGGCACAGTTCTTCCATCAGTGGAATTCAAAGTGTAATCAGTGTTTCTTACTTTTAAATGTTAAGTGGCTTCCCAAACAATAACCTTGACCTCAACCTACAATGATGGAAGGAGACAGAGGGATGTGGCTGAGGGCTCACTAGGAAGGATCTGAAATCTGGTGTAAGTAAGAGCCATTAGATTGACATCAGCTCAAGATATGGGTGAGGGACAGACATTACACAAACTGGTTTAAGTGATCAGAAACTGGTTTAAATCTGCAACAGAACAGATGTTCAGTGCACATAAACCAGTTTGAAAATGGCTGAAACTGATTTGAGATAAATCTGGTTAAATGTAATATCAGATTTAACTGATTTGGCTCAAACTGGTTTATGCAATGTCTGTCCCAGACCCCTTGCTGGTTTAAGATAAACTGGATACCCCCAGCATCCCGGCATGTTCTCTGGGCTGGGTGGGGTTCTTTGCTCCACAGCAGTGCTTGCCCCTCTCATCTGCTCCCTGGCCAGAACTCTGGCAGAGACTTGCAGGCACAGAGAATCTGCCTAGATTCTCCCTACTATGCAGGGATTATTCTGCCCTTCTCTCTGCCTTATGTAGACACCTCAGCATAAGCTAGGAGACCACGTACTATCTATGGTCAGTGCTGTGGGAGATGACAGGCAGACAGGCTTTTTGGAGCTAATCAACAGGTAGGTTAATGTCATAGTATCATAGTATCTAGGGTCAGAAGGGGCCTAAAGCAGGCCATCTAGTCTGACCCCCCGCCAATGGCAGGAACGAGTGCCAGGGTCACAGGAC